>JAVYIG010000376.1:0-624897 GCA_035222895.1 Strongylocentrotus droebachiensis
ATGAACGATAAATCCTCGGGAAGACGAACAATCCATAAAAGTAGCGATCGGGCCCCGCCCCCAGGCCCTATCCCTAACACTAACACTAACACTAGAGTAACACTAGAGTGACACAGCACAGCACAGCTCAGCCAGTTAGACCTCATGCGAAAGGCCGCTGAGCTGAGCTTGACCGGGTTGTGCTCGAGAAGTACCGGGTCTGGCCTGGGTTCGTCTCTCGCTTCGCACTACTCCTCGCCTCGATCGGTCTCGTCGCAGTGAGCCGGAGGATTGTTTGTGACCTCCAAACTACAGATTTTTAGATGTAAACACGTAATTTCAACTGACATCGACATATAATATAATACTGGAAGTATATAATGTCATATTTACCTGTAGATCCTCCAGCTATAGCGACGTATTCATGCAATTTGTTGCTCGGAATAAGTATTCGTAGAATTGATTTTGCATTGAATGAAACCATTTGTTTTGGTCTGGATCGAGCTATTTCTAACAAATCTCAAATGTTTAATATATTATTAGTAAAAAACGGTTATTTAAATGAAATATATTATTATTATTGATATTTTTAATATATATTTATCATTTTAGAATAGATATTTGATAAATTGCATGAAAATAAAAATAAAAAGTAGAAGTGGTTTGATTAACAAATTGGCAGCGGCATGCATGGTTCGATTCCAGGTATAATTTTAAGTGAAATTTCATTGGTGGAAAAAGTGGGCTCGTCCTATGACGTAAAGGTCGTCTCATTTCGATCGAACTGACGGCAGCTTTCCCCCGTAGGCAGGGGCGTGGTCGCTGGTGGTTGCCTTCTCGAAGACGGGAACGGGTTTGACGTTACGAGCACGATCGACTCCATGTCTGATAAAATTAAAGGGCAATCTTGTCAGGCGCGGATGCAGGATTTCTTAGGGGGGAGGCCCAAATTTGAAATTATGCGAGCCAAATATTGGTACGTAATGTTGACCAGCAGTGACGTAATGCGGGGAGGGGGGTGGGTGCAGGGAGGGGCGAGTTCCCCCTCCCTCTTGACGTTTCATTGAATTATTAGAGAAAGAAGACGTTTCGTTGTACCGTTTTCGAAAATAATCCTCGTCTAAATTCAGTTTTTCCCCGCCCGCGCGAAGCGCGGAGGCTTTTACGATTCATTAAAAGACGATTCGTCGTACAGTTCTCGACTCTAAATCCTCGTCTGAATTCAGGTTTTCCCCCCTCCCGCGCTAAGCGCGGAAGCTTTTAAGTTTCATTAAAATCATTAGAGAAAGAAGACGATTCGTTGTACAGTTCTCGAAAATAATCCTCGTCTGAATTTAGGTCCCCCCCCCCCCCCCCCCAGGCCCGCGCAGAGCGCGGAAGCTTTTACGTTTCATTAAATCATTAGAGAAACAAGACGATTCCTATTACCTTTCTCGACTCTGAATTCAGATTTTCCCCTACCGCGCGAAGCCCGGAATTTTGACGTTTCATAATGAGAGAAAGAAGATGATTCGCTGTACCGTTCTCGCCTCTTAATTCTTGTCTGAATTCAGCCCCCCCCCTCTCCTCCCGCGCGAAGCGCTGAAGCTTTTAAGTTTCATTAAATCATTAGAGAAAGAAGACGATTCATTGTACCGTTCTCGACTCTTAATCCTTGTCTAAATTCGTTTCCACCCCCCCCCCTCCCGCGCGAAGCGCGGAAGCTTTAAGTTTCATTAACATTATTAGAGAAAGAAAACGATTCGTTGTAGGCCTACCGTTCTCGAAAATAATTATCGTCTGAAATTATTTTCCACCCCTCCCGCGCGAAGCGCGGAAGCTTTTAGGTTTCATTAAACTCATTAGAGAAAGAAGACGATTCGTTGTACCGTTCTCGAAAATAATTCTCGTCTGAATTCAGTTTTTCCCCTATCGCGCAAAGCGCGGAACTTTTGACGTTTCATAAGATTGTGAGAGAAAAAAGACGATTCGCTGTACCGTTCTCGACTCTTAATCCTTGTCTGAATTCAGTTCCCCCCCCCCCTCCCCTCCTGCGCGAAGCGCGGAAGCTTTGACGTTTTATTAAATCATTAGAGAAAGAAGACGATTCATTGTACCGTTCTCGACTTTTAATCCTTGTCTAAATTCCTTTCCCCCCCCCCTCCCGCGCAAAGCGCGGAAGCTTTAAGTTTCATTAAAATTATTAGAGAAAGAAGACGATTCGTTGTAGGCCTACCGTTCTCGAAAATAATTATCGTCTGAAATTATTTCCCCCCCCCCCCTCCCGCGCGAAGCGCGGAAGCTTTTAGGTTTCATTAAACTCATTAGAGAAAGAAGACGATGCGTTGTACCGTTCTCTATTCTTAATCCTTGTCTGAATTTCAAAGATGTTCTTTTTCTGCTCTTTTTTATTCCTACGTCCTACGTTTCTTTTCTCTCCTCTCTTTTTTATTTTGACGGCGATTTTCGGGGACCGCCCCTACAGCCCCCCCCCCCCCTGGCTACGCGCCTGCGGTCAGATAAACATATTTTGATATCTTGTCCGACCCCAGAAGCTAAGGGGTTAAAGGCAATAAATTACGGTCAGATAAGCATTCAGGGGCCCGCCTTATAGGGCCCCTGGTGGGGTCGAGGCGGTGGAGCCCCCAGAGGCTCAGGGGTTTTAGACATTAAATTAAGACAACCTCAAGGTTAACGTACTTAACATTAAAAAATGAAAGTAATATACGTGATTGTAACTCATTCGAAATTAGTGAAAAATTTTCCGGATTTTTCTTTATGGTACTTGTAATAGGTGAACTTTATTAGTGTCGCAGCCGTGTTACAGTTCAATTTATCGTCAAATGTGTTTTTGTAATGACAAGAATTAATTATTCAGTTCTGATATTTCTGCTTGTTCTCAAATTGATCCCAGACTGGACCCTGTAATTTGATAAAAAACTCTGCTCCGGTTTTCATTTTGCTAAAGGTGTGCTATCATTACGTGCGTCGCAATAAGATTTTGTGTTAGGTTTAGGGTTGGGGTTAGGAACGTGCATGGTGGAGGATACTAGGTTGAACTTAGAGATTCGGATATCGAAGATCAATTGTCGCCGGAACCTATAATATATCACTCATTGTAAAGGATTATGTAACCATCTTCACCTGTTTGACCAGGGGTTATCAAAATTAGTAACAACTTCTTCCCAGGAACAAACCAAAAAACAACACAAAAACAAAATCGAATAAGCTTCTGACAGTCATTCGTGTTTAGTGATGTACAGTGACGTTGCTCCTTTTCTTGACGACGGTTTGTCACGGACTGAATGAATTCAAGCCATGTTGGGGGGGGGGGGATTTCGGCTGCTCCTCAGGTTATAAAACCCGACTGCTACGGATAGACTGTCAACCTTTGTTGCAAATGTCTTATAATGGTCTCTAATATATATCGAATCTTGTGACAATTTTAGCTAGGATTTACATTATTACATTTACACAAGAATTGAACAGTAGAACAGATTATATATATGTTTTCATCATATTTATAGCAGGCCAAGAACGACTTACCAGGAAATCCGCACACTCTGCGTCCGAATGGGATTTTCAGTATCCTCTTCCTTCTTGGACAAGCAGCTTCCTCAGATGTGTATGGGATGAGCTTCGGAATAGTCTGCAGTACCATGCTGACATTAAGATGCAGTTCTTTCTTACATTCGTTGAATATTGGCAAGGTGTAACTCGGCCCCAATCCGGCGTCCAATGAACAAGTGCCCGTCCCCTCGTTCTCATTAGAAGAAACGCCAGAGGCTTTGAATAAGATATAAACCAGGAGAGAAATTAAAACTGAGTATCTCTCGTGGAATTTACCGACAAAAACCCCAGTAACTAAGCTAATGGCGGAGCGTGGGTCCAGCCATTGAGGAAGCTCTTGAACTATGGGGGGGGGGGGGATGTTTTATTCGGAAAAATGAAATGTGATTTACAACATTTACAAATTAGAATGGGGAGCGGAAGTTTCGCTTAGCGTCTTCTGTTCTCGACTTTTGCACCTACCTTTTTAGTTGGCTTTTCTTTATTTTCTTGCCTTTTTCTCTTTCTCGTTTTACTTTATCTTACTACTCGATTGTAAAACAAGGAGCAAGAGCGCATGTGCCCCCAGTTTCTACTCCACTGACTACAGCATATACATACCTGCTGCTTTTTCTTCTACCTAAAAATGATGATTAAAAAACCGTATCCAAATTATGTCCCTTTGAATTCATTTTCAGGGGATAAGCTGCAATACCTGAATTGGATGAACCAAAGACACATACGATAACTGCGATTGCTCTAAACTTCCATGAAAATGTTTTAGGTAACTTGTTAACGGCAATTGGTCATTCAAGATAAACTTGAGTTCTGGTAAAAAAAAAAAGAAAATGAATTTTCACAGAATCTAACGAAACTTACACTAAATGTTCAACATTACAAATAAATGTCATGTGCCAAACAATGTTGGAAGAAAATGTATACTGGCTGAGTAATGAGCATAGAAAGATAAGGAAATCAAGGTAGTACTAGCCCCGACACCATTTGTGTTGTCCTATATACATCTTTCTGTGTACGGTGCATGTAACTTTACCAAGACTGGGCCAAATTTCTTATCATTTTGATGATTCCAGAACCTTGCAGTACACATAGTCCAGGCTAGAGAGCAAGGAACCTTGTTTTGTTATATATACAATGTTTTTTGATGGTTTCTTGTCAATTCGAGGGTGCTGATTCCAAATCTGATGAGTGCCAGACGCGAAACCTTGAGCATTTCTCGTAAACCGCGAAAATTCAAAATGGCCGCCAAAATGGCCGCCAAATCATGAAAAGGCTTATTCTTTTCAAATGTTTGGCCATTTAACAGGTTATTTTATGTTTTTTTGTCAATATGAGGGTGCTGAATCCAAATCCGATGAGTGCCAGACGCGAAACCTTATGCATTTCTCGTAAACGGCGAAAATTCAAAATGGCCGCCAAAATGGTCGCCAAATCATGAAAAAGCTTATTCTTTACAAATGTTTGGCCATTTAACAGGTTATTTTATGTTTTCTTGTCAATATGAGGGTGCTGAATCCAAATCCGATGAGTCCAGACGCGAAACCTTATGCATTTCTCGTAAACGGCGAAAATTCAAAATGGCCGCCAAAATGGCCGCCAAATCACGAAAACGCTTATTCTTTCCAAATGTTTGGCCATTTAACAGGTTATTTTATGTTTTCTTGTCAATATGAGGGTGCTGAATCCAAAACCGAGGAGTGCCAGACGCGAAACCTTATGCATTTCTCGTAAACGGCGAAAATTCAAAATGGCCGCCAAAATGGCCGCCAAATCATGAAAAGGCTTATTCTTTGCAAATGTTTTACCATTTAACAGGTTAACTTATGTTTTCTTGTCAATATGACGGCGCTGAATCCAAATCCGATGAGTGCCAGACGCGAAACCTTGAGCATTTCTCGTAAACGGCGAAAATTCAAAATGGCCGCCAAATCATGAAAAGGCTTATTCTTTGCAAATGTTTGGCCATTTAACAGGTTATTTGATGTTTACTTGTCAATATGAGGGTGCTGAATCTAAATCCGATGAGTGCCAGACGCGAAACCTTGAGCATTTTCCACAAAATGCGAAAATTCAATTTGGCCGCTTTGCTGGAGTTCCAAAATTTCTGTCTGATGTGAAGAGATTCCCACAGAATTTCAGGGTGCTTCGATTTGTCATTGAGGAAATATTGAGATAAGTACTGGAAGACCACCACCTCACTGACTTTGAGGAGTTGTTTGAAATAGCCAGCAGTCAAGGCAGTCAAACTACTAAATTGTGGATGAACTGTCTTGTAACGCCCATGATCATCTGTAGGGATTTTGTTAGAGCTGGAAGAGAGGGTGACTGGTCTCTCCATCTGCAAGCTGTCAAGGAAATATTGCTCTATTTCTTCGCTTCAGGGCATACAAATTGTGCACGCTATGGGCTGCATTATCTCCTTTCCATGCAAAGTCTAGCTGCCACCAGCATTACTCAAGCAGTTCTCAGATAGAGAACATGTGATGCACCATCTGGTCCGATATGTACATTGGAACGGCGTACATGCGCTATGGAAAGGGACCTTCCACTTTGAATGACTCTACCCTTGCTCTCTGGGTTTTGTCTATCAGCCTCTTTGGATAACTGAAGAATGACTTGGAAGCCATGCAAGAAGGGGAAGATCAGAAAGTTGTCACTTGTCACCTTAAGGAGAGAGTACATGTACGTCTCAACAGAATCAAATCAGATGTGGCTGACGGAAAGAGAATTCGTGAGGCGCTATCGACTTGTTTAGATGCATTTAACAGTGAGAAGCACCCTCCATCAAGCCTGGTGAACATCTACACTGGAAAGGTTGTGGATGATTCAGCAGTAAATGCCAATGATCCAATCAAGATTGGATCTGATCAGATGAACGAGAACGAAAGAAAGTTGCTGAAGGGGTTCCATGGCACAATTAAGAAGAAAGTCAAAGGAATGGCAAAGGCTTCTGATATATGTCGTCAAGAGGTGAGGTATCTACAGTTGCCAATACAGGGATGATCTACGGCCAAGTAATCGAGATCATGGCTACATCAAGGGAAGCAATTTTAACCAAAACCTTCTTCTATTATGAATTGGCTCCCTATCCACCCGCACTGTTCGACAAGAATGGTGATGCACATTCCACAAGTAAGTCTGTCTTGAATTCAAGGAGCAAAGTTGAGGTAGTCAACAAAATGCACTGGTGCCAGATTATATATCAGGCTTGATGGATCGATGTGCTCTTCTTTGGATTGTTCCGTGTCGATCCTGCTTCTCCTGCAAAGGTGTGTACTTTTGTAGATGTTGCTGTAGCAACATTCATGAAATATGCAGACAGGTGACCAGTTATTCATGTGGTTTTAGACAGATAGTATGAGAGCAGCATCAAGTCCGTTTTTTTACGAACAGCACGTGCAAAAGGTTGCAGTCGTGTAAAATAGCTGAAGAGTGAGTATCCTCTGCCAAAACAGAACGTCATCCTAAATGTTTCTGCAAACAAGCAACAAGTCATCAAGGTGATCGTAGATCAGTTGTGTTCCATGCAAGCACAAGAGGGCAAACGACTGATCGTAACTGGACCCGATCCGCATCCAATAATTATTGTTGTTGGGGCACTGAAGAAGAAGCAGATGTAATAATGGCCTACCACGTGATAAAGGAGGCTGTGAATGGTCACTCACCTATCAAAGTTCTGTGCGATGATACAGATTTTCTGTTCAGTCTGGCACACCATCTACATTTTCAAACTAATGGCATACCATACACAACAAAGGTGGTAATGGAATCAACATCTCACACTCGAGCAGTCATAGATATCAATGAGGTTATCAAGAAACACAAGAAAATCATGCCCTATCTACTTTGAGCCCATACATTAGGTATAAGTGACACCGCTTCCTGTTTAATACAGAGTAGGAAAGGCTTCTGTACTGAAGAATTTAGAGCCATAGCTATCCTGATTCTCTATACCCCTTGGGAATACTGAAACCCTTCTCAATGAAGTAATCAAATCCTGCTCGACATACGGGGCATCCATGTAAGGAGAAGAACCAAATGATTCTCTTGACACAATGCGAAGGATCATTTTCGCAAGGAAGGCTGGTGGTAAGCGCCTAGCCCCTTTCAAAATGATGAGTCTTCCACCAACTATGGCCGCTTTTCGGCCAGATTACCAGCGTGCCTATTATCAAGTGACGTTGTGTGTGGCTGCTGGCAAGCCAGTACCCCCAGCCCTATACCAGCCTAGAATAAGACCCATTGAAGAATGGATGGAGGAAGCTGTCTTCTACGATTCAACCTGTATATTTTGAAAATGATCAGCCAGTCGCACCGGAATAGTCCTCAACATTAAGTGTGGGTGTAGGAGCGACTGCAGAATTGCCCAGTGCGTCTGCAAGAAATCTTCACTGGCATGCTCGGAATTCTGCCGCTGTATAAAGGGCGATGTCCATTGCCAAAATCCAATGAATAAGGCATCAGAAGAGGGTGACAGTGACAGTGACATTAGCGGTTGTGAAGACTAGTGCGATTTGACATTGTTCGGCGCTGTTATTAAAGAGGTGTTAAGACTTCAATAATGGTAAATGATTGTCTATAATGGACAAGGATATGGT
Source organism: Strongylocentrotus droebachiensis (assembly GCA_035222895.1). NCBI lineage: Eukaryota > Metazoa > Echinodermata > Echinoidea > Camarodonta > Strongylocentrotidae > Strongylocentrotus > Strongylocentrotus droebachiensis. The sequence goes on from JAVYIG010000376.1 coordinate 8,124, forward strand.
TTACAATGAATATCTGTATCATATATTCATGTTTTCATTATTTTATTCATATATAACCTTCCCATTGCACAAAGTTTTCTAGCTAGCCTGTTGGGTTCGCTGTAATGGTTTCCACTGCAAAAATGCAGGTGTTAGAGCAGCACAACTTATATATTGGACCACGCGGATAGACACAATTTGCTGTTATTATCACTCGCGTATTCCAGTATACTGTAGTTGAAGCACTGTATTTCTGTCTTTAGCTAAATCAAAATTGTTGACCCTTGAATAATAAACCTTCCAATGCTCACAATGGTAAAGGTACCCATATTAAGACTAACATTGGGAATCAATAGCATTGCATCTAAACTTATGTGAGTAACATCTAGATAAAGCACACACTCGGTATACAGTTGGCAGACATCGTTGCACATGTTGGGTTTTTCGGCCATTTTTATTATAATTGGACAGGAGAAAAACAACCTAATAAAGGAAAGTTTATTTGTTTGCAGCTATATGAGCTTACGGTGAACAATTTGTAAACTATGATGATAAGAATTAAAAAACTGCGTAATAATTGATTTAGTGAGATTCGCATCTGGTTCGCATCTGGCAATCTTTGGTTTTGGAATCATGCAGCGCCCTCAATTTGCCCCAAAACATCAAGCAACATGATAAATGTCCTTAGAATAAACGTTTTCATGATTTGACGGCCATTTTGAATTTTCGCCGTTTACGAGAAATGCTCAAGGTTTCGCGTCTGGCACACATCGGATTTGGATTCAGCACCCTCAAATTGACAAGAAAACATAAAATAACCTGTTAAATGGCCAAACATTTGCAAAGAATAAGCCTTTTCATGATTTGGTGGCCATTTTGGCGGCCATTTTGAATTTGCGCCATTTACGAGAAATGCATAAGGTTTCGCGTCTGGCACTCATCGGATTTGGATTCAGCGCCCTCATATTGACAAGAAAACATAAAATAACCTGTTAAATGGCCAAACATTTGCAAAGAATGAGCCTTTTCATGATTTGGCGGCCATTTTGGCGGCCATTTTGAATTTTCGCCGTTTACGAGAAATGCATAAGGGTTCGCGTCTGGCACTCATCGGATTTGGATTCAGCACCCCTATATTGACAAGAAAACATAAAATAACCTGTTAAATGGCCAAAGAATAAGCGTTTTCATGATTTGGCGGCCATTTTGGCGGCCATTTTGAATTTTCGCGGTTTACGAGAAATGCTCAAGGTTTCGCGTCTGGCACTCATCGGATTTGGAATCAGCACCCTCGAATTGACAAGAAACCATCAAAAAACATTGTATATATAAAAAAGCAAGGTTCGGGTCTTTTCCTATGGGGCCTAGCCTGGACTAACACCCATATTTCTGCTAAATGATCAACCTTTTCTGATCGATTCCACAACGTTTCTTTCACAATGCAATCGCATGACCATAACTGGTCTTTAGCTTTAATTTGGTATAGCTGGTGAGCATGTATTACAAGGTACCGACAAGGCACCAAGTTCATAAGTTTCTTGCCAAAAGTTTGTGTTAAATTATATTCGAACAAATGAAACTAGAAGATGGTAATATCAATCAATCAACGTGTAGATGTTCATTTCAGCTAACGGGTTAAGACAAGTGGCCCATGTTCTCTCAATGGCTGGCCTCTGACTACGCCCCTCATGGCCCCTCATCATGTATAGGACAAATACATTTTATAATTATCACTTCTAATGAATACAAAGGGTACTATATATAAACATATCGTTAAAGGGAACATTGTTCAGATGAGAGAAAATGGTGCTAAGGTAATTACACCAATGATAGACGTACAATGAAAGATAATCTGAAAGTTTGAGTAAAAACGGACCATTTTTAATGATACAACTTGAGAAAAACTGATCTGCATGATCGATTCCTTTATCCTCCCAACTATATTATTACATTTAAATTACATTTTAGGTGAATGTTAATCGTCATGAATTGGCTCTTTATACCATTCCAGACATTTAAAGATACTATGTCCCTTTTGCAGCCAACATCAAATTCTGTAGAACTTTGGAGGAATTATCAATATCTCATGCATGTCCTATCTGTGAAATTTAAACGTTAGCAGGTTCCTCATATTCAAGTTATGCAAGGAAACCAGTTACTGTTAGACTTCACTGTCAGACACAATTGAGTGAATGACTGGCTTTTTTTTCTCCTTTGGTAATAACATACATAAAATGAGCTGTAAAGGGTACATGAGCATTTGTCTACATCAATAACCCACTTCTTGTAATGGCCAAATTAAACTGTACAATGGTCTGAAAATCAGACTATTACTTATTGGCTCTATAGCTCCTAAGTCGATTCGACAACTAATAGTCGTTGTTTTCCCAGTTAAAGACATTTTCAACCCCCCCCCCCTTTTTTTTTTTAGGGAAGTTCTAAATTAGTATTATCTTTCAAACGCCGTTGGAATTTAACCTTTTAATTTTTTGGGCTTTCAAATGGGACATAGTACCTTTAAGTGGTGAAAGACTTATAAAAGCCTGTTTTATGTTTTTTTCATGAAAAAACGGTTGGGAAGATTAAAAAAGGGTTGAGTGAATTTAATGTTAGAGGGTGTTGTACACCTGTGAAGCGACGTATTCAAAGAAAACCATAGATATCTTTGTGGTTTGAGAATTTCTTCAGGATTTTTTGCATGATAGAGGGTTAGTACTGTAGAAGGAATATAATAAGTAACATTTACAAAAATTATGCAACTTTGTCATCAACCTTCAACAATGTTACCGAGTCACTTTAAGGGGGGATGTGTATATGACATTTTTTTCATATTTTGCTCACTCATTTGTTTGTTCTTTTTGACATGTATTGAAAGCGCCAAATAAATGAATAAATAAATAAATAATAATAACGACAAATTTTCATTAATAATATCATTATCAATTTTTAATTGTACTTATGTTGAATACTAACACTGCTGCTGCTACTACTACCAGTGGCGTAATGAGCAAAAACGTTTGTGGGGGCTGACAAAAAAAAATCCGCATCACCCTACTTTTGCAGGCAGGCCCCGCTGAACATTTTTCAAAATGGGGTTTAGGGACAAAGCCCCGGCGGGGGTCAAGGGGCGGAGTCCCCGAAATTCAAGGGGTATGGGCCAGGCGCGGATCCAGGGGGGGGGCCGAGTGGGCCTTGCCCCCCCCCCCCGCAATAAAAAAAAAAAAAAAAAAAAATAATAATGCTGAAATGACATAATTTCCGAGATTTTTCCTCACTTTTTAGTAGATTAGATTATACGTTGTTGGAAAATGACAAATTCCTAAATTTACAGCCAGGCAAGAAATATGATTCTTGAGATTCCTACATGTCAGGGCCCGAGGTAGGGCGGGGATCGGGAGCCTCGAGCTCCCCCCCCCCCCCCCCCCACTTTTTTGAAAAAGTATATTAAAGAGAAATAAAATAGAATGAGAGCAAGAAAGAAAGAATAGTTAACTACCAGTGTAAAAAAAATAATGAGGCATCAAAATATGCTCATCTAACCGTGATTACATGCCTAAAACACCTAAGCTTCCGGGGGCTCTGCCACCTGGATTCCACCTAGGACCCTACTACGGGCCCTTAGATGCTCATCTGACGGTAATTTAATGCCTAAAACCCCTGATTTTGGGGGGCTCCGCCCCTGGACCCCACGCCAAATAGTGACACAGTGTCACAAAATAGTAAGATAAAAAAAAAATGTTCATCTGACCTTAATTAAACGCCTAAATCCCCTGAGCTTCCGGGGCCGGCTCAGCCGCCTCGACCCCACCAGGGGCCCCTGAATGCGTATCTGACCGTAATTTATTGCCTTAAACTCCTGAGCTTGCGGGATCGGACAAGGTACCAAAATGTGTTTATCTGACCACAGGCGCATAGCCAGGGGGGGGGGTTGGGGGCCCCCCTCCCCAAATCGGAAGAGGACGTAGGAAGAAAAAGGAGCAGACAAAGAACATCTTTGAAGTTCAGACAAGGATTAAGAGTATGATAGAGAACGGTACAACGCATCGTCTTCCTTCTCTAATAATTTAATGAAACTTCAAAGCTTCGCGCAGGAGGAAAGGGGGGGGGGGCTGAATTCAGACAAGGATTAAGAATCGAGAACGGTACAGCGAATCGTCTTCTTCTCTCATAATCTTATGAAACGTCAAAGCTTCCGCGCTTCGCGCGGGAGGGAGAACCTGAATTCAGACGAGGATTCAGAGGCGAGAACGGTAATACGAATCTGTAATGGTTTAATGAAACGTAAAAGCTTCCGCGCTTCAGACGAGAATTAAAAGTCGAGAACTCTACAACGAACCGACTTCTTTCTCTAATAATTTAATAAATCGTAAAATTTTCCGCGCTTCGCGCCGAAGGGGAAAAACTAGATTCATACGAGAATTATTTTCGAGAACGGTACAGCGAATCGTCTTCTTTCTCTAATGATTTAAGGAAACTTAAAAGTATCCGCGCTTTGCGCGGGAGTTGGGGTCCTGAATTCAGACGAGGATTAAAAGTCGAGAACTCTACAACGAATCGTCTTCTTTCTCTAATAATTTAATGAAACGTCAAAGCTTCCGCGTTTCGCGGAGGAGGGAGGGGAAACTCACCCCTCCCTGCACCGACCCCCCCCCCCCCCGCATTACGTACCATTATTTGGCTCGCATAATTTCAAATTTGGGCCCCCCCCTAAGAAATCCTGGATCCGCGCCTGGTATGGGCTTCAGTGGCGGATCCAGGAATTTCTTACGGAGGGGGGGGGGGGGGGGCACAAAATGGCATGGGGTGAAATATAATCATGTAAAGCGATGAAGCGACAGAACGAGGCTTTAGCGGCGAGGAAGCGGAGCGACCAAGCGGGGGTGGACCTGGGAGGGGGTTCTGACCCCCTCCCAGAGTAGGAAGCGTTTGCAACTTTAGAACCACATTAGACGCATTTTCAGGCACTTCCTGGGGTAATTATGACGTAAAACTGCTTTCTTTCCCCCCTTTAAGAGTAGAGATCTTTTGCAATTTGAGAACCACATTTGGCGCTTTAATGTACACCGGCACTTCCTGGAAAAAAAACAAGGCCTTCTGATTGGTTAGAAGTTAGAGAACAGTGAGCTGTCACGTCGTGAGACGTTGTACATGCTTCATTGCTGCACAATGCACAAAGACGGTGATCTGGTACTTCACCAGTAGTACTCGCAAAAATTATCTCGAGTGTATAAACTGTCTTGTTATCAGGGGCGTCGCTAGACCTTGTTCAGAGGGGGAGGGGGTAGTGTATAGACCACCGATTACTGACAAAACTGGCCACCAATTACCGAGAAATATTGTAATGCCAATGTCCCAATGTCTACAAATTAAACCCTATAAACCCGGGGCCAGGAACTAATTTATTTTTCAGTTTTTCCCTCCCGCGCAAAGCGCGGAAGCTGTGACACTTGATTTAGTAATTAGAGAAAGAAGACGATTCGTTGTATCGTATCCTTGTGTGAATTCAGTTTCCCCCCTCCCGCGTGAAGCGCGGAAGCTTAGACATTTCATTAGTTGATACTCTAAGCAAATAAATGTCCCTTAATTTGTTACCTACGGCAAGTATATGTTATTTTTAAGTTTTTCAATTACTTAGTATATCACAAAAAAATTCTGTCTACTCGAAATCCTCAATTGAAATGTCTAAAATATCCGCCTCTCTTTGCATAGAAAATCAGTCACGACGCTGGTCTACTATTTATGACCTCACGTCCGGGAGAGAGTATATTCACGTACCCGGATGTTCCATAGCAAACATGTGCAGAGTGATACGATATTCTGCATATTTTTGTTTCAAAGGCTGAAAAGTCTAATAAATCATAATTCTATGTACAATTCTTTACCTTCCCCTAGTACTTCATAGTATTAATATCAATTCCCCTTTTAAAAATTATGACATATACATGCCAACGATGTGCTATTAGTCGATATTTTCACCATGTAATTTTTGTTTTGGTGTTGAAATCGGCCCAGGCACGGAGTGAACAGTAGCTGTCTACCCATGCACAGTTCATTACCATACACTACAGCGATCTCCCGATGGTTTCTTCTTCCTTTTTCCCATGTCTTTCGCCTTCCTTGGCCCTGAACATCCTTCATCTACCAATTCTGACACCGGTAGTCAGGAGCAAGTCTTTGTTAGTTGTTTTTCTTAGCTGGCAACGTCGCTTTCATTCTCTTGCAATTGCCGATAAACATATAACTAGCGCACGTACGTTCCATCACAAGCATTAAGCAGCGCCTAGAGCAGCGGCTTGGTCTTACCTCCCGATTCTGCTCGCTCCACGAACGTTCATGCAAGAGCCGCATCACTCGCCAAAATATTATAGAGGAAGCGCGCTTGCATGATCTCGTTCAAGTTTGATATTTTACAACATAAAATGTTTAACTGGTACTGTATCCTTTTTTGAGGCAGTCACACACATCTATGATAAGTACTATCATAGTTCTAGACCTATTCGTTTTACAAAACTGCTCATGTACATCTGATGACAATATAATGCATCCGCCTATTCATAAGTGCACGATTTAACTTTAATTCCTAAGCAGTAAACTCGTCTTAAATCTCTACCAAATAGGTGAATATGAGGATATAAAAAGAAATCAGCGACTGGAAAATGTTGCTTCGTTATTCTTCATTCAAATGAAAACAGAAAATCAATCAAATATACTCCTTAACAACAACAAATCTAAGCTCTGACAGGATAGCCTTTACGTAGGGATATCACTGCCATTCACTCTCACTGAGCCCATGACTCCCGTTCGTGACGTCACGGATAGAGGCCCGACTCTACGTCCACTTCCGGGTTTCAGACTTAGATATTTTGGTAGAGTTTACTCGAATAAATTCATTATTCTAAACTTGTTTTGTCGGGTGGACACCATTTGGTGTTATCATGGGGGTTAAAAGCTTTCTATTTATGTAATTATCTCAGTATTTGGGATTGTCTTAGAGTATCAACTTTAATCCTTGTCTGAATTCATTTTCGCCCATCCCGCGTGAAGCGCGGAAGCTTTCAAGTTGCATTAAATTATTAGGGAAAGAAGACGAATCTTTATATTGTGTTCTTGTCTGAATTTATTTTCCCCCTCTCGCGCGAAGCGCGGAAGCTGTGACGTTACATGTAATTATTACTCTGAATCCTTGTCTGAATTCATTTTCGCCCATACCGCGCAAAGCGCGGAAGCTTTCACTTTTCATTAAATTATTAGAGAAAGAAGACGATTCGTTGTATCGTGTCCTTGTCTGAATTCAGTTACCCCCTCCCGCTTTGACGTTTCATTAAATCATTAGAGAAAGAAGACGATTCGTTCTACCATATATATTCTCGACTCTTGATCCTTGTCTGAATTTAGTTTCCCTCCTCTTGCGCGAAGCGCGAAAGCTTTGGCACTTCATTTAGTAATTAGAGAAAGAAGACGATTCGTTGTATCGTGTCCTTGTCTGAATTCAGTTACCCCCCCCCCTCCCGCCCGAAGCGATTCATTAAATTATTAGAGAAAGAAGACGATTCGTTGTAACGTTCTCGACTCTTAATCCTTATCTGAATTCAGTTGCCTCCCCCCCTCCCCTTTCCCGCGCGCAGCGCGGAAGCTTTGACGTTTTATTAAATCATTAGAGAAAGTAGACGATTCGCTGTACTGTTTTCGACTTTTAATCCTTATCTGAATGTAGTTTCCCCCGTCCCGCGAAGCGGAAGCTTTGACTACTTATCAAATTAATAGAGAAAGATGAAGTTTTGTTGTACCGTACTCGACTCTTAATCCCTGTCTGAATTCAGTTCCCCCCCCCCCTCCCGCGCGAAGCGCAAAAGCTTTGACGTTTCATTTAATTATTACTTATTAGAGAAAGAAGACGATTCTTGTTCCGTTCTCTACTTTTAATCCATGTCAGAATTCAGTTTTCCCCCTTCCGCGTGAAGCGCGGAAACTTTGACGTTTTATTTAATTATTTGTCTTAATCCTTGTCTGAATTCTTTTTCTTTTTCTTTTTTGCTGTCGGGGGGGGGGGACTATTTATGAAAAGTACAATTAAAAATCTCCAATCTAAGCCAGAAAATTATCACTTTCGGCCCCAAAAATTGACAACATTGATAACGAAATCCTGAATTTGTCCATTTAATAGTTACCCCCAACCCCACAATGTATGCAATTTCTTTATTAAAGCTAGAATCCATGGATCCTTTTAAGATAACAATCTCAATTTTGATGGAAAAAATCAATACCCCACTATAAGCCCTTTAATGGTACACGGGCAGTGTTACATGATGTTCGTGTACGTTCGTTCGCAAATCTGTGCATGCACAGCCCGAGTAGTGGGTAGCATGTTATCTCCCAGCAGTGTTTGTCGCTGTAGCTTCTGGTAAGGAATTGTCTACTATAGTGTCACTGTTAGTGGCCACTAAGGCCCATTAGTGACTATAAAAAAAATATGCTCTTCCTGGCTTTTGGGGAATTTGTCAGTTTGCAACAGAAATGGAGAAACGCGCATATTTTTGTTGAAAATCATGTGATATCCCGATTTATAAATCACTTGTATGGAATTGAAAACAAGTCATGGTTTAATTTTATTTGGGGGGGGGGGCTGGCGTCCCCCAAGCCCCCCCCCCCCCACCAGTACGCCAGTGACTACTACTACTACTATCAATGTAATAATAATTATAAAAATAATCTTCGTTGACCAGAATCATACGTACCGAAGAATACGCATGCCAGGAAAACAAGGACCACGCCTCGTATGAGATCTTTGTCCTTTACATGTGAACAAAAAGAGAATGGAAAAGGCTTCATATTATATGATATGCTTGAATTCTATGATCAAAATATCTATTAATTAATAGTAATGAATGCAGCACAGGTGCTTGACAAATTAATGAGGGGGGAGGGTAGGGGATCGCCATGAAATCCTTAGTTCCAGGTGTTGCAAAAAGTTTGGTATTTTCTATTCGTCATATGGAATCGTGGAAAATCACAGTTCAAAGTACGGACAACGCGCTGCCTTATTTGCGATCGCTAGAAGAAATACATTGCATCTTTAATGAGATACGTATAGGCTATACAGTTAACAACTAAATTATTTATACCCCTCGTAAATTTGTGTCTTGTTCGTGTTTTGCGTAACTCAAGAGTCAAAGATGGACTGGATGAATTAAATCCTTTATTGAATACTTTTATAAAGTAAGCTTTAATAAGCGACATTCTCATGAATCATAAATGGGGACAAATCACTTTTAACATATACTTAAAAGATTACAACACTTGGTAAGGGGATATAAAATTCAGTTGTTAAGTATATGCATTTGTTTGTAACTCAAAAAATAAAGGCGAGGACTCACCATTTTGACCAATGGAAAAGGAATCCCAATTTTTGGATAAAATCCAGTCGAGCAAAAGTCGATAGATTGTACTTTGTACTTGTGATGCTGTCTTTATAATTCAAATACGACATTTGTTCATCCAGCAGCACAATAGTTTATGTATTTTTTTCTGAAAAGTTGTCTTTAATCTCGAACGTCTCAAAAAGAAATAAAAACGTGAATAAAAGATTCAATATTACAAAAAGTCTGTTTATGTTCACAATAAAAATTGCTTAATTCTGTTCAGACAGCGAAATGAGAAACGATGAACACGTCTACTGAAACACTCGGAAATTAACGCCAACTTTCACGGGTTAATATCCAATAATAATTATGCGGATGTCGCAGCTAACAGTGCCTGGTAAGATCAGGAAGGTCTGCGTAGCGAGACACGCCCATATCAAGTAACCAATCAACGCGAGGAACACTTAACACATCCTCGCCGTCCCCTCCATGACCGCTTTGACAATCGAGCTTTTTAAGAAAAATGGTACTATAAGTGCCTTCATTTTTCCCGATATTCAGGAAAATTAAGGAAATTTGGGCTTTTTGAAGGAAATTTTTAGGAAATGAAATAATTCCACAAAATTTCGAGAAATTGGAGAAAAATTCAACGGAATTTAAGGAATAGTGAAAAAGTAAAAAAAAGAATCCTTTTATCATTCATTTAGCTTAAGAAATGTGTAATTTGCACCATTTTCTTCTGAATGAAGTTTTTTTTTTGCTCGCTCACTTCCCTCGCTCGCAAAACCGGAGGTTAAAGTTAATATTATGGTGCAACAAAAGACATATGACGTTGGCAATGATAATCCCTTCGGAAATATCATTCCACATAAGGAAATTAATATACTGAGCCTTAGCAACGATAAGTAAAAACACTATTCACACATGCGCAATAAGAAGGATGACATCAGTTGCATAAATGATATTAGCCAATGAATGTATAGGTGTTGAATTATACCGAGTCTGTGTTGGTGGTCTTGGTGGATGCTCATTTATAGATATACCAATAAAATAAATGGGCGTAGCTTCATCCGTTTGTTGAGTGAATCACTGGTGACCTTCATTCCGTTTACGTTTCAGCTTACAGTAGGGACTTTTAGAATGAGTGGACGAGAACACGACGTACGCCGACTGATCATGCGTGTCAACGTACTCAACTGCCCATGTTGACTAATTAGAAATCTTTTAGATTGCACTCGACGATATACATGTATGCAGGAAGTAACACTATGAATTACATGACAGACAAAGAAAGAGGACAAAATATACAGTTCCTCATTCTACCCTCAACAATTATTGGCCATTTTCTTAATGTAACCAAATTTAATGCATAGGTCTTTGTGAAGTGCCTCAATACAAATTATTTCAATCACCTGATAGGAATAGTAGTAGGCCTATTTCAATAGTCAGAATGCAACTGCATATATTAAGTGTTGCTAGGTAGGTCAAGCCATAATGTTTGTCCAACGTGGCAACAACTAATGTATGCAGTTAGGATTCTGTATTATTCTTAACAGGTGAATGAAATAGTTTGTATTGAGGCACTTTACAAAGACCTATGCATTAAATTTGGTTACATTACGAAAATGGCCTATTGCTGTGGTAGAACAGGGAGGTGAAAGAAAAGGAGGCGAAACTCTTGTAATTTATTCAAACGCATTCTTGAGTTCTAAAGCGTAACAATGGGATGTGTAACATTCCACTTGGCATTGAAGTTCCATGCTCCGAACCGCACTTCCACTGCGGGGACTTTCGGAAGCCAGGCACCAGTTTTACATTTATTACAAAATATTAAATTACCGGCAAAATTTCAGTGTAAATCAAAAACTTTATATGGGGATTTTATTGGGAATAGTGCATCAAACAAATTTTCAAATTTAGAACTCCGTCCTTTCTTTAATTTGTGTGCCAGAGTTGGTAAAAGAAAAATTACATCCTGTCAAAAACTCAATATTTTAGGATGATGCGCTAATTTGTGCATGCTTTAATGTCCCGTTATTTGATCCATGATTTACAATCTTCAATAACATTAAGTTTGCTAATGCGTGTTTTCGCGTGTTTTTTGTATTTTTCAAGTTTAAAAAAGGATGAAATTACACAAGTTTGTGTTCGCTTGTTCTACTCTTTACACATTCAACAATGGATGAGAAATCATTGGAAGGGACAGCGAACAGTTGCTGTGAAACCATTTTCTGATGTAGGAATTCTAAATCCTGAAATTTCATGCGCTCTTTTATCTCACCACCTGGTCAACAGTTGCAGATTAGCGCATAACTTTTCGGCGGCTTGGAGCATGGGGTCAAAGGAGAGCGGCTTGATTCCAGTCCTTCTCTATCACGTCCCTGGATCAATCAAGACAGTAAAACTGTTAGAATAGTTTAGAGCTAAACAAAAATGCATTCATGGGAATGCCATGAGATACGTGTATTGCATCCCCATGTCACTGCCTTGCATATTCAAATTAAAGAAATTGAGAGTAGGGAAAGTGACGAAGCATGGGGAAAAGGGAAAATAGGTGGCTTTGGAAAACCAATTCGTAATAAATAAACATATTGCTTGTCAATTAGTTTATTTGAGTTAAGAATCACCAGTCACTAGCCTAAAAAAAAGGATATTTGATTATTGTCTTATTTTCTCGTCAAATTTAGCTTTACTTTTTACATGATACAAGAAATAAGTATAATACATTTTTTTGCCCGTCTAATTTCGTCAAATGTTGACAAAAAGAGATGGCTGTTGTGTCCCCCCCCAAAAAAAAAAAAATAATAATAATAAATAAATAAATAAATAAATAAAAAAAAATAAAAAAAACTAATATATACCTTCATATCATGGAGTTATAAGAGAGATGTTCATATATATCCTCTTCATTTTCTGAAAGTCATAACAACCCAACTGGATCTAAGCAAGCTATAGACTTTATTATCTCACACTGTATTTGTCTCAGGTGCTAGGGTTGGTGGTGGCTCTTCATTCTTTTCATACATTGACGTAGTCTAATAGTGGTGACATTATCTTCCTAATGCTCACCCATGAGGCTGTCTTATTTTGTTATGTCGCTCTGGTGTTTGCCCATGAACTTGGGTGTGTTCTAAAAGCGTTTGTGCTCTTTAACTGCACCCTTTTTTTTTGTTAGAATAGGATATTTTTTCAGTTTTTCCAACATGTATATATTTTCTTTTTTGTAGAATCTTTTACACTTATTACTACCAATGTGCGCTGGAGTGTTGATGGGATTGTGTGTGTGTATGCTGTGCTAGAAGTTGAATGTGTGACTTATGAATCCTTGACTGATTTGTCTAGACTGGCGGTTTTAAAGAGATGGTTCATTGAAATGTAGAAAATGGGCAAATTACACCTCTACTTATTCATCCTCGTCGGCACTTGTTGGATCCGTTGAACAAAATAGTCAGAGCCATTTCACGTGTGTGTTGCACGTCTCACTGTTTATTTGCAGATGACTTAAATCGCATGTCTTACAATGTATATACAAACAGAAGTATATATATGGGAGCCAAATGTGTTCCCTGAATCATAGGTTTCATATCTAATATCCATACAAATAGTGTTACTTTAATGGCAATTGCAAATGATGAAGTTAAAAAATTGTTTGCATGGTTTTGCTGCAATAAGTTGTTGCTAAATATTAAAAAGACAAACTGTGTTATTTTTAGATCCAGGGGTAAACGAATTTCAAACAATGTTGATCTCCTGGAGGTAGGAGGTCATAGAGTAGCGCGAAGTGAGCATGTTAAATTCCTCGGTGTTAAAGATGAGTACTTGTCTTGGAAACCCCATTTGGATGCTATAGGCACAAAGATTTCGCGAAGTGTTGGTGTCATATGTAGGTTAAGATTTATCCTACCTAAGAATGTTTTGTTACTATATAACAGTATTGTTCCCCCTTACCTTACGTATTGCAATGTTGCATGGGGTAAAATAAAGTTATTCGGCTTGTTACCAATTCTAACTTCAGACAGCCTAGTGAGCCATTATTCCTTGAGATGAAATTGTTGCCTTTAGATGAGCTTGTGTCATTGTTTAAACTTTTTAAGTTTTGTCCTCAGGCTTGCCTGTTAAAAGACCTATTTTCCTGTAAGTCTCAGATACACAGCTACATTTCACGTCAAAGTAACCTAGTGCATCAACCTCAGATCATTGGTTTGGACGCCGGGTTGTGCCGTTCAAGCCACAAATCCCCTTCCAATTTTTGAGGGTCATTTTGGCAGATTTTTCTCGAAATATTGGCATATTGCTCCGGTTGTCTCATTTTCGCTCGCTGGACGTTTATAGCAGACGACAATCGGCGGATTAGACGACACTTGGTAGTGAATTTGTATGTGAGATTGCTTTGCTAAATATATAATACAAGACATTTTTTCCATAACTTTAAACTATCATTGATATCTGATAATTAAATATTTATTAAAATAAACCTACCAAACCACATAATAAAATGAAATACTTGACTTAAAGTAGAGGAGTTTAATGTGGTGCACGGGGTGGTGCACAATTGCACCCCTCTGTAAATAATCGAATAGTCCATGGCGATCATGAATATTCATGTTTTTGCTTACCTCGGCAAAATGTTTGCTTATCTTCAATGGAAAAATTACGGTGGGGGGTTGGATGAAATGGACATAATGAACCGATCAGAACTGATCTATTATAATTCATGCTTCTTATCCTTCGTGTGCTTGACCTAAAACCTTTCAATCGCTTGGCAAACTGAGTCCAAAGTTCGACTTATTTCGCATGTGTTATGTAGGCAATGGCGAGCTTGCAAACTATTTTGATTAAATTCCGGTGGGTGAACTTTCAAAAGTCAATGGGACATGAGGGTTCCATTGAAAGAGCTAGTGACAACGTACGTCGGGGTGGATGTGCTTTTCGTTTAAACAAAAAATGAATTGTTTTTTGGGGGTAAAATTCCATAGACTAACATGTTAGGCTGCTGACTCTGACGATAGGGGGCGTTGTCACATGAGACTAAACGGAGCTATATGCCCATTTTCAAAATGTTCGGGTGTTCGCCATACAAAAACCCGTGTTTAATTTTGGAACAACCGACTCCTGTTTAATTTTTGTGAAAAAAATGACCCATTAGAGCGACACACCCCCGTATAGCCCCCGGGCGAATGTTTAGCGGTTGAGCTCGGAAAATTATAGTCAAAATCAAGTTTGAACAATTTATTGTGCAATATGCCTAGGGTAAGTGTAGGGAATTGGAGACCGTAGGGAATTGGAGACCACCAAGCTTGTACCCATCGATGTCTGTCCGTGTTGGCTCCAATATTGCTATTGCTCCATTTGTGGCCTTTAACAACACTACTGCATATATCCAATTCATTTCGAAGACTACAATGCGTTCTTTCTCCGAAAAAATTGGCAAAATTGACAAAGGGAAGCAATTATGATCGTAAAATTTTGCTCTGATATAAAAACACAATTTTCACTGAATGTTGTGGTGTATGCAGATATTTAGGGGTGGCTCTTAAAAAGTAGTTTTAAAGCCCCACTGTCCTACTTGTAGCTACTTGCCCCCTCTATATATAGAAAACTTCCCCAATCGGTGCCTGTCGGTCCCCCGTGATCCTCTTTTTCTTATGTTAGTTGAGAGTTGAGTTAATGAAATAGCCACCTGTCAGTGACCTCGCTGTGTGGTCTAATCTCTTCTGGCCCAGTAGTATTGACGGTCTTTAAAAGGAAGTTTATGAAGTGTGCCAACCATCACAGAAAACTTATGACCTATGGGTGTTGCAATGCACATTATGAATGGTGTCTGATCAGAAATTTGTGCTGGCAATGGGGGCCACCAGGTCTATTAAAGATGGGGGTCGTTTGTTGTGAATGTCGAGTATGCCGAGGACAGTCAACCCGATGCTGGTTGATTACTCGAAGTTTATTTATTCCACATTTTACATAAAAAACACTTTAAATTCTTTTTATACAGGCGTATAAGAGTATAGATTTCACACAAGAAAAATATATTAAAAAATAAAAGATTTCAAATCAAGTATAATGTACGGAAAATAAGTACGAAATTTCGAAAAATATTGATAAGACAGGCAAAGTAAAAAAAAAAAAGAGTAAAATATGGGGAGCATAAATAAAAGCATAGCTTGTATGTGAATAGGCTCCCGAACTGAATAACACAATATAGTAGGTCTGAATTTAAAAGGTATTTAAACGGAGTAGTTTAGTAGGAGATTCTAGAGACGTACCAGGCGCGTAGCCAGGGGGGCGGTCGCCCCACCCCCCCCCCCCCCCCCCAAAAAAAAAAAAAAAAAAATCCGGGCCAAAACAAAAAAAGAGAGAGAAAGAGAAGAAAAAGAGTAAGAGGACGTAAGAAGAAAAAGGGAAAAGGAGTCGAGAACGGTACAACGAATCGTCTTCTTTCTCTAATAATTTAATGAAACGTCAAAACTTCCGCGCTTCGAAAGAGGGGGACTAAGTTCAAATTAAGGATTATGAGTCGAGAACGGACCAACGAATCGTCTTCTTTTTCTAATAATTTAATGAAACGTCAAAGCTTCCGCGCTTCGAAAGAGGGGGACTAAATACAAATAAGGATTAAGAGTCGGGAAAGGTACAACGAATCGTCTTCTTTGTCTAATAATACGCCAAAGCCAAAGGGAGGAGGGGGGGGGGCTGAATTAATTCAGACAAGGATTAAGAGTCGAGAACGGTACTTAGAGTCGTCTTCTTTCTCTAATAATATAATGAAACTTAAAAGTTTCCGCGCTTTGCGCGGGAGGGGAGGAAGCTGAATTCAGATAAGGATTAAGAGTCGAGAACGGTACACCGAATCGTCTTCTTTCTCTAATAAATTAATGAAACGTCAAAGCTTACGGGAGGGGGACAAAATCAAATAAGGATTAGGAGTCGAGAAAGGTACAACGAATCGTCTTCTTTGTCTAATAATACGCCAAAGCCAAAGGGAGGAAGGGGGGGGGGGCTGAATTAATTCAGACAAGGATTAAGAGTCGAGAACGGTACTTAGAGTCGTCTTCTTTCTCTAATAATATAATGAAACTTAAAAGTTTCCGCGCTTTGCGCGGGAGGGGAGGAAGCTGAATTCAGATAAGGATTAAGAGTCGAGAACGGTACACCGAATCGTCTTCTTTCTCTAATAAATTAATGAAACGTCAAAGCTTACGGGAGGGGGACAAAATCAAATAAGGATTAAGAGTCGAGAAAGGTACAACGAATCGTCTTCTTTGTCTAATAATACGTCAAAGCTTCCGCGCTATGCGCAGGAAGGGCGGACTGAATTCAGACAAAGATTATGAGTCGAGAAGGGTACAACGAATCGCCTTCTTTCGAAGCTTCCGCGCTATACGCAGGAGGGGCGGACTGAATTCAGACAAGGATTGTGAGTCGAGAAAGGTACAACGAAGCGTCTTCTTTCAAAGCTTCCGCGCTTCGCGCGGGAGGAGGGAAACTACCCCTCCCTGCACCCACCCCCTAGGGAGCGCGCTTCGCGTGCTCACTACCGCCCCCCTAAAATGAAATCCTGGCTACGCGCTTGAGATGTACAAGGCCGGAGAGTGAATTTGAGAAGAAAAGAAAAATAGAATAAAGAGTAAATAAAATAATATAATAAAGCTAAGTAGGAGAAGGTTAAGAAGGGAAGGAAGAAGAAGAATAGGATGACAAAAAAGAAGTGGAAGAAGAAGAGGCAGAAGAAGAAGAGAAAGCAAATTGATGAAATCAATGGCATTGTAAAATAACATCTACATTAATATTTTTGGCCACATTGTTTTAAAATCGTTTCAAAATTACAGTAAGTTCATTGGCTGCATGTATCTCTTTCAAAAAGTGTTTGAACTATAACAATCCCATTTTCATTCAAATTGTATTTAAAATGTCTTGATTTGTAACTGTCCGTTATTACCTACACATGTAGGTAATGAGAGACCTTTGGTGATGCCGTCATTAATCATTGTTATCTTCTTAATCAGTTACATCATGACCACAATTTTGTTACCAAATAAAGAGAAGTTATTGAAGAGAATACAAAACTTTCTGTATATGTAACATGTTCTTGTTATGTAATTTATGCAAATGTAAGGGTCTCCAATACCCTACACCTACCCTATGCATATTTAACACAGGTTTAAACAAAAACACAATAAATCTGATTCATGAATTATAATTTAATCAACATGAAAAATTCAATAGTACTAAAGCATTACAAACTGCACGATCAAACTGCACGACCAAGCAGACTAAGTAACAACCACGGAAATACGAGACAAACAATAAAACATCAAACAACAAAAGTCTCAACTAAATGAGACTAATGAATTATTTAGAAAAAGAAGACACATGTAATACATAAACAGAGCATGTACAAAAGCAGTGCATAATATAAATGGACGATCAAGCAATCGTTTATCATTGAACAATAATAGTAGGAATATAATTATAACAATCAACTTCAGGTACAAAATGCTCAATCAAAACAAAGCTATTATCGTTTGATAAATAAAAACATACAATAATAAAACGTATATCTATATTTGTTAAGAGCGCAAAAAATTGAGTGACATGATCGTATATCGTGATAATTTTTGTAATCTCCTTTAGGATTAACTTTCTGCCTTATCCTTTTTAGGCTAGTTTTACTTAATACAAAGGAAAAACAACACACACACAATGCAAGTCATCTTCTGAATATATATTGCTCGTTAAAAGAGTTGTTATTATTAACTAAGGTTACAAAACTTCTTACTAATAATAGTCAGTGTATATTGTACTGCTACGAATCATGTACAAAGGTAAGTAAAAACAAACGAAAATTTAACATTTAGGTGATCGAAGTCAAGGACACAGAACAATATTATCAACATTTGCATGAGTAATAATCTAGGTTTAGAGCATTCAATTATATATAATAATTGATGCATAGTTGGTCTCCATAATGCTTTAAACAAACTGAACAGTTAAATGCTGCTTGTAAGTGTCGGCTTGCATGGTGATGTAGATATACAGTAGGTTTGCGGTTGCACCATGTGTGTGAGAGAGAGAGAGGTATGAGGAGTCCTGAACAGGACTCTGACTCGGTAATCTTTCTTGGAGGAGTGTAGTCCTGAAAAGGACTGTTTGTTATCTTTCTTGGCATATGCCAAGAAAGATAACAAACAGTCCTTTTCAGGACTACACTCCTCCAAGAAAGATTACCGAGTCAGAGTCCTGTTCAGGACTCCTCATACCTCTCTCTCTCTCTCACACACATGGTGCAACCGCAAACCTACTGTATAAACTGAACAGTGTTGAATTAATTTAAAAATCAGTAACTTAATGCATCATACTTCGTCATAACAATTAAGTTCAACATCTTCTTTTTTTTTAAATAGAACATAAACATAGAAGAAATGAACAACTAAGCTGCAAGTCAAATAATAATTAATGACTCTGTTAATTATGATATGTATTAGTCCAGACCAGTGTTTAACCCTCTTCTAATTGCAAAATAATGTCCACCGCAATACATTTCAGTAACCTCCCTTAAACAACATATTAAAAGTCTCAAGAAATCTAAGTATGAGAAATTTAAGAAATATGCATGATATGCAAATTAGATCTTTATATTTTTCGTTTTCCTTCTTTCTTGTTTTTGTTTTGACAAGATCGCAACTACTTAACAAAATTAACCTAATAATCAATTTCAATATATATTGAAAAGTTCAAACATAAAGTAACAATGCCGTAATAATGTAATCAGATCATTAATTTGTTTTTTTCTGTGAAAAAATCGCCCACCCCCCCCCCCCCCCAAAAAAAGGGACTTAATTAAAATTTATATGGAATTTTTTGTTTTTGTAAATCTCCGCCTATGTTCTCATTAACATGCACCAATATTTAATTTGGCGATGCCTAGATTGTGGAGTTGAACAATAATGCTAAATTCCTGATTCATAGCGTGGGACTTCGCGGCCTTGTCCGCCCGGAGGTTGTCAAAGTAATGGTAGGCTACGTCAGTCTTGTTGCTTTCAAAACGCGAGGAGAAGGGCCAAAAACCGTAGAGGTCTATTTTATCACAAAGCTGTATGGCCATTGATACCATGTAGAACCCTGTGAAATTAACAACAACAACAACAACAAAGTCACAATATTTTGATGAAACCAGCATTAGACAACATTATTAAGGACAATCAGATATGCTCCCGAATTTATCGTCTCTAATTTAAAAAAAACAAACATATTTTTTAAAAATGTTATGCTTCCTGGGAGAAAATTTCAATTATTCAAACATATTGTTAAGTAGTTTGAACTTGAATATTTCAGTTTCCTAAGATATAAATTTGTGGGTAGGTAAACAAGTTATATTTTCGTTAATAAATGAGGATAAAATAGATTTTTTTAACAAAACAAATCATGTGAAGAAAAAAAAACGATTTCAGAAGTTTCATCCCCAGATCTGAGAACAAACTCCAAAATATTCTTTAAATTAATTGATCGTATGATTGATTGCACAATCAATCGCAAAATGTAATCGTACGATCAATCCCTAAGCTTTGTGTTATACGGGACCCAGAACGGATAACCAAATTAAATTAAAAAGCAGCTTACCAGTAGATAATCCTTTATTTATTGCACCAGTGCTTCTCCAGAAATCTATCACTGATTGGAAGTGTTTGGTATTCATGCATACCATCTTTGGTTTCTTTCCTTTGAACAATTTAAAGGCTTTCATGACCTCAGACAATCGCAGCCCAAAGCAAGGTACGCTTAGGATCCCGCTGTATTTTGAAACGTCAACATTAAATTTCTTGATTGCCTTCTTCGTCCGGAATCTGCTATATCTGCTCCCAGGGGCCAAATGAAAATAAACATGATAAAACAAAACAATGAATTATGATGATGAGGCCTAAAATAAAAACTTGTTGTAATGTCCTTTAGGTGCCAAAACATGGGTCGGTCGGTCGGGAAAGATTTGTTTTAATTTTTTTTTTCCCGCCCTCTGTTGGCTGATATTTCTCAGTTGTTAATGCTTTATTACATGTGTTTCAGAGTCATCATTCCATTCTTATCTTTTTCACCTTAATAATAATCCATGGTTTGCAATGTTGTGTTGCTGATGAAGTTGGTTTTCAACTACCTGTTAAACTTGCTAGCAATGTGAAGATTGTTTGGAATAATTTGATTTTATGCATTTATATCCTGAGTCAAACAAAATACATATTTTTGTATTCATTAATACAGAACAATTCTAAAAAACGGTTACAAATAAAAAAAAAAGTTTTAAAATGCCGACCGTAGATTTTCAGATTTGTGGGTCGGTCGCAAAGGGCAATACAACAAGTTTTTATTTTATGCCTGATGATGTGCATGATGAAATTGACGATGATAAAACAACAATAGAACCAATAATATTCAGAACATGAACCACAACGAAATATACTAACAATAATATTGGTAATAGCATTATTAAAGGTAATGCAAAGTTTTGGGAAATTTTGAAAATTGGATGGAAAGTAGTTATTTAATATGTTGATATATTTGGATGCCCCTGTGGATGTATTATAAGCATTAGAAAATTTAGCCCCTAAAACACTTCTGTTTTCGTGAAAATTGAATTATCAAAATTTACCGGTGCTCCCGGTAAATCTCAAATATTTCAAACAGCGCCTAAGTCCATTCCATTGTAGCTGCGACCATGAACATTTTTGACTATGCAGTTCTGATGTTTAATTTCCAAACGCGAATAGCAACTTGGTCGATTGTAGTCAAGAAACATTGTTTTAAAGATAAAGTAATATCAGTCTTGAGAGGACGCTATACAACATAAAGAGTTTTTTATTTGCAATTTCATCACTTTAGACTCGATTTCAACCGCGAAAATGATCATTGAATATTGTAAAATCGCATATGCTTCCAATATGTTCATTTGAACCAAATTCATAACCCCATACCAAAAACTTTGTAATACCTTTAATAATGATAATGATAATAATATTAGTATATCAACAATAACAATTAAGAAGAAAATATGTATATTTTCAAAAATAATAACAATAATGATAATGATAATAATACTGATGACATGATGATACTACTACTAATAATAATAATGATAATAATAGTAATGATGATAATAAAAGAACTGATATTACTTTTAAAAAAAAATTGATTTAATCAAGAAGAAGAAGAAGAAGAAGTAAAAGAAGAAAATTAGGAAGAAGAAAAAAGAGGATGAATAAGAAGAAGTACAAGCAAAAGAGTATAGGAGAAGAAGAAGAAGACAACAAAAAAGAAGAAGAAAAGAAGAAGGAAAAGAAGAAGGAGAAGGAGAAAAGAAGAAGGAAAAGAAGGAGAAATTAGTTTGCTGGTAGTTTGTTTCATTCCGGAGTTTAGGGCGCACTATTTAAGAATGCTCTGCCACCAAATGTGCTAGGCATCTTGATTTTCTTTTTAATCAATTTATATTTGGGTCGTAACCAAGGGTAACCGCATCAGTTAATATTGCTCTTTCTGCAAGTCCTAACAGCTGCACTGCTAAAGCCAGGGTAATTATGCTGCATTATTGTAGAGCGCTTAGAGACTTCTGATAAAGTAAGTGTTAGGCGCTATATAAGCAAATATAATTATTATTATTATTACCCATTCAGTTGCCAGGTACTCATTTACATTTGGATTGGGAGTGGCAAGTGTGTGTGGATTCATATCTCGCAAAAGGACATTATAGAGCCTGGCTGGGATTCGAACCCTCAACCTTTAGCTAGATTGAGAGTCAAGTGATTGAACCATTAATCAATATGTAATCTCACCTTGTGCGTATTATGCTTGGATTCATCGTAATGTAATCACTTTTCAGACCAGCATCTACTTTGAATGGTGCGAGTGGGGCTAAGTTACATCTGTGATGAAGGAATTGGATGACCATGAGTCACAGCAGATACATCTACATTATATTTTACCGTTACTATTATCACCACCACCACTCCTCCTCGTCGTCGTCGTCCTCCTCGTTCAACTCATCCTACTTCTATTACTACTACTACTCCTATAACTATTAGTAGTAGCACTGGCGTACTGGTGGGGGGGCTAGGGGGGGCGCCAGCCCCCCCAAATAAAATTGAACCATGACTTATTTTCACAAGTAATGTATAAATGTTCGTGATATCACATGATTTTCAACAAAATGCTATAGTTTCTCCATTATTTCTTGCAAACTGACCCATTCCCAAATAGCCAGGAAGAGCATTATGTTTATTATAGTCACTATAGTGGCCACTAACAGTAACACTAATTCCTTTCCAGAAGCTACTGTGCAAATTAAGCACTGTCGGGAGATAACATGCTACCCACCACTCGGGCTGAGCATGCACAGATTTGCGAACGAGCGTTCCATACTTAACATCATGTAACACTGCACATACCGTTAAGGGGCCCAGTGGGGGAAATTGAATTCAGACAAGATTAAGAGTAGAGAACGGTACAACGAATCGTCTTCTTTCTCTAATAATTTAATGAAACGGCAAAGCTTCCGCGCTTCGCGCGGGAGGGGGGGGGGGGAAACTAATTTCAGACTAGGATTAAGAGTCGAGAACGGTACAACGAATCGTCTTAATCTTTCTCCGATAATTAATGAAACGTGAAAATGATTTCAGACAAGGATTAAGAGTAATAATTAAATGAAACGACAAAGCTTTCGCGTGGGAGGGGGGAACTGAATTTAGACAAAGACACAATAAAACGATTCGTCTTCTTTCTCTAATAATTTAATGAAACTTGAAAGCTTCCGCGTTTCGCGCGGGATGAGCGAGTATTAATTCAGACAAGGATTAAGAGTAATAATGTATTGAAACGTCAAAGCTTCCGCGCTTAGCGCGGGAGGGAGGGGGGGGGGGGGGGACTGAATTCAGACAAGGATTAAGAGTCGGGACCGGTACAATGAATTGTCTTCTTTCTCTGATAATTAAATGAAACGTCATAGCTTCCGCGCTTCGCGCGGGAGGGGCGAAACAAGAATTAAGAATCGAGAAAATTACAACGGATCGTCTTCTTTCTCTAATAGTTTAATGAAGTGTCAAGGCTTCCGCGCTTCGCGCGGGAGGGGGGAAACTGAATTCAGACAAGAACACGATACAACGAATCGACTTCATTCTCGAATTATTTAATAAAACGTGAAAAGCTTCAGCGCTTCGCGCGGGACGAGCGAAAATGAATTCAGACAAGGATTAAGAGTAATAATGAATTGAAACGTCATAGCTTCCGCGCTTTGCGCGGGAGGGGCGAAACAAGCTTTAAGAGTCGAGAACAGTACAACGGATCGTCTTCTTTCTCTAATAATTTAATGAAGTGTCAAAGCTTCCGCGCTTCGCGTGGGAGGGGAAAACTGAAAAAATAACTTAGTTCCTGGCCCCGGGTTTAAAGGCTTAAATTTGTAGACATTTGGACATTGGCATTTTTATATTTGTCGGTAATAATATTGGTGGCTCGTTTTGTCGTTAATCGGCGGCCTCTACACCCTCCCCCCCCCCCCCCCCCACCCTCCCCCACTGAAAAAGATCTAGCGACTCCCCTGATAACGACACAGTTTATACACTCGAGATAATTTTTGCAAGTACTACTGTGAAGTACCGGACCACCGTCTTTGTGCATTGTGCGGCATCAAAGCTTTATGCAACGTCTCACGACGTGACAGATCACTTTTCTCTAACTTCTAACTAATCAGAGGGCCTCTTTTTTTCCATGAAGTGTCGGTGGACATTATTGCGCCAAATGTGGTTCTCAAATTGCAAAAGATTCCTACTCTTGTAAGGGGTAGGAGAAAGCAATTTTACGTCATAATTATATGCCTGAAAAATGCGTCTAATTTGGTTCTAAAATTGCAAATGCTTCTTACACTGGGAGGGGGCCAGTACCCCCTCCCAGACCCACCCCCTGCTTGGTCGCTCCGCTCCCTCGCCGTTTAAAGCCTCGTTCTGTTGCTTCATCGTTTTACATATATTTCACCCCATGCCATTATGTGCCCCCCCCCCCCCCGGTAAGAATTCCTGGATCCGCCACTGATGCCCATACCCCTTGAGCTTCGGGGGGCTTTGCCCTAGACCCCACTTTGAGAAACGTAATTCAGCGGGGCCTGCATGTTAGAGTGGGGTGATTCGGATTTTTTTTTTGTCAGCCCCCCCAAACGTTTTTGCTCATTACGCCACTGAGTAGTAGTGGTAATACTACTACCCCCCCCCCCCCCCCACCCCCAGTCTGAGAACGAAGGGATACCATGCGTGTTACCAAAATGTCCGGTAAAGGGGTACTTTTCTTGCGACAAAGTCCGGCGCGAAAATTGTAAAAAAAAGGGGGTGTATTTGATTTTTCACCCGGAGATTTCTTTGAAAAGGGGGTGTTTTTTTTTTTGTTTTTTTTCTCTCATCTCTTTGGACTCCTGAGAAGTTATTCCGAATTTAGGGAGGTCTCCAAGGCAGGAAAAGCCCGCAAAAAGCTCGCGAAAGGGGGGTTCGGAAATGTTGGCAGTCCTCAAAAAGAGAGAACAAGCATATACGCGTACCCTAAATTACACTGAGTGTGGGAGGGGGGTGGGGGGGGGGCGGGCTATTACAATTTACATCACTAGTAGTAGTAGTACTACTACTACTGCTCCTACTACTACTACTACTACTATTATACTACTTGTACGACTAATAATGCTATTCCTTATACAACTACTATGTATCTATTCATTTAAATCACATATACGTACATAACGAATCTTGTTCAGGTAGCAAACAATGACACACATATACAATTTCAAAATAAGACATAGAATACATAAACAATGATTTATTTTAAAAGAAATGTAAGGAAATACATGATTAATAACGGACAAATCTTAAACGTTTAATAGTAAAATGATAAGAACTATATAAATTACTGAAATCTAATTTGAAACATACGGTGTGATCTAAAAGATTGACTTTGATAGCCTTTATGTTAGCCATGTAAGGCAAATATTTGGAAAGCCGATTCCAGCTGGTTGAACCTTTACAATGATTAAATTTTCATTTTTATAAGCCCCACTGCACTACTTATAGCTACTTGCGCCCTCTATATAGCAAACGATGCGTAATCGGTGCTTGTTGGTCTCCCGTGACCCCCTGTTTCTTATGTTAATTGAGAGCTGATTTTATGTGATAACCACTTGTCAGTGACCTTGCAGGAAGGTTTAATCCCCTGGCTAAACTAGTACAGACGGGCTTTAAAAAAATGTAGCTCTACGTTTGGGTACCCTTATATAGCCTCATCTCATTCGTGTTTCTCGTAGTGCTGGTCGATACTTGATCAAAAAACAAGATTTTATGATTTTTATCAAATGTGTGGATCATGCAGTATGATGCCTTTGAGAGATAAAATGTTATTCAAAGGTTGCCATGAAAGTTTAGTACAAACATCTTTAGATGAAATCTGCCAACTACCTTTGGATGTCATAATGATTTGCAGCTCATTTGTGTAACCTATTTAACAACTTGTAATAAATAATATACCGATCGACCGGTCCAAAAATTGCAGCCATGTTAGATATTTGACTTTACATAGCCCCAATATAATGCAAATATATTTCCTTTCCTTTGAAAGCATTATTTACCTTAAACGAATCTCAGACAAAAAATAAGACGAGACCTACCGAGACAGGGGATTATGTTTGCCACTGCCCAACATTATATCCCTGAACACAACAGCCTACAAGCAAATAAATTCACTAATTGATCAAATAAGTCTTTATAAAGTATAGTGTATAGCAGCCAAAGGCTGAATTGAGCATGTTTACATTGTTTTGAATACATATTGGGATCAAACAAAACGTCAGTCACATTGCTACAATAGGAACTTTTAGATTTGCGTGGACTGATACCTGTGACGTCCATTCAAGGCAGTGCATTAAAAGTACGTCGACCGTAGCAATCCACATTGCCTTCGTGCAAATCTAAAAGTCCCTATTGTCTCCCTGACACCGCTTGCGATCTTCATGATCCCTTTGAAGATTACTTTTAGAAAACTGCTACGAATACTACTACTAGCTCCTGCTAGTACTTCTAGTCTAATACCACTACTACATCTATTACTACTACTACGAATAATTACTAATATTATAGAAATTGTCCTTTTCTCTCTCTCTCCCCCTTTCTTTTTATATATATATATATATCATCTCGTCTTCCAGATTCCACATGGCAAAACTAAAGTAACTGTCGGTCTCGGGGACCGTGCTTTTGATATTGCTGCTCCCAAACTATGGAATAGCTTGCCAATAGAAATACGAAGCGCTCCATATCTCAATATCTTCAAATCCAAATTAAAAACATATTTGTTCAATTCAGAGATTCTATTTTTGTAGAATTTTGTTAAATAGGAGCTTCGAACCAGCGCAGCTGAATATATTTTGTATAAAAGATGCGCTATATAATGTATTATTAATATTATTAATATTCTTCTCCTCATTCTCCTTCCTCCTCCTCTTCTTGTTCTTCTTCTTCTTCTACTACGAATATAGTTACTACCATAGTACTTCTACCGTGACCACTACTACTACTAATACTACTACTTCTATTAATATCAATACTACTACTACTATTACTACTACTACTACTACTACATATACTACTATCATTACTGATACTACTAATACTGCTGCTTCTGTTTCTACTACTACTACTACTACTACTACTACTACTACTACTTCTACTACTACTACTACTACTATCACTTTTAATATTAATACTACGACAATTATTAATATTACTAAACATATTACTACGTCATATATTGCTACTGCTTTGGGTTCTTTGGGTTTCCCAAGAAATTGTTTACCTTATTACGTAGTCGTGTTTATCAATACGTTCTCCACAGCCACTGTGAAGTATCGAACCGCTGTTTCCAACAAGTGCACAAGAGTGGTATCTCTTTCCCTTTGATAGACCTATTGGATCACTCTTAATAGAGTGTAAAATAAAGCAACATGAAGCAAAACAACAAGAGCTGCAATAATACACCAGTTCGGAGATACCACATTTGCAATTGATCCCCTTATATCGACAGATATTTTACACAATCATGTAGACGTCTCACATTGTGCATTTTAGAAAGAAAAAAACCGCCAGAGTGATGGAGGTGCTTCATGAAAACATGTTTTTTTGTCCCTTTCGAAAATAAAACTTCCACCTTTGTTTCATAAAAAGCACCGTCGATGTGTGAATGAATATGCTTTCATGAACTTTCATGGACACGTATATGTCTATTCAGCATTGGTTTTACAGGTTGAATCACCTTTATCTGCCCATAACGTAGATAACAATGGCGTCATATACCGATGATGAAGTTATGAAAAATGATCTTCAAATACCCCAAACCCTGATAATTTAACAATGTATATTTAGCATGGGTTTTACAGGTTGAATGACTTTTATCTGCCCATGCGTAGATATTATCTCCGAAATGGCGTCATATCCCGATGGTGAAGTTATGAAAAATGATCTTCATATACTCCAAACCCTGATAATTTAACTTATGATTACACACGTGACCTTCATTATTAATTCATGATAATGAGTATGATTTTCAAGACCTTGTATTGTGTAACATTTTTATAATTACCATTTCGATTACATTTTATTGAAACAAAAATGTATGCGTGTGTATTAAGTTTGATTTAATTTGATCATATTTGTTTGGAATGATTGATTTCTATATCATTTTTTCTTCAAACAAGCATTACTTTGAACAAACAGAACTTTGTTATATAGGCAAGCCGATCGGGTTCACATGTATTGTCGTCACCAGTACGCAGGATTTTTTTCAAGGGGGGGGGGGGGTTAAAATCGGGCCCAAAATTTCGCAACGACTCAGCCGGCCGCTGAATAAGCGGGGGGGGGGGGGGGGGGGGGGGGGGTAAGCGTACATTTTTTTTTTTTAGAGTCCCCAAAAAATCGCAACGACTCAGCCAGCCGCTGAATAAGCCGAGGGGGGGGGGGGGGGGCGTAAGAGGACACTTTTTTTTGGTCTAGAAATTTGAAAATTTGACATTTTGTCATGTGGGGGGGGGGGGGGGGTAAGGTAACCTTTTTAGGTCAGCCATTGGCAATTTTTTTTTTTTTTTAATTATTATTATTATATTATATTATTAAAAAAAAAAATCTCAAAAGGGGGGGGGGGGGTTCCAAAAAAAAATACACATAAAAAAAACTCAAGGGAGAGTTGTTATTGGGAGAGTTACGGAAAATGAGGTTTTAATTTGCTTTTGTGCATTACTGAAACGGTAAATAACTGTTATTTCTTTCTATTTGTATTATACGTTAATTCAGCTTTTCAGTGATATAAAGTTGTACTTTCATCGGATTTGGGTCTTCTCATTGTCCTTTAAAAACGACACCCTCTCTGATTATCACCACGATCTTACCTTTGGAAGTCGATGAAATATTTCGGCCGTGATATTTATTGGATTTTTGGAATAAACTTGTTTTACAGTTTCGTTTATTTTGACGTTTTTTTGATGAAGAATAATGGTTGTGCTGTCGTTTAGTTCTGGTCGATATCTCGCAAGCTCTTGTCTAGAGAAAATAATAAAAACAGACAACAACAACAATAGTAAAAGAACGAATGGTAGAAAAATGGCGCATTTACCATAATAATAATTTTTCTGATTTTAACAAAATGATACGCTATACTTGTTCAACCTCAGGCACATATTCACACACCCACACACACGCACCGCTGTATTCCCCTCACCCACGCTCACCGTTACAGTCTTCTAGGCACCCTCCTCCAGGCTTCCCGCATAAATGATCATTAAGGGGAAACTACTAGCAGTACCAGTGCTACTGATACTACTAATACTACTCCTCCTAATACTACTACTGCTACTATTGCTACTACTACTACTACTACTACTACTACTACTACTACTACTACTATTGCTACTACTACTACTACTACTACTACTACTACTACTACTACTACTGCTACTATTGCTACTACTTCTACTACTACTACTACTACTGCTACTACTACTACTACTACTACTGCTACTATTGCTACTACTTCTACTACTACTACTACTACTACTACTACTACTTTTGCTACTACTACTACTACTACTGCTGCTACTATTGCTACTACTACTACTACTACTACTGCTACTACTACTAAAATCGCGCCGACCGATATTTTGCTCAGTGGGGTAGGGGGGCGCCCCTGACAACTACCACTTCCATTACTACCACCACCACTTCTACCAATATTATTAAATACTGCTACTACTCACACGGCTACTACGACGACTACCACTACTACTAATAGGGACTTTTAGATTTGCACGTTTACAGCTTTGACTGCAACGTGTGACGTCATTTTAAGGCATTGCGCATGCGTCACGTCGTCTCAGTCGGCGATCGAGAATGCGTCAACCTTGATTTTCCTAAATCTAGTACGGTACTAGTATATGCCGCGTGCGCATAAAATATACAGTTCCTCAGGTAGACAAAGGAACATCCCTTCCCTGCTATTATGTAAAAATGTGTAGAACGAGTGTCACGTGCGTATTCACCTGTTCTACAATTTTTTACATAATAGCAGTGAAGGATGTTCTACCACAGCAATAGGCCAATTTCGTAATGTAACCAAATTTAATGCATAGGTCTTTGTGAAGTGCCTCAATACAAACTATTTCATTCACCTGATAAGAATAATAGTATTTCAATTGACAGAATCCTAACTACATACATTCGTTGTTGCCACGTTGGACAAACATTATGGCTTGACCTACCTAGCAACACTTAATATATGCAGTTGCATTCTGACTATTGAAATACTATTATTCTTATCAGGTAAATGAAATAGTTTGTATTGAGGCACTTCACAAAGACCTATACATTAAATTTGGTTACATTAAGAAAATGGCCTATTGTTGAAGGTAGAATGAGGAACTGTATATTTTGTCCTCTTTCTTTGTCTGTCATGTAATTCATAGTGTAACTTCCTGCATGCATGTATATCGTCGAGTGCAATCTAACAGATTTCTAATTGTAGTCAACATGGGCAGTTGAGTACGTTGACACGCATGATCAGTCGGCGTACGTCGTGTTCTCGTCTACTCAATCTAAAAGTCCCTATTGTTACTACTACGACGAAAACTACTTCTAATACCACTACTACCACTACGAATACTGCCATTATACCACCACCACGACATACGAGTACTACTTCTAGTATATTAATTAAGTACCGGGATCCACGATGCATGTCATGTATTCTGTTGCTAATAAAGTGAAGTGATTAAACCACGTGCCCTCAATAAACAAATACTCTACACACAATCATATTAATTCTACCAGTGT
This sequence comes from Strongylocentrotus droebachiensis, assembly GCA_035222895.1. Lineage (NCBI taxonomy): Eukaryota > Metazoa > Echinodermata > Echinoidea > Camarodonta > Strongylocentrotidae > Strongylocentrotus > Strongylocentrotus droebachiensis. The sequence continues at coordinate 38,839 of JAVYIG010000376.1, forward strand.
TCATGCTTACTCTGTTTTTGTTTAAAGTTTGTTTGTTTTTTGTTTTTGCTTGTTTCCCTCAGTGATATTTTAAAAACAAAACTCTCACCTCAAAATATCTGAATTAGTTTAGCTTGCTCTACAACAGTCATAATCATAGTTCATACCCTCACCTCAAAATATCTGAATTGGTTTTATTTGCTTGACAACGGTCATAGTTCAAACTCTCACCTCTAAATATCTGAATTGGTTTGATTTGCTTGACAACGGTCATAGTTCAAACTCTCACCTCTAAATATCTGAATTGGTTTGGTTTGCTCTACAACGGTCATAGTTCATACTCTCACCTCTAAATATCTGAATTGGTTTGGTTTGCTCTACAACGGTCATAGTTCATACTCTCACCTCAAAATATTGGCATTAGTTTGGTTTGCTGTCCAATCCTTCTTGACCAATTGTTCATAAACATACATAAGTTGGTCACCGATGTCTCTGAAGTTCCAGAGTTTACTTAGCATGGAATTGTGTTTCATTCTATAATCAACAAAAAGAAAGTTGCGACAATTATAGCATTTAGCAAAATGATAAACTATCAAAAGGACATCTTTTATTAAATGGTTCCTAATCTAAAGGTGTCGTTGTCAGTGATCAATCCCTTTACTGGGAATGCGAAGGCCGTGGGTTTAAGCCCAGGTGTGGAACTTATATTCTTGAGCAAGGTGTTTTATTCACTTTACATACAGGCAGTGATCATTCACGATTAAAAAAAAGAGTTATGCTCTATTTATTCCATCAGGAGGTGTTTCTTATTAAAAGCCGTGCGTAAAGTCACGAAAGACTTTACAAATGATTAGAATATGAAGAGCAAAATGGGGTGCCCAAAGGTTTTTCTGACATGTTAACAAAGTGTGACTGTATTTCCCATAATCTCAAGTAAACGGTAGCCAAAAATACACTTGACATTGAAACGTTTTGTTAATAATGATAAGGTTAATCTACATCTGCATTTTTCAACCTAAGCTTATGGAAGTAAAAGGATTTGAGAATCCCATTTAGCCCTTTATATTCAAGTCATTCGTAAAGTCATGCGTAACCTTACGCACAGCTTTATGAAATGCCCCCAGGTTTGATCCAGTTACTTTTCTCGCTATCAATATAGTATTTCGTAGTTGTCTTTTTGTATTCGATTTTAGCGCAAGTTGAGGGCATTTAATTTGTTTAGGGGGCGGATGGAGGTTTGGTGAGCACATTACACCACCACAGCGGTCATTAATGATAAAGGGTGTTATTTTTTATAATTTCTACCAATTTTCAACCGGTTACATTTCCTGCCACATTTTAATTATTTATTGTCCTCACTGAATATCATAGATGGGCAGTTGGCATTTGAGTGTGTCTGGAGGGCCAACCAAAACCACTCAAAATGTCTGGCAGTGCCCATTCAAATACAAAGTTGTGCTTAACACCCCCCCCCCCCCCAGGTTGGTATAGGCACTTGTTTTGCTAATCTACCTAAATTAGGGGCCAAGGGGCTGGCCGCCCCCACTACTCTGTGCACGTCAGACACCCATTTCCTGTCACACTTGTTGTTCATGGATCATTGCTGTGTACATAAAAAAATAGTTTCTCTTTTCCCTAGGCTTGGACCATCTGGCTATATGATCTAAATCTATTGTATTCAATTCTATTCAGGCGTCGATCGGGAAATATCTGCCTCATTGTGTACATTAAATGCTAATCAGTGTGTGCAAATGTTTGAATGCAATTTTAGTCAAATAAAAAATGCGTCTAGACTTCTCATAAATGGAAGATTGAAATTCTCATCCAGAAATGTGACCGCCTTTTCATTTTTTTAGAGATAGCCCCTACAAAATGTCATGATCAGTGATCTAAAACTGGGCAGCGTCTCACGAAACCGTCATAAGTACAAGTTCACCGACATCCTATTGACACGCGTGTATTAAGTTTAACACGCGTTTCAATGGGATGTCGGTGAACTTGTAGTTATGACGGTTTCGAGAAACGCTGCCCAGATCTTGTGATTTACCACTGTTGTCTTTGTACTCAATACAAAGCACAACAACAGCGACATCATCATCAACAACATTAGCAATACCAACATTAAAAACACCCCAGACATCATTAACAACATCATAAACAACAAATTCATCATTAAGACCATATCAAGACCATATGTTGTTGATTATATTATTTGGTTATATTATGTATGTATATTCATATACGTTTTGTTATGTTTTGTAAAGTCAAAAGTAATTTTGAATAAAGATGAATTTACTAAAGAGAAAAAAGAAGAAAAAAAACATATCAACGAGCACCGTTAGCAGGAAGCACTTCAACTAAAACAACAACAACAGCATTACCTACATCATCAACAACCCATCTAAACACAGTAATATACAAATGGTAAAAAACATTGCTAAAATCAATATCTACACCAAATTAGCAACAACATATAAATAAACACACTATAAAGAAATCAAAGAAATGCGGCACATCTGCAACAATAAAATCATCAATATATCATCATAAACAACAGCACACCTGTAACGATAAAATCAGCAACGAAAACAAAACAAAATACACATAATTTTGTAAATAGGAAATACATGTAATATAACTGGACATGACAAAATACTCCTCCCTCAAAACAAAAACAAAAAAAGGAGAAAAATAGACAAATTAGAGTCAAGATTTTCGGGATTAGGTGTTATTGTTATTATTGTTATCATTATCATTATCATCATTATCATTATTATCGTTATCATTATTATTGTTGTTATTAATTTTATTATTGTTATTATTATCATTAAAATAATTACTAATATGAGTATATAAAGTACGTACTTAGTATTTCCCCCTATAGGTTTCAGTAGATGACTCTCAATGGCCTTGGTTGATAATGTTTTGTTCTCCTCAGCAGCAAAGCCATAGTCAAGGTAATCCACCTCTTCCAAACCTAAGCTGTATATACATTATAAGATAATAACAGTAATGAGGATAATAGTCATAAAGCCCCATCACACACACAAATTTAGTGAGATGAAGATCGCTCTAAATCTCTCTAAATTGCCACTCGTCATACTCAGGAAAAATTGTCACAGTAACAGAAGTGGAGGCACTAGTAATATAAGGCCACTTCACATACAGAAATTTGGTGAGATTTGGATCGCGATTCAAATCTAAATAAAATTGGTTTCTCTTCATACTTAGGAAAAATCTCACTTCTCGACAACCGCTGTTATCTAGTTTTTTGTTCACACGCAAAACGCTCGGCCATACTGAATAATCGCGCTTTGCGGGGTGACATTTTGAACGCGATCAGGATCTCTATATTTGGTAAGATTTTTAAGTTCAGACCGTCAAAGAAAAAAAATGAAATTCTGTTCGCGACTCAAAGATCGATCTTTGATTCTCACTAGTTTTGGCTGTATGTGAAATCCACTGGTAATTGTTTTAATGATCATAGTAATGACATCAATAATATAATGGTAATACCAGCGGCTTAGCCTATCTGGGGACTATGGTGCCCAGGGAAGACCACAACATTGCGCCCCATCCCTACTCAACTCTATCGGCTCAGAAATACAAATCATATTTCCTCGCTTTTCTCTACGTGACAATGTACTAAACTTAAGATTCGAAGTGAATCACACTATATTGAGGTATTTGAGCAAAGCGACAATCATTTTCATCCTAAGAAAAGCTATTTATTGTGCATTTTATCATACACACTTGTCAAAGTAGCTCAATAACTGATCGTCAATATCGTTACAACAATATTCTGCAAATTATAACGAAAACTCTTTGACTTCTTTTTCCGATGGGGCGCAAATTATACGAATTATATTTGAGAGATTTAGCTGTAATTGAACCCTCGAAAATGCTAATTAATTCACATAATCTTACTTTTGGGGCGCCAAAAATGCTGTTTATTATTTTTAATTGATAACAATTCACTTTCGATTTCGATTCATTAAATCATTTTAATAGTGTTCAGAAAATATGCGAATTACATGGATTTCCGAGAATATATCAGATAATCACCAAGTAACTATTTAATTCCCCCGTAGTTTGTATTTTGTCAAAGGGGTGGGGGGGAGGGGGATATTTCCCCCTTCTAATACTTCACTGTCCGTAAGGTGTGTGTTAGCGTGGGTGTGGGTGTGTTTGTGTGTGTGGGGGATATGTTTGCTTCTCACCAGTCAACAGGGTCTTCGTTCTCTTCGAGTATAAACCGCATGAGAGCTTCTCCGTGCATCCATCCTGTAGCTTCGCCTACCGATGACTGTATAGTCAGGTATGCAACTAGGGTACACACGAGCAGAGTCAAGCTAATCAGCACAATCCTTTTGAAGAAGGCAGCCATCTTTTCTCTTAGCGAAATCTAGAATGAAGGCAAACAGTGTCTGAATTATTTACTGTATACTCTATGTTGAAATAATTGTTACATAATATATATACATTGTGTTTCATATTGTACTGTTGAGAAGGAAATAAATGTTAACAAATATAATACAATATATGAAAAAAATACCATACCATACCAAATAATGTATTTTTTTCTTTCATTTTTTTGTAGGCCTATTTGAATTTATTTATTTATGTATTGATTTATTCGTTAACCTATTTTTATTCAGTTATTTATTAGCCTACGAGTGAGAAGAGGAGCGTAAAGTGTAACAATACAACTTTGATTAGGCGTCACATTGACAGACTATATAGGATAATAAATATAAGTAGTTATAGCAGTGAGTAGGCGGACGGCCATAGGATTTGTACACAAATATTTTCGTACTTATACTATTTCTAATTGACTCGTGTACATCAACTTTGACAAAAACTTCGAGAAAAAACGGACTTATAACACGCGTGTCTACGGGGTTTTGACGAGCTCTTGACTTTTTGAATTTAATTAGGGATTTGTCATTTTGGACTTGTAAATTTTTTCGATAAAAACTGAATTATAACACGCGTGTCAATGTGATTGTGACTTTATGAATTTTACTTTAAATGTGTCTTACAAAACGTGTTTCTATGTGAATTTTGATGTTTTGAATTTTATATATATATATACATATATGTGCGTAGTGTGTGTGTGTGGGTGTGTGTGTTTGTGTGTGTGTTGTACAGAATAATTTTTCACTACAAGTATAACCTTTCACCTAATCCCAGGCTTGTAATATTTTCTAGCTAGAAATCGAGAACATCTGATAATACTTTTCAATCTATTACGATATTTTTATAATGTATACTGTTGGGTTAGGAATATATGATTTATTTTGTAAATGCAGTTTCTCGTTCTTGATTTAATAATACCTTTCGTAATCCATGGATTTCTTGGAATGTTAGAGTTACGTTTTTACCTGACGAGAGGAATATTATCGTATTAATATTGCTAGTGACAACAACAAAAAAAAAAAAAAAAAAAAAATTAGTAATATATTTAGCAGTAAAAGGAATATTGTTATTATAATAATATAACCAAGGAGTTTTAAGAGCTGGAGACCCAACTGGCAACAAATTATTCCAAGCCGTTTTCTATGGTTGCACAATACAATCTATTATATACCTCACTTAAGTAATCCAGCAATCTGATTGGTCGAAATTGCATTCATAAACTTTAACTGTTCCCGAAAATTCCCAGTAACCATGGTTAAAACAGTTCTAAAATCCCAATAACCATGGTTATTGGGAAAATAGGTCAGTCTCCATGGTTACCCCATAGGTTTACATGTTAAAAATGGTTTGAGCGATCGAGGATACCGTACGTGTGCGAAAAATTGGTCGGTATTTTCATACAAGACAAGACAATTCCAAACAAGACAAAAATGGCTCAAGAATCTCTCCCAAGATTTCAACTTATCAAATGCAAGACTCGCTGACAGCAAGAACAACAAAAAGGGTACGTGAAATTATCCATAAACATGTTCGTTTAGTTGCTGAAAAAGCTTTAGACGTAGACTCTTGACGAAAATAGATCTAGTTGTCAGGGGTGTCTGATCGCGCACCCGATGTTGTGTGTTAAAATTATTCCCATAGAGATTGTACGCAATGCATTCTCTATGCAGTCTACGTGCATTCCGCGACCATGCAAAAAAGGTCAATTTTTTTTTTTAATTCGAGATTCAAACCTTTATAATCTGTTGTGATCCTGAAGGTGATACTCAATAAGTGAGGTATCATATGAAAGCGCAGGTTCTTCTCCATATTCCCCACAGGGCCGGCCCACCCCCAAAATTGTAAAAATATCTTGCTTAGACTAGAATCTAGATCTAGTCTACTCTCAAAGATACACTCATAAAAAACAACCGTGCAGATAAACTAGAGAAAGGCCAAGGTGGTGTCATTAGTTGACTCTTTTGTTTTCGGCATATAAAAGTATTAATGACTGCTTTAATATTCGAGAAATAGTTGTTTTTATACGCTCTCGGGAAGATTACAATTGGGCTATTGCCCTCGGCACGCCTCGGTCAATAGCACAATTCTAACCTTCCCTTGAGCGTATAAAAACAACTATTTCTCTCAAAGCAGTCATTAATACTATACTGGTGTGCTGTTACCTTTGATGCCCGAGGTTCGAAGCCGCCAATATCATTCAAAAGCTTGAGTAGTGAATTTTTCCACAAAGAAATATTCTTAAAATTTCACTTTTTATTTGAACTAACAAGGGAAAAGTGGAACAGATGATAAAATATGAATACAAAAGCCGAATTGTGTCAAAAAATCGCTTACATTGAATGATAGCAGCTTTTGTTGTGAAAAATAGTAAAATTGTTACAGTCTTAAAACCTGCAATTTTACACCTTTTCGATTACTTTCGGCTCACGAAAATAAATAATGAATTTGTTCATGTACAGTACTTTATGTTGTTATATGTCAGATTAGTGCCCACGGATGCCCAGTCGAGTAATATTGAGGAATATGTGAAAACCATGGTAGGTTGGGTTATATAAAAGGAAAAAGCACAAGTCTAGAGTATATCTAATTGTCAAATCTATATTACTTGACACTATTATTAGAAAGAAAGTTTATATTGCAGACACCAATTAATTTTAAATGTTTTTATTTTCTTGAGTATGAATGTTGAGACAGGTTGCAAGATTCTCATAAGTAAGTCAAATTGTGTACTAGGCGGTCTTTATATTAATCCAATAATTATTACTTTTACCAATTAAGGGTTCTTAAGTTATATGAATAGTATTTTACCTTATTCAAATTTATATCATACTGAAGTTTGAAATTTAGATAATAATAATATTTAATTTTTATATAGCGCTTAATACAAATGTCTCTAAGCGCTTTACAAATATACTATTACCGCGGTCATTGGATTCAGTGCTTGCCCGCAAACGCTGCGTGCAAAATCGTTAATATTAACCATGCATAACCATATGCTACCCCTGGCTGTCAATGTAGTTGTCATGGAGGTCAATTGTTCTTACATATTTTGGTAACCAGTCCATGAAGTTGAATTCTCAATGAGCACCACACTTATTGGTGTACGCTATTCTATTCTTACTTACTTATGAACTATGTGTGCATTGCCTTAATAAGACCATAAAGATTACTCTTTTTCATTAGTTGGCAGTATCGCTTGAGAATAATAGTAGAAACTCTGACAGGTTTATTCATTTGATGCATTTCATCTGGATTTTGTTCATACATTAGTTAGCCCACTAGAATAAATGTACACTCCTCAACGCTTATTGATAACCTTTTTTCTAATGCATTTACTAAACAAATAACTGGAGGATTATTATGCTCAGAAATTTCTGACCATGTACCTTTTTTTGTAATATGTGAACATGAAATGTCCCAATTGAAACCACTTAATAATATTATGTATCGAAAAGAAACCCCTCATAATATTAAATTATTAAAGCAGAATTTAGCTGTAGAGGAGTGGGTGGACGTATAAAATGTAAACGATGTAAATATTGCCTATGAACATTTTAATAATAAATTACAAAATTATTAGAATAGTAATGTAAGGTTTTAATTTCACTGATACTTGTTTATTTTACACTGTACATTTAGCTTTCCACTCCGTTATGCTTTAGTGCACTTCTGACCTACATTCATTCTCTATTCCTTACAGTAATATTCCTTTAGTGAAAGTTAAACGTAAAAATAATGAACCAAATAACCCTTGGATAACGAAAGGTATACTAAAATCAATACAAACTAGAAATCGCATGTATAAAACATATATACGTAACAAAACTGATGTAAATTTAACAACTTGTAAAAAAAATACCGTAATAAATTAACAAAATTAATTCACATATCCCGGAAGCTACACTTTTCGAATAAATTAAAGAGGGCTAGTTGTAACACATATGCTACTTGGAAAGTTATTAAAGAAATTATGGGGAAAAAAGACCCTTTAACAAAAGATGAGCTCACCTTAAATAATGTTATAATTGAGGACTCTAGTAATTATGCAAATTATTTTAATTCATTTTCACTAATATTGGGCCCCAACTTGCAAGTAAAATTGATAGTCCTCCTAACATTCATTATATTTACTTTTTATCAGATCGAATCCAACAATCACTTTTTTTAAGTCCAACAAACACTAATGAAATTATTACCGATACTAAAGCATTAAGCATGTCAAAAGCTCAAAGTTGTGATAGAATTAGTACATCACTTTTTAAACAAATAATACATGTTATTGCTAATCCACTAACCCATATTAATAATCAGTCTTTATTGCAAGGTGTTTTTCCAGATTTACGTAAGATAGCGAAGGTAATTCCGATCTTTAAAAAAGATGATTCGCATGGAATTAGTAATTATCGTCCAATATCTATTCTTCCTAGTATATCTTTGTATTTAATAGGTTAATCGATTTTTTAAATACTCACCAAATATTAAATCTAAATCAATATGGTTTAAGGAAAAATCACTCCACTGACTTTGCCTTAGTACAAATTTATGATAAGATAAATGAATTATCCAACACATCTTCTATAAGAAGGGGCATTTTTGTGTCATCTGTTTGCAGATGACACAAATATTTGTTGCTCTCATAAGAAATTAGAATCATTAGTGAATGTTTAAAATTGTGAATTACGCAAAGTTTCGCACTGGTTTAAGTGTGTATGCAATGTAAACACTATAATTCTCATTTAACTAATTTCCGTATTAATATTAAAATTGATAATATAGCAATCGAACAAAAAAAGACATCAACATTTTTGGGAGTATTTTATTGACGACAATATAACATGGAGTGATCACTTACATAATGTATCTATGTGTATTCCCAGAAGTGTTTAAATCATAAAAAGGTTAAAATGTCTTTTGCCCCATACTACGTTATTTTTATTTTATAAGATTCAAGATTCAAGATTCAAGATTCAAGATTTTATTGTCCATAATATAATACAGAAATTTGTTTTCCATTGGTATAACATGTAATACATAATACATAAGACAACAACATGGTGTCGTGTGCTGAAAGCCAGAAGGGCGTCAAGACTCTATAAGAACTAGATGGAACTTCGACTGCGCGCAGTCGAAAATGATGCCTCCGTCATAGAGCAAGTTTACAAACCCAAACAGAAGAAATTTTTCAAATTCAAGTTTCATTGTAATCCATTAACAGGTTCTCAGAATATCGTGATTACAAGCAATTTCTCATATACATATATGACCCTTTAATCTTTGACCTCATGGCCCTAAAATCTACTCAGTTCATTGGCTCTGCAAGATGTCCTGAGTTAGATAGTAATCCATCTGTCAGTTCTAATGAGAATGCGTTTACAACCTAATTTTGCATACATAATGAGCCCATGACATTTGACCTTTGACCTCATGACCCAAGAATCTACTCAGTTCATTGGCTCTGCAAGATACATACATGATCTAAATTTGGCAGGAATCCATCAATCTGTTCTAATGATAATGCGATCACAAGCTATTTTTGCATACATAATGAGCCGCATGACCTTTGACCTTGACCTCATGACCCCAAAATCTAATCAGTTCATCGGCTCTGCAAGTAACATACATGACCTAAGTTTGGCAGGAATCCATCAATCGGTTCTTGAGATAACGCGATCACGAGCTGTTTTTGCATACATAATGAGCCCTGTGACCTTTGACCTCGTGACCCCAAAATCTAATCAGTTCATCGGCTCTGAAAGATACATACATGACCAAAACTTGGCAGGAATCCATCAGTCGGTTCTTGAGATAACGCGATCACGAGCTGTTTTTGCACACATAATGAGCCCTGTGACCTTTAACCTTTGACCTCGTGACCCCAAAATCTAATCAGTTCATTGGCGAGGAACACTGAACGGAGGAGAGAGCAATCGCCATTTAGGAGCAACGAAAGAAACGAGAAGAGGAAGGAGCACACGAAATCAAGAAATAGCGAAAGACACGTCAGAAATGAAGGAGACAGAGAGCAAACGGTGGACAAAGAGAGAAAAGAGTATAATAGTGATAGTAATGACAGGAAAATTAAGAACGTAGTTATCATAGGAAACTCTCAGACAAGTGGTATAGATCCAGATAAATTTTCTCAAAATGTGAAATTACATAAAGTCACCAAATATAGAATTGAGGACGTTGAGGAGTGGATACAATCAAAGGAAGCAAAACAAATGATGTCAATTGCGGAAACTGTGATCATCCACGAAATAACAAATGACGTTAAAAGGTCCAGCGCACTGGATTGTGCAAATAGAATGCGCGAGCTTATTGGCTTGATTAAAGTGACTTTCAAAGAATGTAAAATCGTGGTGTCATTGGGCACACCCCGAGATGATAATCCTATGTTCCAGCAACGTGTAGACATTGTGAACAATATGTTGATGGCAGAAGCATTATATGACAGAAGGGTGAAAACTGTCCATCATAGAAACCTACTTTATCGAGGAACAATTAACAGTAATCTATTTAAGGATGACCGTTACCATCTCAATAAGGATGGAACAAGGGTACTAGCAGGAAACCTTCGATGTGCAGTAGAAAGGAGGTATGCACGAAACAAACGATGAATGGTTCATATTGTCCTCAATATTCAAGAGAAATGGTAACATTTCGTTCGAAACGATTCAAATAATGTATTGTAAGAATTGTATTGCAAAACTGGAAAGTGTATTTGTAAGAACATGTATTTTAAAGAGAACTGTTAAGATTTTGTTCCATACGAATAAGATAATTCATTGTATAAATTGTATTGCAAAACGTGAAAGGATCTTTGAGAAGACATATTTGCCACACGGTCCAATTATCGGAGGTGGTCTCTCCTGTCATAACCTGAAAAGAAATGCGAAGAAATACAATAACAAAATATGTCTGAACAAAAAAACATAGAAATATGTTATTGGAATGTAAATGGGATTTACAAAAGATGGGATGGGACAAAATCTTCCTCAAAACTTGACGAACAAGATTTCGTGAACGTTTTTAATCAATTTGACATCATCTGTTTGGCAGAAACGAAAATTGGACCGAAGGAAAATATGTCGTTACAAGGATATACCGAAAAGATCATTTGCAGAAAGAGGCATAAAAATGCGAAATCGGACTCTGGTGGCTTGGCCTTATATGTTAAACAGGCTATTAAACATCGCGTCACTATTATCAATAATACCTCTAGCGAATATTGCTGGATAAAACTACATAAAAATAAATCTGGTACATCAGATGATTTATATATTTGTTTCGCCTACATAAGCCCAGAAAATTCTACCTTTTCTTCAAACATAGATATAATCGATGCAATAATGAAAGACATCGCAAATTATAAAAATCAAGGAAAGTGCATGGTTATTGGTGATCTAAATGCACATACCAATACCATAGCTGATGCAAATGAGTTCGACTCAATGGACGACAGTAAAACACTACCTTTACCAAATTCATTGAGTTGTCCTGAGTCTATGACAAGGAGGAACCAAGACACCAGGCCCGTAAACAAAAGAGGAAAAGATGTAATCCAATTTTGTAAAGCTTGTGATCTAAGAATTGTCAATGGACGTAAATTGGGTGACCTGACTGGAAAGTTCACATGCTACGAGTCAAACGCCAAAATACCGAGCGTAATAGATTACGTTTTAGCTGAAATTGAAGCTATGGACGATATTCTTTTCTTTTATGTGAAAGACCTGAATATTTTCTCAGATCATTGCCCCATTGTTACAACCCTTAAATCGAGTATCTATACAAATACTAATTCATGTAGAGTTGAAAACCAGGTGTTAAAACCACACCCGAAAGCCTACATATGGGAGCCCCATATAAGCGACGAAGCTTTTATAAAAGCTCTGGGAATACCCCTCGTATTAGATAAAATAAAGGAAATAAAAGAAATGGTTTATGAGCCAAATAGTCAAGGTATCGATAGCGCAGTGAATGACTTTACAAACTGTATTTTAACAATTGCCGATAAAGCTAGAATAAGGCAAAAAATACACAGAGTAAGAAAGAAACGGAAGAAAAGAAGAAGAATACTAAGTGCCGAATGTTACGCCCTAGGGCGTCGTGTAAAGACGCTGTGCAAACAAGTGTGTAGAAACCCTTTTGATCGAGGCCTCAGACAACTGTATTACGCTAAGAAAAAAATGTTAAAACAGAAGTTGAGAGATATAGTACGCAAAGAGAGAAATCAGATCATAGACAAATTGGATAGTCTGTATAGTGAAAACCCTAAGGAATATTGGAATCTGATAAAGGATCTAGAAAATTTACACACTGAAAAGAAAAGACCTGGAAACAGTATACAACCAAACATGTGGTTTGACTATTTCAAGAACCTTATGAACAAGAATCCAAAACTGTCAAAAGAACAAAAAGAAATTAAAAACTTTACGGACGACGCAATACTGCAAAAAAACTTCTCATCTTTAGATTTTAGGATAACTCCAAATGAAGTTCTAGGATGTATTGAAAAATTGAAAAGAAATAAGGCCCCAGGAAATGATTCAATTTTAAACGAAATGCTAAAGGCAAGCCGATTTGTTTTGACACCGATTTTAGCACAGATATTTAACTTAATCTTAATTAGTGGTTGTTTCCCTGAAAACTGGTCAGTGAGCCTTCTAAAACCGCTTTATAAAAGTGGGTCTGTATGTGACCCCTCAAACTATCGAGGAATATGCCTATCCAGCTGTCTTGGCAAATTATTTTGTTCGGTTTTAAACCGACGTTTAGTACAGTTCCTTGAAGACAATGAACTGTATAAACCCAATCAAATTGCGTTCAGAGCGGGCTACAGAACGTCTGACCACATGTTTGTTCTAAAAACAATAATAGATAAATATGTAAGAGGCCGGGCAAAGAATGATAAGAAAGGTTTATATATATGTTTTATAGATTTAAGGAGAGCCTTTGACAATGTTTGGAGGGATGGTCTTTGGTATAAAATGTTAAAACAAGGTATTGGTGGTAATTTTCTGAGAGTGCTACATGACATGTATTTAAAATGTAAAGTATCCATAAAACTAGACGAGGGCGTCACCTCGTGTTTCAATACGAATACCGGAGTAAAACAAGGGTGTGTCATTAGCCCGACATTATTCAATATGTTTTTAAATGATGTTGTAGATATTTTTGATACCTCAGTTAGTGAACCAGTAACGCTACATGACAAGGACTTGAACTGCATAATGTATGCAGACGATCTAGCAATTATTTCTAAATCCCCTCAAGAAATGCAATACTGTTTAGATAAATTCACTCAATATTGTAACTCTTGGATGTTGAATGTTAATGTCACCAAAACTAAAATAATGATATGTAATAAGTCAGGCAGGTTGAATGATAAGAGTGATTTTGAAATAAACGGGGAAAAACTTACCTCGGTAAAGGAAATGAAATATTTAGGCATTGTTTTTAGTAATAATGGATCGTTCAAAATGGCGACAAGGGACTTAGCGGATAAGGCCAGGAGAGCATTATTTAAACTTTATAAATCTTTCGGCAATTATACGCCCAGTATTAAAACCTTATTACACCTGTTTGATGCAACTGTACAACCAATTTTGCTTTATGGATCCGAAATTTGGGGTGCTAGTGCAATAGACATGAAGAAAATTCTTCAAATAGAAACAGGGAAAACAGGACTGTATTATAAAAACGATTTTGAGAAAGTACACATTCAGTGTTGTAAAAATATCTTAGGGGTAAACCGCAAAGGCAGCAATTTAGCAGTTTCAGCTGAAATTGGAAGGCATCCTCTACTTATTCAAATTGCAATAAACATGCTCAAATATTGGATACGAATACGGAGTTTGGATGAAAATGGCCTTGTCTATAAATCTTTTGAAGAAAACAAAAAATTAGTAAATAACGAACAAAGCTGTTGGTTAATGTCAATTCGGGATATCTTTAGTTCACTAAATATTTGTAATAATGGAAATGAGACCGTATTGGACCCTGAAAATATACAAATTTCTCATAAAGATTTTGTCGAGTTATGTAAACTTTGTTTGGAAAGGAGATTTGATGAACAATTAAAACTAGACTTATTTGATGATAGGGATACCCGTAAAGGAAATAAACTCAGAACCCTCAGACAATTTAAAAACTCAATCAAGCAAGAAAAGTATTTATCTCATATACCAAATATAAATTTAAGAAAAAATATCACCAAACTACGTCTAAGCGCGCACAACTTACCCATAGAAACAGGAAGGTATAAAAGACCAGAAAAAACTCCCCCGAATCTACGATTCTGTGAAGACTGTAATATGAATCTTGTAGGAGATGAATTCCATATAATTATGAAATGTGACAAGTATAAAGATTTACGAGTAGATTTTATAGAAACAATTAGTAATCTGGAAGAAAATGTTTGTAATTTGGATAGTCAAGAAAAATTCATATTTATAATGAGATTAGATAATGAAGTTGTAATAGATAGTTTGTCTTTGTTCACCAAAAACATAATTGCAATGAGGGGTAATTTTTAGATACTATATGTTATAACAAAGTAGTCGTGTACAATCTTATGCTTTTGTTTTAGTTCTCATTTACATATTTCGTATTGCATGACTTATTGTTTATTTAGAAAGGTGTTGTAAATGTTTTATATTATGTTTTTTTATATCGATTGTTGCATTACATTGTAAAGTGATTATAACTATGTCTATAAACAGAATATTGATGTACATCAATGATTTTTAAAAAAATACAATACATGACCAAAGTTTGGCAGGAATCCATCAATCAGTTCTTCAGATAACGCGATCACGAGAACGGGACGTACGGACGGACGGACAACCCGAAAACATAATGCCTCCGGCTACTTCGTAACGGAGGCATAAAAAGTCTATGAGCAGGTACGGTCCTCTGGCCTTCAGCACAAAACATGACAAGACAGTTATATGACTTATACATAGCAAGAATTTTAAATACAATTCTGAATCACATCATGAATAAATTCAGGTATTGATATAGATGTGAATATGAAAGTAGAATAGGAGCAGCATCACAATACGAGCAGAAAGATAAAGGAAAAGAGAGCTCAAGCTCGAATGACTGATAAAAGAGAGAAATATAGGGAAAGTTGGTAAGAAAAATAGGAGAGACAGAGAAGAAGAGATGGCATAATTTCCAATCAGATTATAATGCATGACATAAAAATACAACAAATCAACAGCAGAGCTAAGCAACGGATGTTTTTACCCACAAGGGTGATAAGGCGGAAAACTTTCCAACCCAATCCTCGCTTAAAGCTGAGAATTTCGTGTTACTTGTGCATTATAGATGTGCATGGAATTTGGAATAAAAGAATTTCTGTATCTGGCTCTGGCTCTACGGGTAATTGGTACACGCAGGCGGATTCCTGAGCGGTTAAAAGTAAAACAAGAAAATAGTGGATGTGATGGGTCTTTCATAATAGAAGTTATTTTAGTCAATAAGCGATCTTCAAACAAAACTGATAGGGGTGGTAATTCAATGCCGATAATACGTTGAGCAATTTTCCTAGGACGTTCGAGTTTAGTTTTGTCTGCTTGTGTGAGATTTCCATAAAAACAAATGAGATTGAATAGAAGAACACTTTGAATGATAGACTGATAGAAAAGATGCAAGATCGTCCTGTCAACGTTAAATTGTGTGAGCTTCCTTAGAAAAAACATCCGTTGATTAGCTCTACTGTGTACAGCGTTGGTGTTCTTATTAAATCGTAGCTTATCATCAATCAAGGTACCAAGATACTTATATTCATGTACGTGTTCGATTGCCTGTTCATGAATATACAAAGGGGTATGATTAATGTCACCACGTCGAAAGTCTATAATAATCTCTTTGGTTTTTTGAACATTCAAATATAGGTTGTGTCGATCGCACCATTCAACAAACTGATTAACTTGACAAAAATACTTATTCTCACTATTTCCTCCCTTAATGAAACCTGTGATGGCAGTGTCATCAGCATACTTAATAAATGAACAACATTGACTGGTACTAGTGCAATCACTGGTATACAGTGAAAATAACAGGGGAGAAAGGACACACCCTTGTGGAGCTCCTGTATTGGTTACCAAAGTAGGGGATTTAATATTACCAAGTCTTACTGATTGTTGTCTATTTGTTAGAAAGTTATGAACCCAGAGCACTATTTTAACATCAACCTCCATTTCTATCAGTTTATTTATTAAAAGGTGAGGAGTTATGGTATTAAAAGCACTAGAGAATTCAATGAAGGTACATCTTACATATGATTTGGGGATATCTAAATGACTATATATTCCATGAAGAAGGACAAGAACAGCGTCCTCGACTCCCCTATTCTGTCTATAAGCAAATTGAAAGGGGTCAATAAATGAGCCAGCTTGACTCAATAGATGTTTCAAAATCAACCTTTCCAAACATTTCATGACATTAGATGTGAGTGCTACAGGGCGAAAGGCATTCAGATCTGTGCTGCTGCATTTCGTATTCCCTTTTGGAACTGGTATAATTGAAGATGTTTTCCATATTTGTGGTATTACACCTAGATCCAAAGTTAACTGATATAATCTCGTAAAAATAGGAGCTAATTGTTGATAACAAGTCTTAAGAACCCGATTTGAGATGCCATCAGGTCCAGTGGCCTTGTTTACCTTTACTCTTCTTAAGATGTTCCTCACATCTAGCTCTGATATTACAATGCCAACATTACTTGTGATTTTACTTAACAAGGATTTACTCAAGCATTCATTTTGATCATGAAAATCATTGCAGTCAAATCGTGTATAAAATAAGTTTAAATCATCTGCAAAGTCCTGGTTACATTCGGTCATTTTTTTTCAAGGGAATCAGCCGCGTCCATGAAAACGCTCCAATCGGTGCAATCGAGACAACTCTGAAGCCGCTCAGCTGTATCGGTGTTCCATTCACGGCTCACTGTGTTGATGGGTTTACTTCTTTTCAACTTTTGTTTGTATTTAGGAAGTAACAGAATGTTGTTATGATCGGAGGCTCCCAGCTTGGGACATACACACTAGTATTTCCATATATAACATATTGTAATATTGTTTGGGCAAATTGTGGTGTAACCTAACTTAATTCAATTCTTTTATTACAAAAAAGGGCCTTGCGTATTTGTACTGGATATCTTTTTTTTTGGTTAGCCCATACAGACCCATTATTTCTTAAGTTGAAAACCTTAAAAGTCACTGACTTACATACTCTCCAAGTTGCAGTATTTATGTTTAAATACATGACTAAGCAACTGCCACCTTCATTCGATAATTGTTTTTCTTCATAATAATACAATTCATTCTTATCCAACTCGTTTTTCTGAGAATTTTCATTTAACTAACCCCAGATTGTTGATTACACATAATTCAATCAGACACCATGGCCCCAATTTATGGAACAATTTATCTAAAATAATTAAATCATGCTCGACCCTTTATTCTTTTAAAGCGACACTAAAACGTCACATTAAATCCTCATACAGAATCGTTTCTCATTAAACTTCGTCTCTGAATTCGAATATATTTTTAATTTATTAATTCTTAAAATACACTAGTGTCGGATTATACACATTACGTACCAGAACCCCATTCGCACTTGCACATGCACTTTCACTGCACCCACTTGATCAATTTCACCTGTATAATTATATAATTTAAGAGTTTGCCGCTATTCTCTCGAGGCCGCCATCGATTTCAAGCTTACCGCTAATGATGGCGGTCTCCTGCGTTTTCTGTAATTTATCTTTTGTCAATGAAATTATATTTGTGTTTGTATGCCTCTTATTTAATGTATTTAAAAATGTATAATTATGTAAAATGAAGAAATATTTGTTACTTTATGTATATTATTATGTTCTATTTTGAAAATGCAGAAATAAAAACAAACAAACAAGAAAGAGATAAGGTGATGTCGGAAATTTGTGACCTAAGGAAAAGAACTGTCGGATTAAAAAGCATGACATATCTCTTTTCCATTATTTACATCATACCGTGCATCTATTTTATTGAGAAATTGCTTAGACAAGTTTCACATACTCGAATTATAGCAATGTGTAGATTAACCTGTATGCATATAATCACGATGTAATTCATAATAAAGAGACCAGTTAAAAGATCAAGAAAAGAAAATGGGTATTGAAAATAATAAAATGGTGAAAATAACCAACGTCTTACCTTTCAAGAACAACGGTTACAATTAATTCCTTTCCTTTGTATAAAAAAAATCCAAATGCAGCTTTCATTCAACAGTGTTCGTTCGCTTGGAGCTCGATCGTATGATTGAATGACGACTTCCGGAGTGTGAGTCGCACCCAGAGGCGGCAGCGGGTGCACTAAACAATAAGGGCACTTTCCGGATAAAGGGGCACCTACAAAATTTAAAATCAATTAACAAAAAAAGGATACTGATTAGGGTTAGGATAGGATGACCCATGCCTCTTCATTGCTCGTCCTTTTTTCTGATTTCCTCTTCGATAATCTAGCTTTTCTCGCTGTTTACTTTTCTTTGTTCACCACTTGAATGATTGGAGATGGGGCGTGGACATGTAACTCACGTGCGTCTCTGTAGTTACACCATTGGCCATTCATCATAATCACAGGGTTGTCCATTATCCCTGTATTGGACCATGTTCCCAAATCTGAACTTAAAGGCCTTATAACGACCCTATAACGACCCCATTAGGACCTGAAGATTACACACACAATTTCCTCTGGCTCGCTGACTTATCTTGCTATGATAATTAACAGAACTAATGGAGGAACCGTGATCAGGGCAATTTATATTGACATAGGCCTATTTATATTGCAGAAAAACCGATTTGAAAAATAATGTCTTTTTTAATGTCCCATTTGCAGGCCCCAACAATGAAAAGGTTAAATTCCAACGGCATTTGAAAGATAATACTATCTAAAAGCGTCCCTCAAAAAGGGGGGCTTGAACATGTCTTTAAGTGGGAAAACAACGACTATTAGTTGTCAAATCGACTTAACCCTAAAAAGGCCGGGCTATTTGAGGTCTTAGTACGGCCGGGGGGGGGGGCATTATGCCCCCCCCCCCTTAAGATCTCGGCCGCAAAGCGGCCGATCGCCGCGAAAATTTGCACGCATGTCAAGTGAAGTGTATAGAATAATATAATAATTTCAATTTTTTGAAAAATTCACTCATTTGCATATTTATGGTAATTTATGCAAATAAAGTCATAAAAATCACATTTTTACCCATAAATCATATATTATTCATATTTAAGCATTCTTTTTCACTACATATATTCATTAGACCATTCTTAATAATAATACGACAAAAGATGTTGAAGAGCCAGCTTATTCCTTATGTTATCCCTTGTTTTGATAATTTCTTATGTATTTCATTGTTTTTTTTTAACTTATGTATTTCATTGTTTTTGTTGTTTAATTTCATTTCTTACTACAATTCAACTATTGTGACTCCCAAAACAACCACCTAAACTTTAAACAAGACCCAATAACCCATGTTTGATCTGTTTTTAGGAAAATGACTTTTCCATATGATATGATATGACATGCAAAGACAAAAGGTCACGTGACCTTGTAACCGTAGGTCCGATTTTCAAAAAAATTCTTGTAAAAGTTGCTCAAGACTTAAAAAAAAAAGTCAGCGAGCGGCGGGGCACCATCCATATGCGTTCCCGAGCAATCGGAAAAATCGTGGAGGGGGGGCATAATGCCCCCCCCCCCGGCCTTATTAGGGTTAAGAGTCATAGAGCCAGTAAGTAATAGTCTGATTTTCAGACCATTGTACCGAATGGCCGTACGTTTTACGCTGTGCAAAGATTCAATCAGTTTAATTTTGGCCATTACAAGAAGTTGGTTATTGTTGTAGACAAATGCTCATGTACCCTTTACAGCTCATTTTATGTATGTTATTACCACAGAGAAAATAAATCCAGTTAGTCACTCAATAGTGTCTGACAGTGAAGTCTAGAGAGTAAACGGGTTTCCTTGCATAGTTTAAATTTTAGGACACTGCTAACGTTTACATTTCACAGATAGGACATACATGACATATTCATAATTCCTGTAAAGTTCTACAAAATTTGATGTTGGCTGAAAAAAGGGACATAGTATCTTTAAGTGCCCGTTATTCTTTGTAATAAGTGCCGCTTCAATTTTCACAAGTGCCCCTATTCATCTCAGGTGAGTACCCCTTTTCAGGTACAAAAAGGGCCCTTTACCATTTCTGATAAGTGCCCCTTCACCTCTTATAACTGCCTATATTATAATCTGAGAGGTTTCCCTTACATTTTGCGCTCATGCGGACAGGGGGCAGTTTGAGCGAGGATGTGCCCTCATCCAAAGCTGAAGAAAAATCGAATTTTTCAAATTCAGTTCAAATTATTACTCTCTGTTTTCTATGACCATAAAGAAGATGATGGACGTAATCGCTGGGCTATTATAATGAAAACGAACAAGAAATATTTGATTTTTAAAGGGAATATTATGATTTTCAACAACAAGAAGCAAATAGTAAGTTTCTAATAACTTTAAATGTATGTTTGATTATTATTACAGTTTGAGTCATTTCAAGAAACAAAATAAAACCGTTGTCACGTGCCATGGAAAGGGAATGTTAACTTAAGTTGAAACCATTGCCCCTCCAAAAAATGAAAATGAGTGAACCTAATCAATTCAAGGGAACATTAGAATATATATTTTAAATATAATAAATAAGAAAAAAGAAATAAGTAGAGAATATAATCATGACAATAGACAATGCCATAAATTGATGTATTTTAGTTTATCTTTATTTGCATTTGGCTCGAGTTTTGCTTGGGTATTTGGAACTGGAGGATTAACATGGATTCCTTGGTATCAAGTAATTGAATTCTTGATATCAAGAATTAACATTGCTTTACAACAGAAAATCATTTCTTGATACCAAGAAATAGGAATAAATGTTAAAACGGCTTGCCAGAAATACGCAGCAATACGCAAGCCAAATACGCAAAGGTGTGACTGAGGCATAAGAGACAGCACCCCCGGCCCTTCCCCTCTCTCCCCAGACGACTACCAGCCACTTTCACTATGCTCCTGCGAACATCTGTCTCTTTTATTTTGTTACGTCATTCTGTATGAGGATATTTAGCTTCTATACCGTATCGCACTATTTGTATATACACATTTCTAAAAAATCAAACTTTCACACTAAGCAGATCACATGAAGATGAAATCCCAATAGCATTCAACAAGATAAAATGGCAGACTATATAGCAGGGTGACCAGTAAAAGCACACGCCTCTTTGACTAATCAAATTACAACTGGAATTATAACTCACCAAAAGCTCTCAATATATTCACAATATCATGAATATCGGATTTCTGTGTCATTTGAAATTTGATCCTTTGGAACTATTTTACTTGTTAGACTTTTATTTCAAACATCTGTTCTCTATATCTCAATAGTTCAATATATTTACTCGAGAAAAGTGTAGTAAATTATTTCCTGTTTTGCATAAACCAATTGCAGTGAATATCATACATTTATTTGCAGTGATATTTCATTATTATAGTATAATTATGAGAGAGTAATTCTCTTCTATTCTATTTTCCGTATTATGGATTGTGTTTAAAGACACTATTCAATATTAAGGCCAAATAAAAAACAAAACATGTTTGGCGTCCTGTTTTTTGGAAAAATAGGAAGGAGGAGGTCCTTTTTTTTCTTTCAAAATGGCTGCTCGGTACATTTTCCCTGACAATCGGGCTATTTTTCAAGATGGCCGCCGACTTTTTTTTTTTTTTTTTTTCTAAATCAGAAATTGATCCATTTTAGCAGTGTTTTTCATGTTTTTTTTCTTTAAAAAAATCAACAACAAAAAAAAAAAAAAAAAAAAAAATCTAAAAAAATAAAATAGGAGGCGGCCCCCAAAAAGGAAGCGGGCGGGGACGCTAAACATGTATATTTTTAACATGGCCTAAGAAAATATGTTAGACAACCAGTCCAAATGATGATGCCGACAATATATAGTCAGTTTTGTCTTGAAGTTATTAAATTTATGATGGTTTCTGTAATTTGTTGGTTATTCGTACCGCAGTAAGAATTGAATTTTTATAACTGCTTAAAGGGTCCCCATTAAAATCAATATTTTTCCTCTTTCAGCATTGGTGATTTTTCCTCAAAGTTTCAGAACTGTCAAGAACATACTAAGGAGGCGGAATATTAACCTAGTTTAGCTATACCGTATAAACATGTATTCATACACAATTCCCAATAAATTGAAGACTTTACCAAGCACAATTCTAAAATAACATTATTTAGGCCTAATTTTAGTTGCAAGTAAAATTACATAGTAATCGTTATTGTGCTAGGCCTTTTGGAAATGTTGTTGACCTTTGCCTATGTTTCAATCATCATAATCATTATCATCACAAGCATCATCCCCATCATCATCATCATAATAATAATAATAATCATAATTATCATCATCATCATCATCTCCACCAATATCATCATCATCGTCGTGGTCGTCGTTATCACTACCAACACCATCGTCATCATCATCACTATCTATTTTGTTGCATTTTCATGTGATGTATATGATGTAGAGATTCACAAAATATACCCAGGTTAAATACCAGTTGTTGCCTTTATATATGTAGCAAATGTAGACCAAACATTACGAGTAAAAGATGAAAAAGAAAATGTTATATGCAAGAAAGGCTTGACATTTTTTTCTCCACTGGTATAAACATTCGATTCAGCCACCCGTATCCCCCTCCCAAGTCCATTGTCGACAAATATAAAATGTGTGACTGATAATCGATATTGACAAAGTCGGTCTCTTTTCTCGCCCACGTCATATTACCATGCAAAAGGCTGAGTTTAAAGGGATCCGGTAACTTTGTCTTAGATCCTTTAAAACAATCCTTGATTAAGTTCATGCTGCAATGATAATTATAAACCTTTAGGTCAGTCAGGAACCCCATGACTTTTACAAGCTGATCGCCTGTCTAATTATCAAGATATTTATGATTGAAAATCGAAATCAAATTTTGCCTTTGCCAAACGGTTTTCATAACACTACAGTCTATTGGAGAAAACGAGTATGTTAAAACCGGTCACTCGAAGGTTGTTTTTTTTTTATCAATTTTTTAGGGCTTCTATATAACACCATATCACAGACGCTGATAACAGGTAGGGCCGTGCATCTCAGATTTAACATTGTTAAACGATCCCTTTAATAATACTTATGATCTGGAAAACCACATAATGACTTAGCCACTTCTCTGATGCCGTTTAAAATTTAGATATTGTTAATAAACGCTAAAGAAAAAAATTAAATAACATTTGAAGATATTTAAACAGCGTGTTTTATTGGAAGGAAATATTGAGATAACGTTGCAACGACAAAAATGTACAATATTTAAAAGAAAAGAGCGTGGGGGTAATTAGTATGTCATAATACGGTTTAATGACATACTTTCGGGCGGCATATGGAAACGTTTGCTTGTATTTGTCTCATAAAAGAATTTGACCACACACTGACTCCAACACGATGTTGAATGCTCAGGGGTCACAGGCCACTGGCTTCATCGGGCAGGTAGTTCTATTATGTGAATGGGTAAATTAACTATTACAAAATGAGGGGACACATCACATTGTACAATAGGGACACACATTGTTTTCATTGTGCATAACATACTCTTTTATTGACTTACTTATTGCGTGAAACTATAAAACAAAAATGCATTTTGTATTCTAACAATTGGAGTACAAAGAATAATAACAGGTGAATGAAATGCATTAAACATCACAAACACCTGGAGAGGAAGCATTTCTAAATTTGAATACATATAGTTGATAAACGACTCCGATGAAACTATAAAACCAAAATGAAATTTGCGTTCTGGCAATTGGAGTACAAAAAATTAGAGCAGGTGAATAAAATGCTTCAACAGCAACACAAACACCTGGGAAGCTAGGAAGCATCCATAAATTTGAATAATTGAGTTGATAAATGACTCCGCAGGTGAACGTTTGTTGGAGCAGAAAGCAGTGGATTCTTAACAACACGAACCCATTTAACAGAATGTCGGAACGTAAATTAAACTTGGCGCGGTTGGAAATGCATCTTTCTACCCTGCGACTTTAATGGTACGATCCAGTAAATTAGAACAGTAAAATGGCTGTTATTTTAAAATTACCCATTAAATAAAACCCAAAACTTCAGTGATATCAGAAAAAATATGTTATATCTTACTAATAATTAAAAAAAGATGTATAAACATTGTGAAAGTGTCGCATTTTACGATAAAAGACACCGATTTAGCGAAGATGACCTCATTAGTGCGCTTGCATCAGGGAATTCAAGGTCAAAAGGTCAATTCAGACGCTGATAAGTTATTGGTCGAGCCTTTTTGTTTCCTTTATTCCGACATAATTATACAATCAATCAAAACAAGTTTAATACCAGAAGAAAGCTAACGATTAGTATTTTCATTAACCGCTTGCCCCAAAGTCGCTTGACCACAGTGAAACTAGTGAGAGCGGCCAAAGTGTGATTGAAACTCGCTATTTGTTATTCTTCAACGCAAAAAGAGACGACATTGTGCTGGATAAATGTATTTTTTCCGACGAAAGTACAGAAAATTTGCATATGGTCTTTTTATATTATACTTTATGAAATGTTACCAGAGTGACTTCCGGGCGCCCCAATGCTGGAAAGAAACGCACATTTTAGAAAAACTCACTTTTTCATGGAAAAATGCTTATTTATTCTATGCACGCAAGTCAGATAGAGCGGAAGATACAACGTTTCCATATGAATTGTTCCGCGGCAAAATCCATACTCCTACCAAATACTTAACTTTAACGTTGAACCAAACAATGTATGCCACTATACCTAACTCTTCAGGCGCGTACGCAGGGGGGGGGGGGTAACCCCCCCCTCTAATCACGCCTAATCACGGAAAATGTTGTGTGTGGACATGGGGAGTGTAACTAGTGTAACTAACTGGGCGGGGCTTAACGTGACCTCGAGCGAAAGGAGACCAGACCTCTCATTACCGCTTCCATTTCATGACCGCAGTAGAAAACTGCGCACCTATACGACATTTCGCTGTAGAGTTTCAGGATTACTTTCCTGTGTGGACATCCTGGAATTTATACGATGATTATTTATACGACGTTTCTTGTGTGTGGACACTCTGAAATTTATACGACGTTTCGTTATAGAGTTTCGGGATAAATTGTTTTGTGTGTGGACACGCTGTTTATTGAGTTCTAGTTCGAAACGATGCCCAAACCTGAGTTTCGTTAGACTAGTTTCGTTATACGACGTATCGTTAGTGATGTCCACACACACAATTTCATCGTAAAAATATCGCGAAACGGTATCACTATCGCGAAACGGTATAGCTAATCACGCTTATCACGGAAAATGTTGTGTGTGGACAGGGGTAAAGAATCACGCCTAATCACGCCTAATCACGGAAGGTGTTGTGTGTGGACGTAACTAGTGTAACTAGTGTAACTAACTGGGTGGGGCTTAACGTGACCTCGAGCGAAAGGAGACCAGGGGGGGGGGGGTGTTTCATAAAGAGTTCGTAAAGTTACGCATGACTTTACGATCGACTTGTTTATGAAGTGCCAGATAGGATGCCCAAAGTTTTTTCTGATATTTCCAATAACCTCAATTAAATTATGGCAAAAAATATACTTAGCATTAAAAATGGTTGTTATAATAAGAATGTTAATCTACATCTGCACAGTTCAACTTAATAAATAATAATCAATAATGATTGAGCATCCCATTTGGCTTTTCATATACAAGTCGTTCGTAAAGTCATGCGTAACTTTACGAACAGCTTTATGAAACACCCTCCTGACCTCTCATTTCCGCTTCCATTTCATGACCGCAGAAGCAAACTGGGCACCTATACGACATTTCGCTGTAGAGTTTTAGGATTATTTTCTTCTGTGTGTGGACATCCTGGAATGTATACGATGATTATTTATACGACGTTTCTTGTGTGTGGACACTCTGAAATTTATACGATGATTCTTTATACGACGTATCGTTTTAGAGTTTCGAGATAAATTCTTTTGTGTGTGGACATGCTGAGAAGTGAATGGCCTTAAGGGGCTTTCACACCGGGCCTTGCGTAGAGTTGCATAGACTTGCGTACCGACTACGCCGATCGTACGCAAGCCTACGCCGATTGTACGCAACCCTACACCGGCCTAAGCAACTGTACGTGGAGGGACGCAAATGGGTACGCGAGATGAACGCACGAAATTAAACAGGTTTATTTTTTTTCGCGTACCTTCGGCGTAGCCACTTTACGCAGAAAGTACGTAATTTGTACGCAAGTCTACGCAACACTACGTAACTGTACGCTCAGCTTACGCAACTGTACGCCAAGCCTACGCAACTGTACGCCAAGCCTACGCAACAATACGCTACCCTACGCCAATCCGACGAAGCATTAAAAGCGTATAGAGACGTTCTAGATCCAACCTGCGGCGCAGCCTAGCCACAATGACTGCTAGGTCCCTGCTGGACTTTTCATTACTATTCCTGCAGTGCTACATTTTATTCGTCCCGCTGGACTCTATTGTCGCTGCTGAACTAAATCTGCAGGATTTAATTATTTCTGCTTTAATTACTGCGAAAATACCAGGAAAGAAGGGCAAGGGTTTTTTATTTATTCATTTCCTCTCATAGGGTGGATGGCCCTTTCAGCACAGCTGATTTTCAAAGGGGTCCACAGGGCAAGGGTTGTGGTCGAGGCCACTCGTTTCCATCCCTCTGGAGTATCTGGGCACATGAGAACTTCGTCAGATAATTCATCGATTATATTGCCTGGCACACTTGTGGGATAAACACAGAAATAGTGTTATGGGCAACCCGGAAACCATATTGAAGTGTCTTGTAGCTGTTGCCGGTGGCCAGAAACCTAAAGGTGACAGCCAGCTTTAAACCAGGTTCCAGAGACTTCCTGTAGTTAGTATCTCGTTTGGTAATCCTCGGTGCAATTCGTATCAGAAGTTCATGGAAATCCTGTGGTCCCATCCGCATGAAATTGGTAAACGCAGAAACATCCTCAGCATGCAGTTCTTTCATCAGCTGTTCATATTGCCCCTGCAGGGGCCTGCGCTGGATCCAAGGTTTTACCCACACACTTCTTCTTCTTCTTCTTCTTCTTCTACTTCTAGCTTCTATCCTTCTCTGTTCTTGTTCTCCTCCCGAGCGTTCATGTTCTGCCACATGACTAATTAGTCTCTCCAGGGCATCCAGAAGCTGGAGTATTGTACCTTTTTGCCGAGGGCCCAAACAACTCATGATCTTTATCTGCCTGTGTTATTACA
Source organism: Strongylocentrotus droebachiensis (assembly GCA_035222895.1). NCBI lineage: Eukaryota > Metazoa > Echinodermata > Echinoidea > Camarodonta > Strongylocentrotidae > Strongylocentrotus > Strongylocentrotus droebachiensis. The sequence goes on from JAVYIG010000376.1 coordinate 66,613, forward strand.
ACAGTCATCTGTAATTCAAACAGCAGTGATGTGTTCTGGACAGCAGGCAGCAGTGGATTGAGGGCAGAAAACTAGGTTTATAAAGCGCCAATGGCTACACTCGCGGCTCCTACGAGCGTCTATTGCATTTTTACATGGCACTTTCGCACACAGTAAGCAACCGTACGCAGCCGTAATCAACCCTACGCCAGGCCTACACAAGCGTACGTAACCCTACGCCAATTGCCTACGCCGTAGGTACGCGGTGCCTACGCACAGGGTACGTAACTATACGCCATCGTACGCAAGCCTACGCATAACCTACGCAGGGACTACGCCGAAGCATCAATAAAGCATCATTATTTATTCATGAGTACGCAGCTTAACTTCGGCGTAGTCGGTACGCAACACTACGCAACTCTACGCAGATCCGGTGTGAAAGGGGCTTTAGGCGTAACGACGTTTTATTATTCTTGTTTTTGTTTATCGTCTCTACAATGCAATTATGTAGCTTTACATCACATGGTAGATAAATGATAATCAGTACCGGTTCTAATAATTTAAAGAAAACTGGATTTGAACCCGGGCCATATTCTCTCTCTCTCTCTCTCTATACTCTTTCTCTCTTTTTTTTTCTTTTCTCTCTCTCTCTCTCTCTCTCCTCTCTCTCCCTCTCTCGTTCTCTCTCTCTCTCTATTGTCATTGCCATCCTTTGCCCTCGCGTAGGCCTACTTCCTACTTCCTTCTTGAGCATATGTGTATACGTATGCCTCAATCATAGAAAATATAATCACTAATATCGCTGAAACGATTCATTCCTTATCTTCTTTTTCCTCTCATTCTTCCTAGTACACTCTAAAAACACTGGTAAAAAAATTACGTATTAAAACTGCTTGGTTAAAAAAATAACCAAATGTTGTATTAAGTCCCTTGGTTTGGTGCACGTGGTAAATATAGAATTCCTGCCATTCGACGGTTGGTTAAAAGTTTTTGGAAACTGTGACATGAAATGAACCAATAGACAACGAGAATCACGCGTCGCAGTTTGCAACGAATTTCATACCGATGTCATCATGGAGTAAGGCTGTTATGTTGGAGGTGGGTGGGGGGGGGGGGGGGAGGGGTCGAAGGGCTAGTTAAGATGTTAGAAGGTAAGCTAAACGAATATTTACTATACCATTCTACTGATGAACTTTTTATAATCCATATAACTTAAAGCCCAATATGTCATGAATTAATGTCTTTTAGTTGACCTTTATTTGCATCTAGCTAGAGTTTTGCTTGGGTAATTGGTACTGAAGGATTAACATGGACACGCATACATTTCGTTAAATCCAAAGGAAAAAGTGGTAGCACTTTTGTTAAGCGTACGTACGGACAAGCGCGTAGCCAGGATTTCATTTTAGGGGGGCGGTAGTGAGCACGCGAAGCGTGCGAATTACTTAAAGAGCGCGCATAGCGCGCTCCCTAGAGGGGTGGGTGCAGGGAGGGAGGAAAGAAGACGATTCGTTGTACCTTTCCCGACCCTTAATACTTATCTGTATTCAGTCCCTCTCACGCGCAAAGCGCGGAAGTTTTGACGTTTCATTAATTTATTAGAGAAAGAAGCAATTCGAAGTACCGTTCTCGACTCTCAATCCTTGTCTGAATTCAGTCCGCCCCTCCTGCGGAAGCGGAAGCTTTGACGTTTTATTAGAGAAAGAAGACGATTTGATGTACCGTTCTCGACTCTTAATCCTTGTCTGAATTCAGTCCCGCCCCCCCCCTCCTCCTGCGCGAAGCGCGGAAGCTTTGATGTATTATTAGACAAAGAAGACGATTCGTTGTACCTTTCCCGACCCTTAATCCTTATCTGTATTCAGTCCCCCTCTTTCGAAGCGCGGAAGCTTTGACGTTTCATTAAATTATAAGAGAAAGAAGACGATTCTTTGTTCCGTTCTAGACTCTTAATCCTTAATTTGAACTCAATTTCCCCCGTTTGACGTTTCATTAAATTATTAGAGAAAGAAGACGATTCGTTGTACCGTTTTCGACTCCTTTCCCTTTTTCTTCCTACGTCCTCTTACTTTTTTTCTTCTCTTTCTCTCTCTTTTTTTTTGGCCGGCGTTTTGGCCCGCGACCGCCCCCACCGCCCCCCCCCCCCTGGCTACGCGCCTGCGTACGGACGCAACCCCCCCCCCCCCCCCCATCGGCATAGGGCATCAGCCACCACAAGAAGTAAAACTAAAAGATAAATCAAATAAACTAAATTATGTTTATCAACATCAGTCTCATTTCTTAAAAAATGAAACTGAAACACGATGATAATAGAATTTCATTTTCTTTTTTCTACTTAAGGCTACCGTCGCCGGGATTTTTTGCGCGGCCAGTTAACGAACTCAAATTTGTAAACAAACTCACCAAAATCCAGATTAAAGGACTGATCAGAAACGTAAACTTTATAATTTTCGAAAGGAAGTCTTTTGATAGCTGAGCTGAGGATAAGAAGTACCGGTAAGTCGTGTTTCAGTTTCATTGTTTGAGAAATGAGACTGATGTTGATACACCTAATTTATTTTATTTATTTCTTGTGATGATGGCTGCGGCCTGGAAGGCGATGCCGATGCGATGGGGGGTTTTGCGTCCGTACGTACGTAGCCTACGCTTTAAAAAATGCTACCACTTTTGCCCTTGGATTTAACGAAATGTAAGTGTCAAATAGCACGGACTATCAAGAAATTTGATACTTTATAATATTGTATCACACTCTCACATCAATCTTTATGAAATATTACATCTAAACTTATTAAAAGTGCCGTTTTAAAATGAAATCAACTGTAGGCTAGACTATCTAGCTAGCCGTCCTGCAACTGGGCTGCGAGGCGGGGAATCCCCATCCCCATCCCCGCCCTACGGAACGGGGCCCGGTACTCCAATTGGAGTCCGGATACAAAACCTGTCCTGACATGCAACGACCGTTATACTTTGATCTGGGTATATAAAAAGTGAAATGGCACAAACTTGGCACATGAGTCATGACATGATTTCAACATGACATGATTGCAACATGATCAGATTGCAACATGATTGGCATTCTGTCAGATGCCAAGGTACAGTCTGAGCTGTGATTGGTGAGGTGATTGGGATTAGAATTTACTGCAACAACTTGAACAACAAGTAACATTCAAAATTTCAACTTCAACTATTATAGAAGAGATAGACTCTAGTATAGTATTACTATTAGTCGAGTCGAGACTTGGTCAAGATTAGACCATTGTTTACTCACAGTCACACTGTTAGTGTTAGTGTTAGTGTTAGAGGCTATGCTAGACCAAAAGCGTCAGTCTCTGATAGCTGATAGTGATATCGATGGTTGTTCTGCTGAGATTACATCTGGCTCTAGCTCCTCTGACCACCTCTAATGTTGACAAATGTCAGTTTTTTAAAAGTATGACCCATACCGGACGGTTATTTTTTTGTCTAAGACCAGGCCTAATATACTAGAGTTGATGTTGGAAGTTGGATGCCAGATGATATAGACTATACTTATTGGTCCTATTGGTAGTTCGATTTGATATAGCGAAATTTTGCTTATTTTCTGAATATTCCAGGTAATATTTTCCTTTATGCAGGTCTGTCTCCATGGTCTCTGAAAATTCTGGAATTGATATTGGGAAATCAAGTTGACTTCATCTTCAACTTGCCTCTCTGCCGGACCAAGATGGCAGCAGCCGGGAGTTCTGATGCAACTGATCAAGTAAAGACATCTCTCTCTAGCTTTGTGACTTGCCATATTCCTGAAGCTTCTTTAGAGTAAGTTTATTAAATGTATCCATGACTCTGTAGACTCTACAGCTATATTTATACTCTTGGCTGCTTAAGCCTCAGTCCTCAAGACTAAACGTCAAGGAGGGTTGAGAAAAGTGCTCTTTATAGACAGGTTCCTTGGCTTTGGTACATGCATAGGTTTTAATGAAGTACAATTTTCAAGGGAAATGACAGATGTGGCCTTTAATGCAGGTGCTTCCTAAAGCTAATGCAGGTTACATGTACATGTAGATGACGAACAAGACCTCAGTATTACAATAAATGCAATAATCTTGGCATCTGTATTATTACCCGAAACCCAAGTCATTCTATTCAATTGTTAATCCACACATAATAATGCACACACTCCGCTCTCTGGGGAATGTTCTGACCAGGGTCCTGTTTCACAAAGCCTTTTTTCAATGACAAATGACAAAGATCAGTGACAAATCTGCTGATAACCAATCAGAAGCAAGGATTTTAGTAGCTTATAACAAAAACTTTGTTTGTAACTGATGACAAGTTTTGTGAAACACCCCCAGGTGCCATTTGGAAAGGGCCCACATGCCATTCTATTGATTCTAACCACATTGATGTACGCATCTTACTTGGTACCCATTCAATTCTTGGGTAGAGAGTGGCAAATGTAGATGAATGTCTTGCCTAAGGACATTTGTGCTGCGAAGAGACTGAGAAGTTGTTGAATTCATTGTTGTTTTTTTATCCTCTTTTTCCCCCTTTTTCCTTTTTTTCCAGGGGTATTGATGACATCGTACTCTCCTATATGCTTGGTGTCTTTGAGGATCTTGGCAGTGATGATGGATTTGAGGTTGAGGGCTTTGTAGAGATGATGCAGGCATACATTCCTGGGTTTGAGGATGTCAGTAGGTAATGAATGCATTTGATAACTTCACAGAATCACATACTTTAAAACCGAAACATTCCCATCCATAAAAATGTTCCTTAATTTCACAAGTGACAAGTCGTTCAGATTTGCAAAAGTCTCATGCCATGACATACCAGTAATAGGATCACAGTTGTCACAACACTGCATTTATGCAATTGATGACATTTTTTGGCTGTGAAAATGACTGTCCGTAACAATTTGTGAAAGTGTCATGTCACACAGGTTTCTGGCTTTATCGTTACACATATTATACCAACTGGGGCCTTGGGGAGTGTTTCACAAAGACTTAAGATCGACTTTAAGTTGGATTTAACTACGGTATGCCAGGCCATTCATGCCACTGGTTGCTCTCACCATTATGATCTTTAGATAATATTTTTTCCTTCAATAAAGAACTATCAAAAATTGTAAATTCTGTAGATTTGTGACCACCATTATACGTCCCTTGAGAAACGAATGCTAGCAATAGTTAGAGGAACTAGTGGCATGAATGGCCTGCCATAGTTAAGTTCAACTTATAGTTGATCTTAGTCTTTGTGAAACACCCCCTAGGTCTAAGATTTGCATATTCCATGCCGTATATCAATCTTAAATGTGTACCTGATATATATAATGATCCTTATTAAACACTTTGGTTGCTTTGTTTGCCTCTATACACGGTCAGTAGTATGCCAGATGTGCAATTTTGCACAAAACCATAGACACCAATTGATGTAAGGATTGCTTTGTGCAACAAAATGGCTTTTCAAAATCACAAATTTTCAGTATTGATTATCTCCATTGCAACCCTTTTAACACTGGCAATAGATTAAAGATAAACTCCAGGGAGGTGTTTCACAAAGATCCTAAGTCGAACTTAACTCTAAGTTGGACTTACAAATTATGGAAAGCCATTAGCATCTTTGAAAATATTTTGTAAAAGTTATTTTAAAAGGCATAAAATGTTGATTCAAATCATTCGTATTTTCTATCATCATGGGAGATTTCATGTTCTTGATGTGGAATTTATGGAAAGTCTAAAATACTTGATTTTTCGCTTTTGAATATATTTTATTTCAAGGCTACAAATGGCTCTCCATAACTCTTAAGTTCAACTTAGAGTTAAGTTCGACTTAGAATCTTTGTGAAACACCCCCCAGTTCTGGTAAAAAAAAAGAAAATTAATTCTCACAGAATCAAATGAAACTTACACTGAATGTTCAAGATTACAAATAAATGACATGTGCCAAACAAATTTTGGAAGAAAATGTATACTGGCTGAGTAATGAGCATAGAAAGACAAGGAAATCAAGGTAGTACTAGCCCCGACACCATGTGTGTTGTCCCATATATAGCTTTCTGTGTACAGTGCTTGTTACTTTACCAAGACTCGGTCAAATTTATTATGATTTTGATGACTCCAGAACCTTGCAGTGCACACCAATACTTACACGCTACATGATCAACTGTTTCTGATCCTTTCCACACCTTTTCTTTCACAATGCAATCGCATTACCAGTTCTAAAGTTTATCTTTAATCTTGTTCAATTTTTACAAGGAAGGATTCCAATGTTTGTTCTATGAAAGAGTCATGATTATATTATTCAAGATCTCTATTAATTTTTTTTTTCTTTCTGATTCTGTATATATTTTTAGTGACACCATATGTGAATGGGTTTTCCAGCTGGCAGATGAGCTCTCCAAGTCTAAAGAAAAAGGTTTGTTTTGAAATCTTGGTTGGTGTTCCCTGCAGGCTCGTTCACATCTTTCCTTGTCACTCTGATTTTACCGACTATTTATAATAAAAGTTTCAGTTAAGGCATTAATTCCCTAAACATAATTTTAATTAATTCTAGTTCTAGAATCTAGATACATGATGTATCTAAGGGAAAAACATAGCGGCACCAATTTCAGATGCTTGTAATATACAAGATCCATTTAACGACATCATTAGATTGTGTAAATACCTCTCCCTCGTGGTAATTCGACTTGATATTGATTTAACTCTCATCCAGATACATGTATGTCAAATTAAACTATTTGTCAGCCATCATCAGTATTATATGTCCTGTTTTCTGGACACCAACGATTTTTGGTGATATTACAGACGGGAAAATTTCACTGAGCTAGCTCAATAATACTTTAACTTTGCATAGTTCAAATCTGTTGGGACCACAACAATAGTTCAAAAATAGTTCAACTTATGCAAAATTTTACTTGGAAAGTGTAAGTAACACATAATTTGCATTGGTTTGGTCCAAAATATTCATTTGACTTAGGAATGATTTGACTTGTGTGATTTAGAATTTTGCAGAGTTAACTGTCTTCTTCTTCTATGTGCCATATCCTGAGACGTTGGCGACCATGGAGTGCCACAACTCTCTATCCCATACTCTATGAAGTAATTCATTCTCCCCGAGATCAATTCCACATTCAGAAATCCCACTCCTTAAGCTACTCATCCACAGAATCCTCCTTCTACCCCTACTCCTCCTCCCTTCGATTCTTCCAGTCAGTGCAAGATTTTCCAAACCATTCTTCCGTATAACATGGCCCAAGAAGCTCAGCTGTCGACCTCTTATATTATTCAGAAGCTTTCGTCTTGTTCCTGCCATGGCAAATACCTCGTCATTAGAAATTCTTTCTGTCCATGAAATTCTTAGCATCCTTCTCAGGAACCAAACTTCACAACTTTCCTGTCGCTTTTTTTAGGTCTGATGTCAGTGTCAAAGCTTCACATCCATACATTAGAACTGGATACACGTAGCAATTGAGTACGCGGAGTCTTGTTTTCATCTTCATCTTCTTATTCTTCAGGATGTTTTCTAACTTGGAGAAAGTTGATTTTGCAAGTGCAATCCTTCTCTTGATTTCTTGCTCGCCTCTAACTGTAGTACAGCTATACTATGTAGAACTACATACATTTGTGCATATTTTAAACAAATGTACGCTCTTTCCTCTCATTTAACTGTAACTAGAAAACAAACCTGATATTGTGTTTCCTGAGGTGAGCCTGCCCTCGCATGTTGGAGCTACAAGTAGGTCGACCCTATCAGAGGTCAGCGGAGGTCAAGGGTCACCCGTGACAAGTCAGGGCCCCGATAAACAAGAGGTGATTGTGATATATTTCAGAGTCAAATTTTTGGTCTCAGCACAAAAATCTCTAGCTCTAAAACTTTCGGCTGTTCAGAGATACGTGAGTCCATTCAGCAATATTTGTTCATCCATCTCGCTATCTTTTCAAGAGGCATAAACTTCAAACTTTGTACCATTCTGTTCAATTAGTATTATTAAAAATGGAGAATTACAGTCAAACCTGTCTATAGCGACCACCCAAGGGAAACACAAAAGTGGTCTTTGTAGACAGGTGGTCTTTTTAGACAGGTTCCTAATAGTACATGTTTCAATGAGAAACCATTTTCAAGAGAAACACAAAATGTGGTCTTTGTAGACAGGTGGTCACTATTAAAAGCAGGTTTGACTGTAATATGAAATGACCAAAAATGTAGTATTTGTATATTTCTTTTGGTAGATCGAGGAGAGTGAAGAAGATGACAATGCTCAAGTTAAGCAGCTCCTTGAAATGTTCCCTGCATCCTGCTCTCTGGAGGCTCGGCGTTGCCTAGCAACAGCCAAAGGCCGATTGGAAGATGCGGTCCAACTCATGCTTCTTGAGATGGAGAGGGCCGAGAACGCTCCCACAGAGACTAAAGATGAGGTGAGATGGGGCTTTGAATGGATCAAGGGAGTGTTTCACAAAACTTGTCATCAGTGACAAATGACAGGTTTTGTAATAAGCTACTGAAATCCTTGCTTCTGATTGGTTATTAGCAGATTTGTCATTTATTTTTGTCATTTGTCATTGAAAAAAGCTTTGTGAAACAGGCCCCAGCCAATCATATGCATATTTCCAGTGCGCGAGCCACTTTGAATGAGCTCAAATCACGTATAGGGCTCTGCAATCATGTTAGCCAGACAGTACTTTGATTATATGTCATCGCACAAGCTGTATTTAACCTCATCTTTAATATAACTCAGTAACATTGTCTCAGATTCTGAAACAAAATCCCTGGATTTAACTCATGCTGCAATGATAATTATAAACCTTTAGGTCAGTCAGGAACCCCATGACTTTTACAAGTCGATCGCATGTCTGATTATCAAGATATTTATGATTGAAAATCAAAATCAATTTTTTTTTGTTTTCCTAACGTTTTTTATAACACTACAGTCTATTGGGGAAAATGAGTATGGTAAAACTGGTCACTCAAAGATTTTTACTTTTTGGAGGCACTTCATGATCATTTTGAAGCGCAACTTTTTTAGGGCTTCAATATTTAAGTAATATTGACTGCCTTCTGGGCAATACGACATATATCGCCCGAACCGAAGGTGAGGATGATATATGACAAGTCGTATTGCCCTGAATTAGGCAGTCAATATTACTATTATTAACCTCATCAGACATCTAGAGCAAACAAGAAACTCTTACTATCTTATACTCTTAAATTATGTAGGCTACACAGGGTTTCCTAGCATTAGAAGTTGCAAAAACATTGTCAAACCAGCACTGTTCATCCAGTGTTTGACAGATTTTCGATACACTGCAAACAGTTTGCCTAGGGTGTGATTGTTACGTCACAATGAGAGTTCGCGCAAAGTGCGCATTTTCTTATACACGATGCGCGATGTAAATTACAATAGCTGATGCGCGATGTAAATTACAACTGGCACTATATTATTGCTCACTAGTTTAACACGCATTTTGCCATTGACTTGTCAGAGCGGGCTAAAATATTTGTCCATTAACTTACTGTATAACCTATATTGCCCGCCAAATTACACACAAATCCCATTGACTGTTCTGAGCGGGCTAAAATATTTGCGCATTGGTTTACTGTATAACCTATATTGCCCGCCAAATTACACACAAAATCCCATTGACTTTTCTGAGCGGACTAACTTATTGTAATTTTGTTGACTTATCCATCAAACCTTGAGGGCAATAACATTTAAAAATTGCCCTGCTCAGATGTCTGATACGGTTAATAATATAGTATTAATGACTGCTTTGAGAGAAATAGTTGTTTTTATACGCTCAAGGGAAGGTAAGAATTGTGCTATTACCCGAGGCGTGCCGAGGGGAATAGCCCAATTGTAACCTTCCCGAGAGCGTATAAAAACAACTATTTCTCGAATATTAAAGCAGTCATTAATACTTTTATATGCCGAAAAAAAATAGACTAAAAAATAAAAAATAAAAAATACTTTTTTTTTTTGTCGAAGATGAGATTCGAACTCTTGCGTACAAAAGGTGATGTATCAAAAGTCAGCGCCTCAGACCTCTCGGCCATCGCGCACTGTTCACATGCTTGGCAGTTTTGTACAATATATACATTAGATGGATTGAAACCGGCTTCGCGTGTGATGAATGCTTCGCAAAAGCTCCATATACGGACTCTTCTTTTACTTTTGCAATGCATATTGGCACGAACTTAGATCAAGATCTATCGGCAGATGTTGTTTTTTTGTTTTTGGAAGTTTATTTTCGCCTTCATGTCAACAATGCAAGATAAAATTGTCGGTAAGATCGATCGAGATTCAATTGTATTGAAATTACTGACCAATCCTTCGCACACATACGGTATCCTCCATTGCTCAAACCATTTTTTAACATGTAAACCTATGGGGTAACCATGGAGGCTGACCAACTATTTTTAATAACCATGGTTATTAAAAATATTGAAATGGTTTAAGCATGGTTACCGAGAATTTTACAGGAACAGTTGAAGTTTATGAATGCAATTTCGACCAATCAGATGGCTGGATTACTTAAGTGAGGTATATAATACACCATATCACAGAGACTGATAACACGTAGGGCCATACATCTCAGGTTAAGCATTGTTAAACGATCCCTTTAAAACTAATCAGTTTAACTCCGTCTGTGTTAAGGATAGCAAATGCTTCCAAAGAATTATAAATGTGAGGCTAAGAATCTATTCTTTCATTTAGAATAAAAACAAGAAAACATTCATAATATCAAATACCGCTTATAAGAATCGGCTTGCATGGTTATGTAGATATACAGTAGGCTTACGGTTGCACCATGTGAGAGAGAGGGGGAGGATTTGGGTGTCCTGAAAAGGACTGTCGTTAAGATTACCAACAGTCTTTTTCAGGACTACACACACACTCAAGAAAGAAAGATTACTGAGTCCTTTTTCAGGACTCCCCAATCCTCCCCCCTCTATTTCTCACATGGTGCAACAGTAAGCCTACTGTATACTCATTATATTGTTCCCATGGGACATTTGTATGCTCAAACATGAAACATAATTTTAAAAGTTGTCTACTTCTGGGAGTTAATTCACAATATTTTTAGTGAAAACCTAGTGGCACACGGGTAAGTGCTATGCAATCATGTTTTTTTAGCCAGAATCGATGGGTCAGTGACACAAAGACGTAACTCCATTTTGGCCATTTTGGAAAAAAGTGGTTATGTGTCACTGAGCACTTGGGCCGAAGTTAAGTCTATGTTTCACTAGCCATTGACTTCAATGGGGTGTTGGGTGGAGTTAGGTCTTTGTGTTTCCTGGAAAGCCCACATTTTTCTGAACATTTTGATATCAAATACTCATTTTGGCAAAATATGGAGTTACGTCTTTGTGTCACTGAACCCTCAAAATGTTCTTTTATTTCTTCTGTTTCAGTGGACCATGAAGAAGGCAAGTCAGGATGACCAGAAGGTTAAGGATTCAATCCTCCAGAAATATGGCTACGTAGACGTCAAGGACGACTCAGTAACACACAAACCTGTGGCTCCGAAACAGGTAGGTACTTTCTACACAGTCACTTCAGAGGTCCTATCCGTGCATGGGCAAATAACGTTCATTTGTACAAAACTTTAAACCTATTGAAACAAATACTGCACAGAAAGTACATTATATTATATACTGTGGAAGGATTCATTTTCATTTTTCAATTGATTCCTGATCCATGTCTATTACTTTGGCAGTGATTCACCTCCATCACTCTTGTTTTCTAAATGCACAAAGTGAAGCCTTTATCTTTAGATGTTTGGGAGTCATTTGTACCTGTGCTGTCTCTGAATTTGTTCTGCCTCCGCCCATCGAAGGTGGGGCCGAGGCATTATGTTTTTCGGGTTGTCCGTCTGTCTGTCTCGCCCGCTTTATGATTATCGCGATATCTCAAGAACCACTTGAGATATCAACTTCAAACTTGATGATAGTAGTATGTATCACCATAGGTAGACAATCTGATTCGAGTAACTAGGTCAAAAATTACTGATAGTCATATTCATTTATTTTCAACGTAGCAAAATTTAGTGTCAACCAAAAAATACATCCAGACTGCAGAAGGCATAAATCCTTGTTAGTATTAGCAACCAGAGGACCGACGACTTAAGGTCCTCTCAGAGAGACCTGGTAATGAGGACTGATGCCTTACCAAAGGGCACTAGCGCACCGCCTTGGTTTTGAGCCTGGGTTGCCGAATTACAAGACCACTGCTCTACCAACTGAGCTATCGCGCCTCCTCGAAAGAAATCTTATAATTTTTGTAATATTCTTTCTATATCCTTCTGAATTGCAGGAGAAGAAGAAGATGGTGAGGTACTTGAACAACCAAGTCTGTTCAACCAAAGGCGAGAGGTTTATTCAGACTAAGAAACCCATGACGGAAGAGATGAAGAAAACGTTTATAAATCTCAAGCCTGCACGCAGCTACCATTTTCACTAGCGCTTGTTTCTACTTGCTCAAAAGAACGATTTGACAAGCGTTTTGCCTATGTCTGGAATGTTTGTGATGAGGAATTCCAATCATCTTTCATTAAAGGTAGTGTATGCAATTCAATCAATCAATTCAATCAATCATTTCATTTATTTCCAATTCTTCTAAAAAATACATTCAACAATATATTATACATATATTAGCAAATATTTAAACAATATAAAGAATATGGAGGAGCCAGCAGAGGCCATTGGCCTTTCAAAGGCTGGGCTCCAATGGCCGCAGATAACATCAAATTTTGTAGAACTTTGCATGAATTATGAATATGTCACTTACATGTATGTCCTATCTGTGAAATTTAAATATATTAAAGCAGTGTCCTAGTATTCAAATTATGGAAGTTAACCTGTTTACTTCTAGACTTGACTAGTGAGACACTATTGAGTGGCTTAATGACTGTAATTCAATCATGTATCACTGAAACAAGTTAATGATTTATGATGGAAGAAGAAAATGCATATCAACCTGGACCCTGTTTCATAAATCTTAACTCTTAAGGGTAACTTCCTTTCTCGCTGCTACCTGCCACGCGACTTTCATATTGTTGTACCAATGTATATACATGTATTCTATTCTGGTATGTAGCAATGTATAGTTCTATGAATGTATTTTATAGTTTTTGTAATTGCTTTGGTGGAATGCAATTGAATTCATTTCATTTCATTTATTTTCATACTTCTCATGTTATATATACATTTCAAATAAAGTACAAATAGTTTTTTCAATGAAACATAATAAATAACATAAAAATAAGTGGTCAATATGGAGTACTGATTTAACTAAAAGAAATAGGATGGGACCTACATGAAAGCTGTAGGCCCCAGTGAAATAGTTTGTGGTAATAAATGGAGGACGGATATAATAGTGACCAGTCTATAAAATGAATACAAAAAATAAAGAGGAAATAATAATAAACATGCAGTGGTGAGGTTTATATTGAATTGAATAATATCTGGCAGTGGCAAAGATCTATGATAAATCTGCTCGTAGCCATTAGCCAATCAAATTTAAAGATTTCAGTACCTTTAACAATTATTGTATCTTGCTATTGATAAAGAGGTTTAATGAAAACAGTGCCCTGGGCCCCATTTCACAAAACTTGTCATCAGTGACAAATGACAGCTTTTGTTATAAGCTACTGAAATCCTTGCTTCTGATTGGTTATAAGCAGATTTGTCATTGATTTTTGTAATTTGTCATTGAAAAAAGGCTTTGTGAAACAGGGCCCTGATCTGCGAGAACCTGTCATCTCATTGAAAGCTCGTAAATTATTTTTCATCTTTTCCTGATTTCAACATTCATTAAATGATATTGATGTTTAACAAATAAAAATTGTGCAATCTCATTATGCAAGTAGTGTACAAATATTTTTATAACATTGAAATCATTCCATGCTGTATATTTGTAAGTATATATTCACTTGCGTCATTTTTATATTTTCAGTGAAACCTTGGCAATTTTCTGTTTAGTTGTTAGTTTGTTGTTGTTGTTGTATTGAAGTAAGTAATGATGTATATTCAGAAATAAATGTTGCAGTGCTTGATGGGATAATATTTCAATTGTAACTTTGCACCCTTTATGCCCGGGGCATTGAAGATCAATTAGGGCGAGTTGAGGAGGAACGTGACATCTTTGATTGAAATTGTATTTATCGGAACATGTAGCCTTTTTATGTCATTTGGCAATCAAAACAAATTGCAAGTAACTGTCAAACCTTTGCAAATACTTAATACGGGAGAAGGGAAACAAGAAGACGTGCGTATTGTAAAGAGATTATTAAAGTACATGTAGGCCTATAATGTATACCTTGACCTGTTATTTCTCAATATTGGATTTCCAAATTCTTTCATATTTACAGTTAACCCTCTATTAGTCAAATCTGTTGGAACCGCAAGAAGTAGTTTGAATTTTGCAAATTCGACTGAGGAAGTGTAAATAACATTGTTTGCATACATGTGTTTTTTTATATTTGTTTATATTAACTGATTCGACTATGGAAAAATCCTTCCTTTGCAATTTGAATTGTACAGAGTTAACTGTACATGTCCATATTTTACCAACCGCATTTGACATTTGAATGCATATGATCATGACATAGGGTTCATAGTTCATGTAATACTGTTGCTTAGATCAAATGAAATGTGAAGTGAATATGGCATATTTGCTGTCAAATTATCTTCATAACTCCTTAAGTTTTTCTAATGCTTTAATAGTCGAACGATGTACCAAGACTGAACAAACAACCGACTACATGTACTTGGTGTGTACAAGTACATGAAGATTTGTAAGTAAAAATGTCCCCCTTAAATTGAACCCCAAAACTCTCTTCTTCAGTGCAACTATTGTTTTATTCATGTACATGTTATATTATGTTGTTTCTTCCTCTTTTGTTGTTGTTTATTTAGATTTTTTTTTAATGTGAATTTGTACAGTGTTTGTAAGCCTCCATCAAAAAAGATGGTTTGTTATTTTTATAATTGATAAATACATGATGATGATACCAACAAAATCTTCAGTTTCAAGTTTCAAGTTTATTTGTCTTTCTGAATTCTGACATGAATTTAATACAATTTAACAAATTTATAACATGAAAAGTATATAAAAGGAACACTGATAAGGAACAAGTTCATATTTACATTTAAGTAAGAAAAAAACGAAGGATTACAATAACTAGACAACAACAACAAAGAACAGCCTGGTTACATAATAGATTATTACAAGAAATCATGTTCGTCAAAGGCGCTTAAGTATTAAAACAAATAACTATAAACTATAACCATATGATTACAAACATGGTTTAACTGAGTAATAACAAACAGGGCGAGAAGAACAGACTGTACAAAGGGGGCGATAAGAGTAATAATAACGTGGGATATAGAAATGGAGGGAGAGAGAGAGAGGGGGAAAAAATAGACATACTTTCACTGTAAGCTGAAAGCTAGCTATAGGCGTGAAAGAGAAAGGAAAATGTAGGTCAGCAGTTGCTATACAGCAGTACATTGAGGGTTAGGGCAAATATGTTTAATAAAGGTTTTCCCGCCTAATTTCTTCAGAATTGCATCCGATTAACGATGCGATCATCCTTTTTCGAGCGAATTTAAATGATCCCCGAGATCAACATTAAAAAAGCTAATTAGTTCATTCAAGTTAATTGCTTTGGCAAGCGATTTCACGATTTTCTCACATAAACGTGTAAATAGCACGTTCAAATACAAAAAAAATGCACGTAAATACATTAAAATTCGCACCTGCACCGCTTTGATGAACGTTAAGGTATTCAAATTCACGAATAGGCAAGCATTTATAGAATTTGGGCAGTCATTTGAATACTGTATATGTTCTTTGCAATCTGCATCTAGCTGTTTGAATAGATTATGTAAACTGTATGTACCTTTAATGGGACTTTTGCCTTATATTGAAATATCTCATTCCTCTGACAAACCGTTATTGAAGCAAAAGCTCGTACTTTCATACGCATACTATACATTCATTTAAACATGACTATGGCGGCGGCTCGCTTATCTCGAATAGGATGGGGGAAAAAAATCAAATATGATTAAAACAAACAATATAGAACTTTAAAGATGAAAATGAAATGATATAATTAAAAACAGTTAAAAAATTGCGGTAAGAATTACATAGAACTACAGAACTTGATGTTAATTTAATAAAAAACGTTCAATGTGCGAAGGTGTGTGCCTACAAAATTGAAATTGAAATTGGTATTAAGGACGAAATTGAACGTCTATCCAGCTGGCGCGAAATTGAATGGATTTCTCTCTAAATTGAATGAAATAAAATTTAAAAGGAATGATATAAAATTGAATGCTCAACGAATGAAAATGAACCATGAGAGCAGAGAGTTGACGAAAATCGTTTGAGCTTGAACGCCTATTCATGAATTCGAATGCAACTCTGATGAAATTGGGCGGGAAAACCTACAGTACAATTTTGATTGTGAATACATCAGTTATTGCAATGGTTAAAATTCACCATTTACTTTAAAAACCTGCCAATGTCAACCATTGCATTAACAATTTTTTAACAGGAAATAGTGGAAGGGAGGGGAAGGGTTTCACCAATTCCCTTATAGCCAGTGTCAGCACACAAAAAGAGAGAAGTGTAACCCCCCCCCCCTCCCCCAAGAAAAAAAAACCCACACACAACAACAACAACAACGAACAGGCATACCAATTTTAATCGCATTGAAAGCGTTGCAGATAGAGTAATAATATTTATGTCTATGTCGAGATTAATCATTATTATAGTTTTAAAGATTTGAACATTTACGACATTACTAACAGACAAATTCAAATCATTATTAAAACATAGTTATCAGCAGCATATAATAGTACAATGACGATCACATAGAAAAGAGTCAATCTAAGTCACTTTAATTAACCATGTGCGTGACCTTTTCAAAATTTGATGTGCGGACAGTAAAGTGACAATTACATCCGATTTTTATTTCTATTCTCAACACAATAGGGCTATTGAAATCGCCATTCTCTGAATTCTGCATGCGACTGTGTTGTAGTATAAAGGAAGTTAGGTCACTTTCCTCAAAACGTTCATGATGGATTTTAATTTCGAAATAAGTCTGTAAAATGTAATGATTGGGTGGTGATGGTGGTTATTTGACCTGCTTGCTATAAAGAAGGATAAATGCTTGTTAGTAAGCAACCAGAGGACTGGCGCCTCATCAAATAATTGAGTGCAGTGATTAAGATTTTAAACATGTGAAAACTGGTGTTACAACTCAAACTGGAATTCTACACCGCTTCCTTCCATATTCTCTTGGTAGACCTTGTCAAAATATTCGTTTTCGGCCTTGGTGAACTCGTCCTTCCATCCGCCAACTTTACCTGAGTAGAAGCAAAAAAACAAGAATCAAGAATCCCTCATGCAGATAATACACAGGCATATAGTGCATATAAGATGTAAGGGCGGCTCCAGAAATGTGTAAAAAAGGGGGCACGATATTCCGACAAACATGCAGGCAAGCAATATTACCACACAAAAAGGACAAAATTGTTTTCATCTTTTACTCTTAAGTTGTGGGATATAAGTTTGGGTTTTGGAGTTTATATTTGAGCTATGACACAGAAGTTAAAAATTATGCCAATCACCTACAAAAAAATAATTCTGGGCTAGCGGATAAAGAATAGGCCCTAATATGATAAGTAGAAAATAAAGAATAACCTGCCGGCCGTGTTGGCACCGTGGTTGCCCCTATGTAAAGAGCACATACTGGTGAATCGAGTAGTTTACTGCACAAGATTAGGGGCTTTTATTTGAAGCGAGAGACGACTGTATTTATAGTTGTAAAATATCTTTACAGAAGTAATGTTTGAAGGTCATGTTTTCAATAGTATAACGACATGTAAAAAGAAATTTACAGAGCATAATATTTGTTGGAGATTGGTAAACTTTAAAGGGGGTCAAGGGCTGGACCCCCCCCCCCCCCATGCGCAACAGACAATCGTATCGAATTTCGAAGTTCGTAAATAGAAATTACAAAATAAGCATATAGGCCGACATTGACATATGAAGATTAAAATACCTGTATTGAAACCTAATTAGAAAATACTTAAATATACCCTTTCGAAGATAGGGCAGTTGTCCGAAGAGCCTTGTCACCAACTTGCCCGTGTCTCCCATTTTCTCCTCGATTTCTTGGTAGGTTTTCTGCATGCCTTTCATCTCAGTCAGCTCAACCATCTTATCCAGCTTTTCATCCGAAAGAGGGCGATCCAAGAAATCGGCTACGCGTTTGATGCTTCCTCTCAAGTCCTATATACATAATATTAGTGATTATAAGGATAATAGTAATAAAACTACTACTACTACAACAACATGTACTACTACTAATAATAATGTTTTTAGCCGCTGGGGGGGGGGGGGGGGTGGCGGGTCCAGGCGCGGATCCAGGATTTCTTAGGGGGGCATATTTGAAATTATGCGAGCCAAATATTGGTACGTAATGGTGACCAACAGTGACGTAATGCGGGGGGGGGGGGGGGTCGGTGCAGGGAGGGGCGAGTTTCCCCCTCCCTCCTCCGCGAAACGCGGAAGCTTTGACGTTTCATTTAATTATTAGAAAAAGAAGACGGTTCGTTGTACCGTTCTCGAAAATAATTCTCGTCTGAATTTAGTTTTTCCCCTCTCGCGCGAAGCTCGGAAAATTTTAGGATTTCTTAAATTATTAGAGAAAGAAGACGATTCGTTGTAGAGTTCTGGACTCTAAAGTCTCGTCTGAATTCAGGTTCCCCCCCCCCCCCCTACCGCGCGAAGCGCGGAAGCTTTTAAGTTTCCTTAAATCATTAGAGAAAAAAGACGATTCGTTGTACCGTTTTCGAAAATAATCCTCGTCTGAATTTAGATTCTCCCCCCTCCTTTTTACGTTTCATTAAATCATTAGAGAAACAAAACGATTCGTTGTACAGTTCTCGAAAATAATTCTCGTCTGAATCTAGTTTTTCCCCTCTCGCGCGAAGCGCGAAATTTTTTAGGATTTATTAAATTATTAGAGAAAGAAGACG
The DNA here is from genome assembly GCA_035222895.1 of Strongylocentrotus droebachiensis. Lineage (NCBI taxonomy): Eukaryota > Metazoa > Echinodermata > Echinoidea > Camarodonta > Strongylocentrotidae > Strongylocentrotus > Strongylocentrotus droebachiensis. Next base: position 85,618 of record JAVYIG010000376.1, read on the forward strand.
ATTCGTTGTATAGTTCTCGACTCTAAATTCTCGTCTGAATTCAGGTCCCCCCCCCCTTACCGCGTGAAGCGCGGAAGCTTTCAAGTTTCCTTAAATCATTAGAGAAAAAGACGATTCGTTGTACCGTTTTCGAAAATAATCCTCGTCTGAATTTAGATTCTCCCCCTCCTTTTTACGTTTCATTAAATCATTAGAGAAACAAAACGATTCGTTGTACAGATCTCGACTCTTAATCCTCGTCTGAATTCAGTTTACCCCTTCCGCACGAAGCGTAGAAGCTTTTATGATTCATTAAATCATTAGAGAAAGAATTCGATTCGGTGTACCGTTCTCGTCTCTTTATCCTCGTCTAGCTTAGTCCCCCCCCCCCTCTCCCCCTCCTGCGCGAAGCGCTGAAGCTTTGACGTTTCATCAAACTATAAAAGAAAGAAGGCGATTCGTTGGACCGTTCTCGAATCTTAATCCTCGTCTGAATTCAGTTCCCCTCCCCCCTCCCCCCCCCCCCCTCCGCGCGAAGCGCGGAAACTTTTACGTTTCATTAAATCATTAGAGAAAGAAGACGATTCGCTGTACAGTTCTCGACTCTTAATCTTCGTCTGAATTCAGGTCCCCCCCCCCCCGCGCGAAGCGCGGAAGCTTTAAAGTTTCATAAGATTATGAGAGAAAAAAGACGATTTGCTGTTTAGTTCTCGACTCTTAATGCTCGTCTGAATTCAGGTTCCCCCTCCCGCGCGAAGCGCGGAAGCTTTTAATTTTTATTAAATCATACAAGATTGGTATTACCGTTCTCGCCTCTGAATCCTTGTCTGAATTCAGGTTCCCCCTCCCGCGCAAAGCACGGAAGCTTCACGTTTCATAAGATTATGAGAGAAAGAAGACGATTCGCTGTACCGTTCTCGATTGCTAATCCTTGTCCGAGGCGACGGCGAAGCCTGCCCCGGAAGCTCAGAGGTTTTAGGCGTTTAATTAAGGTCATATGAGCATATTTTTTTTTGTATACCTTATTATTTCGTGACTCTGGCAGGTAACTATTTGGCGTTGGGTCCAGGGGGCGGAGCCCCCAAAAATCAGGGGTTTTAGGCATTAAATTACGGTCAGATGAGCATATTTTGATGCCTCATTATTTGTTAACACTGGCAGTTAACTATTCTTTCTTTCTTGCTCTCATTCTATTTTATTTCTCTTTAATATACTTTTTCTAAAAAAAAGTAGGGGGGGGGGGGGGAGGGAGCTCGAGGCTCCTGATCCCCGCCGTACCTTGGGCCCTGACATGTAGGAATCTCAAGAATCATATTTCTTGCTTGGCTGCAAATTTAGGAATTTGTCATTTTCCAACAAACGTATAATTTACTAAAAAGTGAGGAAAAATCTCGGAAATGATGTCATTTCAGCATGTAATCCACCGTTGTGGAATTAGAAATAAACCATGTTTGAATTTGATTTCCACTAAGCCCCCCCCCCCCCCCACCTATCAGTACGCCAGTATCTCCTCTTTTCCTTTCCCTTTCCTTCCTTCTCTCTTTTTTTATGGGGGTGGGGGGGGGGGGGTCAACAGCCTGGGAGGCAAGGCCCTTTCGGCCCCCCGATCTCCTTTTTCCCCCTTTTCTTTTCTTCTTCCTCTTCTTTCTTTCCCTTTCTCTCCTCTTTCCCTTTCCCTTTTTTTCCTTTCTTCTCTCTTTTTTTTTGCGGGGGGGGGGGGCAAGGCCCGCTCGCCCCCCCCTGGATCCGCGCCTGGGCGGGTCGTACCAATATTCCATTTTCGTAATGTTACACACATTTAAAACGCAAAATAATATTTGTGAAGTGCCTCGTTACAAATTATTTCATTCACCTGTTACGAATAATTGCATTTTAATATTCAGAATGTGATTTGCACACATTATGTATTGTTAGGTAGGACCATGGACCTTTTACGAATGGACGTTCATCGTTTTCTTAACGAATTCATTGTGGTTGTCTCCGTCAATGTCGCCTCAATAACATTCCGTACATGTTTCTTCACTTTGATCTCATGGTGGTCACCGCCAATAAGCCGGGACAGAATCAAGATAGTGATTTTAAACATGTTAATTTACATGCGCAGAAGATAATAACTCGCTTAAATCATGGGAAGTCGATGTGCAGTTCTGGTTAATAATTGGAAATTGTTGTTCCGTGTACTGTGTTCTATTTTTGAAAAACATGTTGATATTACCAGATAGGTTTTGTTTGGATTGTTTGTGATGTAAAATCCCGTTTTCCCCAATTTCCTCATAAAATTCCAGAATTAAAACGCACAGCTAGGCTTATACAGGTCATGGCCATTGTTGGTCATTGGTGCGTGCAAAAGTGTGCAAATCAGTTATAATAAATTTGGTGTCACCCAAATCGTCTGCTTTTTAACTTTGCTGCTCCCCATTGGGGATGTTTTTATTGAAGACAAACTCTCAAAGAGCACATCATCCAAACAAAACCCAAAAGAGGGAAACTGCTCCTTTGTAAATGCCCGAAAATGCTTACGCAGTCGTTATTGTTATATGTTGTCTCACGTGCAAATCGTATGTTAGGTCTCATCACTTCCGTTTCTGGGGGTCTCTTACCACCGGCCCTACTTTGCCTGTATAAATCACTTGTTCTTCCGCTTGTTGAATATGGTATACCAGCTTGGTTCCCTGTCAATCGTAATTTATGTGACAGATTAGGAGGCGTCCAACGTAGAGCAACTCGTCTGACAACAGATGCCCTACAATCAGCGTCTAAGGTCACTTAACTGGTACACATGAGTCTCGTAGAAAGTACTTGCTGATGGCATTCATTTGTAAATCTCTTTATAGATTCATTGACTGTGATGTAGTTATACAAAATATGCTGATGATAACACGCCGCCCAAATGAACTGAAGTTTCATCACCTACTTGCCCGGCCGAACACAGCGTTTGAATAATACCGTTTTGTATTTCTTTCCTCGCTTCTGGGATGAATTCTCTGTAGAACTCCGTATTAATGAATTTCTATCGTCCCAATATCAAATCTGGCAATCCAAATTGAAAAGCCAAATGTTTTCTCAGCTCTATTAGGTTTTTTTTTAGTATATACATGTGTTTTATCTGCTTACTTTATTGTAGGATGATCAGATATTACCTTTTGTTTTTAGATGATAATACTGGTATACTCCTGCTTACCTTGATTATTTACAGTAACTAAAAATTACTACTATCTATTATCTACTACTATTTATTACTATCGTCAATTTAACAGCTTCTGTAATTTCTTTGCCTTGAAAGTACATTACCCCCCGTTTTTCTATAATTTGTTTGAATTTGTATGATTCTTGGTTTAAAAATGAACACTGTAAAGGAATAGTTGACAATTCTTGCCAACCATCTGCATTTCTGCCCCTTGATAATTATCTCATATATACCACAAAGCACATTTGTATATTTTAATTTTGTATAATTCAACCGTAAAATATATATGTCAAATAACTGGACACCCATAGCCTGTATTTTGCTACCTAGACGTAATCCATCATTCTTATTTGGTCCACATTATAATTGTCCAATACGAAGACATATTTGATTTTTTGTTGTTGCTTTGATTGCATGGCTCTTTATATTTTTCTTTAATTTGTACTTTATTGATTAATTAAACAAATTGAGTTTGTTCTTTTATCATTGTCATATTGAGTTTTAATATACTCTTGTTAGTTGTTATAATGTATTTATGTAGTGAGAACTGCAAGTCGGAATGGGGGAACTTCACGGTTTCGGTGATTTAGTTTGCCTGCCCTATTCCTGGCAACTTGTAAATGCTCATGGGAATCACGATAATGTTTTTTTTTAAATATATTAATGATTTTCATCCTTTGTTTTGTATGATTTGTTCTTCTATGTAATTCTCTGTATACACTCTGTTTTGCCGAATAAATAATGATAATAATAATCAATCCAATGAAACACCGAATGACAACTTAGTCAGTGAGTGCGTATTTGTTATAAGATTTTGTATTTTCCCGTTGTTTTTCAATTCTTGGCGAGTGGGCACTTATGTGCAGTGCCTGTGAGTGTGAATGAGTGATGTAAATCTCTTTCTGATTTTGTTACCTTGTGAAAGTCTTCGTATTTGCAGCAAAGGACATTCGGTTGATCCTGGAGGGCAAACCAACCTTTGACATGGCGAAACCAACTTCCGCCGAGCACTGAAAGATATAAGAGAAAAAACTAACTCTTTTAACTTTCATGGTCTTTATGGACCCCGCAAATACGAACAATATGTAATGCGTTCAATTTGCCAACCCTTAAAGTGACTGCATGAGCAACGAGAATCTTCAATACAGTCTATCTGCACTTGTTTTACCAGGAGTGATTAGACCTCCCTGCGTGGTCATTGACAGGTGGTTATCTCATCAAATCAGCTCTCAATTAACATAAGAAAAAGGGATAATGGGGGACCAATGGATACTGCTTATTCATTGTTTGCTATATAGAGGGTGCAAGTAGCTACAAGTTATGCAGTCCCGCTTGAGTTTTGTTTTTAAAATAATAATCATCAGTAATGTCTCCTTATTTTTGTGAAATTATCAGTTTCTAGAAATCGTAGTGAAATTTGCTTTCGATTTATACACGTGTGTAGCTTCAGGACCCTTTCATTTTGTTCCCCAAACTTTGACACGGGCGTCGATATCGACTTGATAATGTGTGTTATTGGCATTTATTCGTCCTAATTTATCCACGATTCAACTTAAATATAACGTAGAACCAAGATAAATTTGCCGAGATCAAATTAAAGCTCCTGAAAACAAAATGCGTACATCGTTTATTTCCCCCCAAATAATACAATCAGTGAGAAAAACACTACAATTTTTGTTCAAAAGACCGAGTCCATTTCGTTTCGTGTGTGGATCCTTAACACTGTGACTATAGAAGATGAAAAACATTGAAGAAGATCTAGCCATAATAAAGAACTCGGTGAATAGTTTTAAGCTAGACAGAGAAATTTGATATACAATAATATGTGTTCCCTCCACGTTTTACGGGCAATTTTTGTCCATAACAACTGTCCCTATTTACCAACATTCGACTACTGTTGTACCCCCCAATCCAAATCTCCAATAATGTTAGTCAATTGCAGTTTTGTAAGCTTACTTTTTTCAGAAAGAAAGAGCCGCAGAAATCCATTCCATCCTTCAATGTCACCTAGAAGGGTTTGACCAACGAACTTGAAGTACGAGACCGATAAATCCTTTGGGTTTCTTGAAAAGTAGATCACCTAATCAAAGAAAAAGAGAGAAATAGAGTATATATCTTTATTGAAACAATTTGTTTGTATAGATGTGTGTTGGCTCAGACAGTAGAGCGTCCGCCTCACAACCGGGAGTTCGTGGGTTTGAACCCCTGCCGCGTCATACCAAAAGACGGGAGTTTGGCGCTCAACAATAAGGGATAGTGCAACGACGACGATTATTAGGCAAAAAGAATTTCCATTTTCGGTTTAATACAATTTGGAGTGGACTAAAAACATTATTATTATTATGAAATTGTGAGAGTACTTTCCCGGCAAAATGTTTATCATCATGTATTAGTCAAAACATATTTGTTCATATATATCAAAAAATAAGAGCTTCCATTTCCTTTTTTGAGAGGGGGGGGGGGGGCGTTTCCAAAACTGGTCTTTACCTCTAACCATTATAATAATGATAATAATAATAGTGTACATTTTTTATTTTTGATCAATGAAATCCTGTTAAAACATAACATTGCTATGATATAACCGTGACATCATCCATGGTATAATGCACTATACCATGGCACTATACCACGGATGACGTCATATATATGCGATCGATCAAGATCAATGTGCTATCGGTCGCGGTCGTCTGCTGCTCTCACTGCACTCTTCATTACTCCAGTGACAGGAAACATTTTTATCATTATCATTTATATATAGGTTGGTTTGAAAAATATAAAACAAATATATAATGCACTATTTCAAGCCACTAGTGAAATTATGGATTGCTCGGCGACAGAAATAGCACTATAGTCTTCGGGGTTACGCCCCTCAGAAAATAGTGCTATTCCTGCCACCTCGATCCATAATTTCAACCAGAGCCTCTCAGTGCATGGTATATTTGTTGGTGCCAGGTAAAAATGTCAGAGGTAAAAATGTCAGAGGAAAAAATGTCAGAGGAAAAATGTCAGAGGTAAAAATGTCAGAGGTAAAAATGTCAGAGATACAAAAAAAATGTCAGGGGTAAAAATTGGTGCTGTCATAATATCTCATCACTTTATCACACAAAATGTCGAGACGTAAGCTACTGGGCTAGTCTATTATATTTTATAAATGACTGTGTAATGTACTTCGTACATGTCCTGAGGATAATGTGGAAAATAAATTTAAAACTTATATTTTGTGACCAGGTTTGCATATATTCATTTCTATCATTTTTCGATATTTTAAATTGGTTGATGTTTTAATGTTTATTTGGTTTTGAGGAGGTAGGCCTAAGTACATAGAATATTAAGATTGAATGAGATAAAACAGAAATTCCACAAATTCAGTAATTAGACCCATCTTCATGTCAATCCCAGCAAAGACTGTTATGACAATAAAACATTAATAGAAAGACACGGATTCATTGTCCCCCTCAGCAATACTTTATTACAAAAGTTTAACAAACAATATCAAAGCTTCGCTTGAAGAATGTCAGATAGTAGGCCTATAAGTGGTAAACGTTGAGATATACCGATCCAGGTATTTTGTCATGTTCATTCGACCATAACACTTTGTAACTTTATATTTAGAAACGTGGGAGAAATACAGTTTAAGTCCCTCAGTTTCAACTGTTTTTTCTGCCAAATTAATGATGCATAATGTTTAATGTGTAGACTTGTACAAATATGTACCTGCTGGAAACTGTCGTATACAGTGTATGCCAGCATACCTTTCATAAATCCTTCACCAAATATCCTTCAAACAATATTATAATGTATACAAGTAGTATCATGATGCTATAAATGTGTACAGTAAAACTATGTTTCTGATATGTTACTCATGAATAAATATTTATCGATTTCAGAGTTTGATCTCTCACAGCAAATAATTATAGAACGATGTAGCTTATAAAACAGAACCTCTGCAAAGCGCGCGCTTATCTGGAATGTAATGGTGCGGTTAGCATTCGATTTAACATGGGCGGCTTTCTGCTTTGTAATTGTATAAAAGTAACAATGTATCAAGCCCACAAGAAAGTGAAATTGTTGGAAATATGCATTTGTAGGAAATAACATTTTATAGTAGTCATTGCCACGCTGTTAAAAATGTCCATCAATCTTCAGAAGGGACGGTGAAGTGTGGGGGGGGGGGGAGGGAGCGGAGGACTCACAGTGTGATATCTTATCCTCTATTTCCTTTTTCTTTTTTTTCTTTTTTTTTTTGGGGGGGGGGCTGTGATGATTTTTATTTTTATTTCATGATTTCACCAACGAGCCACAACTCGGCCTATAATTCATGGCGAAACTACTCGATTTTAGACATTCTTTTTTCCAGAAGTTTGCTCAGTGTTGAGTATCACTTACTAAGACAAAGGCATATGAGGGGGAGGCAGCCGGATCACTATGCCCCCAAAAGAAGGATACACCCCGCCCCCCCCCCCGTATTCCCTCGGCAATAATCGGGCAAAAATTCACAATTTCGGGCAGAAAAATAAATAAAAGTTAAAGAAAGAAGAAAATAAAGCAGCGCTGAAATTAATGACTGCAGAGAATCCTTCGTTATATCTTTTCAATAAGCCTAATAAACAACCCCTATCAATATTCAACTTGTAACGTGCTTTTTTATATATGTTTACCACTAACATTTTTTTCTCTGACATTTTTACCTCTGAAATTTTTACCTCTGACATTTTTACCTCTGACATTTTTACCTCTGACATTTTTTCCTCTTACAGTTTTACCTCTGACATTTTTACCTCTGACATTTTTTCCTCTGATATTTTTACACCGAGCCATATTTGTTTACTAATATTGCTTCTTGTATTCGTTTTCATCATTATGTGATGTACCTTCGATCTTTTCTTGATCTGATCTGGAGCAAACTCTTCAAGGAGGTGAGAGAGCATGATGCGGGGTGACTTCCACTTAGCCATGATCTCATGACCCGGTGTGACCTTCGTGACGTTATCTACCTTGTCGGATAGGGCGAGGTCTAGGGCAAGCGACATGGACTCTCGATTGATCTTGTCAACCTGGAGGTCGTTCATGATCAGATGAGCAATCTCCATAATCCAATGCGAGCCTGCAAGTTGTGAATAGATTCATGGCATAGATCCTTGACTTTTTAGTAAACTCATTAATTGTGAGCACCGTAGTATATTGGTAAAGGCTCGTGAAGGTCACTCGAGAGGTCTCGGGTTCGAGCCCTGTTAGGTGCTTACATCCAGGGGGCGTTTCACAAAACTTGTCATCAGTGACGAATGACAGTTTTTGTTGTAAGTTACTGAAATCCTTGCTTCTGATTGGTTATCAGCAGATTTGTCACTGAATTTTGTCATTTGTCATTGAAAAAAGGCTTTGTGAAACAGGACCAAAGTGTTATATATAATAGTTATGCTCACATTCTCCCTACTTCACAGGTGTAAATGGTAATGATGATTGCTGCACCTGAAAGAAGTGCAATTAATTATACTGATGTGGCTATCCCCAAGTAAATAAGACCAAAGTATTATTATTTGTATCATCATAGAGAGAGAGACTCAACACTATATGTATATCATATATTGCGGGCGCTGCAATTATCATTACCTCAGTATTCCAGGTATCCATTCACACCTAGGTGAAGTAGGGCAAATGTGAGCAAAATACATGTATGTAGGTAAATATTATGTATATATATATATATATATATACATACATACATACACAATTACAAACTTATATGAAAATGTTCCAAAAGGGGATAAATCATATTGCTCCGGTTGTCTCATTTTCGCTCATTGGACGTATATAGCAGACGGCAATCGGCGGATTAGACGACACTTGGTAGTGAATTTGTATGTTAAATTGCTTTGCTAAATATAAAATACAAGAAATCTTTCCCTATCTTTAAACTATCATTGATATCTGATAATTAAACAGTTATTAAAATAAACCTACCAAACTACATAATACAATGAAATACTTGACTTACAGTAGGGGAGTTTGATGTGGTGCACAATTGCACCCCTCTGTAAATAATCGAATAGTCCATGACGATCATGAATATTCATGTTTTTGCTTACCTCTGCAAAATGCTTGCCTATACTAAATGGAAAAATTACGGTGGGGGGTTGGCTGAAATGGACATAATGAACCGATCAGAACTGATCTATGATCATTCATGCTTGTTATCATTCGTGTGCTTGACCTATAACCTTACAATCGCGTGTCAAATTGCGTCCAAAGCTTGTTTCACGAGCTAGCGACCTATTTTGACCAAATTACGCTGGGTGAACTTTCAAAAGTCAATGGAACATGAGGGTTCCAATGAAAGAGCTAGTGTCAACGTACGTCGGGGTGGATGTGCTTTTCGTTTAAACAAAAAAATAATTTATAATGATTTTGGGGGTAAAAGTCAGTAGGCTAATATGTTAGGCTATTGGACTCTGACGATAGGGGATGTTGTCCAATGAGACTATTCGTAGCCATATGAAAGGAATTCTAATAACACTTTCTCCTGTAAGATACCACTTGTTTTTATAGTATATGATAGGGATACTGTCTAACATCCTTTTATTATTAAAAAAAGAAATATAGGCCTAGCAATGAATTCTATTTTGCTACAGGCCAACATTTTCATACTTTTATTTGTGTGTGTATCTATATATATATATAATTATATCATCTTTAAAATGTTGATTGGTTATTGAAAATTGAATTTTGTGTGAAAATCACTTTTCCTCTAGAAACAATGCTTTCAGATGTTTCATTCCAAATTAAATTCATAAACAAATTTGAATTTGTTACATTCATTACAATTTTGCACAGATCGTCTAGACTGATAACTTCACGGCGGTAAATACACCACCAATTTTGATATCTTTAATTTACATGGTGACCGATAACGTCTCGACAAATTGTAAGGACTTACAAGCATTTCGAACTCACCTTTTACAATGTGTGTTATAATACATTCTTCTTTTGTCATCAAGTTTATTAGCAAAGTAATGGAAATATGTTAGAAATACTTGACTTCGGATATGTTATGACGTACACGTCATCAGGCCTCGTTTCCCAAGTTTCCAAAGACTCATAAATCTCGGGCATCGCCATTTCGTACATTGCTACTCCTTTGTATTCGTGCGTTTTACTGAACAAATCAATGGATGAAATATCTTCAGCAACCGTTTCTGACAAGATGTTAGTAGCCATACTTTTCTCTAGTACACCTCCCAAAGAAATCCAGTAATTTCATCCAATCACAACTTTATATTGCTAATTTTTTAACAGCTACTTATCAGGTACACGAATCGCCTACTAAATGTCGACAGTTTGTGGAGTTATGTGCAACTGTATTCTCAGTGGTGACTATGATCTAGATCATAGGCGCCGGAAGTGGGGGGGGGGGGGGGGCAGCTCGTTCGTTCGTTCGTGCAAAGAATATCAGGGAGTACATCATCTAGATAGGAAGATCCTTATTGAGCCAACAGATCGTCTCATCATCGAGCTCACGAAGTCCGGAAGCGCCGTGGGGGGATTTGTAGATCGGACAATCATCAATGACATGATCCATAGTTTGGATCTCTCCACAGGCGCAGTTTGGTGATGATTCAGCTCCAATTTTATGTAGGAAATATTGTGTGCGGCCAACTCCAGTTCTGATACGGTTTAGGTTGACCCAGGCTTTTCTTGGGAGGTCGCTGCCACTTGGTTTTGCACAGGGCTTTGGGATGAACTCCTTCAGATTGGTAGTGGACGAATTCCACTGGTCTGACCAGCGTTTTGTTATCCAAGTGGCTAAGGTGGAGGGGGGGTTCTCAGGCCGCAGCTCAGCAGCCTGTGTTGCAAAGTGTCTTCTAGGGAGACGCTGTCCTTCAAAGGCAGAGGGGGCAGGAACAAGGCATTTATCTCTGTCATGCTTTTGGGCAAGCTTAGCATACTGCGCATCTCGTCTGAGCTGAGCTGGTGGTATGCCAGATAATATTGGCAGGTTGCTGACTGGTGTTGCAGTGAGTGTTCCGCTGATTAGTCTCATAGCATCATTGAGGACAACATCAACCTTGTGTACATGGGTGCTGTGGCTCCATGCAGGTGCAGCATACTCGGCAGTGGAGAAGGCAAGAGCTAGAGTGGAGGTGCGAAGGGTGGTGAAGTTAGCTCCCCATCCGGTCCCTGCAAGCTTCTTTAGGAGAGACACTCTGGCTTGGGTCTTTTGAGCTGTGGCTTTGGCATGCTCGTGGAAGGTGAGGCTTCGGTCAAGAGTGACACCTAGGTACTTTGGTGTTGAGACGAAGTTCAGCCTAGACCCGTCTAGTGAGATATTCAGCTCTCGGTTGGCGCATCGGTTAGCCAGGTGGAAGACGGAGGATACAGTCTTTGGTATGCTTATCTTGAGATGCCATCTGTTGAAGAACTCGGCTAGCATTTTCAGGTCCTTCTCCAGTGATGTTTCGATTGCTTCGAAGGCAGCTGCCCCCCCCCCCCAATAAAAAAGTGGGGGGGGGGGGGGCAAAACGCATTTTTGCCCCCCTCAAAAAAACGCCCCCCCCCCCCTCAAAAAAAAAAAGCAGTAAAGGAGTAAAGATGGTTTGTATTTTTAACCCAAAAGAACATAACAATAATAAAAACCTGAATTAAATGCCGTATGAAATTCCATTCAAAGAAAAGGAAAGTTAGCAGGAATTAAATTTCCTAAACATTGCGCATGCTACCTATATTTATCAATGGAGGTTTTTATAATAGCGATACGCGCATATCGTGGACATATTTTTATTTCGAGAGAATGGGAAAGCGTGTCTGTTTTTTGTTATAGGGGTGAGAAGCTTATGAGCCCCTGAACGCTGGTGTACTGATGGGGGGGGGGGGGGGTATTTTTTTGGTTCGATAGTGATTTACAAATGTTGCTGAAATGACATGATTTTCCGGTATATTTTCTCATTTTTTGTGTAAGTCATACCTTTTAATGCGTTTGTTGGAAAATTAGAAATTCCCAAATTTACAGTCGGGCGAAAAATATGCTTATTTAGAAGCATTTATGTTAGGGTCTGCAGAACGGCCGGGCTCGGGGACTCGTGCCACCCTCAATTGTTGAAAAAGTTTGTTACAGAGAAAAAGAAAGAAAGAGAGAGAAAAAAAATAAGTGACCTGCCAATGTCACAAATGAGGTATCAAAATATGCTCATCTGACCGTAATTAAATGCTTAAAACCCATGAGCTTACGGGGGCTCCGCCCCAGACCCCAACAAGGGCCCTAAGGCGGTCCCCTGTATGCTCATCTGACCGTTATTAAATACCTAAAACCCCTGGAACCCACCAAGGGCCCTAAGGCGGGGCCCTGGATGCTCATCTGACCGTAATTAAATGTCTAAAACCCCAGAGCCTACGGAGGCTCCGCCCCAAGACCCCACCAAGGGCCTTAAGGCGGTCCCCTGTATGCTCATCTGACCGTTATTATTTATTTCTTCTGCCCCCCCCCCCCTTCCAAACGTTTTTGCTCGTTACGTCACTGCCCCTGGAAGGTGAGCCCCCTGGAATGTTTGCCCCCCCCCCCCCCCCAATCCCAAACTGCTTCCGGCGCGCCTGATCTAGATGCCAAGTTCAAAGATCAGCTATGCGTGACATTTTCATGACTTGGCGCGCGAACGCGCGGGCGACGGTATAGCGTATAGTGTACGTTTCGAAATAAGGCGCCTGCACGTACGCTACGTGTATGCGATATACGTACACGTACCCTGCCTGGAGCTAGCTGAGGCCTCGAGGCGGTCGGCCAGTACGTAGTCTAGCAATTACTACCTTATTTTTCTTTTCTTTTTCCCAGTCTGTCCCTGATGCGTGACAAAAATGGTTGCCATGCGTGACAGCGTTGTTTATAACTTTTTTTCTTCAAATGGCATGATGAACTTTAGACGGCCGGCCACGGTCATTAAAGACCTGGTAGCATGTTTGCGAACCTTGGACCTTCGATGCTATATCACCGACTTGATAGTGGTAGCACGAACAAAATAAAGGTAAAGTTTAAAAAAAAGTTGAACTTTAATTAGTTTTATATTTCACCAAATTTTGTTCTTTAGACACCATAAAACTTGGAAAAACCTGAAAAAGAACCCTGTATATAAAGTAATTGATAATTATGTTTAACAGCGGGTAATCGTGCCCATCTTTTGTCTAAATATCAGGAGCTTCTGATATCGTACTGGTTAGGATGTGTACATGATTCCTAATGGGTGATGACAAACATCGTACAATATTCAGCTGATAAAATTACATTTATTATTTAAGCTTGTATAGCGAATAATGGACCTTGGATATGATAAAAGCTATGTGCTTAAGATAATACGAACTACTTCACACAATCCAAGTTGAAGTTTAATTTCCTTAACCTATCTCTACTTGAAAATATAGCAAAAAATATTAATACAATCCTATTTAAAGAGCTTGCAACCAAAAGGCGCTAATTCCATTTCAGATTTCAACCAAAAGGCGCCATATATCCACCTTTCTATTCTTTACTCTGATAGTTCCAATCCTGCTAGCATATAGAAATTTGACCAATCAGAGAGCAGGAAACCAAGAACATAGCTGCTATGTGTTAAGGCTTGTGCAATGATGCAATGTGTGTCATTGTAATTCATTGAAAATTGTATTGGATAAGTTATTGTACCAGTGGTTATGTGATGACAGATTTTACATATTGATGATGATGTGTGTGTGTGTGTGTGGTTGCGTGTGTGTGTAAGCGGTTGGTGTATACCAGATGGGCCTTTCCATCCAGAACCAACAAGTACCAACACATATGGGCCCCATGTGGGTTTTTGGTAGTGAATATCGCACGTCGAACGTCGTCAGGGCCCAGCTAAAAACCAGATGTATACCAGATGGGCCTTCCCACCCAGAACACACAAGTACCAACACATATTGGCCCCATGTGGGCCCCATGTGGGTTTTTGGTGGTGAAAAGCGCACATCGAGCATCGGCCGGGCCCAGCTAAAAAAACAGATGTATACCAGATGGGCCTTCCAACCCAAAACCCACAATTTACCCAGAATTTCCATAACTAATATGAGGTGCGTGCACATCTATGTTTTTATACAATTTATCTAAATCAAAATGATATTTCTTAATTACTTTTAATTTAGTTATATGCAATTCATTTCGAAAATACTACAAAATGTAAATTGCTAATTTTTAGGACATTTCACTAATTTGTATGAATTACATTTAATTAAACATGAATAAGGAAAAACACTAACTATGAACTAAAACAAATTCAATAAAATACAAGTATATGTAAATATCTCATTTACAGCAAATTAACCGAGTCTTCTTACTACCAATGCCTTTACATTGGAATTTGCAGACGATGTGTTGTTGCCTCTGCCAAATTAATAAGTACAAGTGCTACTTATACCATAACTTACTAATTCATTCTTGTAACTAGAACTGGTTGAATGGGCCCATCTGGGGCCCATATACCAGCCCAGTTGTAACAAGATAAAACCCAGATGGGCCCCACAAATTTTTGCTATCTGGGAAGAGAGATGGAAGAGAGAGAAAGGAATAATTAATGGGAGAGGGAGATTGAGAGAGATGGGGTTGGGGGTGAAAGAAAGACGACCGGGTGGGGTGGACGAAGGAGATACAGACAAAAAAGGGTAGATTGAGGAAGGATATATAAACCCCTCCATTTTTTGGACACTTAAGTTTCATCCATTATAGCCATCTTGTGATGGGAAATGTTGTTGTTTTAGTTTTAATGGCGTGTATCATTCATTTATGAATATTTACGCCGATTTCAAGTTGCATTAAATGTTTTAATGGAGCAGAAAAGAAAAGCAAAGCAAAATCGAGGCTGTTCAATTTTTCGCATTTTGCGGAGGTTCCAGACAGTCTACATGAAATAATTAACCGTTTTGTGTGCATCTTCTGGCCAGCCCGGTTCGGTACGTTAAACAGGCTTCTCGGTCACGGTGAACTCGTCCTTCCATCCGCCAACTTTACCTGAGTAGAAGCAAAAAACAAGAATCAAGGACCACTCAGATAATACACAGGCATATAGTGCATATAAGATGTGAGGGCGGCTCCAGTATTTAGTAAAAGAGGGGGCATCATATTCCGACAAGCAGGCAAGCAATTTTTTAAAATCTTTTTAAAATCTTTAACTCTTAAGTTGTGGGATATAAGTTTGGGTTTTGGAGTTTATATTTGAGCTATGACATAGAAGTTAAAATTATACCAATCACTTAAAAAAAAAAAAAAAAAATCTTGGCTAGTGGGTAAAGAATAGGCCCTAATATAGAATAAATAAAGAATACCATAAAACCACGCACACGGACTTAAGTCAGTGTTGGGTTCTGCCGGCCGTGTTGGCACCGTGGATGAAGATTTGTGACCATAGCTTGAAAGATCGATTTGACAATCGTTTTGCCTATGTCTTGAATATTTGCGATGTGGAATTGTATCTCAATTGCAGCAACTATGCATGAATTATGAATATGTCACTTATGTCCTATCTGTGAAATTGAAATAGCAGCAGTGTCCTAGTATTGAAATTATGTAAGTAAAGTAAACCTGTTTACTTTATAGACTTGACTTGTGGGACTCTATTGAGTGGCTGACTAACTGTAATTCAATCATGTATCACTGAAACGAGTTGACGATTTATGATGGAAGAAGAAATGAAGAAAATGCATATCAACCTGGAACCTGTTTCATAAATCTTGTTATCAATAACTCTTAAGGGTAACTTCCTTTCTCGCTGCTACCTGCCAAACAACTTTTATATTTTTCTACCAATGTATGTACATGTATTGTATTCTTTTATGTAGCAATGTATAGTTCTATGAATGTATTTTATAGTTTTTGTAATTGCTTTGGTGGAATACAATTGAATTGAATTGAATAGAATAATATCTGCCAAAGATCGATGATAAATCTGCTCATTGCCAATCAAATTTAAAGATTTTAAGTACCTTATAACACTTAGTGTGTATCTTGCTGTTGATAACAAGTTTTATGAAACACGAACCTGATCTGAAAGAAAATGTCATCTCATTTAAAGCTCACAAATTATTTTTCATCTTTTCCTGAACTCAACATTTATTTCATAATATTGATGTTTAACAAATACAATTTGTGCAATCTCATTATGCAAGTAGTGTAAAAATATGTTAACAACATTGAAATCATTCCATGCTGTATATGTGTATGTATATAGTCACTTGCGTCATTTTGATCTTATTCAGTGAATTACATTCGCAATTTTCTGTTTTATTTGTTTTAACTGTATTGAAGTAAGTAATGATTTATATTCAGAAACAAATGTTGCAGTGCTTGATGAGATAATATTTCAACCTTAACTTTGCACCCTTTATGCCCGGGCCATTGAAGATCAATTAGGGCGAGTTGAGGAGAAACGTGACATCTTCGATTGAAAATTTATTTATCGAAACATGTAACCTTTTTATGTCATTTGGCAAATCAAACATATTGCAAGTAACTGCCAAACCTCTGCAAATACTTATGGAAAAAGGGAAACAAGAAGACGTGCGTATTGTAAAGAGATTATTAAAGTATATGTAGGCCTATATGTTTATCTTGACCTGTCATTTCTCAATATCGATATCAAAAATTCTTTCATATTTACAGTTAACCCTCCATTAAGCAAATCTGTTGGAACTGCAAGAAGTAGTTTGAATTGTGCAAATTCGACTGAGGAAGTGGAAATAACATACATGTACACAGTATGCTTGCGGGTGCACCATGTGAGAGAGAGGGAGTATTGCGGAGTCCTGAAAAGGAATCTTGGTAATTTTTCTTGAGGGTGTGTAGTCCTGAAAAGGACTGTTGGTGTAGTCTTGAAAAAGACTGTTGATTATCTTCACATGGTGCACCCGCAAGCCTACTGTTATTATATCTACATCACCATGCAAGCCGTTACTTACAAGCAGCATCTAACATACATGTAATTCTTTATATTTTTGTATAACTGATTCGACTTCAGGGAAATCTTCCTCTGCAACTTTGACTTATGCAGAGTGAACTGTACATGTACATATTTTACCAACCGCATTTGACATTTGAATGCATATGATCATGACATAGGGTTCATAGTTCATGTAATAATGTTGCTTGGATCAAATGAAATGTGAAGTGAATACGGCATATTTGCTGTCAATTTATCTTCATAACTCCTTAAGTTTTGTCTAATGCTTAGCCTAACCATGTACCAAGGCTGAACAAACAACCGACTACATGTATTTGGTGTACAAGTACATGAAGATTTGTAAGTAAACATGTCCCCCATAAATTGAACCCCCAAATAATTCTCTTCTTCAGTGCAACTATTGTTTTATTCATGTACATGTACTATTATGTTGTTTCTTCCTCTTTTGTTGTAGTTTATTTAGATTGTTTTTAATGTGAATTTGTACAGTGTTTGTAAGGCTCCATCAAAATAGATGGTTTGTTATTTTTTATAATTGATAAATACATGATGATACCAACAAAATCTTCAGTTTCAAGTTTCAAGTTTATTTGTCTTTCTTCCGACATGAATTTAATACAATTTAACAAATTTATAACATGAAGAGTATATAAAAGGAACACTTATAAGGAACAAGTTCATATAATGCATTTAAGTAGGAAAAAACGAAGAATAACAATAACATATAGACAACAACAACAAAGAACAGCCTGGTTATATTATAGATTATTACAAGAAATGTTCGTCAAAGGCGCTTAAGTACAAAAACAATTAACTATAAACTATAACCATATAATTATAAACATTTAGCTGATTAATACAAAAGGGGGCGATAAGAGTGATAATAACGTAGGATATAGAAATGGAGAGAGGGGTGGGAGAGAGAGCTCGAGAGGGGGGGGGGGAAGAAAAATCGACATACTTCCACTGTAAGCTGAAAGCTAGCTACTGGCGTAAAAAGGAAAGGAAAAGGTAGGTCAGCAGTTGCTATACAGAGGGTTAGGGCAAGTACGTTTAAGGTAGGTTTTCCCGCCCAATTTCTTCAGAATTGCATCCGATTAACGATGCGATCATCCTTTTTCGAGCGAATTTAAATGATCACCGAGATCAACATTAAAAAAGCTAATTAGTTCATTCAAGTTAATTGCTTTGGCAAGCGATTTCACGATTTTCTCACATAAACGTGTAAATAGCACGTTCAAATTTAAAAAAAATGCACGTAAATGCATTAAAATTCGCACCTGCACCGCTCTGATGAACGTTAAGGTATTCAAATTCACGAATAGGCAAGTATTTATAGCATTTGGGCAGTCGTTTTTTAAAATATTATGTTCTTTGCAATCTGCATCTAGCTGTTTGAATAGATTATGTAAACTGTATGTACCTTGAAATGGGACTTTTGCCTTATATTGAAATATCTCATTCCTCTGAAAAACCGTTATTGACGCAAAAGGTCGTACTTTCATACGCATACATTCATTTAAACATGACTATGGCGGTGGCTCTCTTATCTCGAACCCCCCCCCCCCCCGCTCCCCCCCCCCCCCCCCCTCACTCTGGGGTTGGAATGCGTGTTGCCAAAATGTCCGGTAAAGTGGTACTTTTCGTGCGACAAAGTCCGGCCCGAGAATTGTAACAAAAAGGGGTGTATTTGACTTTTTACCCGGAGATTTCTTTAAGGGGGTGTTTTTCCTTTTTTTCTCTCATCTCTTTGGACTCCTGAGAAGTTATTCCGAATTTAGGGGGGTACATTGAGCATTTTTCCTGATTTAGGGGGGGGGGGTCTCCAAGGCAGGAAAAGCCCGCGAAAAGCCCGCGAAAGGGGGTTTCGGAAATGTTGGCAGTCCTCAGATAGGGGGTGCTTTAAAAAAAAAAAGGAACGGGCATATGCATACCCTAAATAACACTGAGTGGGGGGGGGGGTGGGTCTGGAATAGGAAGAAAAGAAATATATCAAATATGACACACATGATAGAACTTTAAAGATGAAAATGAAATTACATATTTCAAAACAGTGAACAAATTGCGGTAAGAACTACAGAACTTGATGTTAATTTAATTAGAACGTTCAAAGTGCGAAGGTGTGTGCCTATAAATTAAATTGAAATTGGTATTAAGGACGAAATTGAACGTCTATCCAGCTGGCACGAAATTGATTGACATTCGGGTCATTAAATTGAATGGATTTCTCTCTAAATTGAATGAAATAAAATTTAAAAGGAATGATATGAAACGAAATTGAATGCTCAAAGAATGAAAATGAACCATGACAGCAGAGAGTTGACGAAAATCGTTCGAACTTGAACGCCTATTCATGTATTCGAATGCGACTCTGATGAAATCGGGGGGGGGGGGGGGTGGGGGAATCTATAGTAATGTAATTTTGATTGTGAATACATCAGTTATTGCAATGGTTAAAATTTACCATTTTCTTTGAAAACCTTCCAATTTCTAGTGATGACAGTATAAGCAAATTAATAAAAGAGAAATGTAACCCCCCCCCCCAAAAAAAAAAAATACACACACACACACAAAAAACACAACAACAACAACGAATAGGCATACCAATTATAATCGCATTAAAAGCGTTGCAAATATAGTATTGTTATTTATGTTTATGTCGAGATTTATAATCGTTATCATACCTTTAAAGATTTAAACATTTACAACAATTACTAACAAAAGACTTCAAATCATCATTAAAACATAGTTATCAGCAGCATATAATAGTACAATGACGACCACATAGAAAAGAGTCAATCTAAGTCACTTTAATTAACCATGTGCGTGACCTTTTCAAAATTTGATGACAGTAAAGTGACAATTACATCCGATTTTTATTTCTATTCTCAACACAATAGGGCTATTGAAATCGCCATCTCTGAATTCTGCATGCGACTGTGTTGTAGGTCACTTTGCTCAAACGTTCATGATGGATTTTAATTTCGAAATAAGTCTGTACAATGTACTGATTGGGTGGTGATAGTGGTTATTTGACCTGACTGCTATAAAGAAGGATAAATGCTTGTAAGTAAGCAACCAGAGGACCGACGGCTTAAGGTCCACTCCGAGGGACCTAGCTCAGGCTAGCTGGTAATGGGGATTAGTGGCTTACCAAAGGGTACTCGCGAATCGAACCCGGATCGCCGGATTACGAGACCATTGCTCTACCAACTGAGCTACGCGCCTCCTCAAAAATTTGAGTGCAGTGATTAAGATTTTAAACATGTGACAACTGGTGTTACAACTCAAACTGGAATTCTACCCCGCTTCCTTCCATATTCTCTTGGTAGATCTTGTCAAAATATTCGTTTTCGGCCACGGTGAACTCGTCCTTCCATCCGCCAACTTTACCTGGAGTAGAAGCAAAGAACAAGAATCAAGAACCCCTCAGATAATACACAACCATAGTGCATATATAAGATATAAAGGCGGCTCCAGCATTTAGTAAAAGAGGGGGCATGATCTTTAACTCTTAAGTTGTGGGATATAAGTTTGGGTTTTGAGCTATGACATAGAAGTTAAAATTATACCAATCACTTAAAAAAAAACATTTTTCTTGGCTAGCGGATAAAGAATAGGCCCTAATATCATATGAAGAAAATAAAGAATAACATAAACCACGCACACGAAACTATAGTGTTGGGTTCTGCGGCCGTGTTGGCATCGTGGTTGCCACTATGTAAAGAGCGCATACTGGTGAATCGAGTAGTTTGCTGCACAAGATTAGAGGCTTTTATTTGAAGCGAGAGACAATATCTTTACAGAAGTAATGTTTAAAGCTCATGTTTTCAATAGTATAACGACATGTAATTTGTTTTATTATACAAAGCATAATATTTGTTGGAGATTAGTAAACTTTAAAAGGGGTCAGGGGCTGGACCCCCCCCCCCCCACCATGCGCACCAGAAATTCGTATTGAATGAAGCTCGTAAAAAGAAATTAAGAAATAAGCATAGGCAGATATTGAAATCTAAAGATTAAAATACCTGTATTGAAACCTAATTAGAAAATACTTGAACATACCCTTTCGAAGATAGGGCAATTGTCCGAAGAGCCTTGTCACCAACCTTCCCGTGGCTCCCATTTTCTCCTCGATTTCTTGGTAAGTTTTCCTCATGCCTTTCATCTCGGTCAGCTCAACCATCTTATCCAGCTTTTCATCCGAAAGAGGGCGCTCCAAGAAATCGGCTACGCGTTTGATGCTGCCTCTCAAGTCCTATACATAATAATAGCGATTATGAGGATAATAGTAATAAAACTACTACTACTACTACTACAACATGTACTACTACTACTACTAATAATGTTTTTAGCCGCTGGGGGTGGGGGGGGGAGGGGGGAGGGGGAGGGGGAGGGGGAAGGGGGAGGGGTGGCTGTTTCGTACCAATATACCATTTTCGTAATGTTATACAAATTTTAAACGGAAAATAATATTTGTGAAGTGCCTCGTTACAAATTATTTCATTCACCTGTTACGAATAATTGCATTTTAATAGTCAGAATGTGATTTGCACACATTATGTATTGTTAGGTAGGACTATGGACCTATTATGAATGGATATTCATCGTTTTCTTAACGAATTAATTGTGCTTGCCTCCGCCAATGTCGTCTCAATAACATTCCGTACATGTTTCTTCACTTTGATCTCATGATGGTCACCGCCAATAAGCCGGGACAGAATCAAGATAGTGATTTTAAACATGTTAATCTAAATGCGCAGAAGATAATAAATCGCTTAAATCATGGGAAGTCGATGTGCAGTTCTGGTTAATAATTTGAAATTGTTGTTCCGTGTACTGTGTTCTATTTTTGAAAAACATGTTGATATTACCAAATAGGTTTTGTTTGGATTGTTTTTTTTTTTAAATCCCGTTTTCCCCAATTTCCTCATAATATTCCAGAATTACAACGCACAGGGCTTATACAGATCATGGCCTTCTAATTGTTTTATAAGGTAATTGGTGCGTGCAAAAGTGTGCAAATCAGTTATAACAAAATTCGTATCACCCAAATCGTCTGCTTTTCAACTTTGCTGCTCCCCATTGGGGATGTTTTTATTGAAGACATACTCTTAAAGAGCACATCATCCAAACAAAACCCAAGAGAGGGAAACTGCTCCTTTGTCAATGCCCAAAAATGCTTACGCAGTCGTTATTGTTATAACAGCTGAATGTTTTCATTAAGATGCACATAATCAGAAGGCGGTGACTATCATTGGATCAAAGAGAGAATCACGTTGAATGTCCATCCGTAATAGGTCCATGGTAGGACAAACCATAACGTTGCCCGTTGTGTATGCAATATGGATTCTGACTATTGAAATGCAATGTATACGTGTAAATCAAAGGGTTAATGGTTCGAATCCCAGCATGGTACTAACATACTTGGTCAAGCCAGGTGTAGATGGGCACCTGGCAAAGCTGGGGGAAGTGAATATGAACATATATTGCAGGACCCGCAGTACTTGTTTAACATGTTTATAAACGACTTGACATCTTTGGTTGACTCTCCTAGTCCGTTGTTCGCCGATGACACTATCATATTCAGGCCAATAAGATCAATTGTTGATTCAATTACCTTGCAAAATGATCTCACTAAAGTCTCTAACTCCCTTGGGGGACACCAGATGGCACTCTAGCCCATTCAGAGGCAGCACCTCTATAGATTACTCGTTGGCGGCGACTGCACAGATCCTCCTCTTTCATTTGATGCAACTCGTATAATCCATATTTCACGCATGAGTGATTAAAATGAATTTGAAGAGAGGAAAACAAAAAGTCATTTGGCGGACGGTATCTGAATTTCAAAGAGAAAATCACATTTCTAGAAAGTTGAGTTTCTGCCCTTTCATATGAAACCTCAGTTAGGAAAAATGAGCTAGGAATAAGAAATTTCTGTTTGTTTAAAGTAGTGCTTGCATTTCCATAATTTTATGAAACGAATTCGTTTTCACTAGCTTTCTGCTGTAGCACCAAACGGAATTAACAAAAGACTTAACTTCGTTTCGTTGAAAATCAGCCGTAAAAAAAAAGACTTCATGCATGGCTGATTGTCAACGAAACGGAGTTAAGTCTTTTGTCAATTTTGCTTGTTGCTACGGCAGGGAGCCAGAGAAAACGAATTTGTTTGATAAAATTTTGGAAATGCAAGCACTACTTTAAACAAACAGAACTTTGTCATTCCTTGCTCATTTTTAATGAATGAGGTGTCATATGAAAGGGCAGAAACTGAACTTTTTAGAAATATGATTTTCTCTTTGAAATTCATATACCGCCCGCCAAATGACTTTTTGGTTCCCTCTCTTCATATTCATTTTAATCACTCATGCATGAAATATGCATCCTATGATTTGCATCGAATGGAAGAGGAGAATCTAAGCTTTCCAAATATGTGTCATTTATTAATTATAAATGTGACTAAGTTATGATAAAACATCGATAGTTCTCGGTTTCATTTTTTCTGGGACGCACTGTATATACATGTGTTTTATCTGCTTACTTTATTGTAGGATGATCAGATATTACCTTTTGTTTTTAGATGATAATACTGGTATACTCTTGCTTACCTTGATTATTTTACTACTATCTATTATCTACTACTATTTATTACTATCGTCAATTTAACAGCTTCTGTATTTACATTACCCCCCGTTTTTCTATAATTTGTTTGATTTTGTATGATTCTTGGTTTAAAAATGAACACTGTAAAGAAATAGTTTGTACTAGACAATTCTTGCCAACCATCTGCATTTCTGGCCCTTAATAATTATCTCATATATAACACAAAGCACATTTGTATATTTTAATTTTGTATAATTCAATCGTAAAATATATATGTCAAATAACTGGACACCCATAGCCTGTATTTTGCTACCTAGACGGAATCCGTCATTTGTTCCACATTATAATTGTCCAATACGAAGACATATTCGATTTTTTGTTGTTGCTTCGATTGCATGGCTCTTTATATTTTTCTTTAAAAAACATATGAAATAATGTGTACGTTATTGCTTAATTTAAAAATTTGAGTTTGTTCTTTTATCATTGCCATATTGAGTTTTGCTATACTCTTGTTAGTTGTTACAATGTATTTATGTAGTGATCTCCCATGAGTACTACAAGTCGGAATGGGGGATCTTCACGGTTTCGGTGATTTAGTTTGCCTGCCCCATTCCTGGCAACTTGTAAATGCTCATGGGAATCACGATAATGTTCTTTTTAAAATATATTAATGATTTTCATCCTTTGTTTTGTATGATTTGCTCTTCTATGTAATCCTCTGTATACACTCTGTTTAGCCGAATAAATAATAATAATAATACTAAATCCAATGAAACACCGAATGACAACCTAGTCAGTGAGTGCGTATTTGTTATAAGATTTTGTATTTTTCCCGTTGTTTTTCAATTCTTGGCGAGTGGGCACTTATGTGCAGTGCCTGTGAGTGTGAGTGAGTGATGTAAATCTCTTTCTGATTTTGTTACCTTGTGAAAGTCTTCGTATTTGCAGCAAAGGACATTGGGTTGATCCTGGAGGGCAAACCAACCTTTGACATGGCGAAACCAACCTCCGCCGAGCACTGAAAGATATTTATAGAAAAAACTAACTCTTTTAACTTTTATGGTCTTTATGGACCCTTGCAAATACGAGCAATATGTAACGCGTTCAATTCACCAACACTTAAAGTGACTGAATGAGCAACTAGGAATCTTCAATACAGTCTATCTGAACTTGTTTGACCAGGAGTGATTAGACCTCCCTGCGTGGTCACTGACAGGTGGTTATCTCATCAAATCAGCTCTCATAAGAAAAAGGGATAATGGGGGACCAACGGATACTGCTTATTCATTGTTTGATATATAGAGGGTGCAAGTAGCTACAAGTTATGCAGTCCCGTTTAAGTTTTGTTTCTAAAATAATAATCATCAGTAATGTCTCCTTATTTTTGTGAAATTATCAGTTTCTAGAAATCGTAGTGAAATTTGCTTTCGATTTATACACGTGTGTAGCTTCAGGACCCTTTCATTTTGTTCCCCAAACTTTGACACGGGCGTCGATATCGACTTGATAATGTGTGTTATTGACATTTATTCGTCCTAATTTATCCATGATTCAACTTAAATATAACGTATAACCAAGATAAATTCGCCGAGATCAAATTAAAGCTCCTGAAAACAAAATGCGTACTGCGTTTATTTCCCCAAAAATAATACAATCAGTGAGAAAAACACTACAATATTTGTTCAAAAGACCGAGTCCATTTTGTTTCGTGTGTGGATCCTTAACACTGTGACTATAGAAGATGTAAAACATTGAAGAAGATCTAGCCACAATAAAGAACTCGGTGAATAGTTTTAAGCTAGACAGAGAAATTTGATATACAATAATATGTGTTCCCTCCACGTTTTACGGGCAATTTCTGTCCATAACAAGTGTCCCTATTTACCAACAGTCGACTAATGTTGTATCCCCAATCCAAATCTCCAATAATCTTAGCCAATTGCAGTTTTGTGAGCTTACTTTTTTCAGAAAGAAAGAGCCGCAGAAATCCATTCCATCCTTCAATGTCACCTAGAAGGGTTTGACCAACGAACTTGAAGTACGAGACCGATAAATCCTTTGGGTTTCTTGAAAAGTAGATCACCTAATCAAATAAAAAGAGAGAAATAGAGTATTATATCTTTATTGAAACCATTTGAAAAGGGGTGGGGTACCGCAAGCTACGTTAAGCTGCGAATTGCAATACTTAATTTCCCGTCAATCATCATGTGTTGCTTCAATTGTCGCTGACGAATCCGCTTGCGACCGCAGACGGCCGCAAGCTACGTTAAGCTGCGAATTGCGAAATTGGCCGAAATTATCAGTCCCGTCCGTCGGCAAATTTTCAGCATGTTGAAAATTTAGTGGCGGCAAAACAAAACCGTTGTGATTCCGTCGTTTGCCGCTACTATGTGAGCCGGCCTTAATGCATACTTTTCGTGAAAGTCGAAGGCAAAAGAGAAGGTTTAATTTTGTTAAGCATGTGGACACACAACCCCCATCGATTGGTGAGGCTTCATCATTATCATTAGTATGCTTATTTCAATCAGTAGGGTTTTATCAAGCTGCACACGCACACGTACACCCACACGGCCACACCTCACCCCCCAAGGACACACATGCACATACAGTACACACACACACATCATGATTCATTTAAAGATAAAGACCAGTTCTGGTCATGCGATTGCATTGTGAACGAACGTTTCGTCGCTGTTTTCACGAAGTGACGGTAGTGAAAAAAAATTGCATTCACTTTGCGTTACGATTTTCCTCACTACCGTCACTTCGTGAAAACAAGGACGGTTTCTGGAATCGATCAGAAAAGGTTGATCATCTTGCATATAAGTATTGGTGTGTACTGCTAGGTTCTGGAATCATCAAAATAATAAGAAATTTGGCTCAGTGTTCTAAAGTTACAAGCACTGTACACAGAAAGATGTATATGGGACTACGCACACGTGCGCGCGACACGTGCGTATTATCTATTTGGTCCCAATAGATAAACTGATTTACCAAATATATCAATTAGTAGGCGGTTTCCCGGCAAAATGTTTATCATCATTTATTAGTCAAAACATATTTTTTCATATTGGTAATAAGAGCTTCCATTTCATTTTTTTAAAGGGGGGCGTTTCCAAAACTGGTCTTTACCTTTAACAATATAATAATGATAATAATAATAGTGTAAATTTTTAAAGCGCACACCCCGTCCAGGGACGCTCATATAAAATATTATATTTTTGATCAATGAAATCCTGTTCAAACATTACATTGCTATGATGTAACCGTGACATCAGCCATGGTATAGTGCACTATACCATGGCACTATACCATGGATGACGTCATGTATATGCGATCGATCAAGATCAATGTGCTATCGGTCGCGGTCGTCTGCTGCTCTCACTGCACTCTTCATTACTTCAGTGACAGGAAACATTATTATCATTATCATTTATATATAGGTTGGTTTGAAAAATATAAAACAAATATATAATGCACTATTTCAAGCCACTAGTGAAATTATGGATTCCTCGGCGACAGAAATAGCACTAGCAATAGCACTAGCAAAAGCATAGTCTTCGGGGCTACGCCCCTCAGAAAATAGTGCTATTCCTGCCACCTCGATCCATAATTTCAACCAGAGCCTCTCAGTGCATGGTATATTCGTTTTCATCATTATGTGATGTACCTTTGATCTTTTCTTGATCTGATCAGGAGCAAACTCTTCAAGGAGGTGAGAGAGCATGATGCGGGGTGACTTCCACTTAGCCATGATCTCATGACCCGGTGTGACCTTCGTGACGTTATCTACCTTGTCGGATAGGGCGAGGTCTAGGGCAAGCGACATGGACTCTCGATTGATCTTGTCAACCTGGAGGTCGTTCATGATCAGATGAGCAATCTCCATAATCCAATGCGAGCCTGCAAGTTGTGAATAGATTCATGGCATAGATCCTTGTCGTTTTAGTAAACTCATTAATTGTGAGCACCGTAGTATATTGGTGAAGGCTCGTGACAGTCACTCGAGAGGTCTCGGGTTCGAGCCCTGTTAGGTGCTTACATCCAGGGGGCGTTTCACAGAACTTGCCATCAGTGACGAATGACAGTTTTTGTTATAAGCTACTGAAATCCTTGCTTCTGATTGGTTATCAGCAGATTTGTCACTGAATTTTGTCATTTGTCATTGAAAAATGGCTTTGTGAAACAGGACCAAAGTGTTATATATAATAGTTATGCTCACATTTTCCCTACTTCACAGGTGTAAATGGTAATGATGATTGCAGCGCCTGAAAGAAGTGCAATTATTTAAAGTGATGTGGCTACCCCCAAGTAAATAAGACCAAAGTATTATTATTTGTATCGAGAGAGAGACTCAACACTATATGTATTTCATATATTGCGGGCGCTGCAATTATCATTACCTCAGTATTTCCAGGTATCTATTTACATCTAGGTGAAGTAGGGCAAATGTGAGCAAAAAAAAAAGATGTATGTACTAGGTAAATATTATGTGTTTATATATAATCATACATACATACACAATTACAAACTTATATGAAAATGTTCCAAAAGGGGGTAAATCATATTGCTCCGGTTGTCTCATTTTCGCTCACTGGACGTATATAGCACACGGCAATCGGCGGATTAGATGACACTTGGTAGTGAATTTGTATGTTAGATTGCTTTGCTAAATATAAAATACAAGAACTTTTTCCATATCTTTAAACTATCATTGATATCTGATAATTAAACAGTTATTAAAATAAACCTAACAAACTACATAATACAATGAAATACTTGACTTAAAGTAGGGGAGTTTGATGTGGTGCACAATTGCACCCCTCTGTAAATAATCGAATAGTCCATGACGATCATGAATATTCATGTTTTTGCTTACCTCTGCAAAATGCTTGCCTATACTAAATGGAAAAATTACGGTGGGGGGGTTGGCTGAAATGGACATAATGAACCGATCAGAACTGATCTATGATCATTCATGCTTGTTATCATTCGTGTGCTTGACCTATACCCTTACAATCGCGTGTCAAATTGCGTCCAAAGCTTGTTTCACGAGCTAGCGACCTATTTTGACCAAATTACGGTGGGTGAACTTTCCAAAGTCAATGGAACATGAGGGTTCCAATGAAAGAGCTAGTGTCAACGTACGTCGGGGTGGATGTGCTTTTCGTTTAAACAAAAAAATAATTCATAACGATTTTGGGGGTAAAAGTCAGTAGGCTAATATGTTAGGCTGTTGGACTCTGACGATAGGGGGTGTTGTCCAATGAGACTATTCGTAGCCATATGAAAGGAATTCTAATAACACTTTCTCCTGTAAGATACCACTTGTTTTTATAGTATATGATAGGGATACTGTCTACCATCCTTTTATTATTAAAAAAAGAAATATAGGCCTAGCAATGAATTTTATTTTGCTACAGGCCAACATTTTCATACTTTAATTTGTGTGTTTATCTATATATTATATAATTATATCATCTTTAAAATGTTGATTGGTTATTGAAAATTGAATCTTGTGTGAAAATCACTTTTCCTCTAGAAACAATGCTTTCAGATGTTTCATTCCAAATTAAATTCATAAACAAATTTGAATTTGTTACATTCATTACGATTTTGCACAGATCGTCTAGACTGATAACTTCACGGCGGTAAATACACCACCAATTTTGATATCTTTAATTTACATGGTGACCGATAACGTCTCGACAAATTGTAAGGACTTACAAGCATTTCGAACTCACCTTTTACAATGTGTATTATAATACATTCTTCTTTTGTCATCAAGTTTATTAGCAAAGTAGTGGAAATATGTTAGAAATACCTGACTTCGGATATGTTATGACGTACACGTCATCAGGCCTCGTTTCCCAAGTTTCCAACGACTCATAAATCTCGGGCATCGCCATTTCGTACATTGCTACTCCTTTGTATTCGTGCGTTTTACTGAACAAATCAATGGATGAAATATCTTCGGCAACCGCCTCTAACAAGATGGTATCGGTAGTAGCCATGCTTGTCTCTAGTACACCTCCCAAAAGGAATCCAGTATTTTCATCCAATCACAACTTTATATTGCTAATTTTTTAACAGCTACTTATCAGGTACAAGAATCGCCTACTATATGTCGACAGTTTGTGGAGTTATGTGCAACTGTATTATCAGTGGTGACTATGATCTAGATCATAGGCGCCGGAAGTGGGGGGGGGGGGCAGGGGGAAGGGGGGGGGCAGCTGCCCCCCCCCAATAAAAAAAGTGGGGGGGGGGGGCAAAACGCATTTTTGCCCCCCCCCAAAAAAAAGCAGTAAAGGAGTAAAGATGGTTTGTATTTTTAACCCAAAAGAACATAACAATAATAAAAGCCTGAATTAAATGACGTATGAAATTCCATTCAAAGAAAAGGAAAGTTAGCAGGAATTAAATTTCCTAAACATTGCGCATGCTACCTATATTTATCAATGGAGGTTTTTATAATAGCGATACGCGCATATCGTGGACATATTTTTATTTCGAGAGAATGGGAAAGCGTGTCTGTTTTTTGTTATAGGGGTGAGAAGCTTATGAGCCCCTGAACGCTGGCGTACTGATGGGGGGGGGGGGTATTTTTTTTGTTCGATAGTGATTTACAAATGTTGCTGAAATGACATGATTTTCCGGTATATTTTCTCATTTTTTTTGTAAGTCATACTTTTTTATGCGTTTGTTGGAAAATTTGAAATTCCCAAATTTACAGTCGGGCGAAAAATATGCTTATTTAGAAGCATTTATGTGAGGGTCTGCAGAACGGCCGGGCTCGGGGACTCGTGCCACCCTCAATTGTTGAAAAAGTTTGTTACAGAGAAAAAGAAAGAAAGAGAGAGAAAAAAAATAAGTGACCTGCCAATGTCACAAATGAGGTACCAAAATATGCTCATCTGACCGTAATTAAATGCTTAAAACCCCAGAGCTTACGGGGGCTCCGCCCCAGACCCCACCAAGGGCCCTAAGGCGGTCCCCTGTATGCTCATCTGACCGTTTTTAAATACCCAAAACCCCTGACCTCCCGGGGGTTCTGCCCCCTGGACCCCACCAAGGGCCCTAAGGCGGGGCCCTGGATGCTCATCTGACCGTAATTAAATGTCTAAAACCCCAGAGCTTACGGGGGCTCAACCCCCAGACCCCACCAAGGGCCCTAGGGCGGTCCTCTGTATGCTCATCTGACCGTAATTAAATACCTAAAACCCCCGAGCTTCCGGGTGCTCTGCCCCCTGGAATCCCACCAAGGGCCCTAAGGCGGAGCCCTGGATGCTCATCTGAACGTAATTAAATGCCTAAAACCCCCGAGCTTCCGGGGGCTCTGCCCCCTAGACCCCAACAAGGGCCCTAAGGCGGGGCCCTGGATGCTCATCCGACCGTTATTAAATGTCTAAAACCCCAGAGCTTAAGGGGGCTCCGCCTCCAGACCCCACCAAGGGCCCTAAGGCGGTCCCCTGTATGCTCATCTGACCGTTCTTAAATACCTAAAACCCCTGGAACCCACCAAGGGCCCTAAGGCGGGGCCCTGGATGTTCATCTGACCGTAATTAAATGTATAAAACCCCAGAGCTTACGGGGGCTCCGCCCCCAGACCCCACCAAGGGCCCTAGGGCGGTCCCCTGTATGCTCATCTGACCGTTATTATTTATTTATTCTGCCCCCCCCCCTTCCAAACGTTTTTGTTCGTTACGTCACTGCCCCTGGAAGGTGAGCCCCCTGGAATGTTTGCCCCCCCCCCCCCCCAATCCCAAACTGCTTCCGGCGCGCCTGATCTAGATGCCAAGTTCAAAGATCAGCTATGCGTGACATTTTCATGACTTGGCGCGCGAACGCGCGGGCGACGGTATAGCGTATAGTGTACGTTTCGAAATAAGGCGCCTGCACGTACGCTACGTGTATGCGATATACGTACACGTACGGTCGGCCAGTACGTAGTCTAGCAATTACTACCTTATTTTTCCTTTCTTTTTCCCAGTCTGTCCCTGATGCGTGACAAAAATGGTTGCCATGCGTGACAGCGTTGTTTATAACTTTTTTTCTTCAAATGGCATGATGAACTTTAGATGGCCGGCCACGGTCATTAAAGACCTGGTAGCATGTTTGCGAACCTTGGACCTTCGATGCTATATCACCGACATTATAGTGGTAGCACGAAAAATATAAAGGTAAAGTTAAAACAAAGTTGAACTTTAATTAGTTTTATATTTCACTAAATTTTGTTCTTTAGACACCATAAAACTTGGAAAAACCTGAAAAAGAACCCTGTATATAAAGTAATTGATAATTATGTTTAACAGTGGGTAATCGTGCCCACCTTTTGTCTAAATATCAGGAGCTTCTGATATCGTACTGGTTAGGATTTGTACATGATTCCTAATGGGTGATGACAAACATCGTACAATATTCAGCTGATAAAATGGCATTTATTATTTAAGCTTGTATAACGAATAATGGACCTTGGATATGATAAAAGCTATGTACTTAAGATAATACGAACTACTTCACACGATCCAAGTTGAAGTTTTATTTCCGTTGTATAACCTATCTCTACTTGAAAATATAGCAAAAAATATTAATACAATCCTATTTGAAGAGCTTGCAACCAAAAGGCGTTAATTCCATTTCAGATTTCAACCAAAAGGCGCTATATATCCACCTTTTTATTCTTTACTCTGATTGGCTCTGATTTACTCTGATGTGTGTGGTATGTTTATGTGTGTGTGTGTGCGCGCGTGTTCGTGTGTGTTGGTTGGGTGCTACTTTGCTTCAAATACAGCATCTACACACAATGAAATCCTTCTACACTAATGTCAATGAACAACTCAATATTGACTATGAAATGTTTTCTGCCAGTAGGGGCTATATCCATGATTTCTGCCAAAAGGCGCTAAATCCGAGAAAAAATGAAATATGAAAAATTATATAAAATACATGCTGACCGCAGAATTTGTATAACCTGCATTAATGTGATCTAGGCTATAGTTGTAGCTCTTTCAGATTTGATGAATAAATAGAGACAAATGTGTGTAATTAAAAACACAGATTTTCTCGACATTAATCGGAATGGATTTAGCGCCTTTTGATTGCATGCTATTCATTTATTGCACATATTTTCCATTATAGTTATCCTGTTTGAGGTTCTACACTGTTGCTCATAAAGTTGATTTTTTGTTTACCCCAATTTATGGAATTATTTTGACAATGATTTATTCCTTATAGATCTAGATAATAGTATGCATTCTCAGATTTTATTGAATAATAATTAGCCAGTGTTTGATTTGCGTGACTGCTAAAGCATGTGTATGCTACTATGCTTATCAAGTAATGGACCTACGCCCGTAAGTCATACATGGCAGTAAGGAGGAATAATGCCCCACAAAGGGGCACTTATATAGCACATCGACACGGTTTTGATCTTGGGGCCTCACGGTTACGAGGCCATTGCGTTGCCACTAAACCATGACTGTACGCAGCGGGGGTTAGGGAAGGGGGAAGCTCCCACAAATAAAATAAAAACCAAAGAAAATGCAATAGATTATTAATAATTCATTGCATTTAACCCCGGTCCCCAACATAACAAAATCCTCTGTACGGCCATGCATCAAACAAACAAATCCAACTTTATGAGCAACAGTGTCAACATGATTCCCAACGGGTGATGACAAAATTCATACAATATTCAGCTGATAGGATATATTTTTTTAATTTATGCTTCCATAGCGAATATTAGACTTTGTACACGATAAAAGCCATGTGTTAAGATAATATGAAGTACTTCACAAAGTCCATCTGTACTTGGAAATATAGCAAAGAATATTAATACAATCCTATTTGAAGAGCTTGCAACCAAAAGGCGCTAATTCCATTTCAGATTTCAATCAAAAGGCGCTTTATTCACCTTTCTATTCTTTACTCTGATAGTTCCAATCCTGCTAGCATATAGAAATTTGACCAATCAGAGAGCAGGAAACCAAGAACATAGCTGCTATGTGTTAAGGCTTGTGCAATGATGCAATGTGTGTCATTGTAATTCATTGAAAATTGTATTGGATAAGTTATTGTACCAGTGGTTTTGTGATGACAGATTTTACATATTGATGATGATGTGTGTGTGTGTGTGTGTGTGCGTTTTTTGGTGGTGAAAAGCGCACATCGAGCATCGGCCGGGCCCAGCTAAAAAAACAGATGTATACCAGATGGGCCTTCCAACCCAAAACCCACAATTTACCCAGAATTTCCATAACTAATATGAGGAGCGTGCACATCTATGTGTTTATACAATTTATTTAAGTGGGGGGGGGGGGGGCAGGGGGAGGGGGGGGGGGCAGCTGCCCCCCCCCCCCCCATACGTAGCACGAAAAAAATAAAGGTAAAGTTAAAAAAAAGTTGAACTTTAATTAGTTTTATATTTCACTAAATTTTGTTCTTTAGACACCATAAAACTTGGAAAAACCTGAAAAAGAACCCTGTATATAAAGTAATTGATAATTATGTTTAACAGTGGGTAATCGTGCCCACCTTTTGTCTAAATATCAGGAGCTTCTGATATCGTACTGGTTAGGATGTGTACATGATTCCTAATGGGTGATGACAAACATCGTACAATATTCAGCTGATAAAATGGCATTTATTATTTAAGCTTGTATAACGAATAATGGACCTTGGATATGATAAAAGCTATGTACTTAAGATAATACGAACTACTTCACACGATCCAAGTTGAAGTTTTATTTCCGTTGTATAACCTATCTCTACTTGAAAATATAGCAAAAAATATTAATACAATCCTATTTGAAGAGCTTGCAACCAAAAGGCGCTAATTCCATTTCAGATTTCAATCAAAAGGCGCTATATATCCACCTTTCTATTCTTTACTCTGATAGTTCCAATCCTGCTAGCATATAGAAATTTGACCAATCAGAGAGCAGGAAACCAAGAACATAGCTGCTATGTGTTAAGGCTTGTGCAATGATGCAATGTGTGTCATTGTAATTCATTGAAAATTGTATTGGATAAGTTATTGTACCAGTGGTTATGTGATGACAGATTTTACATATTGATGATGATGTGTGTGTGTGTGTGTGTGTATGCGTTTTTTGGTGGTGAAAAGCGCACATCGAGCATCGGCCGGGCCCAGCTAAAAAAACAGATGTATACCAGATGGGCCTTCCAACCCAAAACCCACAATTTACCCAGAATTTCCATAACTAATATGAGGAGCGTGCACATCTATGTGTTTATACAATTTATTTAAGTGGGGGGGGGCAGGGGGAGGGGGGGGGCAGCTGCCCCCCCCCCCCCCATACGTAGCACGAAAAAAATAAAGGTAAAGTTAAAACAAAGTTGAACTTTAATTAGTTTTATATTTCACTAAATTTTGTTCTTTAGACACCATAAAACTTGGAAAAACCTGAAAAAGAACCCTGTATATAAAGTAATTGATAATTATGTTTAACAGTGGGTAATCGTGCCCACCTTTTGTCTAAATATCAGGAGCTTCTGATATCGTACTGGTTAGGATGTGTACATGATTCCTAATGGGTGATGACAAACATCGTACAATATTCAGCTGATAAAATGGCATTTATTATTTAAGCTTGTATAACGAATAATGGACCTTGGATATGATAAAAGCTATGTACTTAAGATAATACGAACTACTTCGCACGATCCAAGTTGAAGTTTTATTTCCGTTGTATAACCTATTTCTACTTGAAAATATAGCAAAAAATATTAATACAATCCTATTTGAAGAGCTTGCAACCAAAAGGCGTTAATTCCATTTCAGATTTCAACCAAAAGGCGCTATATATCCACCTTTTTATTCTTTACTCTGATTGGCTCTGATTTACTCTGATGTGTGTGGTATGTTTATGTGTGTGTGTGTGCGCGCGTGTTCGTGTGTGTTGGTTGGGTGCTACTTTGCTTCAAATACAGCATCTACACACAATGAAATCCTTCTACACTAATGTCAATGAACAACTCAATATTGACTATGAAATGTTTTCTGCCAGTAGGGGCTATATCCATGATTTCTGCCAAAAGGCGCTAAATCCGAGAAAAAATGAAATATGAAAAATTATATAAAATACATGCTGACCGCAGAATTTGTATAACCTGCATTAATGTGATCTAGGCTATAGTTGTAGCTCTTTCAGATTTGATGAATAAATAGAGACAAATGTGTGTAATTAAAAACACAGATTTTCTCGACATTAATCGGAATGGATTTAGCGCCTTTTGATTGCATGCTATTCATTTATTGCACATATTTTCCATTATAGTTATCCTGTTTGAGGTTCTACACTGTTGCTCATAAAGTTGATTTTTTGTTTACCCCAATTTATGGAATTATTTTGACAATGATTTATTCCTTATAGATCTAGATAATAGTATGCATTCTCAGATTTTATTGAATAATAATTAGCCAGTGTTTGATTTGCGTGACTGCTAAAGCATGTGTATGCTACTATGCTTATCAAGTAATGGACCTACGCCCGTAAGTCATACATGGCAGTAAGGAGGAATAATGCCCCACAAAGGGGCACTTATATAGCACATCGACACGGTTTTGATCTTGGGGCCTCACGGTTACGAGGCCATTGCGTTGCCACTAAACCATGACTGTACGCAGCGGGGGTTAGGGAAGGGGGAAGCTCCCACAAATAAAATAAAAACCAAAGAAAATGCAATAGATTATTAATAATTCATTGCATTTAACCCCGGTCCCCAACATAACAAAATCCTCTGTACGGCCATGCATCAAACAAACAAATCCAACTTTATGAGCAACAGTGTCAACATGATTCCCAACGGGTGATGACAAAATTCATACAATATTCAGCTGATAAGATATATTTTTTTAATTTATGCTTCCATAGCGAATATTAGACTTTGTACACGATAAAAGCCATGTGTTAAGATAATATGAAGTACTTCACAAAGTCCATCTGTACTTGGAAATATAGCAAAGAATATTAATACAATCCTATTTGAAGAGCTTGCAACCAAAAGGCGCTAATTCCATTTCAGATTTCAATCAAAAGGCGCTTTATTCACCTTTCTATTCTTTACTCTGATAGTTCCAATCCTGCTAGCATATAGAAATTTGACCAATCAGAGAGCAGGAAACCAAGAACATAGCTGCTATGTGTTAAGGCTTGTGCAATGATGCAATGTGTGTCATTGTAATTCATTGAAAATTGTATTGGATAAGTTATTGTACCAGTGGTTTTGTGATGACAGATTTTACATATTGATGATGATGTGTGTGTGTGTGTGTGTGTGCGTTTTTTGGTGGTGAAAAGCGCACATCGAGCATCGGCCGGGCCCAGCTAAAAAAACAGATGTATACCAGATGGGCCTTCCAACCCAAAACCCACAATTTACCCAGAATTTCCATAACTAATATGAGGAGCGTGCACATCTATGTGTTTATACAATTTATTTAAGTGGGGGGGGGGGGGCAGGGGGAGGGGGGGGGGGCAGCTGCCCCCCCCCCCCCATACGTAGCACGAAAAAAATAAAGGTAAAGTTAAAAAAAAGTTGAACTTTAATTAGTTTTATATTTCACTAAATTTTGTTCTTTAGACACCATAAAACTTGGAAAAACCTGAAAAAGA
Organism: Strongylocentrotus droebachiensis; assembly: GCA_035222895.1. Taxonomy (NCBI): domain Eukaryota; kingdom Metazoa; phylum Echinodermata; class Echinoidea; order Camarodonta; family Strongylocentrotidae; genus Strongylocentrotus; species Strongylocentrotus droebachiensis. The sequence continues at coordinate 122,970 of JAVYIG010000376.1, forward strand.
ACCCCGTATATAAAGTAATTGATAATTATGTTTAACAGTGGGTAATCGTGCCCACCTTTTGTCTAAATATCAGGAGCTTCTGATATCGTACTGGTTAGGATGTGTACATGATTCCTAATAGGTGATGACAAACATCGTACAATATTCAGCTGATAAAATGGCATTTATTATTTAAGCTTGTATAACGAATAATGGACCTTGGATATGATAAAAGCTATGTACTTAAGATAATACGAACTACTTCACACGATCCAAGTTGAAGTTTTATTTCCGTTGTATAACCTATCTCTACTTGAAAATATAGCAAAAAATATTAATACAATCCTATTTGAAGAGCTTGCAACCAAAAGGCGCTAATTCCATTTCAGATTTCAATCAAAAGGCGCTATATATCCACCTTTCTATTCTTTACTCTGATAGTTCCAATCCTGCTAGCATATAGAAATTTGACCAATCAGAGAGCAGGAAACCAAGAACATAGCTGCTATGTGTTAAGGCTTGTGCAATGATGCAATGTGTGTCATTGTAATTCATTGAAAATTGTATTGGATAAGTTATTGTACCAGTGGTTATGTGATGACAGATTTTACATATTGATGATGATGTGTGTGTGTGTGTGTGTGTGTGTGTGTGCGTTTTTTTTGGTGGTGAAAAGCGCACATCGAGCATCGGCCGGGCCCAGCTAAAAAAAACAGATGTATACCAGATGGGCCTTCCAACCCAAAACCCACAATATACCCAGAATTTCCATAACTAATATGAGGAGCGTGCACATCTATGTGTTTATACAATTTATTTAAGTGGGGGGGGGGGGGGGGCAGGGGGAGGGGGGGGCAGCTGCCCCCCCATACGTAGCACGAAAAAAATAAAGGTAAAGTTAAAAAAAAGTTGAACTTTAATTAGTTTTATATTTCACTAAATTTTGTTCTTTAGACACCATAAAACTTGGAAAAACCTGAAAAAGAACCCCGTATATAAAGTAATTGATAATTATGTTTAACAGTGGGTAATCGTGCCCACCTTTTGTCTAAATATCAGGAGCTTCTGATATCGTACTGGTTAGGATGTGTACATGATTCCTAATGGGTGATGACAAACATCGTACAATATTCAGCTGATAAAATGGCATTTATTATTTAAGCTTGTATAACGAATAATGGACCTTGGATATGATAAAAGCTATGTACTTAAGATAATACGAACTACTTCACACGATCCAAGTTGAAGTTTTATTTCCGTTGTATAACCTATCTCTACTTGAAAATATAGCAAAAAATATTAATACAATCCTATTTGAAGAGCTTGCAACCAAAAGGCGCTAATTCCATTTCAGATTTCAATCAAAAGGCGCTATATTCACCTTTCTATTCTTTACTCTGATAGTTCCAATCCTGCTAGCATATAGAAATTTGACCAATCAGAGAGCAGGAAACCAAGAACATAGCTGCTATGTGTTAAGGCTTGTGCAATGATGCAATGTGTGTCATTGTAATTCATTGAAAATTGTATTGGATAAGTTATTGTACCAGTGGTTTTGTGATGACAGATTTTACATATTGATGATGATGTGTGTGTGTGTGTGTGTGTGTGTGTGTGCGTTTTTTGGTGGTGAAAAGCGCACATCGAGCATCGGCCGGGCCCAGCTAAAAAAACAGATGTATACCAGATGGGCCTTCCAACCCAAAATCCACAATTTACCCAGAATTTCCATAACTAATATGGGGTGCGTGCACATCTATGTTTTTATACAATTTATCTAAATCAAAATGATATTTCTTAATTACTTTTAATTTAGTTATATGCAATTCATTTCGAAAATACTACAAAATGTAAATTGCTAATTTTTAGGACATTTCACTACTTTGTATAAATTACATTTAATTAAACATGAATAAGGAAAAACACTAACTATAAACTAAAACAAATTCAATAAAATACAAGTATATATGTAAATATCTCATTTACAGCAAATTAATATGAAGCCCATTTAGAACCACATTGGCCCCTATGGGACCATATCAAACCCACTTGGCACATATGGATACCATAAATAGAACCCTGATTTTAATGTGGTAAGTCCCACATAAAACCCACTTGGCCCATCTGGTGCCCAATTGGTAACAGTTGTGTATATTGCTGGGCCAAGTGGGCCCCACAATGGGCCCATCTGGGGCCCATATACCAGCCCAGTTGTAAAAGATAAAACCCAGATGGGCCCCACAAAATGTTGCTATCTGGGAAGAGAGATGGAAGAGAGAGAAAGGAATAATTAATGGGAGAGGGAGATTGAGAGAGATGGGGGTGGGGGTGAGAGAAAGACGACCGGGTGGGGTGGACGAAGGAGATACAGACAAAAAAAGGGTAGAGTGGGGAAGGATATATAAACCCCTCCATTTTTTTGGACACTTAAGTTTCATCCATTATAGCCATCTTGTGATGGGAAATGTTGTTGTTTTAGTTTTAATGGCGTGTATCATTCATTTATGAATATTTACGCCGATTTCAAGTTGCATTAAATGTTTTAATAGAGCAGAAAAGAAAAGCAAAGCAAAATCGAGGCTGTTCAATTTTTCGCATTTTGCGGAGGTTCCAGACTGTCTACATAAAATAATTAACCGTTTTGTGTGCATCTTCTGGCCAGCCCGGTTCGGTACGTTAAACAGGCTTCTCGGTTTGCATGTTCATTGCTTTGCTTAGTCTTATTAGAAAGTGTGTTTATTCCTTTAAAAATTATATAATATTATTTGTCATGATTTTGCTGACATAGATGTGAGCGGTACATCAAGTTCAAGTTCATTTGATTGAAAACCACAACAAAAAATATAATCTTCTACTTTAAAAAGAGACTGGCAATAGTACATTAATCTACATATATTAACTTGATAACATCATAAAATGAATGGTTGTAGGACCCCTGTAGAAGCTAAGCTTGTGAGCGGGGCCCTATAGTCATCAAAATACATCCATTAACAATATGGCAAGGCGAATAAAAGAATGTAACGTGTATACAAGAAATAGGAAAAAACTAAGCTACGTAATATAGAACACACAAATACTCACACATGCGCACGCACACACCTAAGTGGTCAACAAGCATTTGAGAATGATAAATTATTAAGAAATTATGTCAGTCTTCCAAGTAGGTACGTTTTATATAAATTTCTAAACCTTGAAAGAGTTGTATTATTTGTTATATCATCAGGCAAACTGTTCCATTTGTTGATGCAAATGATATGGAAAGAGGTCAGAGTGATATTTGTTCTTGCTAAAGGCCCATGATGAATAAGACCCCTTTGACGTGTATTATAACTATATAATGTTATCAGCACTCTTTCAGGTAAAATAAGTCTAAAATCTAAAATCACTATATTAGGGGTAAGGTCAAAGGTGAAAAGTTGCAAAATTGAATTGGTAAGCACTGGTATTGTTATGCAGAGCACTCTTCTTGTACTATAATTGAGATTGGGGCTCCTATTCCGAACTGGTCATAAAGTCTTATGATAATTTTACTTCAAGACAACCGGAACACTATTTCAAACAATTTCAACACGATGAATATTTATTTCCTTCACCAAATCAAAATGAACAAATCATTAAATATGTTAATATTTACAATATATTATATATTGAAGAAAGGAGAACATTCCATTAAAAAATATTCAACACCTCAAAAAGTTAAATAATAATACCAAAACAAAAAATTGTTGACAAGTGTAAAATAATTTCGATTTTCTGACAGGAAATATTGAAACAATTCCCCCCCCCCAAAAAAAAAAGAAAAAAAAAAAAGAAAAAAAGAACAGGCATACAAATTTTATTCGCATTGAAAGCGTTGCTGATAGAGTAATAATATTTATGTTTATGTCGAGATTAATAATTATTATAGTTTTAAAGATTTGAACATTTACGACATTACTAACAGACAAATTCAAATCATTATTAAAACATAGTTATCAGCAGCATATAATAATACAATGCCGATCACATAGAAAAGAGTCAATCTAAGTCACTTTAATTAACCATGTGCGTGACCTTTTCCAAATTTGATGTGCGGATTAAAGTGACAATGGCATCCGATTTTTATTTCTATTTCTCAACACAATATGGCGATTGTTTCTATGCGACTGCGTTAGTATAAAGGAGTTTATATTAGTAGGTATAGCACACCAAAAATAATTACAACAAACACATGTTATTGGATGATTGCAAATGATCAAGATTATTGCAAGCTTCAAAAAACGAAAAACAGAATTGAAATCGGTCAATGCGTTGTGATTTTATACCATTTTTTTGAAATCGCAAAATTACCGAAAAACCTGCCAGAAATGGTCAAATTGTCAAAAATGGCATAATTCGACAAAGTTGACAACTTACATCACTTTCATGGACACAAATAACGAATTAAATTATCAGACACTAAAATATCATCTTTGTGGTAAAAAATACAAAAAAGAAAATTCATATATCTATTACCCGTTTTGAAAACAGAAGCCAACAAATAAGTCATTTTTGCCATTTTTGCGAATCTGCAGATATAAAAAAGTTGTGAAAAGAACCAAGTCCGCCTAATTAATATGCGCATATGTAATCAAATCAAAACCAAACATGATACTTCAGTGAAACCTACGTATATCAGACAGGTATGGAAATATATTTCATTTGAAATAAAATAAAATCATGAATATTCATCAAATATGCAAATTAGGTCATTTCAGCTAATTATATATTCGCGCAAATTAGGAAAGTCAAACTGTTCATTTTGGGGGCATTTTTTAAATCATATATTCATAGATCATATTTACACCAAATATTTACCTTAAATTCCTTATATTTTTGCAATGCCAATACAATATGGCGATGGAAATTACTTAGATCACCGTCACAGCTATTTCCCCATGTGTTTCACAAATTATTCAGAAAAACCGATCATATGATAAGAATTTGTAGACTTTCAGCTACATCACAGAATATGTTTTTTTTTCAAAAAATGTCAGATTTGAGGATTTATGACGATTTTCCGAGAAACCATTCATCAGGCCACAACATTCCACTTCAACAGGCCATAACATTCTACAGGGACTGAATTTCAGAAAAAAACAAAATTTGGTGATCCCAGTACAGTTGTGGCTACCTTGAGTGTAAATAAAAAATTGATTTAATGAGTGAAACACATGAGAATATTGCATTTTTCTAGGGAAGTTTTATACATTGAGGTGCAATATTTTCACCGCAGCGCGAGTCAATGGGCGATCAGCGGGCCATGTCACAAATGGCTGAAAAGACAATATTCAAATTCAATAATTAACATATTTTCCACATGCCTATAACAATGAAACTACACAGAATTGTAGTTAAAGGTATGCTTGAAATATATGTGAAATAAAAATTTAAAAATATTGTTTAGTTTTTTTTTAATACATTTACAAAAAATGCTGTTTCTACCAACTGACTGCTGTTGTGTGTGTGTGTTCGCGGGGCAGACTGTTTGCACAGGCAGTGTGATCACCCTAATATTAGGTCACTTTCCTCAAAACGTTCATGATGGATTTTAATTTCGAAATATGTCTGTAAAATGTACTGATTGGGTGGTGATGGTGGTTATTTTACCTGCTTGCTATAAAGAGGGATAAATGCTTGTTAGTAAGCAACCAAAGGACCGACTGCCTAAGGTCTTCGCCGAGAGACCTGGTAATGAGGATTAATGGCTTACCAAAGGGCACTCGCGAATCGCTTTGGTTTCGAACCCGGTTCGACGGATTACGAGACCAGTGCTCTACCAACTGAGCTATCGCGCCTCCTCAAATAATTGAGTGCAGTGATTAAGATTTAAAGCATGTGACAACTGGTGTTACAACTCAAACTGGAATTCTACACCGCTTCCTTCCATATTCTCTTGGTAGACCTTGTCAAAATATTCGTTTTCGGCCACGGTGAACTCGTCCTTCCATCCGCCAACTTTACCTGAGTAGAAGCAAAAAACAAGAATCAAGGACCACTCAGATAATACACAGGCATATAGTGCATATAAGATGTGAGGGCGGCTCCAGTATTTAGTAAAAGAGGGGGCATCATATTCCGACAAGCAGGCAAGCAATTTGTTAAAATCTTTTTTAAATCTTTAACTCTTAAGTTGTGGGATATAAGTTTGGGTTTTGGAGTTTATATTTGAGCTATGACATAGAGGTTAAAATTATACCAATCAATTAAAAAAAAAACATTTTTCTTGGCTAGCGGATAAAGAATAGGCCCTAATATAGAATAAATAAAGAATACCATAAAACCACGCACACGAACTTAAGTCAGTGTTGGGTTCTAGCGGCCGTGTTGGCACCGTGGTTGCCACTATGTAAAAAGCGCATACTGGTGAATCGAGTAGTTTACTGCATAAGATTAGAGGCTTTTATTTGAAAGAGAGACAACTGTATTAAAAGTTGTTTTCAATAGTATAACGAAATGTAAAAAGAAATTTACAGAGCATATGTTGGAGATTGGTAAACTTTAAAGGGGGATCAGGGGATGGACCCTCCCCCCACCTCTCTCCCCCCCCCCCCCTCCCATGCACAACAGAAATTCGTATCGAATGAAGTTCGTAAATAAAAATTACAACACAAGCATAGGCAGATATTGAAATCTAAAGATTAAAATACCTGTATTGAAACCTAATTAGAAAATACTTGAACATACCCTTTCGAAGATAGGGCAATTGTCCGAAGAGCCTTGTCATCGATTTGCCCGTGGCGCCCATTTTCTCCTCAATTTCTTGGTAAGTTTTCCTCATGCCTTTCATCTCGGTCAGCTCGACAATCTTGTTCAACTTTTCATCCGAAAGAGGGCGCTCCAAGAAATCGGCTACGCGCTTGATGCTTCCTCTCAAATCCTGTAATTTCAAGGCAACCAACATAAAATATATGAAATTCATATTTAGATAAAATTTAATATTTAAATACACGATGTCTACTTGACACAACATCAGTGGCAGCAGAGGAGTATAATTAGGACATTTCGAAGTAAGAGGTATCTGGCCAAACAACTTAAAGTCCATCTGTAGGCCTACCAGTTTACAGGAGGGATTAGACCACCCTGCAAGGATACTGACAGGTGGTTATCTCATCAAATCAGCTCTCACTTAACATAAGAAAAAGAGGATCATGAGGGACCAATGGTCACCGATTAGGCATTGCTTGCTATATAGAAGGCGCAAGTAGCTACAAGTAGTACATTGGGCGTTTGATGGTAACGAGAGGTTCCCACATATCACCGGATACGGACATGGGTCAAACGGGCCTACCTTTTCTTTGTTCTTCTCTGCCTACCTTGTGAAAGTCTTCGTATTTGCAGCAAAGGACATTGGGTTGATCCCTGAGAGCAAACCAACCTTTGACATGGCGAAACCAACTACCGGTGATCACTGAAAAACATGAAAGACAAAATTTTTGGAGGAGGCACGATAGCTCAGTCGGTAGAGCAGTGGTCTCGTAATCCGGTGACCCGGTTCGAAACCAAGTCGATGCGATAGTGCCTCTTGGTAAGGTTTTAATCCTCATTATCAGTCCCTCGGTCGCTCCCTCCCCTTCCCCCCAATTCAAATCTCCAATAATTAATGTTAGCCAATGTCAGTTTTGTGAGCTTACTTTTTTCAGAAAGAAAGAGGCGCAGAAATCCTTTCCATCCTTCCATCTCAGGTCGGAAGGTTGCACCGAGGAACTTGAAGTATGAGACCGAGACATCTTTAGGGTTCCTTGAAAAGTAGATCACCTAATCAAAGAGAAAGAGAGAAATATAGTATTCATTTTCATAATCGAAACCACCTGTTTGTATAATATATGAAATTGTGAGATTACTTGCCCATTTGGCCATTTTCTTCTGGCAAGAAAGTAATTTGGTACACTCCACTCAGATGAAGTAATGGGTACCCTTTACCCATGACATGCACTGGGAAGATATTCCTAGGGTGTTCTTGCGCTTCATCATGTTAGCCGCGTTAAAGCCTCTGCAGCTTAAATAGGGAGTTCTGGTCATGCGATTGCATGTTGATTATGTAGCATGTAAGTATTGGTGTGTACTGAAAATTTCTGGAGTCAACAAAATCATAATAAATTTGGCCCATTCTTGGTAAAGTAACAAGCAATGTACACAGAAAGATGTATATGGGACTACACAAATGGTGTCGGGGCTACTAACCTTGATTGCCTAATCTGTCTAGATGCTCATTACTCAGCCAGTATTCATTTTCTTTCAAAATTGTTTGGCAAATGACATTTATTTGTAATCTTAAACATTCCCTGTAAGTTTCGTTTGATTTTGTGAAAATTCTTTTTTTTTTTTTTTTTTTAAACCAGAACTCACCTTCATCTTGAAAGTGAATGGACGAGAACGGTGTGAACGTCCACTGATCATGCTTGTCTATGGCAAGCCGTTTTAACATTTATTCATATTTGTTGATATCAATAAATGATTTTCTGTTGTAAAGCAATAGTAATTCTTGATATCAATTCTTGAATTCTTGATATCAAGAAATAGGAGGACACACCTCACCCCCACGGACACACCTCACCCACACGGCCAAACCTAACCCACACGGCCACAACTCACCCACACGGCCTATGGAAAGCCGTTGGTGACTTTATTCACGTGCCCCAGACGTATGAAACGCGGCATACGTCTGCTAAATTGACCAATCACCGCCTGTTATTTAGCAGACGCGTGCAAGGTGCGATAGCACATGCCTGTTACTTTATTAGCACACGTGTGCCCTTTTCCAGACGGATGCGCAGTACGCTCGTAAATTGATTTTTAAGGCAACCAATCAAGTCCGCTGTTACAAAGCTGCTCAGCTCAGTACGTACGGGGCCTGTTCGCTATTACAATACTGCTCAGGTCAGTACATATTGGATGGGGGACACACCCACGGCCAGACACGGATCCAGGGGGGGGGCCGAAGGGGTCCCCCCCCCCTCCCCCGTCAAAAAAGAGAGAGAGAGCTAGAGATAGAAGGAACAGAAGGGAAGGAGAAAGAGGAGAGAATGGAAAGAAAGAAGAGGAAAGAAAAGAGGGGGGAAGAGATTGGCGGGGGGGGGGAGCGACTGAGGGCCTTGCCTCCGAGGCTGTTGCCCCCCTCCCCTAGTCTGCAGGCACAGACCCTAATTTGACACTTAATCAAAAAATCATTGTGCCTTGAGAGAAGTCTAGCCCAGCTACCTACTGGCTGTGTCAATATGCAGCTACAGTACATGGCCTATGTTAGTCTTATAGTGCAGACTCACTTTTACGACTGACCAGGGTCTGTGCTTGCAGACTACCCCCCCCCCCCCCCCTCCCCCCAAAAAGAGAGAAGGAAGGAAAGGGAAATAAAAAAGGAGAAGAGGAGTCAAAGGGAAGGGGGGGAGGAATAAAAAAAAGTAATGAAGGAGGATATCAGTTACAATTTTCTCGCCAACAATCTGTTGATCCTCAGGGGGGGGGGGGGGGGGGACAAAAAAAAGAGAGTAGGAAAGGAAAAGGAAAGAGGAGAGCTAAAGGGAACACAAAAAGGGAAAGAAGAAAAAAACAGGTGAAAAGAAAGGGCGGGGGGTCAGATGCAATTAATCCAGCCAACAACATGTGGTTCGGGTAGGGGGTGAAGGGCCTTTGCCTCCTCCCAGCAAACTTTAAAAAGAGAGAAGGAAGGGAAGGGGGTGGGAAAGAGATGAGAAAGGGAAAGAAAAAAAAAAGAGGAAGAAGAAAGGTAGGGGAGATCAGTTGCAATTTTTCCCGCCATCAAGGTGTGGATCGGGGGCGAAAGGCCCTTGTCTCCCCCTCCCCCCTCAGCACAAGAGAGAGAGAGAGAGAGAGAGAGAGAGAGAGAGAAAGAAGGGAGGGAGGGAATGGGAAAGAGGAGAGAAAGGGAAAGAAAATGAAGAGTAAGAGGAAAAGAAAAGGGCGAAAAGATATGGTTTCGCGCTCATCTCGCCTCCCCCAAACGAGACCAAGCGCCAGATACGCCACTAGACGCCCCTGGCGTACTAATTCGAAGGGGGCAGCCTCCCCCTTAAGTGGTTCATTTCTAATTCGATTTCAGTGATTTACAAATATTGTAAAATGACATAATTTTTTAGTAAATTATACTGTTTTATGAGTTTGTTGGAAAATGACGAATTCCAAAAGTTACAGTCAGGCGAGAAATATGCTTATTTTGAGGTCTGCACGTCAAGGCTCGCGAAACATAAATTGGTGCGGAGGCTAGGGGCGGAGCCCCCGGAAGCTTAGGGGCAATGGGCATTCATTACGTTCAGATGAGCATATTTTGATACCTTATTAATGACACGGGTAGGTCACTAATTGGCGTGGGGTCCAGGGGCTGAGCCCCAGGAAACTCGGGGACTATCGGGGCATTCATTACTTTCAGATGAGCATATTTTGATACCCCGGAAACTCAGGGATTTTTAGGCATTTTATAACGGTCAGATATTGCATTCAGGGGCACGCCTTAGGGCCCTTGGTGGGGTCAAGAGGATGAAGCCTCCGAAATTTCATTTAATTACGGTCAGTTGATCATATTTTGAGACTTCATTATTTTGTGACACTGGCAGCTCATAATTTATTTTTCTTACTTTCTCCCTACTTCTCTTGAATATACTTTTTCAAAATAGTGGGGGGACCCATGGCCCCGAGTCCCGCTGTGCCGCGAGCCTTGACATGTAGACCTCTTAATAAGCATACGTCTTGCCTGACTGTAACTTTGGGAATTCGTCATTTTCCAACAAACTCATAAAATTATGTCATTTCACAACATTTGTAAATCACTGAAATCGAATTAGAAATAAACCTCGTTTTATTCTTATTTGGGGGAGTACGCCAGTAATGTCCAGTGGCGTATATGGCGTTTGGTCTCGCTTGGGGGGGGGGGGGGGGGGAGCGCGAAAGCATATATTTCCCCCTTTTCTTTTCTTCTTCCTCTTTATTTTATTTCACTTTCTCTCCTCTTTCCCTTCCCCGACCTTCCTTCTCTCTCTCTCTCTCTCTCTCTTTTTTTTTGCTGAGGGGGGGGGGGGGGGGGGGGGGGGCACGGGCCTTTCGGCCCCGCGATCAACACGTCGTTGGCTGGATAAATTGCAAGTGATCTCCCCTCCTTTTCACCCTTTTCTTTTTCTTCTTCCTCTTTTTTTTCTCTCCCTTATAGCTTTCCTCTTTTCCTTTCCCTTCCTCATCTCTTTTTTGTGGGCGAAGGGGGGCTAGAAGGGAAGGCAAGGCCTTTTCCCCCTCTCCGATCCCCTTCTTTTACCTCTTTTCTTATCTTCTTTTTCTTCTTTCTTTCCTTTCTCTCCTCTTTCCCTTATTTTCTTTCATCTCTCTATTTTTTGTCGGGGGGGGGGGGGGTTCAAGGCCCCTCGTCCATTCAAATAAAACATTCGAATATTAAAAACAAACAAAGAACAGGAAGGAAAAAGAAGAAAAAAAATAATACAAAATGTACAAATGAAGATAAAACCATCTACCCCCCCCCCCTCATCATCAGTTATGATTTCCAATCAGCGTTAAACATAAACGTATAGAGTTATGTAAATATATATTTAAGCGTGCGTAATATATAAACATTATCAATTATTTCAAATATTATAGAACTCAAACAGTAAATCATATTGGGAATGCATGACCCCTTTGTACGCTACATGACGCGAAAACCTTCAAGGCCCGAGAGTGTTCAAGCCCCCTAACCCCCAACAAGACACAATTTTAAAGTGCCCCCCCCCCCTCTCCGAGCAGTAACTAGGCTTGTAGTCCGGTCAGCTCCGTTTGGTATCCTGAGGTTTTGAGAATTCCGATGTCATGGACAAACGAAAATCTTGAAAATTGTCATTGGCTAAAATTGTATAGTTTCTGGGTGCCTGGAGATGGTAGGTCCATAAGTTCTAATAAAAGCTCCGTTCACATATGCCTTCCGGTCACAAAATCGTATCTTATTTAGCTAAAAATCTTGAAAATCTAACTTCCTTACTTATTTGGGAAATATATCGTGCAATATTGTATATTTACGAAAAGCTTGAATGTGGTATAACCTAAAGGCTAAATCCACTTCAAAATAATTCGCTTTCAATAGATGCAGAAAAACAAGAGGAGCAGAGCAAAAAAAAATGAGTAAAATCGGATAACTAATAAGGAAGCTATGATTTTTGTGTAAATATGAAAAACTATGGAACAATGGAAATCACTACACAAATTGCCAATTTGGTTTTCAGTTTGTGACGCCATTGCCTCACTATTTATCAATTGCTTTATATATTTTTATCCCATTAATTTCCCTCTTTATCCCAAAAAATTGATTTCCCCATGCCTTTGCCCAGGTTATATGATTTGTATTCTATTGCGGGCATGACATTTCACAAGATCTTTTATAAACTTTGAAGAATTGAAACTATTTTCAGAATATTGTATATTCATAATTATTGACTTTTATATAAATAAATTTTTAGAATTCACATTTTTCATGATATAACTGAAAACAATTACTCTGTATTAGATTATTAGTGCATCCACACAAAAACATATTATTATCCATATGACTTGGATGCTGGTGTTAGGAGATGAGATTCTCAGGGGGAAAGTGAGAAATGTACATTACCAATAGAAAGAAAACAATAAGAGGATAGCGAGGCAATGACGTCAGGCGCGGATCCAGGGGGGGGGACGAGCGGTCCTTGCCCCCCCCCCCCCCCCCCCTCCCTCCCGCAAAAAAAAAAGAGAGAGAGAGAGAGAGAGAGAGATAAGGAAAAGAAGGGAAAGAGGAGAGAAAGAGAAAGGAAGAAGAGGAAGAAGAAAAGAAAAAAAGGGGGGGGGAGAGATTGGGGCCGAAAGGGCCTTGCCTCCTAGGCTGTTCTCCCCCCCCCCCACCCCCATCATCAGTTATTGTTTCCAATTAGCGTTAAAAAAAACGTAGAGTTATGTAGATATATATTTAAGCGTACGTAATATATAAACACTATCAATTATTTCAAATATTATAGAACTCAAACAGTAAATCATATTGGGAATGCATGACCCCTTTGTACGCTACATGACGCGAAAACCTTCAAGGCCCGAGAGTGTTCAAGCCCCCTAACCCCCAACAAGACACAATTTTAAAGTGCCCCCCCCCCCCTCTCCGAGCAGTAACTAGGCTTGTAGTCCGGTCAGCTCCGTTTGGTATCCTGAGGTTTTGAGAATTCCGATGTCATGGACAAACGAAAATCTTGAAAATTGTCATTGGCTAAAATTGTATAGTTTCTGGGTGCCTGGAGATGGTAGGTCCATAAGTTCTAATAAAAGCTCCGTTCACATATGCCTTCCGGTCACAAAATCGTATCTTATTTAGCTAAAAATCTTGAAAATCTAACTTCCTTACTTATTTGGGAAATATATCGTGCAATATTGTATATTTACGAAAAGCTTGAATGTGGTATAACCTAAAGGCTAAATCCACTTCAAAATAATTCGCTTTCAATAGATGCAGAAAAACAAGAGGAGCAGAGCAAAAAAAATGAGTAAAATCGGATAACTAATAAGGAAGCTATGATTTTTGTGTAAATATGAAAAACTATGGAACAATGGAAATCACTACACAAATTGCCAATTTGGTTTTCAGTTTGTGACGCCATTGCCTCACTATTTATCAATTGCTTTATATATTTTTATCCCATTAATTTCCCTCTTTATCCCAAAAAATTGATTTCCCCATGCCTTTGCCCAGGTTATATGATTTGTATTCTATTGCGGGCATGACATTTCACAAGATCTTTTATAAACTTTGAAGAATTGAAACTATTTTCAGAATATTGTATATTCATAATTATTGACTTTTATATAAATAAATTTTTAGAATTCACATTTTTCATGATATAACTGAAAACAATTACTCTGTATTAGATTATTAGTGCATCCACACAAAAACATATTATTATCCATATGACTTGGATGCTGGTGTTAGGAGATGAGATTCTCAGGGGGAAAGTGAGAAATGTACATTACCAATAGAAAGAAAACAATAAGAGGATAGCGAGGCAATGACGTCAGGCGCGGATCCAGGGGGGGGGGACGAGCGGTCCTTGCCCCCCCCCCCCTCCCTCCCGCAAAAAAAAAGAGAGAGAGAGAGAGAGAGAGAGATAAGGAAAAGAAGGGAAAGAGGAGAGAAAGAGAAAGGAAGAAGAGGAAGAAGAAAAGAAAAAAAAGGGGGGGGGGAGAGATTGGGGCCGAAAGGGCCTTGCCTCCTAGGCTGTTCTCCCCCCCCCACCCCCATCATCAGTTATTGTTTCCAATTAGCGTTAAAAAAAACGTAGAGTTATGTAGATATATATTTAAGCGTACGTAATATATAAACACTATCAATTATTTCAAATATTATAGAACTCAAACAGTAAATCATATTGGGAATGCATTACCCCTTTGTACACTACATGACGCGAAAACCTTCAAGGCCCGAGAGTGTTCAAGCCCCCTATCCCCCAACAAGACACAATTTTAAAGTGCCCTCCCCCCTCTCCGAGCAGTTACTAGGCTTGTAGTCCGGTCAGCTCCGTTTGGTATCCTGAGGTTTCGAGAATTCCGATGTCCTGGACAAACGAAAATCTTGAAAATTTTCATTGGCTAAAATTGTATAGTTTCTGGGTGCTTGGAGATGGTAGGTCCATAAGTTCTAATAAAAGCTCCGTTCACATATGCCTTCCGGTCACAAAATCGTATCTTATTTAGCTAAAAATCTTGAATATCTAACTTCCTTTATTTGGAAAATATATCGTGCAATATTGTATATTTACGAAAAGCTTGAATGTGGTATAACCTAAAGGCTAAATCCACTTTAAAATAATTCGTTTTTAATGAGGTGCAGAAAAACAAGAGGAGCAGAGCAAAAAAAAATGAGTAAAATCGGATAACTAATAAGGAAGCTATGATTTTTTTTGTAAATATGAAAAACTATGGAATAATGGAAATCATTACACAAATTGCCAATTTGGTTATCAGTTTGTGACGCCATTGCCTCACTATTTATCAATTGCTTTATATATTTTTATACCTGATTTCGGATATGTTATGACGTACACGTCATCAGGCCTCGTTTCCCAAGTTTTCAGCGACTCATAAATCTCGGGCATAGCCATTTCAAACATTGTTACTCCTTTATATTCGTGCGTTTTACTGAACAAATCAATGGATGAAATATCTTCGGCAACCGCCTCTAACAAGATGGTATCGGTTGTAGCCATGCTTGTCTCTAGTAAACCTCCCAAAGAAATCCAGTATTTTTTATACAATCACAACTCCTCTTATTATATCGCTAATTTTTGAACAGCTAGTTGTCAGGTACACGAATCGCCTACTAAATGTCGACAGTTTGTGGAGTTATGTTCAATTGTATTCTCAGTGGTTTTCTTCAAATGGCATGATGAACTTTAAACGGCCGGTCTCGGTCATTAAATACCTTGTAGCATGTTTTCGAACCTTGGACATTGGATGATACCCATAACCAACTTGAATGCGATAGCACGAACAAATAAAGGTCAAGTGGAAACAAAGTTGAACTTTAATTACTTTTATATTTCACTAAATTTGTTCTTAAAACACCATAAAACTTGGAAGAACCTAAACAAGAACCCTGTATATAAAGTAATTCATAATTATTTTTAACAGTGGGTTATCGTGCCCACCAGGGGCGGCGATCCCGGGGGGGACGGGGGGGGACACGTCCCCCCTCGATTTTTGTAGGGGGGATCGTCCCCCCCCCCCCGGAAAATTTGAAGAAGTACACAAAAATAATGTACAGCAAATACTGACTAAAGACTGCAACACACTATTAGGCTTTGGAGGGCCCAAGAGTGCAGCGTTTAGACAAATAAAAATGCAAAAATTTTCTGGCTCGGGAGCTATGCTCCCTCGCATAATATCCTTCAAAATGTACAATTAATATTGTAGAAAAGTGAAGTGTGAAACAGGTATTTTGTTTGTTTTCATACTATAGTTTTGCTAAGGAATATAATTTACCTTGACCCCTCTCGTTCACTATGCTCACTCACTCGTGCTTTGGGCAGTCCCCCCGCCCCCCGATAAAATTCAAACGTGGTTTATTTCTAATTCGATACCAGTTACTAATTTACAAATGTTACTGAAATGGCATGATTTTCCCCAAGCTTCCGGGGGCTCTGCCCCCTGTACCTCACTAAGGGCCCTAAGGCTTGTCCCTGGTTACTCAGCTGACCATAATTAAATTCCTAAAACACCTGAGCTTCCGGGGGCTCCGCCCCCTGGACCCCACCAGGGCCCTAAGCGGGCCTCTGGATAGTCATCTGACCATATTCAAAAGCCTAAAACCCAGAGCTTACGGGGGCTCCGCCCCCTAAACCCCACCAAGGGGCCTATAAGGCGGCCCCTGGATGCTCATCTGATCGTAATTAAATGCCTAAAACCGCTGAGCTTCTGGGGGCTTCGCCCCCTGGACCCCAGTACGATTAGTGACCTGCATGCAAGTGTCACAAATAAGGTATCAAAATATGCTCATCTGACCCTTATTAAATACCTAAAAGCTCTGAGCTTCATGGGGCTCCGCCCCTTGACCCCCGCCGGGGCTTTGCCCCTGCACCCCACGCCAAAGTTACACCCAACTTAATTGCTTTGCTCTATCTGATCGCAAATACTTTATCCCCCCCCCCCCTCCAACTTTGAAAAACGGTTCAGCGGGGCCTGCATGTAACATGTAAGAGCGATGATGATGCGGATTTTTTTCTCCCCTCCCCCAAAAAAAACGTTTTGGCTCATTACGTCACTCCTCCCTCGTTCCTCGCATTTCGTCCCCCCCGGTCATGAAAATAAATCGCCGCCCCTGGTGCCCACCTTTTGTCTAAATATCAGAAGCTTCTGATATCGTACTGGTTAGGATATGTACATAATTCCTAACGGGTGACAACAAACATCATACGATATTCAGCTGATAAGATTACATTTATTATTTAAGCTTGCATAGCGAATAATAGACCTTGGGTATGATAAAAGCTATGTGCTTAAGATAATACGAACTACTTCACAAATTCCAAGTTGAGGTTTTATTTACTTTTTTAACCTATCTCTACTTGAAAATATAGAAACAATTATTAATACAATCCTATTTGAAGACCTTGCAACCAAAAGGCGATAATTCCATTTCAGATTTCAACCCAATTAAGGCGCTATATATCCACCTTTTTATTCTTTACTCTGATTGGCCCAATCCTGCCAGCATGTAGAAATCTGACCAATCAGAGAAAGCAGGAAACATAGCTGTTATACAGATCGATCAATCGATCTTATTTACTGGGTGTAAGCCACAAATATGTTTAAATCATTGATATTTCTCCCACGAAGCATTACATTTATAAAGTTATTGTCCTATGGCGGAATAATGAATATTAATGAGTCAGAATGAATCAGGAGAGCTTGGGTATTTGTTTCTAGTTCATCGTGACTGTGCCATGGACCAGTGATGGCCTGGTGGTAGAGTCGCTGCCCTGGAAGCAGTAGATGGCAGGTTCAAGTCCCGCTGGTTCCAATATTTTTTCTGACTTGTTTTTTCAATACAGATCGATCAATCGATCTTATTTACTGGGTGTAAGCCACAAATATGTTTAAATAATACCTGTTATATGTTACAGCTGGTGCAATGATTCAATGTGTATAATTATCATTACTGTGTGCCAGTGTAATTCATTGAAAATTGTATTGGATAAGTTATTGTACCAGTGGTTGAGTGATTAAAGTTATTGTACATTGATGATAATGTGTGTGTGCGCGTGCGGGTGTGTGTGTGTGTGTGTATGCGTGCGTGTTCGTGTGTGGTTGGTTGGGGGCTACTTTGCTTCAAATGCAGCATCTACACACAAATGACATCCTTCTATACTAATGTCAATTAACAACTCAATATTGACTATAAAAAGTTTTCTGCCAGTAGGGGCTATATCCATGATTTCTGCCAAAAGGCGCTCAATCCGAGAAAAAAATGAAATATGAAAAATTATATAAAATACATGCTGACCGCAGAATGTGTATAACCTGCATTAATGTGACATAGGCAAATAGTATAGTATTAATGACTGCTTTGAGAGAAATAGTTGTTTTATTACGCTCAAGGGAAGGTTAGAATTGTGCTATTACCCGAGGCGTGCCGAGGGGAATAGCCCAATTGTAACCTTCCCGAGAGCGTATAAAAACAACTATTTCTCGAATATTAAAGCAGTCATTAATACTTTTATATGCCGAAAAAAAATAGACTAAAAAATAAAAAATAAAAAATACTTTTTTTTTTTGTCGAAGATGAGATTCGAACTCTTGCGTACAAAAGGTGATGTACCTAAAGTCAGCGCCTCAGACCTCTCGGCCATCGCGCGATGTTAACATGCTTGGCAGTTTTGTACAATATATACATTAGATGGATTGAAACCGGCTTCGCGTGTGATGAATGCTTCGCAAAAGCTCCATATACGGACTCTTCTTTTACTTTTGCAATGCATATTGGCACGAACTTAGATCAAGATCTATCGGCAGATGTTGTTTTTTTGTTTTTGGAAGTTTATTTTCGTCTTCATGTCAACAATGCAAGATAAAATTGTCGGTAAGATCGATCGAGATTCAATTGTATTGAAATTACCGACCAATCCTTCGCACACATACGGTATCCTCCATCGCTCAAACCATTTTTTAACATGTAAACCTATGGGGTAACCATGGAGGCTGACCAACTATTTTTAATAACCATGGTTATTAAAAATATTGAAATGTTTTAAGCATGGTTACCGAGAATTTTACAGGAACAGTTGAAGTTTATGAATGCAATTCGACCAATCAGATGGCTGGATTTCTTAAGTGAGTTATATAATTGTAGCTCTTTCACCTGTAGTATAGATTTGATGAAGAAATAGAGACAAATTTGTGTAATTAAAAACACTGATTTTCTCGACATTTATCGGAATGGATTTAGCGCCTTTTGATTGCAAGCTATTCATTTATTGCACATATTTTCCATTATACAGTCAAACCTGTCTATAGCGACCACCCAGGAGTAACACAAAAAGTGGCCTTTGTAGACGGTTCCTTCAGTACATGATTCAATGAGAAACCATTTTCAAGGGAAACAACAAATGTGGCCTTTGTAGACAGGTGGTCACTAAAGCAGGTTTGACTGTAGTTATCCTGTCTGAGGATCTTTTTTTTTCCCTCGTAAACCTCATTCGTGGGTTCGAATGTTTTAAAATGAAGATGAATTCATAATGATCACGTGATTTGAACAGTGTTTCATATTTAACACAATTATTTATTAATCATCAGGCATGACGTTCAGAACGGTGACATATTTTTATCAACCTGACCATGACAAAAACATCTAGGTTCCGAACTTTAGAAATAAAAAATTTGCGTTTCGCACCTAATTATTACCGATTTTACATGAATACCATAATTAGCGTTGAGTGTTTCTATTTCTTTCCGCCTCTTTCACTCACATATATAAAATGACAACGTGAGATTTGGATGTGTTTAAGATCAGATTGTTTATAAATAACGAGTTTTTAATTTTGTTAAAAATCAATTTCAATAATGCTAAATATATTACTCATTGCGGATATAGTATCGAAAATAATATCGCTAGTGATATTCGTTTGTCTCGCAATGTGGTCAATAAGGAATCTAAAAGTTCACGACGTTTCGTGTGCATTTGCAACACTTCATCTGGTGATAATAACCATTGTAAGCAATGGTCTTTTATACTCTACGGGAGGACCGGCGGAGCGGTCCATAATTCGATCGATGATTGGTGTTGCAGATGCGTTGCAGATGCACACGAAACGTCGTGAACTGTTAGATTCCTTATTGACCACATTGCGAGACAAACGAATATCACTAGCGATATTATTTTCGATACTATATCCGCAATGAGTAATATATTTAGCATTATTGATCGAACATACGGGCGCCCTGCCCTGAAACTGATGCGTAGATATGAACGTTGTAGCAAGAAGGTGGCCCGGTTCACCAATCACTTAACCTTTTTGGTTCGTTGCATTAAAGCATCCGTGGTCCCCAATGACCTACGGATTAAACCCCTGATGCGTACCATGGGGGCAAAGAAGGCAGCTGAAACGGCATCCCGTCGTTTCTTAAAAGAACGGATTTTTCTAACCAGACGCACTCTTGGCTCGGCCAAGACCGAATATGAAACTTTGAAGGCCGAAGTCATATCGAACTTAGTCCCCCAACATAGCGATGAGATATTGAAGGTTAATGAAGACATCTACCGAGATGTCTTCATGAAATGTAAGACGAGACAACAAACGAAATTTGATAAACTCACACAGCCAAAGTCGAGCAGGACGGTGTCCTCATTAGCGAATGAGGAGAAGTGGGTTATTAAACTATTTTCTAGAACGATCACTTCTTCGGAAGAAGAGATTCTTAAGAAAGGCCTCGGCTTTGCCGTCTCCCCTAGACGGATTCCAGCTACCGAAATAATTGCGAAAGTTGAGACAGCGGTCAAGTATCTTGATGCGGAGTCGGCCGACGCCGCCCGCAGAGATGTAGACAAAGCACGCCCCCTAAACACAGCATTTCGAAAGAAATGCACACCGCTCTCAAAACTGTGAAGGCTGATGATAGTATTACTATTCTTCCAGCCGACAAAGGTCGTGCCACAATCATTATAGACACCACAATATACCATGAGAAATTGAACGACTTATTGGAGTCTGGTCCGTATCGTGTATTAAAGAAAGATCCCACAGATCGCTTGGCTCGCAAGCTTACCAACACCTTGCTGAACCTAAAGAAAGACAATGTGATGGATGAACCGACCTATCGTAGACTGAAACCCACACAAAAGCATCCTCCTAGAATATACGGGTTACCCAAGATACACAAACCCACAGTACCATTACGACCTATAGTGTCATGCATAGGCTCCCGTTGCCTATAACCTCTCAAAGTACCTAGCTGAAATTCTTTCTCCGCTCACCGGTTTGACTGAATATACGATTCCCAATTCGAGTGGTTTTGCAGAGTTCATAGCAGAGCAAACCATCGGTACTCAAGAACGCATGGTTTCGTTTGACGTAGTTTCACTCTTCACCAGTGTACCGATTGAGGGCGCATGCAATGCTACATTGCAACGCTTACAATCAGACAGCGATTTGTCTACCCGTACCGCACTCTCACCGGAACAACTCACTCAATTCCTCGAGTTTGTTCTACGATCCACATATTTTCTGTATAAAGGTTCATACTATGAACAGACAGTAGGGGCAGCCATGGGCAGTCCAGTCTCGGCTGTCGTGACCAACCTATACATGGAGAGTTTCGAAGAAGAAGCGCTGGACACATGTCCCCTCTCTTGCATGCCTCGTGTTTGGAAGAGATACGTAGATGACACCTTCATCATAGTTCCCATCTCTGAAACAGATAAGCTGCTTAAACACATGAATAGTCTTGAACCAACCATCCAGTTCACATCAGAGATAGAGTGTGAAGGGAAGATAGCATTCTTAGACACTCTAGTTCATAGACACGACAACCATAGGCTCTCCACCTCAGTCTATAGGAAGCCTACCCACACAGACCAGTACATAGCGTTTGACTCTCACCATCCCATATCGGTGAAGAGAGGTCTAGTCTAGTGAAATGTCTATTTGACAGAGCTTCACGCATTGTGACAAGTCCACAACAGCCATGCAAAGAACGGACCCGTGTTCGCAGTGCCCTGAGTCTCAACGGTTACCCACGCCGTTTTATACACAATACCAAGAATAGATCGTCGGAACCCAGGGATCAGAAGGTATACAAGACTTTTACAGTCTTGCCGTACATTGATGGGGTCTCCCAACAACTCAAGCGCCGCCTAGAGAGCCATGGCATTCGAACGGTTTTCAGATCAGATACCACCCTACGTCAACAACTTACACGCCCCAACGATCAAATTCCTCCACATAGACGGGACGGCATTGTGTACAACATCCCTTGTAAAGGATGTGATAGATCCTACATCGGTGAAACTGCCCGTCCGATAAAAGAAATAATCACTGAGCATAAGAGGGACGTCAGACTCCGTCGAACTGACAACTCAGCCGTAGCCGAGCATGCTTGGGATAACCAGCATCAACCAGACTGGGACGGGGTTCAGTACCTTTCCCAGGAACGGCATTGGTATACGCGGAGGGTAAAAGAAGAAATCAATATCCGTCTCAATCCTAATAATTTCAACAGAGACAACGGGATCGATATCCCGAATTTTGGATGCGGACGATACGCCGCCATGACACTCGCCGTCCTGCCAGCCAACAACGGTCGATTCCATTCAACAGACGGTCCTAGCCAGCGGATCGGTGATTGGTTGAGTACCGTATGCGTCGGCCAATAGGCCTGGTGCATTAGCCGAACCAGCGGCCGATTCCAGCGGCCTGGTGATTGGTCGATCATCGTGTGCGTCGACCAATAGGCATTGTGCATTATTGTTCCAATTATCGATCGAATTATGGACCGCTCCGCCGGTCCTCCCGTAGAGTATAAAAGACCCTTGCTTACAGTAGTTATCACCAGATGAAGTGTTGCAGATGCACACGAAACGTCGTGAACTTTTAGATTCCTTATTGACCACATTGCGAGACAAACGAATATCACTAGCGATATTATTTTCGAATCAATTTCAAATTGCAATATTTCAAAAAGATGATTAATTTTCATGTGAAAGAAAGATGGAGTGTCATCAGCAAAGATAACATAATTCAAAATATTAGAAACATAAAGAATATCATCCAAAAAATGTTCCCCTATGCAATAACAAACAATTATTGAAAAACATCTGACAATTTATTATTTGTCCAAATACTGAAATAAAACATAACCATATTTTACACTATGCTGTTCCTCCGGCTTATTTCTCTATCCACTGTTTGTTAATAATTTGTTGACATGTCTTTCAGTATTAAACAGAATAAGTTAAACAAAACAAATGATAAATGTATACTTTAAAGGAAATTATTTTACAAGGCCTTTTGGCCTTATTTTAGTTCCCCTTTTCTCATTTTCGACTGGTAAATTTGGTCTCTTTTATACTGTTAACATGTTTAATTGCATGTATTTAAAAAAAAAAAGTATAATATTGTAATGATCTATTGTTTTTATTTGAAGATGAAAATAAATTAACAAACTACAATGAAAAATATTTAACTTTCGTTAACAGGAATGTTAGTGGTTTGGAGGTTTGGAGTTTTATTCACTAGCTGGGCGTCGCTAGACCTTGGTGGGGGTTGGGGGGGGGGGAGCGAAACTAATTTACTTCAAGACAACTGGTACTCTCAAGCAATTTCAATTCAATTTTTCAATTCGATACATATTTGTATTCCTTTATTAAATCAAACTAAACATGTAATGAAATATATAATTATTTACAGTAAATGTATAAATAGAAAGGAGACGAAAATACTATACCACCCTTCAAAAAATAATTTTAAAACAAATTGTTGACAAGTCTCTAAGAATTTTAATTTTCTGACTGGAAATAGAGGAGGGGAGGGGAAGGGGTTCACCCGTTCCCTTCTGGTGATGCCAGTGTAAGCAAATGCAAACAAGAGAAATATAATTCCCTAAAATAACCGAACAGACACATCAGCTGTAACAGCATTAAAACCATTGCAGTTTGAGTTATTTATGTTTATAACGTGATGAATTATTATTAAAGATTAAAAGCTTTGAACATTTATGACTTTCCTATAAAACAGAAGACCTCAAATCATCATTCAGAATCATGCAAACATAATTATCAGAAGCTTAGCTACGAGCATGATTACTAAGAAAACAATATCAATGTACGCGAATTTCAGTAGCCGCGTGCGTCACTTATCAAAAAAATTGATGTGCAGAATAAAGTGACAATGACATTGTCAAATTTGTATTTCTATTTCTCAGCACGAAAGGGTGACGGAAATCCCACTTATCTGAAGTCTATGCGATTTGCGTTATGGTATAAAGGAGTTTAGGATACTTTCATCAAAACGGTCATAATAGATTTACCTTCGAAATATGTCTGTACAATTTACTTATAATTTAGTGCAGTGATTAAGATAGTAACATGTGACAACTGGTGTTACAACTCAAACTGGAATTCTATACCGCTACCTTCCATAGTCTGTTGGTAAACCTTGTCAAAATATTCGTTTTCAGCCACGGTGAACTCGTCCTTCCACCCGCCAACTTTGCCTGGAATAAAAGCAAAAATCAAGAATCAAGAACCCCTCAGATAATACACAGAAATATCGTGCATACACAGAAATATCGTGCATATACGATGTGGTAAGGGCGGCTTCAGAATTGTGTAAAAGGGGGGGGGCATATATTCCGACAAGCAGGCAAGCAATATTACCCCCCCCCCAAAAAAAAAAAAAAAAAAAAAAAAAAAAAAAAATCGTCATCTCAAAAATTTTGGGATATAAGTTTGGGTTTGGGAGTTATATATTTGAGGTATGACACATGGTTTTAAATTATACCAATCACTTAAAAGATAATTTTCTGGGCTAACGGATAAAGAGTATGGGAAAATAAGCCAAGTCGGTGTTGGGTACCGCCGGTTTTGTTGGCACTTTTTAGAGAGCGCATACGGGTGCGTCGAGTAAATAACTCGCAAGTCGCTTTTATTTGAAGCGAGAGACACGTATTTAAAGGCACACTGTCCTACTTGTAGCTACTTGCTCCCTCTATATAGAAAACTTCCCAAATCGGTGCCTGTTGGTCCCCCATGATCCTCTTTTTCTTATGTTAAATGAGAGCTGAGTTAATGAGATAGCCACCTGTCACAGTGACCTCACTGGCTCACTGGGTGGTCTAATCCCTTCTAGCTGAAGTAGTAAAGCCTCCCTTTAAAGTTGCAAAATATCTTTAGAGACGTAGTTTTTTAAGCTAATGTTTTGAATAGGCCCTATCGTATTGCAACATGGAACTGTAAGTTACAGAGCAAAATATGTGTTGATTATGGCACACTTTAAAGGGGGTCATGGGTCCGTCAGGGGCCAGTTCCCACCCCTCCCCCTCCCCATAAATCCGGCCATGGTGAAAAGGGCTGGGGACGCACAACGACGTACTTTCGTGTTCAATGAAGGTGCAGCTCGTACATTTAATAAAACCTAATAAATAAAAACCTTAAATATACCATTTCGAAGAAAAGGCAATTGTCCGAAGAGCCTTGTCATTGACTTGCCCGTGGCTCCCATTTTGTCTTCGATTTGTTGGTAGGTTTTCTGCATGCCTTTCATCTCGGTCAGCTCGACCATCTTATCCAGCTTTTCATCCGAAAGAGGGCGCTCCAAGAAATCGGCTACCCGTTTGATGCTTCCTCTCAAGTCCTATACACAATAATAGTAAAATGAATGATAATGATAACAATAATAAAACTACTACTAATATTAATGATAATCAAATTACTACTACTACTACTACTAATGATAATAATGGTAATAGCTAAACTACTACCACTACCACTAATAATAATGATAATGGTAATAAGTCTACCACTTATACTAATAATGTAATAATCATGGGCTTTTTGCGGCCGGAGTGGGCGGGAGGGGGGGGGGGGGGGGGGCTGGCGGGATCGTATCAATAACTGTTTTCATTATGTATTATGGGTACCTGGTAATGCTGGAGAAATAATTAATTAATATTGCAGGGCTCGCAAGAAAAGGATGCGGCTACCCTTGGTAAACAAGATCCTTTTTAATTGTTATAGAACAGCTATCAAAGTCCTATGATCAATCAACTGAAACACCTAACGACACTTTAGTCAGTGAGTGTGTATAAACATTTGTTATACGACTTGTTATCTTTCCCGTAGTTTTTCAATTTTTGGCAATATGGGTGTGAAGTGTCCGTGAGTGTATGGAAGTGAGTATTAACAATCTTGTTCTGATTTTTTCACCTGGTGGAAATCTTCGTATTTGCAGCAAAGTACATTGGGTTGATCTCTTAGAGCCCACCAACCCTTGACATGACGGAACCAACTCCCGCCGATCACTGAAAAAAAAACATGAAAGACACAAACTAATTTGAACTCTTTTATGGACCCCGCAAATACGCATAATGCGACGTGTTTAATGCGCCAAACTGTTAAAGTTCAAGTTCAAGTTCGTTTATTCATTTATTTTTCATAAAAAAAAATATATATACATACAAATAATGTTCAGTTAATACAATAGTTTCAAATGGACTGGGAGAACAAAGGAAAAGCCCATGGTGGCCTTGTATAAAAAGTTCCCCGAATATTATAATTTATATTACTGTGCATATATTAGTTAGAGATATCACAAAATACAACGATAAACACAATATAAAAACAACAAAAAACTACAAAACATGGGGCAAGAAAGCAAGTGAATCCATGAGCAACGAGAAGTTCATTAAAGGGATAGTTGAGTTCTGTTTTCAGACCGCAGATGCCTTCAAAGTGCATGGTTATTGCTCTTATTCTTATCTATGACATTTTATAGTGCCCTTTTAGAACCTTAAATTGCTATGAAAGTAATTTTAGACCCCAAAATGTGTGAAATTTAGCCAATACGATCATCCCACTTCAGCTCCACTTAAAAAAAAACACGGTGACCGTTAAGTAATTATTTATTTAAAAATAACAATACATGAGCCGGCTAACTTTGGGTAATACAAGCAACATGAAAATCCCAACAAAAAAGCCAACATCGGCATTGCCTGAAATACGACGTAAAAGGCGTTATTTCGTTTTTTCAACGGTTTTTTCAAATTTTTCAAAATACCTAATATTTGTGGTGGTACACGAGTATTATAATTTTTTTTCTTTTTTCCATTTTTTGGACCCTCCAACAGGCCATTTATTGAAAATCAATCTCAAGATAACATATTTGAACACATGTTCTAATGAATATCATATAATATTTCAGAATAAGATATACATAACGAATATCAACCATAATACTGTATACAGAACATACATGTAGATTAGGGAAAGAAAAACAAAAAAAACTAGAAATTTAATTCGTCACGAAGACGAATAAGGTGGTCTGTCTAAGTCTTATGATAGATTTGAGAATGGGAGAAGTTATATAGACATGTAAACAATGATGATCATGATGAACATGGTGATGATCATGATAGTAAAGGTGATGATGATGATAATGATAATGTTATATGATGATAAAAACGATAATGTTAATGATGATGATGATGATGATAATGATCATGATCATGATGATGTTGATGATTATCATCTTCAGACCATGATGATGATGATGATGATATTGATGATGATGATGACGATGATGAGTATGAGCATGATCCTGACATCTGATTTAAAAAATGAGGAAATATTTAGATAGCATATAGTCTCAGCTACAACATATTAAGATTTGGTTGAAAACTGTTTTGAATAACAACCGAGACACTGGTCAAAACACATTGTCATGCAGATTCATGTTTTGAAAAAAGTGACCTCCCATAGACATTACACGCAAATATGACAAATTATGCATTGCCGCCTTTAATCGAATATTATACTATGATGACGTCATCTAAATGATAATATATGACAAATTTCTGATAGAAAATTATCTCAGCTACAACATATTAAAATCTGGGTGAAAATCGATCACCGATACGTGAGATAATCTCAATTAAACAAAGACAAAAATGACGTCATCAACAAAATACATTTTTTGGAGTTTAGATGCCAATATTAAGACTTTGTTTCACTTTGTACGAGTCAGGGTGGTATGAAATCATATGTCCAACTCATGCTTTTTCCAACCATGATATAAAAATTGGGGGTCAATGGACTATCTGAAGAGCTATTTCGATTTTTAAAATGGGATGTTTTTGCCCATATATGCTATGTATTACAAGAGCTCGCACGCACGGACATTATCTTAAACGGACGCTCATTCCGTTATTAATGGGCAGAAAAAGGTGAACAATGTATCAAATTGCTTGAAAGAATGTGTCAGATATGATGACGGAAAAAAATTGGCGATTTCTTGTTGCCAAATGCCAGGACACGCGAAAACGCGCGCCCATGCGCGTGTGCGCGTTTTTTTGCAAAATGCTTAAAATGGCCTAAAACGTATGCAAAATTAATTTGAGACGATTTGAAGCATTTTTATTTTTTGCGCGCGCGCTAACGCGCGGACGTACGCATGCGCGCGCGTTTTCTGACCTGAAACTGACCGGACGAATATTGACCCTAATCATGATAAATATAAATGAGAAATGCCTTTCCGTTATGAAGATATGATCATGAGTAAAAAGTACCAAAACAAACACAAAATGGCGCCTGGATGACGTCATGAAGACTTGATGACCTTGAAAATGTTCCTGTCACGTCTTATGACAATGACCTATGACTGTGCCAAAATTGAACGAAATTGACTAAACTGATCGTGAGTTATCGTCGGAACAAAAAAGTGGGAACAATAAATAAAAATAAAGAATAATAATAATAAAGAAGAAAGAAAATTCTGACGAAAACAATAGGTGATCTGTCGTTGACAGACCACCTAATAAATAAGAATGCAACATCATGACTGAAAATTATGTGGGAAATTCAATATACTCCTATTAAAGGATCAAAATCCTCTCAAAATGTATCCATTTTTATCGAATTTGTCAGTTTTGTTAGCAAATATACTAACTTGCCTCTCATTTGTGTAACTATTCTTGATATATTGTTTTATTGTCCGAAAGGACGGTACAGACTTTTGTATTCGAGAAAAATATAATTGTTGTTTAGTCAAAATTATCAGTTTAAAGCATCATTTCTTTTTTCAATGAAACCTAACAAAACATGTATTAAGGACAGTTTTATTCTATAGCGTATTACAATAGTTAACCAGTCAAACAACTCCAAATCAATTTGGTCACGTTACAGGAGTAAAAAAAAGTGTACCATATCTTCTTCTTCTCTTCCACAAAGGGAACAGTTCTTATTTAAAATTATGTTAATTTTCACAAGATCTTTATTCAAATATAGTATCTTATTCAAAAGTCTGTACTGAAAGTACCAAACTGTTGTGTGCGTTGTACAGCGAAACATAACCCTGAAATAATATTGCATATATTTATCATCAAATAATAAACCATCTGCATGCCATCTATTACATAATTTATTCAAATGTTCATCCTTTTCTTTTAACATAATTTGATAAATATGTCTACATCCTTTTTCATCTTTCAACAAGAATGAAATATGTATTGAGTATTAGAAATCGTTATTTTTCATCCGTCTCTGAACCGATTTTGATCAGACAAAGATGATTTTGTCATTTAAATATTCTTTCAAATTTGACACTCAGTTTTTCATTATCTCACAAAAAATTATTTTGTGTAGCGCCCTCTGCAACAGAACTCAACTATCCCTTTAAGGTATGCTTTTAAACAAAATCGGTAATTTGTCCTTATTTATTGTGAAATTATAAGTTTCTAGAAATCGTAGTGAAACTCCTATCCGTCAGTTTAAAAATCAAGATTTGCATTTGTTTCATTTTGTCCACCAAAATTTTACACGGGCATCTAAATCGACTTGAATATTAGTGTGTATTATTAACATTTGTTCGACCTAATTCTTCCACGGTTCCACTTTAGTTTACATAGAACCAAGATAGGTAGAATAAATTCGCCTGGATCACTGAATTAAATGAATTCAGAGCTCCTGAAAACAAAGTGCTTACATCTGTTATGTCCCCCACCCCCCACCCCCCCCCCCCCCAAAAAAAAAAAAAAAAAAAAAATCATACAAACTGAGAGAACAACATTTTATTCAAAAGACCCAGTATATTTCGTTTCATTTGTGGATTCTCAAGAAATTTGAATTACAATTTCCCCTCCACATTTCAAGGAAAATTTCTGCCCATGAGCGTACCAAAAATCTTATAAAATCTATGTGATTATGGTGATTATACATTGCGACCTGCATATTTATGAGGGACAGTGTCCGTACACACCAACATGGCAGTATTGTCAGCTTACTTTTTTCAGAAAGAAAGAGCCGCATAAATCCTTTCCATCCTTCCATCTCATCTGGGAAGGTAGGACCAAGGAACTTGAAGTATGAGACTGAGACATCCTTAGGGTTCCTTGAAAAGTAGATAACCTAATCAGAGAGAGAGAGAGGGGGGATAATCTTTCTTCTACTTGTAAAGAATTGATGAAATTTTGAGAGTACTTAATGATCATTTCAGTAATTCTTTTGGCAAGAACGTAATTTACATTTGCACTTTCCACTCAGATGAAGAAATGGGTACCCATGTAGTAGGAAGATATTCCTAGAATGTTCCTGCGCCTCATCATGGTAGCCGTGATAAAGCCTGTACGTGCAATGATATGACTGCAGCTTAGGGGGAAGTGTATACCCAGAACAACTCGTGTGTCCGGACAGTTAATTTAAAACAGTAATTTGAAGAAGTTTACATGCAGTATTTCACAAACCTTTCAAATCTTATGTTAGACAACATTGTAAAGGACATATGTTTGGTCAGTGCTATTTGGTGCATATACTTTTCGTGAAAGTCAAAGGCAAATGAGAAGACTTTAGTTTTGTTGAGCGTCCGCGGACAAACAACCACCCATCGTATTAAATGTATTGATGAGGCTCCTACCAATGTTAAACTCATTTTTATTAGTATTCCTATTTCAATCAGTAGGGTTTTATCAATCTGCACACACATACTCACGCGCACACGCACATGTACACCCACACGCCCACATCTCGCACGCATGCACACACATGTACGTACACACACAAATCATGATTCATTTAACAATATAAATATATATTAATTTCTTCTTGTATTTGTTTTTCCTCATTCGATCAAGTACCTTTGATCTTTTCTTGATCTGATCTGGAGTAAACTCTTCTAGAATGTGAGAGGCCATGATGCGGGGTGACCTCCACTTAGCCATGACCTCATGACCTGGTGTGACCTTCGTGACGTCATCTACCTTGTTGGACATGGCTTGGTCTAGGGCAAACAGCATGGCCTCTCGATTGATCTTGTCAACCTGGAGGTCGTTCATGATCAGATAAGCTATCTCCATTATCCAATGCGTGCCTGCAAGTTGTGAATAGATTCATGACATAGATCCTTGTCGTTTTAGTAAACTCAGTAATTGTGAGCACCGTAGTATATAATGGTGAAGGCTCGTGACAGTCACTCGAGAGGTCTCGGGTCCTAGATGCTCTCAGTTGATCTACTTCATCTAGGTGTAAATGGATACCTGATAATACTGGGGTAATGTTAACCGCAGCGCCTGCAAGAAGAGCAATAATTTATACTGATGTGGCTACCCCTAAGTAAATAAGATTAAAGAATTGTTATTGTTATCATCATAGAGAGAGAATCAACACTATATAATAATGATAATAATATTCCGTTTATATATATTATATCGCATAACACATTACAAAGTATGTCCCTATGCGCTTAGAAAAAAAAGCAAAGAGAAATATAGGGTACTGAGTTCATTTTACTTCTTTACAACAATTGAAATAAATATGTTTTCAGGATGGACTTAAAATATCTATTGTGTCAATGTTTCTAAGTGAGTCTGGGAGGCTATTCCGTGAAACTTGGGCAGCAAGGGAAAATGAACGTTCACCATATGTGTTTGTCAAAATAGGAGGAACAAAATATATATTCCTTTTACATGATCGAAGATTTCTTTCTGGTTTATATACAGTGAGTAATTTATATAAATGAGAGGAAGCTAATTCATAAAAACATTCATAAGCTAATAACAATATTTTAAATATATAGCGGGCGCTGCAATTATCATTACCCTAGTATAACCAAATACCCATTTACACCTAGGTGAAGTAGGGCAAATATGAGCAAAGTACGTATATTTATATGTAAACAGATTAGTTTTAAATCCGTCTGGCCAGTTGCAGGCCACCTTTTGTTTGTCTGCATCAGAAACGGATTTAATTTTAAACGTCTGTCACATCTTGCCACTGAGGCAGAGTGTGACACTAACACGTTTCTTTTCTTTTTTTTGTGAGTGGACATTTCATCGCACTCCGCTTGCCGGATGGATGGGTTTTTTGGGCCGTTTTTTCCCTTCACATTCATATAAATACATACATGCATATATATATATACAAACAAATATGAAAATATTCCAAAGGGATACATCAAGTTTGTCTAATTTAGCACTTTCTCTTATAAGATATCACTTTATTTTATTTGTTTTTATATATGATAGGGATATTGCCTAACATCCTTTTCATTATTAAACAAAAAAAAACAAGCAATGAATTCTATTTTACTATAGGCCAACATTTTCATAATTTATCTTTCGTGGATTTAGCCCCTTGATTTTGGAATAAAACTGTGGTCGACCGTCTTTTTTTGCACGTTTAGCCCTTTTAACGATTCAAATTCGATGAAAAACACAATAATGCTGCTGGCAGTGCCTAACTTACCATCTTTTCTAATTTTTATCGGTTATTCCAAGAAACAAAGCTTATCTACAATGGGCTCGATTTCGATTAATAAGAAATATTTGATGTTTTCATGAAATATATGTTTACAACTCAAACTGGAATTCAGTGCCGCTACCGTCCATGTTCTCTTTGTAAACCTTGTCGAAATATTCGTTTTCAGTCACGGTGAACTCGTCCTTCCAGATCTTTCATTCTAATAAGGGCTTCACCATAATATACTCGTAAAAATAATTTGAATATGTTAGATTTATTACTGGTAACTGCACGGCGGCAAATACAAAAAAGTTTAGATTTATTTAATTAACATGATAACCTATAACATCTCGACAAATTGTTGTGAGGTCTTACAAGCAGTTTGAACTCACCTGTAACATTGTGTTTCATAATACATTCTTCTTTCTAACTAAAGTTTCTCGAAAGTAGTGGAAATATCTTTGAAATACCTGACTTGGGAAATGTTATGAGGTACACGTCATCAGGCCTCGTTTCCCATGTATCCAACGACTCATAAATCTCGGGCATCGACATTTCAAACATTGTTACTCCTTTATATTCGTGCGTTTTACTGAACAAATCAATGGATGAAATATCTTCAGCAGCCGCCTCTAACAAGATGGTATCGGTAGTAGCCATGCTTGTCTCTAGTACACCTCCCGAAGGAATCCAGTATTTTTATCCAATCACGACTCCTCTTATGATATTTGTAATTTCTGAACAGCTACGTATCAGGTATACGAATCGTCTAAATGGCAACAGCTTCTGGAGTTCTGTTAAACTGTATTCTTAGTGGTGACTCTGAAAAGACTGAGCTTATGTACATTGTAATGGCATGACGAACTTTAGACGGTCGGTCACGGTCAATACCTATATGAACAAATTTGACCCACATTCGGCCAAAAGATCAATGAGTCATTTTGTGTAACTCCCACACAGACGACGAACGTTCGAGTGCACTAGAGCGTAACACCAATGTACCGGACTCGTCGATTTTTATGAAATAGGGGTTTATCGTAGAAAGCTGGTGAGAATGTGAATGTCAGCACCGCTGTACGTGTGTCACTTGTCAACTCTCTCTCTGTGTCTCTATCTCCCCTCTTCTTCTCCCGAAAAAAAGAAAACAAATCAGGAAATTATATATGTTAGTGTAGTAGATGCAGATGCACATCACAATGCATATTAAGTCCATTGTCACACCTCCGTCTAAGATGGGCGGGATCACCCTGCAATATGAATATAATACGCGATCCCTTCACTAGCAGATCGACCATGATTTAGATCTGCTCATGCAGCGAGTTCAGAGTGCAATTAATTTGCTAAATTTTAGGAAAACTAAAGAATCCAGTGTCTCGTGAGAAATATCCCTACACACCTTTTTTCGTAAATGATCGTGTCATAATATCTAAATTCCCTTCGGTAAATTGCTGAAATCAACGTAAAATGTATCTTTTCCATCGCCGGAGCAGAGTCAAATTTGGTGGTCGAAATACGCACGGCTGCGAGCATGGTGTGTAAGCTAGCCTCATTGTCCGCTGTGTAAAACTTCGGTTACGCACTTGCATAAATATGGAGGTCGATGCGTAATTTTAATAAAAGCTATTTTTTATTGGATTGAAATTGGCCCTACTTTCTCGACAACCAATCAAATTATGTGTTACTTCAGACGACAGGGGACTCTCTGTTTTGGCAGCCGAGACCACCCAATAACAAGAAGTACAGTAGTAGTTACGAGCATTATCTCCTTGAAGTACACAACCCCCAGTGAAAAAAGGCGAATTTTCCTGTGACCTCCATAGATATAAAATCACAATTGAATGATTGTTGTCCATTTTTGAAGACAAAAAGGCCCTATTTTTCAGTATACAAATCACTGAGTTCGAAATTGGTATCAGTGAAAAGAACAGTATCTGAATATGTGATTTCCACCCGAGATGGTGTGTAATCAAAGTTTGTTTTCCTTGTAGGAGCATATCTTTGCACACTTAACGCATTTTCAAAGATGATTTCACGTGTTGTAGACCGCGGAGCGAGACCGCGTGAGCAGATGCCCGAAATTTGTTCATGCCGGAGCTGTAGCATATTTTCCAACCTTGGACATTGGATGATACTCATAACTAACTTGAATGCGATAGCACGAACAAATAAAGGTCAAGTTGAACATTTTGAAGTTTAAATTAGTTTTATATTTCACTATATTTGGTTCTTTAGAACACGATAAAGCTTGGTAGACCTTTAATAGAAAAAACCATGTATACAACATAATTCTTAATTATTTTTTGTCTAAATATCAGCAGCTTCTGTCTTCGGGCTGGTTAGGATATGTACCTAATTCCTAACGGGTGACGACAAACTTCATACAATATTCAGCTGATTAGATCAAAGTTATTCGTTAACTAAGCTTGCTTAGCGAATGGACCTTTGACACTTTATAATAGCCATGTGCTTAAAGGTAAAGACCAGTATTGGAAACGCCCCAATTCAGTTCAAAAAATGAAATGGAAGCTTTTATTGCCAATCATGTAAAAGAATATGTTTTGACTAACACATGATGATAACAGTTTTGCCAGGAAATTAGTTTATATATTGGTATGTGAGTATCTTTAAAGGTATAGACCAGTTTTGGTCAGGCGATTGCATTGTGAAATAAACGTTCTGGAATCGGTCAGAAAAGGTTGATCATCTAGCATATAAGTATTGGTACGTACTGCAAGGTTCTGGAATCATCACAATGATAAATTCGGCCCAGTCTTGGTAAAGTTACAAGCACTGTTACAGTACACAGAAAGATGTATATGGGACTACGCGATATCTATCCAGTCCGGATCGATATGATAATTTACCAAATTTATCAATTAGTAGGCGGTTTTCCGGCAAAATCGGTATCATCATAATCATAATCATAGTGGGTTCTTGTATAGCGCTCATATGTCAGTCAGATTTGACCCTCCTGGCGCTCCCGATTATTACCCTGGCTTTAGCACGGCTGCCATACGGCGCTCTAGCATTTCAAAGCATATTCTTTCACATGATTGTTAATAAGAGTTTCCATTTGAGAGGGGGCGTTTCCAAAACTTGTCTATACCTTTAAGATAGCACGAACAAATTCACAAAGTCCAAGTTGAAGTTTACAAAATTTAAGTTTTAGTTCCAAAAAATGTAGCAACAAAAAAAAAAAAATTTCTATAATAATAGGTACAATTATGATATAGCATATTTCTCTGAAAAGGGGTAATGTAAATGTGGAGGGCAACTGCCAATGACAGGCCAGTGGTACGTTTCAAACGACTAAAGACGACAAATAATCTCTTCTTGAAAATAAAGCAAAGCAAATTAATGCAATCCTATTTATTGCACATATTGTCCGTTATTGTAAACCTGCCTGGAGATTTTATTGTTTCCTTGTAAACCTCGGTAGTGGGTTAATTGTCTTCATTTGAGTTTTTAACGTTTTACAATGAAGATGAACTAATAATGATTACTTGATTGAACAGTGGTTCATATTAAACGCACTTATTGATTAATCATCAGGCATGAATGGCGCTAAATAAAGATGTCATCTTTTTATTATCCTGATCCTGAAAATTACATCTAGGTTTCGAATTCTAGAAATCTAAAATTTCCGTTTCGAACCTTATAACCGATTCCACTATCTCTCTCTCTATACATATATATCCCCACGTTAGATTTGGATGTGTTTAAGATCAGTTTATTTTTAAATAACGAGTTTTTTATTTTGTTAAATTCAATTTCAAATTGCAGCATTTCAATAGGATAATGATAATTTTCATGTGAAAGCAAATTGGAGTGTTATCAGCAAAGAGAAAAACATTCAACATATTAGAAAAATACCGAATATCATCACAATATAATTTTTATGATGTAATCGCAGACACAGCCCAATTGAGGTAACTTTCTATTTATAAGTGAACATGCCTTCCTATACTTAATTCTTTCCTCTCTTCCATTTACTATTTTTTTCTTTCCTATCAACGTTCTGTTATATAAAATGTAATTTTCATAATAATATCTATAATGTTCTCTCGGTAACTGTGTTAATTTATTATGGGCGTTCCCAACTCAAGCTATGCTTTCCGGGTTTTCGCCTCCTTCCGCATCTGAATTATTTACTGTATACTCTATGTTGAAATAATTGTTACATATATCATGTATATATATACATTGTGTTTCATATTGTACTGTTGAGAAGGAAATAAATGTTAATTTAAAACAAACACATATATATATATATATATATGGGTATACATATATATATATATGGGTATATATATATATATATATAACAGAAAAAGTACGAGCGCAAGGATACTCCCATGTGGAATCCCATACACAGTTATATTCCGTTTTGGATTGAACATTATTGACGATTGCGTCCTGTTGACGATTGGAAACAAAAGTAATTGTGTACCCCTTACACCATATTATGACCAATTTACTAAATAAAATACTATGATCCAAACAATAAAAGGGCTTCATTTACAACACCCAAGAATATCAAAGAACCAAGCCGTGTGCCCTGAGGTACGCCTGCTTTGTTGGTAAGTGGGGGTGAGTGCTGACCTCGTTAGTGTACCTGCTGAGTGCGTTTAGTGAGAAACGAACACAACCACTGGATGAGAGAAGATGAGAGTTATTTAACAGGTTTGGATCTTTGTTTAAAAAAATATTGAATTGAATTGAACATTATTTGATTCCAATCGCAGTAAAAATGACATTATACATTGTTGGAATTCATAGGCAAAGAAAAATACATTGAAATATAAATATATACATTGAAAAAGTAAAAAGGAAAAAGAAAAAGAAGACATGATTAAATCTACTAAAAGTATAGGATGGAAAAAGGTGCATCCCTAAAAGCCACAAGGGCTTGATGAGCGCGTCATAATCTAATTAACTATAAAAAGCTCAGTCAGCTGGAGAAGAGTAAAGGGATAAACAACGCTTACAATATATCATTTAAGAAGAGCTATACAATGACAAGAAGTGCTGCTTAAGTTTACATTTAAATGGTTTAGTGAACTGAATAGATTTTAGAGAATGTGGCAATGTGTTACAAACTTTAGGGCTACTATGGCGTAGAGAAATTGCAACAGTGCTGGAAAATACTTTCCACTGGTGAAACTTAGAGGCATTCCTAGTACTGTAATTGTGTATTTTAGCATTCGTACAGAACATTTCTTTCAAAACA
Source organism: Strongylocentrotus droebachiensis (assembly GCA_035222895.1). NCBI lineage: Eukaryota > Metazoa > Echinodermata > Echinoidea > Camarodonta > Strongylocentrotidae > Strongylocentrotus > Strongylocentrotus droebachiensis. The sequence continues at coordinate 160,640 of JAVYIG010000376.1, forward strand.
TCAGGTAATGTATTAGTATTACACTGGTGCATTAACAAAGAAGTTTGCATCCATCAGCGACAACTGAACCTTCACAAGTATTACCGTCATCATCAAAGCCCGTAATTTGAATATTATGAATGTCGTCTCCCCTAAATATAATATGTAATGTTTTAAAAGGTCTTTTATGTTTTCTGGTTCAAAGGTATGGAATAATACAATACAATACAATGAACATTTAGGGCGCCATTCCCCCTGATTCACTAAAAATTGCTTCATCCATAAATGTTTCTAAATACATGTACAAAATGTTATTCTTCAAATGATTTTCTTCCTTCTCCTTACGCTTCTTCTTCATCATCATCATCGATGTCATCATCAACATCATCATTATAATTAAAACAAAAATATAAATGTTACCACTTCCAAGAAGCAAAGCGTATCTACAATGTGCTCGATTTCGGTTAATATTAAATATTTGATGGTTTCATGAAATATAATTATGTTTACAACTCAAATTGGAATTCAATGCCGCTACCATCCATGTTCTCTTTGTAAACCTTGTCGAAATATTCGTTTTCAGTCACGGTGAACTCGTCCTTCCATCCGCCAACTTTGCCTGGATATTAGAAAAGAAATCAAATGAGTTTGTAATGAAACAATTGCTATATCAACAGTTCAAGAGTTTCAATACTGAAAAAGTTTCCCTGTTTAGGTAAAATGAACAAACAAATACAAAATTAACATATCCTGCATACCACTTTTTAAAAATATTTGTTATTCTACTTCAATTTCCAGGTAAAGGATATTCGTTAAAAATTAACTCAAGATATAAGTCTTGTATAAAGTTCCTTCTTCCTTTGTGTTTCTTCTGAAACACTATTTTATTTGGCTGCATCTCTTGTCGCTGTTTTCTTCAACATTATAATCTGGACAGTAACTCGAACCCAAACCAAGATCAGGGGGGGGGGGGGGTAACTCCGGGAAGCTCCGACGCCCATGCCGAAGGCGTCGGAGTTTCGGGTGGTGCATCGAAAAACATTCTAACAGCGGGTTGGGCGATATTATCTCAAAATCTCAAGGGAGTAATTACAATTTGACTTACTAGGTTGCTTGACTCCTCTGGGCATCTATCCAGCACGTTGAAATTATAATTTTTGTTAAGTCTTCGATGGGCAAAAAGGGGGTGGTTCTTCTTCCTACCCCAACGATTCTTCCATGTTGTATCGTCGATTCAACCGGCGAAGAGAAAGTACGCACTACCGCGCATGCGTAGTAGTGCGTACTTTTTCTTCGCCGGTTTTCCATCGAATACTTCTTCAAATTATAATTTCAAGTTGCTGGATAGATGCCCAGAGGAGTTGAGCAACCTAGTAAGTCAAAATTGTAATTGCTCCCTTTGCATATTTTGAGATATTGTTGCCCAACCCGCTGTTAGAGGGGTTAGGGGGTAGGAACTGATGCTTTTGAATATGATTTGCTTATGTTAGACATGCCTTACTCATGGGCAAATCAAGGAATTTTGAAAAGTGTCCTCTGATAACCGCCACCCCCCCCCCCCCTCCCCCCACAACAAAAGAAAAACAAAAAGAATATATATACGTGTATAATGAAAAAGGTTTACACCATATATTCTCATTAAACCGAACGACAAAAAGTCTGCCCATCCTAAATTTCCTCAGTAATTCAATAAAACCATTAAAGGTAATACAAAGTTATGTTATGGGGTCATGAATTTCGTTCAAATAACATTATTGGAAGCATATGTGATCCTACAATATTCAGTGATCGTTGTCGCGTTTGAAATGAGTCTAAAATTATAAAATTGTAAATAATAAGCTCTTTTTGTTGTATAGCTCCCTCTCAATGTCAAGATATTAATTAAGCTAAAACAATGTTCCTTGACTAAAATCGACTGATTAGCTATTCCCGTTTGGAAATTATATATCAGAACAACTACATATTCTGATATTTTCATGGTCGCAGCTACCATTGTACGGCCGTAGGCGCTGTTTGAAATTCATCAGAATTTACCGGGAGCACCGGTAAATTTGTTAATTCAAGTGTTTATGGGACTAAATTTCTAGTGCTTATTATACATCCAGAGCGGCATCCAAATATATCAAAATTGTAAAGAATCACTATCCACCCAATTTTCAAAATTTCCCAAAACTTTGCATTACCTTTAAACCAAGATCACCATTGATTTTTACCTTTTCTGAGGAAGGGCACTTGTCCGAAGAGTCTTGTGATTGACTTGCCCGTGTCTCCGATTTTCTCCTCGATTTCGTGGTAGGTTTTCTGCATGCCTTTCATCTCAGTCAGCTCAACCATCTTATCCAGCTTTTCATCCGATAGAGGGCGCTCCAAGAAATCGGCTACGCGTTTGATGCTGCCTCTCAAATCCTGTAATGTTTAAGGTAAAGACCAGTTTTGGAAACGCCCCCCTCTCAAACAAATGAAAATGGAAGCTCTTATTACCAATCATGTGAAAGAATATGTTTTGACTAATACGTGATCATACAAATTTTGCCGGGAAACCGCCTACTAATTGATATATTTGGTAAATTATTATGTCTATTTGGACCTGATAGATATCGCACACGTGTCACGCACGTGTCGCGTAGTCCCATATGCATCTTTCTGTGTACAGTGCTTGTAACTAATACCAACACTGGGCCAATTTTGTAATCATTTTGATGATTCCAGAGCCTTGCAGTACACACCAATACTTATATGCTAGATAATCAACCTTTTTTGATCGATTCCACAACGTTTCTTTCACAATACAATCGCATGACCAGAACTGATCTTTATATGAAATTCATATTTGGATTATTATTGAGATACACGATATGTACTTGACACAACATCAGTGACAGTAGTGGAGTATAATTATGCCATTTCGAATTAGGAGGTTTCTGGTCAAATAACTAATGGTAACGAGAGGCTCTCAAATATCACCGAATACGGACATGGGCCAAACGGGCCTACTTTTTCTTCGTTCTCCTCTGCCTACCTTTTGAAAGTCTTCGTATTTGCAGCAAAGGACATTGGGTTGATCCTTGAGGGCAAACCAACCTTTGACATGGCGAAACCAACTTCCGCCGAGCACTGAAAGACACGACAAAACACATTCTATATTGCTGACCATAGCCTTACCAATATATCGACCAATTTGATACACCTCTATCTCTCATACCATTATAAATTAATAAATATTGGAATACAAGTTTTTTTGTATGAATATAAGTATGACCGAGAGAGAAACGAAAGGAAGATCTAGTGATAAACTGCAATGCTGAACATTTATCTAATGGCATTTTTGTAGTATGCTTGGAATAAATGATCACGCAAAACGAAACAAAAATGCTATCAATTTTATCTTAACTCCCCATAAAGGCTCCGTTCACATGGTTTGTGTTCCGGGGCTAATTTGGCGTATACTATGAAATAAATTGCAGTTCCGATTAAAAAAGTAGCTGCACGTACCAATGATCCTATGCGTACTCCCTTAACCATGTTTTAAGATGAGAAAAAACAAACATTAGAAGCGCAGTATGCTTATTGTAAGCTCAAAAACTGCCAGAACTTACTGCGGCATAATCATGGTAATAAGTGATTAAGCTTTGTAATATAATGCGGCAGTTTCTTGATAAGAAGATCATTTACTTTTTTCTGAGAGGAAGAATGGTAGAAATCCAGACAGGTCCTTCATTTCAAGAGGAAGAGCCGGATAAGCAAAAAACTTGAAATATGAAATGGAAACATCCTTCGCATTCCTCGAGAAATAGATGACCTGTGGAGGGTAAAAAGTCCAGTCAAAGATAATTAATATAAATATCAAATACAGAATAAAAGTGGCAATGCGTTCACAAATTTGTTGCAGTCATTGAATTAAAAGCAGCTTTGTAAAAAAAAAAAAAATTAACTTCAGGGCACAATACACCACGTAATACAATCGGGTATTAATTGCCCTTCAGCTGATATTTTTACAGTTTTAAGATCGCTTTTAGCAGAAATACTTCTCTTTTTAGGTTATTCAGCTCTTTTTGAATATGTCAGTAACGATTGATTTCAACTTTTTCACACTCGTATGATTTTTGAAAATATTAAGTTTTAGCTCTTAATTATGTAGACCATAAAACATTCAAAAAAGTTAAAATGTAAAATGCCATGTTCTCATATATTTATATTTTCTATCAATTCTGTTTGGGGATATTCGAAGCTTTAGCGGAATGAAATTTGCGTAAATGTCAAAGTTTAAATAAAGAATATTAAATATATGAAAAAATATATGAAACAAATGAAATGATATGATATGATATAACGTACTTTCACAACATTTTAATTTTTTTATAAGGAATTCATCGAATTATTAAAATATTGAAATTTGAACAGCTTTTCACGAGATGACACCAAAATTACCCTCTCTGTCATTCCGTAACGAACTTTTATTAAATTGATAGGACGAATGCTTGGTAGGAAATACATATGTTGTGAAACTATCTAATAGTATTCATATTTATATCATATCACTCATTTGTAGACTTTTGTTACGATTTCATCAATATTCTGTATTCAGAGGTGAAAATTCCCTGGAAATGTCGTTCCTTAATGCTTGGAATTGACCTTTGATTTGTAAGAGATTTCACCGACGTTGCAACAATACCTTTGTTTTCTTTTTGATGTGTTCTGGGAAAAACTCTTCTAGAATGTGACTGCCCATGACGCGAGGTGATTCCCACTCCGACATCGCCTGGTAGCCCGGTAAGACCGTCGCAAGACCGTCAACGGTATGGGACATGATTACGTCGAGAGCGTGGAGCAGGTGGGTGCGATCAATCTTCTCGACGTCGACGTCCTGCATGAGGGAAACGATCTCCCAAATCCAATGCGTGCCTGGAATTTCACGGTGTTCACCAGAGAGGAGGATGGAAAAATCGTGAACATAAACGAAGATTGAGAAGGCGAATTGGTTCAGTCGGTAAAGCCTCGGTCACAAATGCCATTAAATACTGCTAAGAATGCCGTACGAACAATTTTCAGACAATGGAAATTCGGGAAGACAATGGAAAAACAGGGAGATTCGTACGAACTTATCGTTCATACGAACATTTGTGACCGTAGCTGTAGGTGTATGCTTGTTGAACCAAAAACCGGGGTCGAATTAAGCCACGTCACAAGACTCTATATAGCCTACGTTGTGTGTCAACGCGACCCTCCCCTGTTCCGCAGCAACATGCTAAGTAACAGTGTAAAACACTCCGTCCCTCGGATAGAAGTGTAAATGAAGGCCTCGTGTGTCAGAAAGCCTCCGGCCTATGCATTTTACGAACCTATTGCTCTGAAGTATGGGGGGGGGGGGGGAGTCCCAGTGTAGAAGTGCAGGAGCACAATAATATGATAACAATAATAATAATTTAACTATAATATAATGATAATTTTAATAAAGTAATATTGTTAATATAATGATAATTGTAATGATATAATAATATTAATGATAATAATAATAACGATAATAATAATTATTACAATATTTGTAATAATGATAATAATAACAACAACAACAATAATTGAAGCATTTGTATTACCCTATCTAATAATGTTTCTTAGCGTTTGATCACAACTTAGAACACACCAACCTAAACAAAGAAAAATAAGATGAGAGGTCATCTACCTGACTTTGGATAGGTAACAACTAAAACATCATCGGGTCTCGTTTGCCAGTCTTTCAATGACTCCACGATGTCAGGCACACGTATAGCTGGTAAAGTGACTCCTTTATACTGGTGACTTTTAGACAGTATGTCGATAGTTACTAACTGATTGGTGGTGTTAGTAGTCGTCCGTGACGCTTCGGCAGAATTCATGTTTTTGTAATCGTTTTCTTGATCTATCTAAAATGTTTTCTTGAATATTGTTTCAGCTAATTTAAGATGTATTGTATACCAGATGAAATGATCTAGGATATGCAAGGTTGAAACTTAAAGCCGACTGCAACTTGCACCGACGCTGGTGCTTACCCCCTCTCAGTTCAGACGTTATTCGATCTTTCGTGTACAAAGTCTTAAGTCTAGAGATATAGCCTACTGACTTATATCTGTGTTTGTTCAAATTTATCATTACAACTTTATTATCACTATATTATAAGCGTTAACATTTCTTTACTGTGTTCTATTTGAGGAGAGGTTCATTCAGAATTGTGAAATACCGTGTTTAACCTAATAAAGGCATCGTTTATCAATGTTAAATCTGTTTGAGGAGAGGTTCATTCAGAATAAGCCATTTCGTAATTCCTTTTGCGCATGCGCCAGCTTCGTCGGGTCAAAGGTCAAAAGAAGTAAAATTGCCGTGTTTTGCCTTTGTTCTGGAGATCGTGTGTTTAACTAAATTCATTTGTGCTGCGGTTATTATGAGCGTGTAATTTCTTACTTTCTTTGTTGAATCACCGCGATCATCTCAGGAACAAATAGTTGAAAGGTTAACCTTTATTATTTGTTTCTTAGATTTTAGCAATAGATCGTTGAAAAAAAGTATATTTGATGGATTTTTGAGGCTTTTGACAGCGAGTTTCATGATCTCATCCCGTCGACGACCGACCCGCTTCACCAGTCATCAGTGTTGTCCGAAATTAAATTTCTTGGCGATGTTTCAGAAGAAAAATGCAATAAATTCACCCCGGATGATAGGAAGACATGAATAAATAGTTATTATCAAGTACTGTTATGATTATGTTAGAACATAATGCAATTTGATTACCGACTTGAAATCTGACATTCAATCCGATTTCATATGTCGGTCCCATGCATGAATTTTCATGTTTGAAAATCTAAGGTAGATCTATTTTGGGTGGAGGGGGCTATTGTCACAGTGTGTCTTGATTTTGCTTTCCTGGGAATTATTTTTGGTTCAATTAAACCTGAAATTGTAATAAATTTTGCAACATCATGTGATTAGATGCTTCATTTGAGATGATTGATTGCTCAGACTCCCTGTTGGGGTCTTCAACAAGTCTCCGTAATGTTCCTTCTTCTGCTGGTCTGCCACACCGGCTGAGGTGGCTGGCGCCGCGAGCTCCGGCATCATCTTCGCAGCAAACACAAGCGCTACCAACTCCTCCTTTCGCCCGCTGACTTTCAAGTTCCTTTTGCGAAGATAATCTTTGAGGGCAGGAACTGTCCACAACTTTATGTCATCTATAGACACCACAGTATCGTCTTCCATTGTCAATACGAATAAAAAAGCAGTAAATTAGACAAGAATGGGCGATCGTATGATTGAATTTCCGAGAGTTTGTACGCTGAAAACTAGATGTAAACAAACAACGTAAGTTGTATACGAAGCGTACATAGCGCATGTACAGACACACAGCGGGTTCGAAAGCGAGATTTTTTAGGGGAAATGACCTCGTGACCCAGCCAAGTCACGTGACTCGCCGGCAGCCCATGGTCTAATTACGAAATCGCTTATTGTGAAATACCGTGTTTAACCTAATAAAGGCATCGTTTAACAATGTTAAATCTGGCATGGCCCTACGTGCTATCAGTGTCTGTGATATCGTGTAATATTGAAGCCCTAAACAAATTGCGCTTCAAAATGATCATGAAGTGCCTCAAAAAAGTAAAACAATCTTTAAATGACCGGTTTCACCATACTCATTTTCCCCAAAAGACTGTAGTGTTATTAAAACTGTTAAGAAAACGCAAAATCTGATTTCGATTTTTAATCATAAATATCTTGATATGATAATCGGACAGGTGATCGGCTTGTAAAAGTCATATGGGGTTCCTGATTGACCTAAAGGTTTATAATTATTATTGCAGCAGGAGCTAAATCTAGGACTTTGTTTCAGAATCTGAGACAAAGTTACCCAATCCCTTTAAGAGTAATCTTTTTTAGAGTAAAATTAAACACAATCACCTGTGTAATATGGCGCAAACCCATCTTTAATGCATAGGTAACACCCTTCTGGCTCCGTTTCAGGATGACAATGTTGCTTGGTTCTTATTTAAATTAGTTTATGAAGCAATTATTTCCACATGCATTTTACATGTTATAGCCAACCTGATACCTTTACATATTTTCGGGAACATCAACTTGTTTAACCAATCTTGTAACTTAACTTTAATCATTTATCTGTTTGTACTTTACATATGCATGTATAGTTGTTGGCTTTATTTCATTGTCCTCTCTGTTAAAATAGGAACCTTACATGTTTTAGAAATTACAATCTATATTGTTCTTCGTGGGGCACATACTCCGTCATCAATCCCCAAATTTCTGTTTTATTCAAAACAAATGGCAATTTCATATTAACAATGAAACATGTAAGTCGCATGTAAATATAAGAAATACTTGCTCTTTTTCTTTTCCTTCTTCTTCTTCTCATCTCCTCCTCTTTCTTCTTAATGTTATTATTATTATTATTTATATTATTACCATTTAATAGTAGTAGTAGTAGTAGTAGTAGTAGTCGTAGTAGTAGTAGTAGTAGTAATAGTAGTGCCACCTTTATCATCATCATCATCACATCATCATTCCCATCGTCATCATCATCTTCATAATCATCAGCATCATCACATCATCATTCTCATCGTTATCATCATCATCTTCATAATCATCATCATCTTCATAATCATCAGCATCATCATCATCATATCATCATCATCATTGTAATCATCATCAACATCATCTTCACATCATCATCACTATTTGTATTTCCATTTTGCATGTTAACAATGTTTATCTATATTTATTTCGTGTATAAATCCTCTCTTCTATAAGTCATCTAACATAAGTTGGACTAATTCAAAATATATATTAATGTTGATTCTTTTTCGTACGGCAGGTTTATATGATGTCGTTAAAATGAAACACAAACATGCCCTTTGATAAAATATAAAGTCTATCATATAATGCAATATTGTCCAAGGGGTTCTAAAGATGAATTTGAGTTCTGATCATGCGATTGCATTGTGAAAGAAACGGCGTGGAATCGACCAAAAAGGTTGATCATCTAGCATATAAGAATGTGTGTGTGTATTGCAAGGTTTAATAAGGAATCATCAAAATGATAAGGAATTTGGCCAAGTCTTGGTAAACTTACAAACACTGTACACAGAATGATGTATATGGGACTACACGAACACGTGGTGTAAAAATCCTACCCCCGAGTTTTACGATGTTACATGACATATTTAGAATATGAAGGCATTTGGAGAGCCATGCTTTTCAGAGAACATGTCTTATCTGATGTTCTTCCACACTTGCATAATAAAAATGATAACGCTCACAAATTATTTTTCACCTCTTCCCAGAACTCAACCTTCTCTTTAAGGACATACCTAACCTAGTTTCAACCGTTGATAATCAATGATCCAGTGGACATAGGCACGATAGGGGTCTAGATCAAATAGGCATTTCGTGCTTTGTCCTGGAACCAAGCTTGCTTGACGGTCAGTACGACACCACACCGACAACAAATCCAATGCTACGTGTTGATTTCCGATGGTTCATAAATCCGAAGATTCATTAATTCTGCCCAAGGTTCATAATTCCGAAATTTCGCAATTCCCCAAAATAAAATAGGGGTTTGTCATTCTTCAACATAAATTATGTTCCTTATTCTGAAGGTTCATAATTTCGGAAAATAGTAAAGACTCAATTATATATATATATATATATATATATTTTTTTTTTTGGGGGGGGGGGGTGGGGGCGGGTACCATTTATAATTTTCGGGACTAAGGACCTCCTGGTATCATAGGTATGGACGAACCTTCGGATATTTGTTCTTATAATCATGACTATTCATTTCATCCTCACACGAGCCTCTTTTGCCATTCCATCCCATTCTCCATTTGCACATGCATTTGTCATTTCTCCTTTATTAGTTTTTGCTGTGTGCCCCCCCCCCCCCTCCTCCCGCAAGAACCAACGACATCACCCTCTCTAACACATAAAATACCTCTCCCATACCCCCAACACTCACACACAACGCGCGCGCACACACGCACTCGCAAACACATAAACAGCCAATCGCGCCCATGAAATTTCTCGACATGACCTATCTGAAGAAATAAGCAAAGTAAGTATGGGACAGTCGATGCCTGTACACACGGATATCAATAGTTGTCAAAAAAAATCTTCCTAAACAAGTCTCGAATCTTCATGTAGAAAACAAGAGTATTTATTTAGATTATCATTTTTTATCATGCACATATGAAAACGTGTGACTAAATGTATATAAGTATATTACGCATTCAAAGACTATTAAAATAAACAAATTATACGGATTGTCGATTTAAACATACTTTTTTTTCCATAGCAAAAAGAAAAAGAAAAAGAAAATCCCTTCGGATCTCTTTAATGTATAACGGCTCTAGACAGAGTAAAGCAAAATAGTGATTTTTTGTTTTAAACTGGACAAACCTCCGAAGAAAATACCATGTGCGCGAATATTCAACAGACGCTAAAAAGCATGTTGCCTGAAGAGTAAGAAGATGATTAGCAAACTGACAGGCCCGAATTCACAAAGGAGGTTTGTCGACAAACCTTGGTTTACATGCGTCATATGACGCGTTTCGACGCGTTTTATAAGCCAGGTTTGTAAAAAAACGAGTCAAAACGCGTCATATGACGTACATAAACCTCGGTTTGTCGACAAACCTCCTTTGTGAATTCGGGCCACAATGTTCGAACTGGGACTCCAAGTTTGGTTTGTGTAGTTTATACAGTGCGTCCCGGAAAAAAACGAAACCGAGAAGTAACGATGTTTTATTATAACTCAATCACAATCATAATTTTAAAAATGACACATATTTGTAAAGCTCAGAACCCCCTCTTTCAGTTGATGCAACTCATATGATGCATATTTCACGCATGAGTGATTAAAGCAATTTGAAGAGAAGAAGCCAAAAAGTCATTTGGCGGACGGTATCTGAATTTCAAAGAGAAAATCACATTTCTAGTAAGTTCATTTTCTGCCTTTTTCATATGACACCTCAATCACTAGGAAAAATGAGCCAGAATTAACAAAGTTCCGTTTGTGCAAAGTAATGCTTGAGTTTTCATAATTTCATTAAACAAATTCGTTTTACACTGGCGGCTTGCCGTAGCAACAAACAAAATTGACAAATAACTCCGTTTCGTTAACGATCAGCCATAAACAAAGGCTGACTGTCAACGAAACGGAGTTAAGTCTTTTGTCAATTCTCTTTCATTTATAAAGGATGGCTTACTACATCACATACGACCTGAATTGATATTCACGTCTGCAGAATTTCATTCTAAACCCAGAACTATGCGTACAACTTACAAAAATTACAATACTCGTAATAAAATGAAACAGCAGAAAAAAATTGAAAGGTACTTTTTACAACTCAAACTCGAATTCAATACCGCTCCCGTCCATCTCATGTTTGTAGACCTTATCAAAATATTCATTCTCAGCCACGGTGAAATTGTCTTTCCAACTGCCAACTTTTCCTGCAAAAGATTGATGAAATATCCAAAGAAGAATGAAAAAAAAAGGTTGATTTCTTGTAAAATGTTAAATATTTGTTGATCTTTTTCTTTTTCATTGTTTTTTATACCAAGGAAATCCAGAATTTCATGGTAGGAATATGCCATGGGAAGATTGATATTTAGGCATAAGCAAAGTTGTTTATAGTCTTTTCCCACATTTTAATGGCTCACAAAAAGCATGTGTGGGGTCCCAGAATATCATTTATTTGTTGCGTGTTTCATGGTTTATGATTTTCAAATTCGCAAGTTTGGCATAGGTCGTAAATGAAATGATATTGAAGCGTGATCATTATTATCTGTCATTCTTGAAAATTGCACGTACAATTTAATAGCCTTTTGACGATTTTGTAGACTGTCACTTCCGTGAACTATTTATCAACTTGTTGGATGAGCTTAAAAGGCCCGAGAAACTGGAGATCGTGTTGCATTGAAAAGTATAAAAATTTATACTCAAAGTTCAATGTCTAGTTTTCAGATTCTCCGTCTATTAGGATGTGAGTTTTATACTTTCATTTATATTTTTGTAATGTCTATGTCACAAAAAGAGAAAGCAAGGGAGAAATACTAACAATTAAATTTCATCAAGTTTTACCTTTCCTGAGGTAGGGCAGTTGTCCGAAGAGTCTTGTCACTGACTTTCCCGTGTCTCCCATTTTGTCTTCGATTTGTTTGTAGGTTTTCTGCATGCCTTTCATTTCGGTCAGCTCGACAATCTTATCCAGCTGTTCATCTGATAGAGGGCGCTCCAGGAAATCTGCAACTCGTTTGATGCTGCCTTTCAAATCCTTTTATGGATACATAATTGCGATATTAGTGTTCAGCATAAGCTAACAACATCGGCTGCTATTTTGACTTTTTTATCAAAATACTTATTGCAGTAACTATATACCGACTCATAAACTCATTTAGGATACAGATCTGAATAATTCGGGAACTAATTTCGTCATAAAACAAGTATTTTACCTTATGGAAGTCTTCGTATTTACAGAGGAGGAGGTTAGGATCATCTTTGCGAGCGAACCAACCTTTGACATGACGGAACCAACTTCCACCAAACACTGTAACAGAAAAACGCCAAAAGATGGTTCAGTGTTCTCATATAATAATAGTAGTATTACTTATAACGATAACAATGATGACGATGGTGATAATGATGATGATGATGATGATGATAGTAATGATGATGATGATGATGATAGTAATGATGGTGATTATGATGAAATCTAGTCAAACATATTCTTCCCAATTTAGGTTTGAAATAATGATATTAATTCTAAAAACCAGAAAAGAACAACCAGACAAGAAAAGCCGAGTCTGCGGGTTCGGCTTTAAATCGTAGACAATCGCACTACGACGTCACTACGATTCTGAGTCGCTGTAACTTTTTTTAGGTTAGGGTAGCTTGTCATCCATTGATCGTGATGTCTCATTAATCCTTTGACAATGCAGATCCTTAATCAATTAGTTTTTACAAGTTTGGATTATCACATTGTTTTTTTGTTTTTAATTCTTCCCAAATCGGATCGTAGTCAGTTCGTGGGTGGCCTTAAAGCGGTGGGCTTTAATGAAATGTTGAGAATAACTGGTGTAGTGGTTATCTTACCTGACTGCTAAGAAAGCATAAATGCTTGTAAGTAAGCAACCAGAGGACCGACGGCTTTAGGTCCTCTCCGTGGGACATGGTAATGCCTCACCAAAGGGCAATAGCGCATTGGTCGCCGGATTACGAAATCACTGCTTAAAAGCCCGGTCACACAGAGGGAACGCATGGGGGACGCACGGCCGGCGCATGGAAAATTTGCAATTTTGGCCAGTGCGTTGTCGTTCGCTAGGCGTGCGTCATCACTCGTTACTCGTTCGTCGAGCGCGCTGGAGCCACGCTATGCATTCGTCGTCATTCGCTGTGTGCGTCGGGATTTTTTGAGCATGCTCAAAAGTGTGCGCGGAGCTCGACGTATGAATGTACACGCCAAAGGCACACCAGACGTGCGTTGAGCGCGCTAGACCAGCGCCAGACATACGCGGAGCACACGCCCTGTATACGCACAGCGCGCTAGCTACACGCTGTGCATTTTGTGTCAGCTCGCTAGCTTTTCCAAAATCATGACAAAAGTTAGGCACACGGCCTTTTCCGATTTCCTATGCGCTTGCCGTGTGTCGTAGAACGCGGTGCATGCGTGGACCATTCGTCCAGCGCGCTAGCAACACGCTGTGCATTCGTGGAAGTTGTTATCATGTGCGCTCTGGGTACGGTCTATATGCGCACTGTATGCGCCCTGTATGCGCTCAGCGCGCTAGCAACACGCTATGCATTTGGTGTCAGCTCGCTGTAGCTATACGACAAAAGTTGGGCGCACGACAACGCACTGGCCAAAATTGCAAATTTCCAATGCGCTGGCCGTGCATTACCCAATTGAGCTATCGCGCATCTAGAGCCGACAAAAGCGCAGTTTTTCCTTTGAATCATCAGAATTTAAGGGGATGGGGAGTGTCCACATGATATAAATGCATACTTATTACCCAGTTTACCCGATCCAGTGTGGTTGTGTGTTTGGATCCAACAGACGATTTGTATTGTACTTACTTTTGTCAGAGAGAAAGTAGGGTACAAATCCTTTCCATCCTTCCATTTCAACGGGGAGGGCGGAACCAATGAACTTGAAATACGAAACGGATACATCCTTCGGGTTCCGTGAAAAATAGATGACCTGGTCAGAGAAGTATAGGACAAACTGATGTTTCCAATTCATGCAAATCAATTCGATAGAAATAGGTGTCTTAAGAAAACATTGGACAGATTAAGAAGACAGTATTATAACAAAAAAAAAAGGTATGCCCTACTCTAAAGTCATGTATACCAATCACTATAACATGTTTTGCTCTAGATACGAGGGATTCTATTTTGAAATAATATATTGGTTCAAATTTTTCTTCTACAAAAAGATATTGGAGAAGACTACATAACGCACGCACGCGTACGCACTCGGAGAGACGGAATAGGGCGCGCACATGCATCACCCGAATCACGGAACGAAATTCGACTTGGGTTCCTATATGCAGGTTTTATTTTCTTTCTTATCCTTTATTTTCTTTATACTATTTAACCATTTACCTAAAGAATGTCGGATAAAAGTTCATGTAGGCTGACTGTTATACGTTCTATCTATACATAACTTGTTGTTTTCAGATGATTGGTTCACTTTAAAAAAAACAGACCAAGAAAATTCAAGAAAAAGAGTAATGTTACGATGTTCATCAAATAATATATAAATATATAAGAACGTTTGTATTTTGCAGAGGTTTCCGTTATCTAATAGTGTACCTTTGATTTCTTCTTGATCTGTTCTGGAGCAAACTCTTCCAGGAGGTGAGAGGCCATGACACGAGGTGATTCCCACTTGGTCATCGCCTCATGACCCGGCGTGATCGTTGCGAGGCCGTCGACGGTGTGGGACAAGGCGAGATCCAAAGCAAACACCATGTGGGTGCGGTCGATTTTCTCGACTCGGACGTCGTTCGTAATGAGGGCCACGATCTCGAAGATCCAATGCGTCCCTACAAGTTTGCCGGAAAGAAATGAGAGAATAGATAATTTCGCAAAATTATTTCAGTGAGCAAGATGCACACAAGAGCCTTCCGAATGTCAAGTCGACATAGTGAAATGCGCCATTATGACGCCATTCTGACAATCTGCGCATGCCACCGTGACCACTACCAAAATCGGAAAGCGTGTCTACCTTGCTTTTGACGCTCATCTCAACCTAAAACGACGTACCAAGCTGGATGTACCAGCACGTGTATGCATGTGGATGAAGAATACATCTCATGTCGGCGTCCTCATGTTCTTAGCAGGGACTTTTAGATTCGCTCGAAGACAATGGGGATTGCTACGATCGACGTCCTTTTAATGCACTGCCTTGAATGGACGTCACACGTATCAGTCCACGCAAATCTAAAAGTCCCTATAATATAGTGCCGCGAGCGGGCGTTGACTGATATCGAAATAGGGAGTAAACAAGCGGTGCGGACCAGGCGCGTATCCACAATGGGTGCCTGTTTTGTTTTTGCTGGGGAGGGGGGGGGGGGGGGGGGGGGGGGGGTGGGGGAGGGGGGGTGGGCCTAGCCAAAAAAAAAAACAGGTACAAAATTAGAATGGTTACGTAAATTGTACCTTTTTTAAACAAACAAGCGGGCCCTCCCCCCCCCCCCCACCCCCCTTGCCAAACATATTGTATTTTTGTTAATTATTTTTTTAAAAGATATATATTTTTTCATTTATTTCTCGCCAAAATGTTTTTTTTAGTCCTCTTACCACTCCCCTTGCTTATTTGCTGGCTGGCTGAGTCTCTGCCAAATATTTCTCACAAATTAGGGAAACGTACGTACGCAATAATAGTTGTCGAATCCATGAGGTATGTCACAGAACGTGCCGTGCGACGTTCTGAAAATTCTCAGAACCGCAAAAGACGAAGGATTCTGAAGAAAAGTTACGTCCTCCCTTTCGTCAAACGTATGATGTTTTCTATTTGTCAAATAATGTTTTTTTCTTCATAAATGGCCTACAATTAACATTTAGTTAGAGGTAAATTACCCTTTAAACAAACTAGCCTCATGGTACTGAGAGAATACAATACCGGATACTTTAAATCTTTTATATCTATGTCAACTACAACAGAGAAAATCATATTCACTTCGATTTACATTAGCTCCTTCCTTTATTATTCCCAATTCACGAACAAAAGCTGGCTTCAAATCCGTTCCATCTGTTACCCCACCCCTACGGACCGAGCTTCCTGCATTTCTGTGAAATAGTAATGAAAAATATAGCCTACCTCTACTATTCTTAATATATCCGTAAACCGATTTAAGTGACTTGACAACTTGTTTAGATGAGAGAAAATGGTGCTAAGGTAGTGACTTCAATGGTAGATGTACAGTTAAAGATATTCTGAAATTTTGAGTGAAAACGGACCATTATTAATGATAACAATTTGGAAAAACTAATCTGATGGATTCTTTTATTCCCCCAACTATAATTATTACAATTAAATTACATTTAAGGTGAATGTAAATCGTCACAAAGCAATGAATTGGCTCTATATACCATTCCAGACATTTAAGTGGTGAAAGATTTTTTAAAGCCTGTCTCATGTCTTATTTTCAAGGAAAAACGGTTGGGAAAATTCAAAAATGGTTGGGAGAATATACTGTTGATCACTGTTAGAGGGTGTTGCATAGTGACTCCTTTAAAGAAAACCATAAATTTCTTTGTGGTATGAATTTTTTTTCAGAATTTGATGCCTGTTAGATGGTAAGTACATTAAAAGGAATATAATAAGTAACATTTCATACCGAAATTACACAATTTTTTCATCAACCTTCAACAATGTAACTGAGTCATTTTAAAGAGACATCACGTTGTGTTCTCTGGAGAAGGCGCTTTAAAAATCCTATAATTCCAATTATTTTTTATATTATCATTTATTATTATTTTCGCTGCGATTATCATTATTATTATCATTAGTATTATTATAATTATTATTATCACCATCACTATTAAGCTACCACTCCTTTTCCTATCCCACCCTTTTCTCCAAACTCACGGTGAATTTACTGTAATATTTGCCTTCCTACAGGTACAACATCTGAATGATTAGGCTATATTTGCATATTACAACAAAATGAAGACATCTTGAATATTCTTACCAGACTTTGGATACGTAACAATATACACATCATCGGGCCTTGTTTCCCAGTTCTGTAGTGCCTCGTATATTGCTGGTTGTTGCATAGGAGTCAGGGTTACACCCTTGTATTCGTGCGTCTGATTGAAGATGTTAATCGCCCCACCTTCCGCGGACGATGCTTTGCTGCTGTCCGTTGCCGCCATCTTCAGATACCTGCTACAGTTTTATATACTAATTGCAGAATGACCGCACGATATTTGTTCTTTCCCGAGTGGCGATTCGGCCATAAAATAGTGCACTTGTTGTGGTATAAATTTTTTTTTAAAGATAAGCCTTTAACGAGATATCGCAATCGAACATCAAACATCGCATAATTAGCGAGGTAGTCTACCTTTCAAAGATCAACCTTGCACGTTTTACGACTGAAAACAGCTACGGAGTAGAGGATCTTAAAAACCTCTGTCCTGCAAAAGCTATTTTCATTCAAATTTATGTACTATTAATGTGGTCGCAGGTCAAATGGTTGGAACTCAACTTATGCGGAGGCGGTCATTAAAACAAGTAACATATCTATCTGAATACAAAGACTAATTCTCATAACAAAAATCTTGTTTACTATTGCATAACAAGTTCGATAGTGTAAAAACTCATTCATTTGGTAAGACCTACCCGAAATTGAATATTGCGCCCAAGCATGACAATAATCAAACAAAAATTGTAACTAAGATTTAAATGAGTTAAGATTTTAAGATGATCAAATGATCTAGGATATGCAAGGTCGTAGCTTAAAGCCCACGCAACCAACACAGACACTAGCGGTTAACCCCCTCTACGTTCGACCTTTCATGCGCAAAGTCTTAAGTCCAGAGAAAATAAGGATTGATCAATGTGAAATACCTACCACTTCTTGATATTTGGGTTTGTCTATATTTATAATTACAACTATATTATCACTTTATTATAAGTATTACAGTTTCCTTTACCTCGTACAATTTGAGGTAAGATTCATTTAGAAATGTGAAATTCTGTGTTTAACCTGAAGAGTAATTTTTTAGAGTAAATTTACTAAAAATTACGTAAAATTACTTCTGTAATATTTTTATAGCCAGAGGGGCGTAAACCTATATACTTTAATGCATAGTTGACGCCCTTTTGGCTCTAAAACTTAATTTATGAAGCCATTTTTTTCACACGCATTATATGTGTTATAGCCTATATGACACTTTTACAATTTTTCGGGAACATGAGCTTTTTCAACCAATCTTGAAACTTAGCTTTAATCATTTATGTTTTATTGTACTTTTTTGGCTTTATTTCTCCGTTCTTTCTATTAAACTATGAACCTTCATATCTTCTATGGTTTAGAAATCAAAATCTCTATCAGGCTTCATGGGTTACCCTATCCTTTATTGTTGTAATAAACATTTAAATCGTTTATTCTCAAAATTTCTGTTTTATTCAAAACAAATGGCAATTTCATATCGACAATGAAACATGTAAATCGCATCATCATTATCATCTTCATTTCCATTTTGCATGTTTGTACAACGTTTATCCATATGTATTTCCTGTATAAAGAAATGTTAAACAAATTGGAACTATTTAAAATATATTTTAATGTAATTTTCTTCTATAACAAGTTTGTATGATGTCGTTAAAAGGCAAAAATACAAACATGCCCTTTGATGAAGTCTAAAGTCTATCATATAATGTATTATTGTCCAATGGATTAAAAGGTTTCACCTCGTCTAGTTTCATCTGTTGCTAATCGATGATTCAATGGACATAGGCATTATAGGAGCCTAGGTCAAATTTGCTAGTGATTTCGTACTTTGACCCAGGGACCACAGCTTGATGGTCATTCCAACAATACAAACACTACACCTACGACAAACCCAAGGTTTCAAGTCATTTTCAGAAGATTCATTGTTCCGAAATTTTCTTTTCTTTTAATGAAATAGCGTTCAAATCTTCGAAAATGAAATAGGGTTTTAATTCTGAAAAAGACATTAGACACACCATTGTACAGGTTTATACTTTCGTAAAAGAAAAAGGCTCTTAAAAAAAATGGGGGACATGCGAAGGATTTAACCATTTATAATTTTTGGACAAACGCACCTTCGGAATAATGAACCATATTTAATATTTGGAATTATGGAGCACCTGGTATCAATGGTATGGGGAATATGTGTTTTGGAATAACGAACCTTCCGCTAGTTGTTCTCAATAATCATAACAACTGATTGAATCCGCTCTCGATCCTCTTTCACCATTCTGTCTTATTCTTCATTTCATATCAATTTGTCACGAAAGTCATTAAAAAGGTCTCTTTCTTGATCTTTGCCGTGCCTCTCCCCCCCCCCCCCCCCTCTCCCACAAGAACCAACGACATCACTATCTCTAACACAAATAAAATGCCCCTCCCATACCCCAACATTCAAACACAACACACGCACACACACGTACGCACTCACATATTTACATAACCAATCATCGCGTCCATGAATTTCTTGACATGATCCATCTGAAGGAATTTAAAAATATATATATGTTGGAAAGTCGGTGCCTGTACACGAAGTTATTTTGTTTAAAATAAAGTCTTTCAAAAAAAATCTCGATATTTTATGGAGAAAAACAAGGAGATTTATTTAGAATATCATTTTCATTATGCACCTATGAAAACGTATGGCATAATGTATTTGAGTAACATTCATTATAGTTAGTGATAGTGGTGGTTATTTTACCTGACAGCTAAGAAAGCAATAAATGCTTGTTAGTAAGCAACCAGGAGACCGACGGCAAAAGGTCCTCTCCGAGGGACCTGGTAATGAGGATTAATGCCTTACAAAAGGGCACTCGCACATCGACTTGGTTTCGAACCCGGGTCACCGGATAACGAGACCACTGCTCTACCGTCTGAGCTATCGCGCCTCCTCTCAAAGACATTAGGAGGCGTGATAGCTCAGTCGATAGAGCAGTGGTCTCGTAACTCTCGGAGAGGACCTAAAGCCGTCGAACGTTTGGTTTCCTTCTTACAAGCATTTATGCTTTCTTAGCAGGCAGGTAAAATAACCACCACCATACATTATGCATTCAAAGACTATAAACAAATTATACGATTGGTCAAGTAAAATATACAAATTTCTCTTATAGTAAATAGAAGATATTCCTTCAGATCTTTTTAATAGAATGGCTCAAGACAAAGTAAAGCAAAATAGAACAAAACAAAACAAATTAAAATTGTAATCAATTTTTAGCTGGGTTAACCTCAGAAGAAAATACCATTTGCGCAAATGTTTAACGGGCCCTAAAAAACGGTGTTACCTGAAGAGTAAAAAGATAATTAGCAAACTGACAATGTTCGAACTGGGACTCCCAATTTGGTATGTGTAGTTTAAGTAGGCCTATACATGTTTAGCTCACTTATGAAAATATATATAGCTCAGATGAAATAAATAACTAAAAATCCGATATGTTAACAAGATTCCTTAATGCAGTGAGGAAAATATACAGATAAAATGGAAACATACATAATTTTTGTTGTTTCATTGTGCTTATGAAGAAAAAAACACTTATTTATAAAAAGGAGGGTTTACTATTTTGAATACGACCTTGAATTGATATTCACGTGTTTAGAATTACTTTCTGAACCAAGGACTATGCATAGAGCTAAAACAAACTTACAATAAGCCTAATGAAATAAAGCAACAGAAGAAGGTGATTGGTATTTTACAACTCAAACTCAAATTCGATACCGCTCCCGTCCATCTCATGTGTGTAGACCTTATCAAAATATTCATTTTCAGCCACGGTGAAATTGTCCTTCCAACTACCAACTTTTCCTGCAAAAGATTGATGAAATATCAAATACACAAAAGTTGAGTGCTTGTAAAATTTAAATAGTTTTTGGTCATTCTTACTGTCTTTACACAGAGGTGATTTTTTAATGTCATCATAGGAATATGATACGAAAAGGATTGATATCTAAATATGAGCAAAGTTGTTTATATGCTTTGGTTAAAGCATGTCTGGAGTCCCAGAAAATCATATATTTGTAGCGTTTTTTATGGTTTATTATTTCCAAATTCGCAAGTTTGGCGTAGGTCGTAAATAAAATGATATTAAAACGTGATCGTGATCTTGAAAATTCCACGTACAATTAGGCAATTGTCGAATTTGTAGACTGTCGCTTCTGTGAATTTTTAAATAACTTGCTGTATTAAAATAAAAGGCACGAAAGACCTTACTTTGTGCTTCCCGAACCTCAAAAAACAGAAATTCTCAAGTGTCATGTTTAGTTTTCAGATTCTGTCTATTTGGGATGTGAGATCCCTACTTTCATTTATATTTTCGTAATATCAATGTCACACAAAGGGGAAGCAAGTGAGAAGTACAAACGATTCAAGTTCATCGAGTTTTACCTTTTCTTATGTAGGGAAATTGTCCGAAGAGTCTTGTGATTGACTTGCCCGTGTCTCCCATTTTGTCTTCGATTTGTTGGTAGGTTTTCTGCATGCCTTTCATTTTGGTGAGCTTGACAATCTTATCCAGCTGTTCATCTGATAGAGGGCGCTCTAGGAAATCTGCCACTCGTTTGATGCTGCCTTTCAAATCCTGTTATGAATATATAATATGCGATGTAAGTGTTCAGCATTAGCTCAAAACATCGGATGCTATTTTGGCTTGTTTATCAAAATACTTATTGCAGTTATTATAAACCTTTTTATAAACGGATTTAGAATAAAGAAATAAATTATCAGGAATTTACTCCGTCATAAAACACTTTTTTTCATATTCATAACAACATCTTCTGTACCTTCCGAACCTTCACCATAGGATCTAGCTTTTAAAGAAGTTCCTATTGGATCATTTGCAAAAACGAAAAGCCACTTTAATATTTGATATGTATATCACTAATTGATAAAATCATGAAAACTGTAACAAGCATCACTATGAAAATTCCACACAATTTTATTAATTTCTCAGCCCTACTGAAAAGTGTGTGTGTGTGTGTGTGTTTTAGGGGGATCTAAGTTAATTGATTGTTAACATGGTCTTTAGGATTGACAGCCTAGCAATAAGACTGAAATTTCCAATCCCCTGTCATCGTTGGAAAGGGTACGGAACCAAATTTTTGTTAACCAACATTTTATGGGCCAAATTCCTCTTGAAATGTATCCTCTTTCAAGCGGCGCAATTTCAATCATAAACATAAAAGGCATGATCCATAAACAAATGAACCATAGGACAAATATGAACGGACTCGATTGGCCCGTATGCTATTCCCATACCTCTATGGACTGTCTTTTAAAAATATAAATAAGCACTGGATCATTAATTATGTCTTCTTCAATAAATTAACTCTTTATATGCCACACAAATATCATCGATGTGCCGATTAATATATATTATGGGAAAAGATATAGCAACGGCTCCAATATAATATAACTGTTTCCGGTTTTGGGCCCTCTGCGAGATGGTTTATGATTCCTCTCTGCGAGAAACATAGTAATGAGGATTAATGGCTTACCAGAGGGCACTAGTGCAACGACTTGGTTTCGAACCCGAGACCTTCCGACTGCGAGACACTGCTCCATCGTACCTCTTTATGTTGCACCCTGGTAGAATCATTATCACTCATTTTTCATTCATAATCTCGTACCAAATTTTCCACCATATGGAAGTCTTCGTATTTACAAAAGAGGTTGTTTGGATCAATAATCTATACTCTCGTACTAAATGTCTTACCTTATGGAAGTCTTCGTATTTACAGAGGAGGACGTTAGGATCATCTTTGCGAGCGAACCAACCTTTGACATGACGAAACCAACTTCCACCAAACACTGAAACAGACAAACGCCAAAAGATGGTTCAGTGTTCTCACATAATAATAGCAGCAGTACTAATAATGATAATTAACAATGATCATGATGAATGATCAATCAACCAAATTCTTCCTGATTTCTGTTCTATATTTGACATTAATTCTCACAACCAGAATTGAAGTGTATTTAAAGGTAATACAAAGTTTTGGGAAATTCTGAAATTGGATGGATAGTAATTCTTAATTTTTTTGATATATTCGGATACCCCTGTGGATGTATTATAAGCACTAAAAAAATTAGCCCCTAAAACACTTCTGCTTTCAAGCAAATTGAATAATAAAAATTTACCGGTGCTCCCGGTAAATTTCAAATATTTCGTATAGCGCCTAAGGCCATTCCATGGTAGCTGTGACCATGGAAATCTCAGAATCTGCAGTTCTGATACATAATTTTCAAACGGGAATAGCAAATCGGTCGATTGTAGTCAAGAAACATTATTCAAAAGCTAAAGTAATATCTGTCTTCAGAGGGCGCTATACAACATTAAGAGTTTATTATTTAAAATTTTATCACTTTAGACTGGATTTCAACCGCGACAACGATCACTGAATATTATAAAATCGCATATGCTTCCAATATGTTAATTTGAACCAAATTCATGACCCCATACCAAAACTTTGTAATACCTTTAAGCCTTCTAGTCGCAAGAAAAGCCAAAGTCGGCAATACTGGTCTGACGTCACTACGATTCTGAGTAGATTGAGCTTTCCCTCCGTTAATGAACCTTGTCATCTATTGAAATTGAGTTTTTTTTTAATAAATCCTTTGACCATGCAGATCGTTATTCGTAAATGTTTTACAAGTTTGGATTTTCACATTATACGCTATAATTGCTAATTATTCCTAAATCAGATCGTAATCATATCGTATAGTGAGCGGTGGGCTTTAATAAAGTGTTGACGATATAGAGTTGACAAAAGCGCAGTTTTTCTCTTGAATCATCAGAAGGGAATTAGCCACGATATCGGTGACTGGCAGTTCGTTCAAAAACTCTAAATTCATGAGAGTTTAAAGCCTATCTGCACTAGTTTAGCCAGGATAGATAAGACCTCCCTGCGTGGTCACTGACAGGTGGTTATCCAAGATAGCCAATGTTAGCCAATGGTAGCCAAGATATCGGTGATTGGCAGTCCCTAACAAAACTCTCCGTTCAAAGGGAAGGAGGATTTTCCACATAAGTAGCAGCATAATTATGACCCAGTTTACCCGATCCTGTGTGTTTGTGTGTTTGGAGTCAGCAGAAGAGGTTTATTGTACTTACTTTTGTCAGATAGAAAGAAGGGTACAAATTCTTTCAATCTTTCCATTTCAACGGGGAGGGCGGGACCCGCGAACTTGAAATATGAAACGGATACATCCTTCGGGTTCCGTGAAAAATAGATGACCTGGTCAGAGAAGTAGGAAAAACTGATATTTTTAATTTATGTAAATGAATTCGAGAGAAGTGGGTGACTTAAGAAAACATAGGACAGATATAGAAGACTGTATTAAAAAAAAGTTTATGTCTTAAGCTATGGTCACAACTCAGAGCGGCGACCGACCGATTTGTAACCTGCTCGGTCGCCGCTGAAATTTAGGCATCGTCCAACGATTTTTGGAGAAGTCGAGCAGGCTGTAGAGCACCAGGGATTCCTGGGTGGTGCCATGTCGATTTTCCGTCGGTCGCTGGTCGATTGTAGGTCAAAACTGGGCGAAATCGGGGATTTTCTCCGGGCGGCGCGGAGGCAGTGACCGACCGATGACCCACCGATTCCTGGGCGTTCTCCCACCAGCCACCAGCTGATTTTAAAGAATTTGCCAGGCAGCCGGCCGGTGATCGGTGGGGTACCAAAATATGCTCGGTGCCGGGCGGTCGCAGCCCGGGCGCAGACCTAATCGAGCGTTCGCCGTTGAAAGATTTAGGTCAAAAATCGAAGCCGCTAGGTCAAAGGCTGCCGACCGATTCTGAACTCGCCGGTCAGTGACCGACTGATCTCCCAGCGACGACCAGCCGGCGACCGGGTGGTGACCACTCGGCAGCCTTCAACCTAACGGCTTCGATTTTTGACATAAATCGCTCGACGGCGAACGCTCGATCGGGTCAGTGCCCGGCGGCGACCGCCTGGGCACCGAGTGTATTTTGGGCGACGAGTGAAAAGTGAGCAGGCGCCGCCGAATTTTAAATCCGCGCTAAAACTTCAGCGACGACCGAGCGATGCCCTGAAAACAAGCGGTGCCCGGGCGGCTGCCGATCGGTTCCCGGGCGAAATTGGCTAAAAACTCGCCGCCCGGTCGCCGAGCTGGCTACTTTTTTGGGTTGTGACCATAGCTTTACTCTAAAGTGTACCCATCACTATAACATGTTTTGCTCTTGGTATGAGGGATTCCTTTTTGGGATAATATAGTGGTTCACATATTTCTTCTACAAAGAGATATTGGAGAAGACTGCATAACGCACGCACGCGTACGCACTCGGAGAGAATAGGGCGCGCACATAACCTGAACGGAACAAGTACGATTTTTATTGTATTGGGTTTCTTGTTAATGCAGGTTAGTTTTAAATTTAAATCTCATCCTTTATTTTCGTTATACTCTTTAACCATTTACCTATATAATTTTATACATTAATGTAGGCTGACTTTTATACATTTGACCTTTACATAAAAAAAATTCTTCAGATGATTGGTTTATTTTTAAAAACAGAACAAGTAATTCCACGACAAAGGTAATATTACGATGTTCATAACTTTATGAAAGCGTTTGTATTTGGCAGAGGTTTCTTTATTTAATAATGTACCTTTGATTTCTTCTTGATCTGTTCTGGGACAAACTCTTCTAGAATATGACTGGCCATGACGCGGGGTGATTCCCACTTCGACATCGCCTGGTAGCCCGGTAAGACCGTCGAAAGACCATCGACGGTATTGGACATGATTACGTCGAGAGCGTATAGCAGGTGTGTGCGATCAATCTTCTCGACGTCGGCGTCGTGCATGATGAGGGAAACGATCTCCCAAATCCAATGCGTACCTGAGCAGTGTTCACCAGAGAGAGCGGGAGGGGGGGTTGAATAAATCATTAACATAAATGGAAAAAAATGAGAAGGCGAATAGGACCATTTTGTTGAACCAAAAACCGGGGTCGAATTAAGCCACGTATAATAATAATAACAACAACAACAACAACGATAACTATTATAAAATCGTTTGTAAAAACCCTATCTACTAATGTTTCTTAGCGTTTGAACACAACTTAGAACACACAAACCTTAACAAAAAATAAGATGAGAGGTCCCCTACCTGACTTTGGATAGGTAACAACGAAGACATCATCGGGTCTCGTTTGCCAGTCCTTCAAGGACTCCACGATGTCAGGTACACGCATGGCTGGTAACGTGACTCCTTTATACTGGATACTTTTGGACAGGATGTCGATCGTCACTAACTCATTGGTCGTGTTTGTAGTCGTCTGTGACGCTTCGGCAGTATCCATATTTTTGTAATCGTTCTCTTGATCTATCTAAAATGTTTTCTTGAATATTGTTTAAGATAAGTTAAGATTGATCGTATACCAGCTGATAAAATGATCTAGGACATACAAGGTTGTAGCCTATAAAGCCGACTGCAACTGGCACCGACACTGTCCGTTAACCCTCTCTTTGTTTAGAGGTGGCACATTGTTCAACCTTTCATGCGAAAAGTCTAAAGTCCAGAGAGAATAAGGATTGATTAACGTTTAAATAGCCTATTTACTTCTTGATATTTATTGTTTAGTTTACCATAACAACTTTATTCTCACTACACTATAATCATTACTGTTTTCTACACGTTGTACTATTTAAGGTAAGATTCATTTAGAAATGTGAAATACCGTGTATAACGGTAAGAGAATTTTTTGAGTAAATTTAACCACAATCACTTCTGTAATATGTTTATAGCCAGAGTGGCGCAAACCATATACTGTAATACAAAGTTAGTGTCCTTCTGGCTCTGAAATAGGCTGGAGATGTTGCTTGGTTCCTCCTTAAAATAATTCATGAAGTAAATATTTCCACATGCATAAAACATGTTATTGCCTACATTATAATTTTGCCAATTTTCGGGAACATCAACTTATTTAATCAATGTTGTAACTTAGCTTTAATCTGTTATCTTTTGTTTTACTTTACAATAGCTTGTACAGTTTTTGGCCTTATTTCCTCGTTCTTTCTATTAAACCAGGAACTTTCATATCTTCTATGGTTTAGAAATCACAATCTCTATCAGTCTTCGTGGGCTACCTATACTCATTGTTGCATAAACATGTAAGTAATTTATTCCCAAATTTCCGTTTGATTAAAAACAATGGCAATTGTATACAATAAAACATGTCAATCGCATGTTAATATATAAAGCAGTACTTGTTAAGTTTTCAATATTTTTAACGCGTTATCAATGTAATTTTATGCCATGTACATTTTACTTTATAAACAGAACAGCTTGAGCTCTAAAATGCATACTCGATGATTTTTATCTTCTCAATAAACCGAACTATTAAATTATTTTAATAAAAAACTATACGATAAGAATGATAATGAAGTTTGATCGTGTGAATGTCGCAGAGCTATACGTCGTACGAGCAAAGCGTCCTGTAGCGAAATGGCAAATTTTGATTTCTTTTCGTATAAACGACTAGAAGACATTTCGCGGTGGTCAAGTAATACGAATATTACACATAACAGCATATTTTCCTCCCGAAAGAGTAATAGTGTTAGATTGTCAGTTTAAGGTCATGATGTGATGGCATGTGCGCTATACAAGTAGATACAATTCTTCTTCCCTTTTTTCTTCTTTATTTTCTTCTTCTTCATTTCCTTCTCCTCCTTCTCCTCCTTGTTATTGTTATTATTACTAATTTTTATATTATCATAACTAGTTTCATTATTTGTATAATTATTTGTAATAGTAGTAGTAATATCAGTATCATCATCATGATCATCATGATAATATGTATATTAGTATCATTATTATTATTATAACTACTAGTAGTAGTAGTAGTAGTAGTAGAAGTAGTAGTAGTAGTAGAAGCAGTAGTAGTAGTAGTAGTAGTAGTAGTAGTAGTAGTAACAGCATCATCAGCATCATCATCATCATCATCATTATCATCATTATCATCACATCATCATCATTTGCATCATCGTTGTCATCATGATCGTCATTATCACATCATCACCATCATCATCATCATTATCATCATTCCCATTTTGCATGTTTACAACGTGTATCTATATGTACTTTGTGTATAAATCCTCTCTTCTAGGTCATCTTACATAAGTTGGACATATTTATAATATATTTCAATGTGATTATGTTCTGTACAACAGGTTTATAATAATGGTGACTTTTTAAAGGTAAAGACCAGGACCCTGTTTCATAAAACTTGATATCAATAACAAGTTACAAGCTACTGTTATAAGCTACTGAAAACAAGGCATCTGATTGGCTGAGAGCAAAGTTGTCATAGAAATTTAGCATTTGTTATAGATAAAAGGTTTTATGAAACGGGCCCCTGTATTGGAAACGCTCCAATTTCAAAAAATGAAATGGAAGCTCTCATTACCAATCATGTGAAAGAATATGTTTTGACTAATACATGATGATAACAAATTTGCCGGGAAACCGCCTACTAATTGATATATTTTGTAAATTAGTATATTTATTTGACTGTGAGAAATATAGGGTAGTCCCATATACATCTTTCTGTGTATAGTGCTTGTAACTTTACGAAGAATGGGCCAAATTTCTTATCATTTTGATGATTGCAGTACACACCAATACTTATATGTTAGATGATCAACCTTTACTGATCGATTCCACAACGTTTCTTTCACAATGCAATCGCATGACCGTAACTGGTCTTTCCCTTTAAATAGCTCACATGTCCGCCACGTCGAGACGCTCCTGGCGCTGCCCCGATTATTACCCTGACTTTAGCAAGGCGGCCATTACTGCGCTCTAGCGTTTCAAGGAATAAGTTCCTGTCAGGTACCCATTTACATCACCTGGGATGAGTGCGGCAAATGTATATCAATGCCTTGCCAAAGGACATTTATGTCGTGGCGGGACTCAAACCGCGGACCTTGTGATCAACAGTCCGGACATATCCACTCGACCACGACACCTGAACGTCGTTGAAATGAAACACAAACATTTCCTTTGATAAAGTTTATTTGTCCAATGGGTTTTAAGGTTTCACGTTGCCTAGTTTCACTCTTTGATAATCGATGATTCAATGAACATATGCATGATAGGGTCCTAGAGCAAATTTGCTAGTGATTGTGTACTTTGACCCAGGGACCAAGCTTGATGGTCAGTCCAAAATAACCAACACCACACCTACGACAAACCCAAGGTTACAAGTCCTTTTTCAGAAGATTCAATATTCAGAAATGTCGATTTCTTTCAATGAAATAGCGTTTATATTTTTGAAAATGGAATAGGGTTTTATTTCTGAAAAGGACATTAATAACACTTTTGTAGGGGTATATACTTTCGGAAAAGAAAAGTACTTCAGAATAATGAACACAACGACATCACTTTATCTAACACCCATAAATACCCCCAACATCCAAACGCAACACGCGCACATACACGCGTACGCACTCACACATTTTCACAGCCAATCATCGCGTCCATGAATTTCTCGACATGATCCATCTGAAGGAATTATAAAAAAAAACATTAGGTAGGAAAGTTGATGCCTGTACACGAAGTTATTAAGTGAATAATAAAATCTTTCAAAACAAATCTCGATACTTAATGTAAAAAAACAAGTATATTTATTTAGAATATCATTTTGATTATGCACCTATGTAAACGTATGGCATAATGTATTTGAGTAGCATTCACTATTTATCTTAAAGCGACATTATGCATTCAAAGACTACAAACAAATTATATGGTAGTCAAGTAAAATATACAAATTTATCTCATAGCAAAAAGAAGAAAACAAGATATTCTTTCAGGTCTTTTAAATATAATGGCCCTAGACAAAGTAAAGCAAAATAAAACAAAACAAAACTAATTAAAAAACACAAGTTATAACTTTACAAACCTCAGAAGAAAATACCATGTGCACCAATATTTAACAGACGCTAAAAGAGTGTTACGTGAACATTTCGAAGATAATTAGCAAACTGACAATGTTAAAACTGTGACTCCCAATTTGGTTTGTGTAGTTTAAGTAGGCCTATACATGTTTAGCTCACTTATAAATGGATATATAGCTCAGATGAAATAAGTAACTAAAAAGTCAAAATATGTCAACGCGATTCTATGATGGAGTGAGGAAAATATACAGATTCTTATACATTCTTTTACAATTTGCAGTTTAGCTATGCAACGCATCTTATAAAATACTTTGTGTACTTGTTTACATTTTGCCAAATAATACTTTTCGATTCTTTGTTCTCATTGATAAACACATTGACTTATATAAAAAGGATGGTTTACTTTCTTAAATACGACCTGAAATAATATTAGCGTTTGCAGAATTCCATTCTGAACCAAGGACTACGCGTAGAACTAACACAAAATTATAATAAGCCGAATGAAATAAAGTAACAGAAGAAGGTGATTAGTATTTTACAACTCAAAATCGAATTCGATACCGCTCCCGTCCATCTCATGTGTGTAGACCTTATCAAAATATTCATTCTCAGCCACGGTGAAATTGTCCTTCCAACTACCAACTTTTCCTGCAAAAGATTGATAAAATATTACATTAAAAAAATGTAGTTATTTTAACATTCAAAATAAGTGTTGGTCATTTTCACCGTCTTTACACGTAGGGGATTTCAAATTTCATCGAAGGAATATGATACGAAGAGGATTGATATCTAAATATAAGCAAAGTTGTTTAAATGCTTTTGTTTAAGCATGTGTGGAGTCCCAGAAAATCATGTATTTGTAGCGTTTTGTATGGTTTATGATTTCCAAATTCGCAAGTTTGGCGTAGGTCGTAAATGAAATGATATTGAAACGTGATCGTTATATGTAATTCTTGAAAATTCCACGTACATGCAATTGTCGCTTCTGTGAACTTGTTAATAACTTGCTGTATGAAATTAAAAGGCATGCAAGACCTAACTTTGTGCTTCGCTATTAAACTTAAAAAAAACAGAAAATCTCAAATGTCATGTTTAGTTTTCAGATTCTACGTCTTTTGGGATGTGAGATTTATACTTTCACTCATATTTTCGTAATATCTATGTCACACATTGGAAAGTAAGTCAGAAGTATTAACAATTCAAGTTCATCGAGTTTTACCTTTCCTGAGATAGGGCAGTTGTCCAAAGAGTCTTGTGATTGACTTGCCCGTGTCTCCCATTTTGTCTTCGATTTGTTGGTAGGTTTTCTGCATGCCTTTCATTTCGGTGAGCTCGACAATCTTATCCAGCTGTTCATCTGATAGAGGGCGCTCCAGGAAATCTGCCACTCGTTTGATGCTGCCTTTCAAATCCTGTTACGAATACATGAACATCGATATCAGTGCAGGGGCGGATCTACGGGAGGGGGGTTAGGGGATTTAAACAGCTCCCCCCCCCCCTTTGGCTGACAAAAAAACAAGAAGAAACAATTCTTCAAATTTCGGGTGGGGGGGGGGGGATTCTTTTTTTTTTTGAGTGCTTTCTACCCCCTTCCCCCGCAATATAGACCGGCACTTTTTTCAAATTTCGGGGGGAAAATGAAGGCAAAAAATGTAGTGCTCACTACTCAATTGCCCTGTATGCTATTTCCATACCTCTACTGGTGTCTTCAAAAAATGAAAATAACTGCACTGGTTCATTGATTACGTCTTCTTCAATTGTATAACTCTTTATATGACACACAAAGATTATCAATGTACCACATAATATATATCATGGGAAATGAAATAGCAACGGGTTTGATATACTATAACTGTTACCGGTCTTTAGTCCTCTCTAAGAAACTAGGTAATGAGGATTGATGCCTTTAATATCAGAGGGCACTAGTGCAAAGACTTGGTTTCGAACCCGAGAGCCCCTGACTAGGAGACTCTGCTCTACCACGGAGCCATCGTACCTTTTGATGTGGCTACACTGGTAGAATCATTATCACTCATTTGTCATTCATAATCTCTTACCAAATTTTCCACCATATGCGAGTCTTCGTATTTACAAAAGAGGATGTTAGGATCAATATTTAATAATCTCGTACCGATTTCTTACCTTATGGAAGTCTTCGTATTTACAGAGGAGGAGGTTGGGATCATCTTTGCGAGCGAACCAACCTTTGACATGACGAAACCAACTTCCACCAAACACTGAAACAGAAAAACGCCAAAAGATGGTTCAGCGTTCTCACATAATCATAGTAGTAATACTCATAATAATAACAATGATGATGATAATGATGATGATGATAAAATCTAATCGAGCATCTTCTTCCTGATTTCGGTTATAAATAATGATATTAATTCTCACAACCAGAATTGTAGTGAATTTAAGCCTTCTAGTCACAAAAAGCCAAGTCAGCTTTAAATCGTAGACAATCACACAACTGGTATGACGTCATTACGATTTTGCCTCGATTTAGCTTTCCCTCCGTTGGTGAAGCTTGTCATCCAATGAAGTTGAGGTTTTATCAATTGTTTGACCATGCAGATCCGTAATCGTTTAGTCTTTACAATCTTGGATTTTCACATTAAAGGCTTTTGCAAATGCTTCAAAAATCGGCTCGTACTCAGATCTTATAGTGAGGACCGGGCTTTAATAACATGTTGAGGATATAGAGCCGACAGAAGCGCAGTTTTCCCTTTATATCATCGGAAGCGGAGCTACGATATAGGTGATTAGCAGTTCGTTCAAAAACCCTAATTATGAGAGGTGGAGCGTTCCACATGGTGTGAATGCAAACTTATGACCCAGTCTACGCAATCTTTTATGTTTGAGCGTTTGGAGTCAGCAGAAGAGTTTTGTTGTACTTACTTTTGTCAGAGAGAAAGTAGGGTAAAAATCCTTTCCATCCTTCCATTTCAACGGGGAGGGCGGAACCAATGAACTTGAAATACGAAACGGATACATCCTTCGGGTTCCGTGAAAAATAGATGACCTGGTCAGAGAAGTAGGAAAAACGGATATTTTTAATTCACGCAAATGAATTCGATATAAATACGTGACTGGAGAAAAAAAAAAAAGACAAATATACAAGACAGTAACAAAAAAAAAAAAAAGGAACATTTTTGGACAACATCCAGTCCACAATACGTCTCTTTGCAGATGACGGACAGCACCCTCTATCGTGAGATTCGAGGCCCTGAGGACCATCTAATCCTAAAAGACGACCTTCAACAGCTTTCCAGGTGGTCTTCAAACTGGATGATGGACTTTAATGTTTAAAAATCGCACTATCCTCACCATCGCACGGAAGCGTACTCCTAGCATCCGAGAATACCACCCGTCAAATGGACTGATCCCGAGAGTCCTAGTGCCCTAGTGCGTCCCCAATCGGAGTATGCCTCTGAGGCTAATTGGAACCAACACAGCGTCACAGTCACAAAAATGCTAGAGCAAGTACAAAGAACAGCGGCTCGCTTCGTGTACCGTGACTACAGATACACCACATCACCAACGGCTCTTGTGGCAGCTCTAGGGTGGGACACGCTTCACACACGTCGAATCCTCGACCAATGCACCCTTCTCTACAAGATCCATCACCGTCTTGTCTCCATACCTGCACCAACTATTGTCATCCCTGCTACATACTTTGGAAGACACGAACACAACCTGAAGTATGTAATTCATGTTGCAACTATCGACTCCTTCAAGTTATCATACTACCCAAGAGCAATAAGGATCTGGAACCATCTGCCAGGCTCAGCAGTCAATGCAAAAGGAATAACCCACTTCAAGGAGGCTGCTCTACCCTCGTACAGAATGATGCAGCCCCCTGAAGGTTCTCACATTATATAAGCTTACTAGCTTGGTTTTACTTGCACTGGACTTAACATATTTTACTGTAATTCAACAAGTGCTTTGTCCACACACCGTTCCAGCAATTCATGACACTCTTAGTATATACTCGCCTCACCTACCATCCCAGTATAGCTTCCTGAGTGAGCTGCCAAAGGGATTACACAACCAAGTACCAAGATATGAGGGGTTCAATTTTGCGATATTAAAGTGGTTCAAATAATTTTTCTAAAAAGAGATATTGGACAAGACTACATAATGCACGCGTTCGCCTTCGCAGAAAATAAGGCGCGCAGATAACCCGGAACAAAGTTCGACTTTGGTTCCTTGCGAGTCTTAAACGCCGGGTTTTATATTTTCTTTTATTTTCGTTATACTCTTTAACCATCTACCTAAAGAATGTCGGATACATTTTATGTAGGCTGACTTTTATCCGTTTTACCTATACTCAAATTATTTCCATTCAGATGTTTGGTTCACTTTAAAACACAGAACAAGAAATTCCACGAAAAAGAGTTATGTAACGATGATGATTACTGTATGGAAATGTTTGTATTTGAAAGAGGTTTCCGTTATTTAATAATGTACCTTTGATTTGTTCTTGATCTGTTCTGGAGCAAACTCTTCCAGGAGGTGAGAGCCCATGACGCGAGGTGATTCCCACTTGGTCATCGCCTCATGACCCGGCGTGACCGTTGCGAGGCCGTCGACGGTGTGGGTCAAGGCGAGATCCAAACCGAAGACCATGTGGGTGCGGTCAATCTTCTCGATTTGGACGTCATTCATAATGAGGGAAACGATCTCGAAGATCCAATGTGTCCCTACATGTTTGCCATAAAGAAATGAGAGAATACATAGTTTTGACAAATATTTCAGTAATGCCAAATTCACACGAGGGCTTTTCAAATTTCAAGTCGACTTAGTAAACTGCGACATTATGACGTCATTCTGACGATCAGCGTATGCCGCCATGTCCAATACCAAATCGAAAAGCGTGTCTACCTCGATTTTGACGCTCACCTCAACCTAGAACGCCGTTCTCTAGTTATGATACCTAGTTAGCTCAGGGAGGTGATAAAGAAGGAGTCGAGACTCGTGTAATTTATTCAAACGCATGCGTGAGTTGTAGAGCGTAACAATGGGATGCGTAACATTCCATTGCGGGAATCTCGTAGGCCAGGCACCAGTTTCACATTTATGAAATTAACGGCAAAATTTTAGATTATTAACTTTTTATGGGGATTGTATTAGGAATAGTGCATCAAACAATTTTTCAAATTTAGTACTCCGTCCTTCTTATAATTTGTGTGCCAGAGTTGGAAAAAAAGAAATTAGATCTTGGCAAAAACTCAATATTTTAGGATAATCCGACTATTTTCGAATGTTTTAATGTCCCGTCATTTAATAATCCATGATTTACAATCTTTGACAACTTTAAGTTTGCTAATGTGTGCTTTAGTGTGCTATTGGTATTTTTGCAATTGGAAAAAAGTATGAAACTACAAAGGTTTGTGTTCGATTGTTCAATTCCATACACATTCAACAACTGATGAGAAATCATTGAAAGGTACTGCGAACATTTGTTGAGATACCATTTTCTGATGTAAATTCGGATATTTTGTGCGCTCTTGTATCTCACCACCTGGTCAATAGTTGCGGAGTAGCGCATACATTTTCGGCGGCTTGGAGCATGGGGTCAGAGGGGAGCAGCTTGATTCCACTCCTTTTCTATCACCTCCCTGCTACGCTGTGCCGGTACGGGATTTTAGCTTCATTTGAAGATGAAGTTGAGTTCTGGTCATGCGATTGCATTGTGAAAGAAACGGTGTGGAATCGACCAGAAAAGGTTGATCATCTAGCATATACGATTTTGTGTGTATTGCAAGGTTCTGGAATCATCAAAATGATAAGAAATTTGGCCAAGTCTTGGTAAAGTTACAAACACTGATGTTACATGACATATTTAGAATATGAGGGCATTTGAAGAGCCATGCTTTTCAGGGAACATGTCTTATCTGATGTTCTTCCACACTTGCATAATAAGAATGATAACGCTCACAAATTATTTTTCACCTCTTCCCAGAACTCAACCTTCTCTTTAAAGAGGCACGCGCGGGAGAAATATGCATATTCATGACGAATACATCTGATGTCGGCGTCCTCATGTCAACTAGTGCCGCAAGCGGGCGTTTACTGAAGTCGAAATAGTTTCAAAGGGAGTGACTAAAGTGTGTGAACTACCTGTGTGAACACGCGCTCTTGATGTATACTGCTTTCTCATCGACACAATCGCAAAGCCCTCATTGGCTGACAATTAAAGAGGACTGCTTTACTAATTCGCAAGGGTATGAGCATCATGATGTTGATGCCCCTGATCCACGTATTATCCTCCTAGGCACCCCCCCCCCCCCACCCCTACTCCGGGAACGCAGGGAACGCATGCGTGTTCCCAAAATCTCCGGCCCGTAACAACAAGATCTACCCGTATTGAATTTACACACTGGACTTATGCTTAAAGGGGGGGGGGGGGTACTGAAAAGGCTCGTATAACAAAAGAAAAAGATCTGTCCGTATTGACTTTACACACCGGACTTATACTGAAAGGGGGGGGGGGTGCTGGGAACACGCATATGGGTACCCTAAATAACACTTGAGTGGGGGAGGGGGCGGGCTAGGCAGATCAATGTCCCTTACTAAGTGCCTTCCTGTAACTACCATCATGAAGACTTGGGCCCGGACATTTAAATTGAACCAAATGAAACAGACATGTGCTTGTTTCGGACAAGTGGCTTAATGACTCTGACTTCGGACTCTCTGAAATCATTCATGCATGATCCATTGATCATAACTTGTTGTCTTGTGACGGTAGAGAACGTGAGTTTTGTAAGTATGTATGCATTAATAAAAAAAAAGATTTATTGATTACATTCCTAAACTTCAGTTTCCTTTTTTTCCAGGGACACCCTGTATACCTGATTTGGAATAGGAGACAATTTACGGCGAAAAACTACGAATTTGTTTTAATTGGTCAAAGCATGGACCTACTACAAAGTCCATGGCCTAATACATGTCATTGGCCGGATTTCTAGGTGAAAGGTTCGTGGTCGGAAGCTATGGTTAAAATCGGGTTACATATTAACTTTATACAAGCAATGCTATCGTGGTAAGATTGTGATATACTACTCTTGGTAATTGTTGACCCTCAAACCAAGAAGATAACAATAATTGTAAACAAACCACCAGTTAAGCCGCTTTAACAAGCACATTTTTCTGTAGCAGTGTTTAAAATCATAAATCCATAATAGCTTATTACAATGAATACTAAGAGTAACTTGAATAATGATAAATATGACAATAACAATACTAATAATACTAATAATAGCAATAATCCGCCTACTGCTACTACTTCAAATACTAATAATAATGGTGATACTAATACTATTAATAGTGATAAGACATGTAATTCACAAGATTTGTGAGGCGTTTAATGGTTACTAAATTGCAAATTAAGGTTGACTTTTGTTGATCTGTAATATTGTATACATCCCATATCTTTTGACTTTTTGATGGTCCATTATGTCCTGTATTTTTATATTCTGTTACTTTTGTTCTACCTGCTAAATTCCAACCCTAAACAGAAAACCTCCAATTCCATCAACTGACCATCTGTTCACAATATAGCATTGCATTTTTTTATACAATGCTCACTCACAAAATTAAATTATATTTCAGCAGTTGCTATGTCGGAAATCTCCATGCAACACGATGAGAAGAAGGGTTTTATTGTGCTATTATATGAAAACATGCAATGCTAATGCAATAAGTTCATTTTTTTTTAAAGTCATCTTAAAGGGATAGTTGAGGTCTGTTTTCAGACCGCAAATGCCTTCAAAGTGCATGGTTATTGCACTTATTCTTATCTATGACATTTATATTGCCCTTTTAGAACCTAAAATTGCTACGAAGGTAATTTTAGACCCCAAAAATGTTTGAAATGTAGCTAATACGATATACCAATTCAGCTCAACTTTTAAAAAAAAACACGGTGACCGTTAATTAATTATTTAATTAAAAAATAACAATACATGAGCCGGCTAATTGCGGGTAATATAAGCAATACGAAAATGCCAACAAAAAAGCCAACATCGGCATTGGCTGAAATACGACGTAAAAGGCGTTATTTCGTTTGTTATAACGTGTTTTTTTTATTTTTCAAAAAATCTCGTATTTGTGGTGGTAAACAAGTATTAGAAATCGTTATATTTCAGCCGTCTCTGAACCGATTTTGATCAAACAAAGATGATTTTGTCATTTAAATATTATGTTCTTTCAAATTTGACACTCAGTTTTTCATTATCTCACAAAAAAAGTTATTTTGTGTAGTGCCCTCTGCAACAGAACTCAACTATCCCTTAAAGCTTATTATTATTATCATTTTTGTTTTAATATCTGATTTAAACCACACACACAAAAAAAGTGCCGGCGGGCATTTTGAAAAAATAGCCCGACCGTCAGGGAAAATGTACCGACCGGCCATTTTGAAAAAAATATAAAAAAGGGCTTACGCTAAACATGTTTTTTTGTAATGGCCTTAGGTTCTCAGTGGGTGAGGACATACCACTCTATTATTCTTAATTTATCTGTCGACTGAAGGGACAGCGCATTGTGACCTCCGAAAAGGTGTTTTACAAATCCAATATATTTTTGTATTATTATTTATTATTTGTATTTTTATTTATTATTATTATTGTTATCATCAATGTTATTATTAAGCTACGACATCCCTTCCTGCCCCATCCCGTCTCCCTACTTATGGTGAGGTCATTTTACTTGTGGGCCTTCCTTCACCGATGATTAGTCTATATGAGGTTTATTTGTTATAAAAATGAAGACATCTTGAATTTTCTTACCAGACTTTGGATAGGTAACAATATACACATCATCGGGCCTTGTTTCCCAGTTCTGTAGTGCCTCGTATATTGCTGGTTGTTGCATAGCGGATAGAGTTACGCCCTTGTATTCGTGCGTCTGACTGAAGACGTCAATCGACGGTGCCTTGCTGTTGTCCGTTGCCGCCATCTTCAGCTACCTGTTACAGTCTTATATACTAAATTACAGAATAATCGTGCGATATGTTCTTTCCCAAGTGGTGTTTCGGCAGTTAAATGGTATCACCTCTTGTGGTATGTAGTTTTTAAAGGGTAACCCTCTAACGAGATACCGCGATTAAACATCGAACGTCGCATAATAAGCGAGGTAGTCTACTTTTCAAAGACCAACCTTCCACGTTTTGAGACTGAAAACAGCTACGGAGTAGAGGATTCGAAGCCTCTGACGATCCTTTTGATTCTATTTTCAATCAAATTTCTGTACTTGTAATGTGGTCGCAGGCCAAATGGTTGGAACTCAATTTATTCGGAGGCAGTCATCAAAGCAAGTAACGTATATGCCTGAATACAAAGACTAGTGCTGAAACCAACAATCTTGTTTACAATTACATAACAAGTTCGATAGTGTAACATCTCAGTCAACCGGTAAGACCTACCCGAAATTGCATATTCTGCCAAAGCATGACAACAATTTAAAATACATTGTAATTTAAAAGAGACGCAATGAAAGAAACTTAGAAAGAAATAAGAAAGCGTTTGCACCCATATTTGGTCACCAGCAGATCGAAAGTCCAGTAGAATATAGCTGTCCATACTAGCGTACGAAACGGGGTGAAGGGGGGGGGGGGGTTGGGCAGAGGGGGTGGGCAGCAGCCCCAGACAGGTATTGGAATATACAGTTAAATCAGAATAGGTCTTGCTATCCTATAGCTTTAATATAGCTCTTATTTCGTATTTTTAAAAGCAAGACTATATATTGCTAATTTGACTCACTAAAGTTTTCTTAAAGAAATAGACTGTAGAGGTCATCTTTTCAGGTCTCCGTGCTTTTAAATTTACAAAGAAATATATGAAACCAACTTGAACAATATCTGGCCGAATACCCCTCGCCTTATCAGTTCATTCCTTTCAAGCGGGTCCTTTGTCCATCTTGACCGGGTCCTACTTCAGTTTTAGACCCTTTTCAGGTTTATGGTGGTATTTTTTTTTTTGAGTTCTCCAACGGTCATTCTAAATCAAAAGCAATATTGACGTTATTCGGAGGTATCTTTAGCAGATTAGAGTGGGCTGGAATTAGACACGGTCAGTTAATTTTAGGTGTTTACTTGACAAAAATAGAGACAACTTATCACGTTATCATATACGTGGTATACTTTGCGGCTTGCTAATAGCTAATCACGACAAGAATTGCTGTCGGTCAGTGGATTGTGCTACGTGATGATAGTAATGTAAACAGCATTGTTGACGGTAGTAATCATTAGCAACGATAATAACGATGAGAATAACCTAATTAAAACAAAAAGTTACCCACTGTATGTATATATAGCACATATGTCCTATATAAAGGCCAAATCCACTCCAATTTTCAAAAATTATAGCATGTTGTAAATCGATCAAAGGTTAAAACTGCCAAATAACTCGGGCGAACTTCAATCAGGTGATTTTGAAGAGCGATTTTTGTTTCGGTTTTTTCGAGCAAAACATTTAGATTTGCCGCACGGATGTCAGATTGTTGATCACGTGATGTGACGTATGCTCCTCACAACGAAAGCGTGCGCCGCGCCGGCGGTATACATTCTGACAATTCAGATGCCAATGTGCCAGGCTTATGGTTGTTCGAATCGGCCAGATGGCTTTAAGAATTAAAAGTTTCTTTACCATCCCAGCAATGTGACCGTATGTAAACGGCGCCTAGGAGGAATGCTTACCAGAGGTTAATAATGTCTCGAAATATTCTCGACAACTCGATCATTATTCTTTGATAACTTTTTGTTTTTTGTATAATATTTTTCATTATTTGTTTGTAGATATATAACTTAGTTCTATATTTTTTCTCGATTATATTGTGTAATCTGTTTTAACAATGTGCATATAGACTCTCTAAATGGTAGTCTGTTTTTTTACTGATACCTTTCATAGTGGCCTGATTTTCAACGGATGCGTTCGGACGCATCCGATGATACAGATGAGAAAAATCTGATA
The DNA here is from genome assembly GCA_035222895.1 of Strongylocentrotus droebachiensis. Taxonomy (NCBI): domain Eukaryota; kingdom Metazoa; phylum Echinodermata; class Echinoidea; order Camarodonta; family Strongylocentrotidae; genus Strongylocentrotus; species Strongylocentrotus droebachiensis. The sequence continues at coordinate 201,762 of JAVYIG010000376.1, forward strand.
GAATAGCCGATGAAAAGAAGACAAATAGGCGATGAAATTCTTTTTCTATCGGTGTGACTCCGATGAAAAGGCCACAATGAATAGATTCGGGTGAAAACACCGATGAAAATGGTCAAAGGTCGTTATCTTGTTCCGGCTAAAGCTAGTTTACAATATTTGTTTCCGGAACCCGGCTGGCTAGCGGCAAGCTTGTTGAAATTTTGTTGAACATACTGCTATCTAGATGCTGCTAGATGGGGCGCGGGCTTAAATTTATTTCCTTTTATTTGTATTTTACATTAATGATAAGCTTTGTAAAAATCTAAATTAATATATATCGTGATGATAATATATTTATTGACAATTATATATTTATACACCAAATGTTGAAAAAAACAATATTTCAATCTGATCACTAACTGCACTGTCTGCCGAATCCAAAATCAAAGCGCGCCAGAAGCTAACAACGATTGCGCAATAAATCTTCACTTCCGGCCAGGGCTCACCATAGGAAGTGAATTTCACCGGCGGTATGAAAGGGACAGCAGGGAAACCGGCGGTTTCACCCTTGTTTACTTAAGCAAACTGTATCGGTATTTTCATCGGTGTGACTCCGATAGAAGCAGAGTTTCAGATTTTACAGGGATAAAATAAACACAATACCTAAACTAACGGGACAATATGATGTCCATACATTGTGTGCGGGCAAGCATGAATTCAAATTACTGGGGTAGTAATATTTCTAGAAAGCGCTTAGAGACATCGTAGGCCTAGACTCATTAAGAAATATACATTTACCCATCATTTTATTAGCTTTACATTTTGAAGAAGTGACGTTTATCATTTACATCTTTTGTAACTACAGCAACAAGGGGGATATTAAACAAAACATGAATCAATACGCCTACAGGCCACAACCTTAATGTCACATTCCTCAGGAACATTAATGGTTAGGTTTTCTTCAACATTTTTAGGTTCATTAATTAACTATTTGAATGCCCACTTATGTTTGCGTCGTGTGCATATTTCATTTCCTAGTATCAACTCTAATGTTAACAATATAACTCAAGTTTTAAAAAAAATCAAATAGATCCAGAAATATTCAAATCACGCATCAATGAATTGACGCCCTAGACCATTGGTCTTAACTTGATGCCATGATCTAAGGTAATTAAAATAGCGTGGTTAGGAATGTCTGAAAAACAAATGACGTAGCATGAACATTATAAAACAAGTCACAAACTCCGGCAAAATCCGACGTACCAGAATAAAGTCATATGACGCCAATGAATCGGATGTATTTGGGTGTACTATATGTTGGAATCTGTATCACACGGTTGACTATTTCTCCATATCATTTGCGACCTGAGCATCCAGAATGGGATCAACTTCGAGGAAGAGTCTTGTGCAATCTATCGTCTTCATGTCAATCAGCATCATCCTACTGTCTGTAATCCCTGCATCTGTAAGTATTGTTTTCCATCATTATAAACAAATGTTCGTTTTGTTTGTGCGTGAAAAATCATGAAAGTGGTCCATTCGATACTATGTCTTGGCATAATGATTCATTCATATCACTTCAAATTTGTTGTTTGAGTCTTCAAATTCCAACATGCTTTTAAGTCTTTTGGCAAGAAATTAATCGAGTGTTGCCACTCTCCACCCAGGTGTAAATGTATTCCTAGTAATTGCTATTGTGATAATAATTGCAGGACCCTCAGAACAAACAGCACTAAATGGTGATTCTGGGTAACAATACTTATCATCATCAGTACCATCATCATCGACATCGTCATCCTCCTCTTCATCTTCAATGTTAATTTCGTTAATATTCTTTGACGTTTGTTATGAAGGGCATTATATACGGAGAGCCAAAGTCAGAAAAGTGGAGTTTTCCTGCCAATACCACCCAAACTAAGCACACCTTGTTTATTCGAAAGATTTATCAAAACACAAGACTTCGGAGTTTAAAAAAGATTTAAAAAAGCGAACACCCCGAATTCAAAGGGGGCGTCCACAAAAGCGGCTCCTACTGACGAAAAATAGTATTTTTTCAATAATATTCGAAGGAAACCTTGAACAACAATAAGTTTGGTGCTTTTGTGAAAGAAAACTAAAATTATCTACATTTCTATACCAATATTTAACAAAAACGTTATTTTCCATTCATCAAAAAAGGAGAGGTGAAATATCATGGAGTATAGAAGTTCTTATAAATTGCACTCGGCACCCCTAATCCTTTCAGCTTTCTGCACTTCTTAATTTCCAATGACTATCGTCCGATTAATATACTGAGATACTGGCCACAATTAAGAGGGTAATTATCCACACAAAAAACACATTTTCGGCAATTCCTTTTAATTTTTCACACAACATAACTCAATAAAAATTGTTATAAACTTCAAGGTACTTCAAACGCATGGTGATTAGAGTTTGTGCTACAACAAATTTTCCCTGACAATGATTGGCCTGATACATGGACAAATTTCTACAAAATTACAAGAAAGGATACCTCCCCTATTTTGATAAATGGAAAAATAATGTTTTTTATTTGTTATCATTACATTTTTTGAAAAAATTCACACACACACACAACAAAATTGAGATGTTAATTAATCCCAATTCAATTAAAATTGGTTTAAAAAATGTAGATAATTATTTTTGCTTGTATATGACATCAAATGCATGGTAGCTGAGGTTTTGTTTCCAAATAGCATTGACAAAATACTATTTTTCATCAAAAGGTCCGCTTTTTTAGGACGCTCTCCCGTTTTCGGGGTGTTCGTTTCAAATATTAAAAAAACACCTCTGAAGTATGGCGTATTGGGATTAAATATGTCGAAAAAACAAGTTGCGTTTATTTTGTGTGGTAGTGGCAACCCACTAAAAAACTGAGTATGATATTTGAATTTGGCCCTTTGCTAATTAATCCTGTGGAGGGAGAAGGAAGCGGTAGCTTTATATTCTCAATAAGTGTTTTTATTTATAAACTTTAAATAATTTCTTTTGAAAGGGTAGGCAGAAGACGAAGCTCGTACAAAATAAGGGAGGGTGTTCAATATGTTGGGGCTATAATTACACTCTAAGAAAAAAGGGTGCAAAAAGGGTGCAAAATAAAAGTTTGTATATTGCATGCATATTCATGATTACTTTCCATGTGTTCACATAAAAATAAATTTATCATGATTTGTCGAGCACATTATGACAATGCACATCAGGGGCGGCGATTTCTTTTCATGACCGGGGGGGACGAAACGCGAGGAACGAGGGAGGAGTGACGTAATGAGCCAAAACGTTTTTTTGGGGGGAGGGGAGAAAAAAAAATCCGCATCATCATCGCTCTTACATGTTACATGCAGGCCCCGCGGAACCGTTTTTCAAAGTTGGAGGGGGGGGGGGGGATAAAGTATTTGCGATCAGATAGAGCAAAGCAATTAAGTTGGGTGTAACTTTGGCGTGGGGTCCAGGGGCAAAGCCCCGGCGGGGTCAAGAGTTTTTAGGCATTTAATAAGGGTCAGATGAGCATATTTTGATACCTTATTTGTGACACTTGCATGCAGGTCACTAATCGTACTGGGGTCCAGGGGGCAAAGCCCCCAGAAGCTCAGCGGTTTTAGGCATTTATTTACGATCAAATGAGCATCCAGGGGCCGCCGTATAGGGCCCTTGGTGGGGTTTAGGGGGCGGAGCCCCCGTAAGCTCAAGGTTTTAGGCTTTTGAATATGGTCAGATGACCATCCAGAGGCCCGCTTAGGGCCCTGGTGGGGTCCAGGGAGCGGAGCCCCCGGAAGCTCAGGTATTTTAGGAATTTAATTATAGTCAGCTGAGTAACCAGGGACAAGCCTTAGGGCCCTTAGTGGGGTACAGGGGGCAGAGCCCCCGGAAGCTTGGGGAAAATCATGCCATTTCAGTAGCATTTGTAAATTAGTAACTGGTATCGAATTAGAAATAAACCACGTTTGAATTTTATCGGGGGGGGGGGGACTGCCCAAAGCACGAGTGAGTGAGCATAGTGAACGAGAGGGGTCAAGGTAAATTAAATACAAGCCTTAGGGCCCTTAGTGTGTTACAGGGGGCAGAGCCCCCGGAAGCTTGGGGAAAATCATGCCATTTCAGTAACATTTGTAAATTAGTAACTGGTATCGAATTAGAAATAAACCACGTTTGAATTTTATCGGGGGGGGGGGGGGGGGGGACTGCCCAAAGCACGAGTGGGTGAGCATAGTGAACGAGAGGGGTCAAGGTAAATTATATTCCTTAGCAAAACTATAGTATGAAAACAAACAAAATACCTGTTTCACACTTCACTTTTCTACAATATTAATTGTACATTTTGAAGGATAATATGCGAGGGAGCATAGCTCCCGAGCCAGAAGATTTTTGCATTTTTATTTGTCTAAACGCAGCACTCTTGGGCCCTCCAAAGCCTAATAGTGTGTTGCAGTCTTTAGTCAGTATTGGCTGTACATTATTTTTGTGTACTTTTTCAAATTTTCCGGGGGGGACGATCCCCCCCTACAAAAATCGAGGGGGGGACGTGTCCCCCCCGTCCCCCCCGGGATCGCCGCCCCTGATGCACATCAATTTTGTGATTTGTTTTTTTCTTCGGCAATCATTAACCGATATATTATTTTGTCTGATCATGGTACAATTACATTCACGTTTTAGCAATAGATATATTGATTATATGATTACTAACCAAGAAACATCATGCATGTTTAATATTTATTTTTGTATGAGCAAACTTAACGACTATACCTCGATGATGGGTGCAGGACTGAACCCCTAAAGGTGCTGCTATTGCATTAGTTTGCACCCCTACTGGAGCAGGATTGAACCATTAAGGGTACTAACATGTTTAAATTTGAAGTTAATACCATTTATTACGGGCAACCATAGAAGTTGTCTGAGTCAAGAAGGTGCCAACCTACCCCCCCCCCCCTCCCCCCCATATGCGCAGAGTAACACGGGCAGGACGATTTTCGGAACCTTTGAAGCCCTGTACTGTCAGTCGCATTCACAATTGAGATCGTATGACAAGTGAGCATGAATAGTAGTCATTTTTTAATCCTAGAAATATTGTGTTGAAGTTTTCAAATTCATTACGTTTTTTTAATAGTTTTTGAAATTTATGTATTTGTTTTTTGAAGGGATTCTTGTATACGTTCTAATTGGCAGTTAAACACTTTCCGAATATTTAATTTGACTCATCCCTTATCTCTGTCAACACTGTGGAATGATATTAACACCAAATGTATCAGTTGCTTGGTTACCAGATCAACAACGTTATAGTTTATTGCCATGATGATGTCAGAGAGTTTAATGAGCCGATAAATAAGACAAAAATTGGGTTAGGTTTGTTTGTGTTTCATTAAACTTCAGTTTGCTACAGCCCACTAAATAGCTGAAGCTCGTCATGTTTGAATGAATTCAATATCCGGATCCGCGAACTATAGGCCTATACAGATGACTTAATCCAAAAAATATTAAGTGAAACAATAAAAGTCTGCTTCTTAAAAAAAATTGAGCAAAATCTTGATTAGATCAAAGAATATTCATAATAGGAATCGTAATGTCTTATATAGTCTAATTTGAATATTTGATTTCATCTTATTTATTTCCGTTACAATATCAGTACACTGTGAAAAGGTTTGGCAATATTTTTTCAACACCCGACCATCTATTGGGCAATATTTTGCCCAGTTGTATTGGTAAATGTACATATGTAAGTACCCTACTTCACACGTGCATAATTGTTTCGTATTTTGACCAAAATTTTGGCAAAGATATGACCCTTCAACTGCCCGACTACGGTAGCCCGCTTGTTGTGAAAATCTTGACCAACTGTTGGGCAAAATAGGAAAGTATTGCCCAATAGATGGTTGGGTTGACTATTGGGAAAGTGTTGGAAAATATTGCCCAACCTTTCCACAGTATATCTACATGTACATGACACATACATATCAACAATCGACATAGAGCACAGTAATGCAATTGATATGTGAGAGGAAGACAGTAATATACCAAAAAGAAAAAGTGGTAACGGATCTTTATTGACCTAATGTATTCATAGAAATAGAGGAAGGTGGTAAAAAATATATGCTTGTGTGTGCATACCCTGCGACTTACTTAGTTTTACAATATAATAACAGTTTGGGTCACAACTATCATCAATTAAGTATTCTAATTATTTTTTTTCTTTTTAAGACCTTCCGACATTGTAAAAATAATTGAAAATTGTAGAACAATGTTTTTACAATTTTTGTAAAGCTTTTTTAGCCCCTGGTTTACCCCAAGTCTGTTTTTTTCTCTCTTCCGAATACGTATTTTAGGTGAAACGTTTTTCATTAAAACCGTGCTCATTCCTGACGATCACCATTTTGTATATACACCAGAATGCGATAAATATTTCAATGTCTATTTCTCTATCCCTATTAATATTAGGTAAACAAGAGATATCCATGCGCAAATATATAAAAAAACATGATCAATTAATTGTTTTCGTTCTGTTCACATTCAATAAAACACATTTTCTATGTCTTCTATTACGTGGCACTTGGGGCAGTTTCTGTTGTCTGCTATTCGTTTTTTTGCTATAAATCTTCTTCAAACTCCTTACCCATTGACCAATAGAATGCTGGGTGAAGTATTTTTAGATTTATTTTATACATTCTAGCTGTACCGAATTATTTATTTACTTGATTGGTACAATTTACAGCCATACTGTACTAGATATACTTCTGGCAAGTTAACCATGAGATGCCTTGGTGATGTGCATTAAAACGTACCTTAAGGCAGAAACTTGAACAGTTCAGTATTTCTTTTAGTTAATTTTTTGGATGTCTTTACAATTATTTTTATTTTTTATTTTTATTTTTCACCTCTTTTCTAACACAGTTTGGGGCTGGGGTAAATTTTATAATTGCTGGAAGCAAGACAGCTACTACCATCTCCATCACTTGGTTCGACGATGCAGGGACTTCGTATACTTCCTACTCAGTCAATATAGCTCCAGCCTCCGGGAATAGTGTGAATGGCTATCCCGCTAACACAGCAGAAAAGGCATTCACATTTACCGGCCTCCGCCCAAACACGATGTACACAATAACAGTCACACCATGGGAAGAAGGAGTTAGTGGTGATTTCATGATGGAAGATATACCAACAGGTAATGCATTCGTAGTCTAGTAGTCTGAAACCTTCACTGGTGGTGGTGGTGGTGGTGGTGGTAGTGATGGGGGTGGTGGTGTGGTGGTGGTGGTTCGATCCCCGGCACGGCACCTACGTCCTTGAGCAAAGCATTTTGTATACATTACTTCTCGCCACCCAGGCATTGCATGGTTACCGGGTTGAAGAGAACGTCAATGTGATGGGGCTACGAAAATACCAAAATAAATTGGTATTACTTCAGAATAAAAAGAGAAATTTGGTACTTTATGCAATATTAGTTGGTTTTTATTCGATTGGTAAAAAAGAAAACATGAGCTGTGATGGATATCTTTTGTGCGATATATTCCTAAATACGACCGGGAACATTAATATATCAACTCCAAAAGAAGCTTTCACAACTAAATGTTCGTAATACTGTCATGCCATCAAAAGCTTCCTGAGAAAAAAGTAGCCGTAATTTTCATAATAACAAATAAAAAAAAGTCTAGATCACTCTTAATGAATTCTTCATACTCCTTGTAAATATGATGTCTTTATAGTGCTTTTCGTATCTTAAGAATGAAAGGTTGACTGGTATGGTTGATTTAGGGCTTTTGTTGAATACTTTTAGATGTAAGGTTTCATACGTCACATTCTCAAGAAACATGAATCGGGACCAATACATTTACACATACTTAATAGATCACAAAACTTGGCAAAGGTATGAACAATTTGGTTGTTATATATATATATATTGTTTACTCTCGAAAGCATCAATCTTTACTTCACCTGAAGGAGGGAGAGGTATTTCGTGCACTGGATTAATAAACAATTGGAAATTATAAAGCATGAAACTCGCATAAATATTTATATATATTCTTATTTTTGTTCTTCAGAGGAAATACCTGATGGTGAAATTCTTGTGAGTGACATTACATCTGATTCAGCCTTTCTCCAATGGAAGGACTACTCATCAGGGTTCTATAATCTCATGACGTCACCAACAGGTGCTGTGGAGACCGTTGGGGGCATATTTGAACCTGAAGTAGGGCTTACGATCTTGATGCCAGATACGATGATTAGTGCCATGATCAGTGGGGGAAGTGGAGGGATGGTTCTTGCTTCGGTAAACTTTACGAGTGGTAAGTTTTACCCCGTTTAACCTTACCTGGGAGCCCTATGGTGTATTGGTGATTAACGATTTAAAAACAAATAATGATTACAACTTTTAAAAGATAATGATAATAATAATAATAATAAATTATATATTTTACCCAGGTAGGCCTCTTCAACATGTATACTGTTCCTCCAGAAGGCCCTGCAATTATTATTTCCCCCACATTTTATAAACATAAATTTTATATATTTTATTTGTAGGGAGCCCAGATGAATGCAGTATAGAAATCGACCCTCAGCGATGTGAAGGCATCACCCCTACCCAGCATCGAGCATGTCTCCTTATCACCACACTACTCCTCGTCTACACAACGTTGCTTTTGCCCTGACACCACGTATAATGTGCTAAATATTCGCCCTAAACTAAGACCCATTGTTCATTACTTAACATGACGTGTTTGTCCTATAAATAAAGCAATTGCATGATTTTTATCCCAGATTCAACACTAGGATTCTAAGTTCGTCATTAATACCTTCCAAAATAAACAATCACATGCAGAGATACTGTTTCTTTATATCGTATTTTGTTAAGACTTTTATTGTAGACCCATCTTATAAAACAAATAATACATGTGTTTAGCTCGTGAATCAGTAATATGCAGTGCGGTTGAATAAGTCACAAAGAGACGGACAATGAACTCGACGAGTCTCGTTCATTAACCTGTGTGCAGTGCATGCTCATGTATACACTTGCAAACATGTATTATTCGTATAACCTATATTTATATGCTCATTTATTTTTTTATGTTCACGTGCATAGTACAGAAGACTAATTTACGATGTGGTCTTCTTTGATATACAAAATCCTGTATTATAGGATTTCTCGGTCAAATTCGCGTGTTTGTCATTCGAATTCATTTACTTTGCATTTAAGTTAGCGCAGATCGGCTTTGCCATGCCAATTATCATTCAATTTTCCAGTTTTTGTATTTAATTTAGGATTTTGGTCGAAGGGTTTCATAGATCTGTCATTCAATTTAGAAACTGCTCAACTAGCATTCAATTAATATTCACTTGTCGAAGCGTAATTTTTATCATTAAAATTAACACCTGTCATTCGTATTCGTAATATTTTTGTTCAAGTTAGAAATGTTAGGGGGAAAGAATCGCAACAAACTTTTACAGTTTTTAAATAATGCAGTTAAAATGCATAATTTGCCATTAGGGTCTAAGCTGTTATTCCATTTATTTATTGTCAGGATAATGCAGATGGGTGTATGGCATTTCTGCACGGACATGTTCATATACCCGGGAAAGGTGGGGCTACCCTCAATCGCCCCCTTTTTTTTTTACTACAGACTCGGAATTCTACAAACGTAATTCACATCGTCTCTTACACCCAGCACACCCCTCTGTTTTCTTAAAGAGTTTCATAGTTTACTTACCCGTCAGCAGATCGATGGTTAAAGACATGGCTAAATAATGAATCATGTTCAAATTGTTGACTCTAGTCCCTACCCCAGTCACAATATTGTACCCTTCTTCCATAATGAAATTATGATAACATTATGATAAATTTATGATGAAACATAAGACAAACAACTTCCTTACATGAACATTTACAAATATACTGAGACCATCAGGTCCGTAGATGCAAGTCGTTTTTTTCTTATTAACAATCAAACTTAATTGCTGATGAATATCAGAACAAATTAATAAGTATAAGTGTATAAATGCAAGAAAATGAAATATGATGAAATACACATGAACAAACAATCTTGTAAGAAAAATAGAATGAGCTATAAAAAGTGTGTAATAAACGAGAAATGTATATTGACCATCAATTTAAGTGCACAAAGTGCTAATTTGAATGCTACAAATGAATTCGAATGCTAAAAGTACACCGTCGCGTTGTCAGAAAATCGTGTTGCGCCAAATCGAATGACCAAATAGCGAAAGAAGCACATTGTTCATTAATTTGAATGAAACATACGTAGATTCTAACGAAAATTCCATAGATTTGAAAACTAGAAAAGGGAATATAAACCCGAGATATACCTGACTGCACTAAAACCGTCGAATTTGAACGCAAGACAAATTAATTTGAATGACAAACTCGCGAATTTGGCCGGGAAATCCTATATATTACAAATATTTAAAAGAACAATAGATCATTATGCTAACGTATTCTAAAAGAAATAATATAAAATACTACATACAAAAAGTATCATCGATTAGTGAACTTACTTAAGTTAGATATTACATGTGGGACTTACGGATAACGCAGCACATTGATATTCATTTAGCAAGAATACACTCCAAAAAATCGTTTGTAATAGAAATATTTAAAGATATTCCAGTATGAATGAGAGTAAAGTAGGGTGTTAATAATGATTTGATTAGATGGAACATTATTTTTTGTTCAACTAAGAAAAATAATTTCACAGCGTTGGTAAGACTATAAAAAAGGGGGGTAAGATTAACTAGAAAGCTCACTCTTTAATGTAAACAGCCTCGAAAGATCACATTCTTTATTAGGGGTTTATCTGCGACAATAATGATGATATGATATCACGCATTAACCATGTGTTTGGCAATGCTATATCGGAGTCTGAGTCCGTCTAATCCCTTCTTAATCATTTCAAGGGCATCACATTTTGTTTCAGATTCATCACCCCAGATAAAAATGCAATAATTATTTGTTGATAATGGAAAATCGGACTACATGAGATTTATGAATTTGATTAAACTCACAAGTTAACTGACCTTATTTTGAATTAGAAGAAGATATGTATAGAGTAATAAAGAATATATGCATTTCAAATGCTGGTTTGAGATGATTATTCATTAGAAGAGAAATATAGAGTAATAAAGGACATATTGTATATTTCAAATGCTTGTTTTAGATGAAAAATGTATAAGAAGAGAATTATAGAGTAGAAAGAACTTATGGTAGGTTTAAAATGCTTCTTTAACTCTTAAGCTGCCACCCATACAATGCACCCAGTGCCACAGTGCTAATTCCTATTGTGCCACAGTGCTAATCTCCTGAGTGCCAAGTTAATTTTAAGGTTGGTTCAAGTGCGTGTTATTTAAATCTTTACAAAAAACAAATCGCTGAATTACTCGAGAAAATCCAATCTGACTGTTGTATACAAAGACGCGTAATCCAAAGCCGATAATCTGATGCACGCGATGGTACTTTCAATAGCGCTGTAAAAGCACTCAGCACGGTGCAATGGGCATGAACAATAACTGTTATTACATAAGCTTGCTAGCGCGCACGAAGCACCGTAGCGGTGGCTCGCTAGCATGAACGTGGCTTTCAATCGATAGCACGCTCGCGTGCACATGGCACTATAACAATAGCGCGCTAGCAGTCTCATGGCAGGATAAGAGTTAAGATGATTATTCATAGGAAGAGAATTAAAGAGTAATACAGAATGTATGGTAGATTTCAAATGCTCGTTTATATTCATAAGAAGAGAATTATAAAGTAATATAGAACAAATGGTACATTTTAAATAATTGTTTGAGATGAATATTCATAAGAAGAGAATTATAGAGTAATACAGAATATATGTTAAATTTCAAATGCTTGTTTGAGATGAAGAATTATAGAATAATACAGAACGTATGGTTGATTTCAAATGCTTCTTTAAGATGAATATTTATAAGGAGATAATTATAGAGTAATACAGAACATAGGCCTATGGTCCATTCTAAATTTTTCTTTGAGATGAATATTTATTGTTTTCTTGAGGATGGTTGATGACCGTGTGATTTTTGACATGTGATTGATATATTTCTCGATTGGATAAACATGTTCATGGCAATTCCACCACGTGTGGAATGTATTTTTGTTTAAGTTCGAAAGTTTTTTTGATAATCATTAAAAGTTTTGTGAAACATTACAAAGTACCAGTAGTTTCCCTTTTTTTCTTCCTTATTTGCTGTTTGTTGTTTGTGGGTATTTTGAGATGTATGTACATTATTTCGAAGGGCATATTAAGCAGAAATATAAATAAATACCACTTTTTATAATTAAAACTTTAACAGATTAAAAAAAATAAAACATTTAAGGAGGTATATATAATAATTTCCGAGGGCACATTTTTTACCTTTGACATTTTTACCGCTGATATATTCACAATAATAAAGAATAGTTGCATCGTTGAAAATATTGAGGGAAAACGGACAAAGCAGACTCCCATAATAATTCGTGGCTTTTTCTTCAATCTTCTACTCCTTCATGAAAACACTGACTTTAAGAAAGAAAACCAATCTGGATCCAATTTAAAATAATATATGACATTTGCCTTTCACAAATGTCATGTTTTCATGTTATTAGCCTGTGTATGTTTACCTTTTGAGAAGAGAAACAAATACAACTGTGCACAACTATTACACGCGCCCTATAAACAGGGTTAATGATGTTGGGTGTTCCTTGTTTAACTGATATAGTCTCATCTCCCTGCTTGACCTTACTTCCGAGGGTTCACTACTGTGAGAGGGCGCTATTGCATTGCTCTATTCAGAGCCATATATAAACCGAGTTTGGCCAACTCTGTTCGAGTTGGACACAATATGGCGACTACTGCTTTGTTGGGCAAGCACAAAACAAAAGAATATACGCCACGTTGTGACCCAGTAAAACCAAGTTGGCCAAACTCTGTGTATAGATGGCTCTGGCTCTGTTCATATGCATTGACACAGATGCATATAATAAGATGAAAAGAATGAATATTGTATCACAGGTCGGTGTGAACGATTTGTTTTTCCTTTGGTAAATACTGTAACACACGAGTATTAATCTATTTAAACGGTCATGCACTAGATATGAAGCCGAATAGAAAAGACAAGCTAAATTATGCTTTCTAGGTTTTGGCCTCTGTCTTTGTATACGAGCCCTCAACATTCTTGGGACATTACCAAATTAATATAGATGATGAATTTTAACGCATGACGTTTGCGAACGTGTTGATAATGATTTGTGTTTCTTGGGAGGGTTATGTTTGTGAAGGTGCAAACAGAAACCGGGAAAACTAATCGGTAAATAATTGATAGTTTTATCACGTTTGCCATTCCTGCCTTTTCAAACGATATGTTATACACGTGGTGACCATTGAAGCAATATAAAGCTAAAAAATCAGTCATGCCCTTTAAAATTGTCTTTAATTCTTCTTCTTAGAACCAGGCAACGTTTCTTAACATACTATAATATATTTATTTTTACACTATGAATTCACGTATAGCAGTTTAAGCAGTCCTTTTATACACGTGCCTGGTGAAATAATAATCGGGAAGGGGATTGGAGACATTTGAGGGGGATTACCCCCCCCCCCCCCACCTTCGTTCAAGAGGAATATATTGTACAGAGGTTCATTCATTATTGGACTCAATCCTATCTCCCATACATAGGCCTATATATATATCTTAATCTTTAAAATGCGGGAAATTATATAATTTCAATTTCAAATTCAATTATTCATGTTTCCAACAAAACATTACAAATCAATTATAAGCATTTAAAAGAAATGTAAGAAATACATGTTAGAAACAGAGGGGTCCATTAAAAAGCAATGCTTGTACAAGTGTGAGCACCTCAAATGATACTTAGGAATAATGAGTAATTATGTTAACTTTTTTGAAGAAAAAAACGGAAAAGTATTGTAGGCTTTTAAGAGAGAGAACAGCTATTGTGTCAAGTTTATGACACAGGTTTATTATCTTCTTCTAAGAGCACACATACATTGACATTTCTTTTTTGTTCACTCCCTACCTCATCGTCATTATTTTTTTCTTTTTTCTTGTCCCCTACTTTTATTCTTTCCTTTAAACAAATGCCTGTTCGATAATAACGAAACAGTTCCTGGTCTCTCTTTTAAAATCATTTTCCATTTCATTCCACTTTTGAAAAGAGCTATAGAATTTCCAATTAAAAAAAAGGTTATTATGAACTAAAACACCCCTGGGCCAGGCAATCTTTGATTCTCTTCGAAATGGTGCGCATGATACCTCACCACATTTTCTGTTCTTTCTTTTGTATGCGCTACACAGAACTCAACATCGAGGTGAGGTGAATTTTTTTTTTGTTAAATCTTGGACAGATCTTTGGGTTCAATGATTTATCTTTTCTCCGCCCTTGTGTTGTGTAAAGGTAGTACAAGTCTACTCCCCCCTCAGTAATAATATGTAATATAACTCAGTATGCCCCAATACAGATAAGACCCACCCTGCGATATACCAGACCTCCTTCCAAGACATTTGTTTAATAACTTATTCCAGCCAAATAAACCCCAAATTGTATACACTCGATAAGAGCCCCCAAACCAAATTTGATCAGATTTCCAGGACAATGCTTTCTTTACAGAGAAAACAGCAAGATAAGCAGAATGTTGAAATTGCAAACAAATTGGGGAAGACACCCATTTATTCTAGAGGCCAATTAGTATATTTGTATAAGCCCACCTCTTCTTCTTTGACAGCCAATTCTAAGAAGATTGCAGCTGAGTGGGTCGGCCCATTAGTAATACATGATGTTCTAGATAGGACCCATTACATTTTGGCCACACTAAAGGGAGAAATTCTGCGAGATGTGTTTAGCTTCAATAGATTGAAGCCGTGCTTCATGAAAGCGTCCGATGATAGGAAACACATAACGCACATACAGAAGCTCAAAGAGGCTCTAGGGAAAAACACAGAGCAGGGGAGACAAAACACTGAAAAACCATCAGTAAACTTCATCAATGAAAATGATGAGAAACTCCCCGAGATTGATGTTGAGCAGGTTATGTGTTCGCAACTATCAGACCCGATCCAAGATTCAGACTATTTGCATGCACTGACAGACAACAATGGGATAGCTGCCCCCAGACCCTTAACACAAACAGACCTAGAAAGACAATTTGACCTACTTATGACTGCCCCCAATTACCAGAACATGACCCTTCATAAAGGCCGTTTCAAAGCTGGAAATCTACAAATATTGACGTCATTTGACACTGGTAATAACACCACCAAGCAAGTGCGTTTTTGGTGGAATGTCAATTTGTATAAAGGCACAGAAAACTTAATTAATGACATACTGACAAACAGAAAAATGAAGATTACGGGCAGCCCAGGAAGATTTTATAAGTCTTTATATTTGTAGACATTTACCTCTATATCAATTGTGTATGCCCTAGAAAATATATTGTTTTGTATGCTTTTATAAGTCTAGAAGTATCATAGTTTATACAAATCACTGTAAATGTGAATCAAAGTTTTCCTGTATAAGTCTACAGGCACTTCGTAGTTAAGATTCTTATGACAATTGTTATTGAATGTTAAATTCTTGTTGAATTTTACACACGTTGAACGCACTAGCTCGTTCAAGAAAGAAGTTATATAACGTATCATAGTTCATCATTTTGATGGTTTTACAAGGATTGAATGTACACTTGTTATATGATATTCAACAAGTTTGAAATTACTTGTTCATCATTTTTATTCTTTAAGTTGTTTTATGATTATGGAAATAACTCTATAATGGGTTAGGAATGTTAGTCACTTGAATTCTGTGTTGATGCTTCATACGAAGTACATAAATTGTCTGTTTAAACACAGAAGTGCTTTCAATGCCTAGAGCGCACCCGTTTACTTTCTCATTTATAATCATGTTGTTAGGATGTTAGATTTGCATCGACAGAATTGTTCGTATATTTCTATACCACAGTGTACATGCTGTAAGGACGATTGATTAGACTCATATATTTCTTTAAGGATTGAGTCATCTGATAATTGGCACGCGTTTTCGTTTTGAAAACGTTTTGGATTTGATAACTTTATAATGGTTATTTAACTTGATTATATATTTGTCTTGTTTATGTTCATGTGCATAAGTCTGCACAATTTATAATTTGAAAGTTGGAAGTTTTTTTTATGTGCATAAGTCTGCACAATTTTATAATGTTACAGTTGCTTATTGTGCATAAGTCTGCACTAGCATGTAAGGATGGATTCAGTATTGAATCACAAATAAGTTTTGCTACATCTATGCTTGTTTAATCGTTTAGGATTATTAGTATGTAGCTATTTTACCTTTGTTATGATAGCCATAATATGAATAGGTTTCGATATTAAATATTTACTATGTTGTACATTTATGTGTTTGAGAGAGAGAGAGAGTAAGAGAGGATGGAACAATGATCACATGTTTCGCTTATCAGTTATCACCTTTCATTAATTAATTAATATGTACGTGTATACATTTAAGATGTCCCCCTTTTTCTTCCTCTACTGTTTTTGAAAAGAGGGAGAGGAGCCTTATTTTCCAAAGAAAGGGGATGTTGTGTAAAGGTAGTACAAGTCTACTCCCCCCTCAGTAATAATATGTAATATAACTCAGTATGCCCCAATACAGATAAGACCCACCCTGCGATATACCAGACCTCCTTCCAAGACATTTGTTTAATATCTTATTCCAGCCAAATAAACCCCAAATTGTATACACTCGATAAGATCCCCCAAACCTCCAAAACAAAAGACTTCCTGTCTTTCTCCCAATAACCAAAGCCCCCTTTGTTTGATAAGACCCTTTCCCAGAACAGCCCCGGTGGTATACATGTGTTAGCTAAATGACTTTGAGAGGGAACTTGTCTTTGTCCCTTTGACATAACCTACGCTGATATTACTTGTATCCTCCTGTATAAAGATTACATGTTTTGGCTTTCTGGGAGGAGAAGAGTTCAGACCATCACCAAGCTAGTACCTATACTTTGTCTGCTCTATATCTTGTAAATATACTTGTGAATCTGGACTATGCGACTCATCGTTTTAGAGTTATAATAAATTATACTCTTGCATATTACACTTCAAGCAAAGTCTCAGCATCTCTTTATTTCATGTACCTCTCAATATTCCAATAACTTACGACACCGATCCCAAACACAACACTTGTTAGTGCGATCTTTAAAATAAATATGTCATAATTATTTTGTTCTTGTCCCCTACTTTTATTAATTCTTTAAAAAAATATCTGTTTCATAAACTCGATAAATTTCCTAATTTCTCTTTTAAAACCTTTGCTTATTTTCATCCTTTTTATACTTTAATATATGACTCTAATTTACGCAGTGTATGGCCTACCATTCGTTGTTTTCCACGCCGGTAAAACACGAATGATCACGTCTACCAAAACGTGACGTGAGTGTTTAATATTTTTATAATTGCAAGTGTTTGTCCCTAAAACTAGTCACGACCAGGGGCGTCGCCAAAGGGGGGGGGGTGTGGGGGGTGCGACCCCCCTCCCCCACCTGTCAGGATATTGTCGGTAAAATTGCGCTGCCGTCGGGAAAAAGAGAAAAGGGGGAGGGAAAAAAAGAGAGGGAAAAAAGAGAGGGAAAGGGAAAAAAAAAAGAAAAGAAAAAGAAAAGAAAGAAAGGAAAAGAAAGGAAAGAAAGGAAAAGAAAAGAGAAGAAAGAAAGAGAAAAAAAGAAAAAGAGGGAGGAGAGGAAAGAAAGAAAAAGAAAGAAAAGAAAAAAGAAGGAAAAAGAGTGAAGGGAAACAAAAGAAACGGGGGAAGAAAGAGAGGAGAGAGAGAGGGGAGGTAAGAGTCTGAGAGAGGAGGAGTGGGAGTAAAAGAGAGAGGGGGGTTGTTGGGTGGAGTCGTCTCGTCGAGGGAGCAAGAAAGACAGGGGTTAATATGTTGCTGTGTCGGGTCAGCTGTGTCGGTATTCTTGCTCGATCCTCGTGTACTATATCAAGCAGAAGTTTGAAGTCGGTGAGATGTATATTGTCGGTCGGCCGACAAGTTTTTTTTCCCTACGAAATGTGACTTCTTATCCGCTGTGACGACTTCGAGAGAGACTACGACTAAAATACTTGTATTTTCTCGAAGTTTCGCTTTCCTATAATATCAGCTAAAGGAATCAGAGGTTTAAAATTTTCGGGGAAACTAAATTCAAACAAGGTTTATATAAGAGTCAACAACTGTACGACGAATCGTCTTCCTTTCTTTATATTGTGATGAAATGCCAAAATTTCCGCGCTTCGCGCGAGAGTGGGAAACTGATTTCAGACAAATAGGGCTTATTAAAAGTCGAAAACGGTACAACGAATCGTGTTCTTTCTCTAATAATTTGACGAAACGTCAATGATTTCGCGCTTCGCGCGAGAGGGGGAAACTGAATTCAGATGAATAGGGCTTAATAAGATTCGAAAACGGAACAAAATTGTCTTCTTTTTATATTGTGATGAAACGCGCAGAAGGGGAAAACTTCATTTAGATAAGTCGAGAACGGTACGACGAATCGTCTTTTTTCTCTAATAATTTGAGGAAACTTCAAAGTTTCCGCGCTTCGCGCGAGAGGGGGAAACTGAATTCAGACAAAGTTAATAGGGCTTATTAGATTCGAAAACGGTACGAGGAATCGTTTTCCTTTCTTTATATTGTGATGAAACGCGAAAAAGTCCACGCTTCGCGCGGAAGGGAAAAAATTCATTTAGACAAATCGAAAACGGTACATCGAATCGTCTTTTTTCTCTAATAATTTAAGGAAACTTCAAAGTTTCCGCGCTTCGCGCGAGAGGGGGAAACTGAATTCAGATGAATAGGGCTTAATAAGATTCGAAAACGGTACGAGGAATCTTCTTCCTTTCTTTATATTGTGATCAAACGCCAAAAATTCCGCCCTTCGCACGGAAGGGGAAAACTTCATTTAGACAAGTCGAGAACGGTACGACGACTCGTTTTTTTTCTCTAATAATTTAGTCAGAGCTTTGGCGCTTCGCGCGAGAGTGGGGGAACTGAATTCAGACAAGGAGGGCAAGGGGAAACTGAATTCAGATGAATAGGGCTTATTAAGAGTCGAAAACGGTACGACGAATCGTCTTCTTTCTCTCATAATTTAATGAAACGTCAAAGCTGGAGGGGGGGAACTGAATTCAGAAAAGGATTACCAGTCGAAAACGATACAATTAATCTTCTTCTTTTCCTAATAATTTAAGAAAACGTCTAAGCTTCCGCGCTTCGCGCGGGAGCCCCATCACCCACAACCCCTAATGAGCGCGCTTTTATATGATTCTCTTGCTCACTACTGCCCCTCCCACTTA
The DNA here is from genome assembly GCA_035222895.1 of Strongylocentrotus droebachiensis. Classification (NCBI taxonomy): domain Eukaryota; kingdom Metazoa; phylum Echinodermata; class Echinoidea; order Camarodonta; family Strongylocentrotidae; genus Strongylocentrotus; species Strongylocentrotus droebachiensis. Next base: position 221,100 of record JAVYIG010000376.1, read on the forward strand.
ATTAAGATCCTAGCTCCGCGCCTGCATTAAAATATATAGCTATGATGCTGACTAAATTGAAGAAATAATTCTTATATTTATGTCGTCGAGGAAAATGACCATTTTGCGCATATGCAAGTACTATAGATAGTCCATAGGAAAAACAATTTAGCCTTCGGCCCCAGGTTTATAGAGTTGAATTTGTAGATATTGGACATTTAATTTTGTCGGTAATCGGTGGCTAGTTTTGTCGGTAATCGTTGGCCTCTACACCCCCCCCCCCCCCCCCCCCCCACTGAAAAAGGTCTATAGCGACGCCCCTGGTCACGACGTCACCGTAATATGTATGATTTGTGTATGTACGTACGTACAGCATACGTATCGCCTGCGCCTAGCTAGCGGACAACGCGTCGCGACGATATCGACGAGGACGAGACCGGCACGGTTCGACGACGTTGCGATCGAGGCTAGCCAGCGCTCAGCGAGCCGAAGATTATCTGTAATGATATGCGATACTACGGCTACGCGGCCACGGCTCAACACGGCTTTGCCACTGCAGTGGACTTTGGGCATGCATTTTTGCATGCATGCATTGGCCTAGCTACTGGCCTAGCCTGGCCGAGTTTCCTGGATGACAATGAGTCGAGTGAGACAGAGTGAGCATCTTTATGAAACACCAGGCCAGGCCATCACCAGTCTAAAACAGGGCTCCCACTTAGCCGAGTTGGAGCCACAATTTGTGGCGAGCTCGCGCGATCTTATGGCAAGCAGTTTTATCATTAAAACATAGTTCTTGATATCACGAAATCGAATTCTTGATATCACGAAATCGAATTCTTGATATCACGAATTCTATTCTTGATATCTAGAATTACCATTGCTTTAAAACGTAAAATAATTTCTTGATATCAGGTATTGGTTTCTTAATAATCAAGAAATATGTTTTAATGAAGAATTGAATTCGTGATATCAAGAATTCGATTTCGTGATATCAGGAAATATGTTTTAATGATAAAACTGCTTGCCTTAAAATCGCGCCAGCTGGCCACAACTTTTTGAATGACCGGAAGTGAAATATGGCAAGCCAAATGGGTGTCTCATTCATTTTTAATCGCATTATTTAATCATTAATGATTAGCTAAAGTTGAAATATGCAGATGATGATGGCGATCGTGATCATTGCACCGTACAAGATACCTTATTTTATATTTTTACATTTTATTGTACATTATAATATTATATTTTTTACATTTTATTTTAGTACAAGAAGTAATGGTATATTGGTTTTATCCATTTACTGAATTAGTCGAGCATACATATACGCAGAGTAAACCACAGAGTTACACAACAGATTCTGGCCTGAAGCAGATTTTTTGCCATTAGTCTCTTCTAAATGACAATTTGCATTATTTATTTTAACGACATCGTCAATTTACGTGAGCTTTCGTAGATTGCATATAGCAAATCAACAAATTGTTGGGTCACGTAACCCAATACTTTGTAGATTTGGGTGACCTGTTTCACGAAAGGGCGCAAGACGTGAACGTGATACGTGATACGTGACTGTTCGTTGCAAGCCTTCTTCTCCCGAGTAAAAGCTCTAATATATCCAACCAAGCTACTTTATTTTACCGTTTGCCTTTTTATAAGATCTATTCGAATTTTCCGTTTTTGTAAAGTTTGAAAGAGGTCACAAAATAACGTAAACTTTCATTCAAATTCAAAAACAAATAATCCATGATATGATATGTATGTATTTCAAATTTTGTTTAATTTCCTCTTTATTTTTAACCTATAATTTGCACGGGGCCTCTTCAGAATTCAATTTTAATACTGAAAGAGTTACCCTTTTTAAATAAAACGAATAAGCATAAATACATTTTAAAAAATAAAACATTCATATTCTCAATCTGTTTGCGTGTGTGCACCTACAATATTATGATACACAAGAAGCACGTACAAGCCAGCTTTGTTCGAAAGAAGAAGACAATAATGAGAAGAAGAAGCATTGGAGGAAATGGGAGAATAAGAAGAAAATACAAAATAGTCAGGCATTCGGTCACACCGTAAGTAACGGGGTTAAAAAACATGTCACCAACTCTGGCAAAATCCGGCGTACCAGAATAAAGTCATATGACACCAATGCATTGCATCGCATTTGGGTGTACTATATGTTGAAATCTATGGAGTACCGAGGTGTGAAGTCATATTAAAGATAAAGATCAGTTCTGGTCATGCGATTGCATTGTGAAAGAAACGTTGTGGAATCGATCAGAAAAGGTTGATCATCTAGCATATAAGTATTGATGTGTACTGCAAGGTTCTGGAATCATCAAAATGATTAGAAATTTGGCCCAGTCTTGGTAAAGTTACAAGCACTGTACACAAAAAGATGTATATGGGACTACGCACACTTGCGCGCACGTGCGTAAGATCTCTCACATCCCAATAGATAAACTAATTTAACAAATATATCAAATTGTAGGCGGTTTCCCGGCAAAATATTTATCATCATGTATTAGTCAAAACATATTCTTTCATATGATTGGTAATAAGAGCTTCCATTTCATTTTTTGAAATGGGGGCGTTTCCAATACTGGTCTTAACCTTTAAAGTAGCCACACAAAGAATCAAAAGTGTTTTGAATTGATGCAAAACTCATATCATTGCGAAGGGGAAGCCTTGCCGATCAAATACAACAACTCTTCTCTTCAAAATATGTTTGGGGCCCGCAGTAATCAACTCTCAAAAATGTTAGTTTTGAGATCCAGATTTTCTGCCTTCAGCGGTCCTTTGTAGAGCGTCAATATTTGTGACGTCACATACGGGACACGGCTGGCTAGCTGCATATACTGCTACATGGCACTGAGCTGTTCGTCCAGTGTGTGACGTCACTATTTAGAGCTCGCTACGCTTGGGTGTTTGACTTACGTTCAGGGGCGTTCTTGAACAATTGCATTTTACGCCTTTCCATGATATCTATATGATTTCTCAGCAAATTGTTCGTGTTTTTCAAGAGAAAATCTTTCCATCCATACGTAATTTGTTCTAATTATGAGTTGTTAGTGAATTTTCTTTGTGTAGCTCCTTTAACCAAGTTGTCAGGGTTGCTGGTTCCAAAACAAGTTTGTGCTAAACAATAGCGTGGTGGTTACACCAGCGCCAAACATTTTCCCTGCTCCCGTCCGTTGCTGTAATGATGTCGTGGTGAAACATCATGCGTAGTCTCTGTTGTTTGGAACCAGTAACCCGAACGACGAGCGATTAGCAATTCGAAACTCTATATCGCACAGTTAATCATTTCTCCATATCATTTGCGAGCTGAGCATCTAGAATGGGATCAACTTGGAGGAAGAGTCTTGTGCGATCTCTCGTCTTCATCTCTATCGTCCTATTGTCTGTAACCTCTTCTTCTGTAAGTATTGTTTTACATCATTATAAACAAATGAACGTTTTGTTTGTGCGTGAAAATAAATAGGAAAGTGGTTCATTCGATGCTAAGTCTTGGCATAGAGATTCTTCTTTTTTTTAACCTCCAATCCTATGGTTGAGGGTTCAAATCCCAACTATATAGGTCTGTATTTTGCAAGATATTAAAAAACAATTTTGCGACTCTCCACCTAGGTGTAAATGTGTACCTAGTATTTGCTGGTGTCTTAATAATTGCCGAGGGAACGAACAACACTGATTGGTGATTGAGCTTTTCTGGGTAACAATACTTAATCATTATTTTTATTGTTGAAATAAATCTTTATTCAGATACAAAATCACGGATAACATCATACATAAATATTTATAACAAACACTTAATCACATGTTTAAATGAGATCAAATTATATATCTGTATTTACTTGAAAGCAAATTGTACTTGCATTTCTTGTAAACCATGAATTATCTTTATCCACTTAGTAGTATTCACATCTGTCGTCTTAGTTTTATTTTCCTCAACTTCTAGTCTGTATTTTAATATAGACAAAAGATATTTGCTTATTTTTTTCGTTGCTACATTTCTATTACATTTATTTACAACACTCGCTTTATAAATTGCAAATAAAGCATAATGAAGTACTAAATTAATATCTGCAATATTTTCCGTTGCGCATGAAAACCATATACAACACAAATGTGTGAGAAATTAAAATTTCTGTACAAGGAATTTATATAATATTATTTAAATAAAGTTCCAAAATGGATAGATCTTTTCGCATTAAAAAAATACATGTATTATGGGTACCATGTCTATTACAGTAATAAGACAAATCGATTTCTTTGATTTTCCAGTTGAATAAATTAGCAGGTGTTGGTAAAATATTATACATAAATTTAAAGTTGAATTGTATCAAGTAATTATCACGAACATATTTCAATTTAAGTAACCACAGAGAATCCCACTTAATGGAAATATTTGTTTGTAAAGTATTGTTCCAGAAATCAACCGCCCTATATGTTTTTTTAATTAATTTTACGAGTTCCGTATATATTTGTTTCACAGTAATACAGTGTATTGATAATTCAAAGTTATTCAAATTCAAATTAGAATATATCATTGATTTACGTTTGCAATCTTTAAAATCATAAACTTGTCTGCCATCTTTTATAATTTGCCTCCATCTTTGTTGTATAGCGGTTCGTATTTTTTCATATTCACTCAACCATCTACCATCATAATAAATAAGTTTATCTTTCAATTCTTTGACTGTCAAGAATCTATTTCCTATCACTATATCCCCTAAAAATAATAAACCTGATTTTATTCAATTTTTACCTGCTTTATTGTAAACCATGTATAAAGTAACTCACGATAGAAATCGGGTATTTTTCCTCAATAAGAATTCACATATTTTGGTAACAATTTACAATTCATAATGATATTAATCTCGCTCATTTTTTCAATCCAGTACTCGAAAAAAATAGCCCATTTCCCTTTTTTTTTCGTGGAGTTCTTTCAAACTCAGAAAGCTAAACAACCATTTTCTATTACTTAAAACTTCGACACTCAGAATAAAAAGTAGGGCAGACAGGGGACAACCTTGCCTTATCCCTCTAGATGGTTTAATATTACCAGTAAATCATCCATTTACTGTAACTGATAAGCTTGGATTTGAATATAACAATTTAATCCATTGCCGAAAGGATTGTCTAAAACCATATAACTAAAAACACTTGTCAATGTATATCCTTTCCAACGAGTCGAAAGCTTTTCTAAATTACTTATCATTATCAGTATTATCATCATCGACATCGTCATCCTCCTCTTCATCACCAATGAGCAATCCGTTAATATTCTTTGATTTTCGTTATGAAGGGAATTATATACGGAGGGCCAAAGTCAGAAAAGAGGAGTTTGCCTGTCAATACCACACAAATAAAGCACATCTTATTTTTACGAAAGATTTATCATAGAACACAATATTTCGGAGTTAAACAATAAAATAGCAAACACCCCGCTTTCGGAGGGGGCGTCCAAAAAAGCGGCTCTACTCATGAAATACGGTATTTTGTCAATGGAATTTGAAGGGGACCTTAAACTATCATGAGTTTGGTTATGTACATTTTTATGAATCTTAATAGAATTGGGATTGATTAACATCGCCAATGTTTCATTATTTTTTTTATTTTTTTTATTTTTTTTTTTTTTTGGGGGGGGGTGACTTTTTTCAACTTGATTGAATGTTATCAAAAAATATTGTTTTCGATTTGTCAAAATAGGAGAGGTGAAACATCATAGAGTATAGAAGTACTTATCAATTGCACTCAGCACCCCTAATCCTATCAGCATTCCGCACTGCTAAATGTCCAATCACTATATTTTTCATTAAACTGCAGATTTATTCCCTTCCCTTTTCCTTGTCTTTTGTAATTTATTGTGAGTATCGGTTCGTGTATCCCTGTAATCTCCCTTTCTCTGTTTTAGCGTGTATTTGTATTTTATAAACTTTACTTTAGTTAATTATGTCATTTTTAGTTTAAGGAGCCTATCCACAACAAGCTCTGCTTTTCCATAGGCTCCGCCACTATATCTCTTAAGTTCAACTTAATGTTCTAACAATATTCTGAATAGTGTGTACCGGTATTGTATGTACATGTATATTATAATCATTTTCAATATGTTGTTACACTCTTTGTAAACTGAGATATTGTGGAAACCAATAAACTGTCTATCTATCTACTATCGTCCAGTTAATATACTGAGATGGCGAAAATTAGGAAATTATCCACAAAAAACACATTGAAGGCAATTTGTTTATATGGAACTACACTCCACTGATTTAAAGTTGACACATGGTAATCGGCGGAGTGTAAGGTTATTTGAAGAGCGCAGTTGATATGTAATTGGGTTGGTGTACTTCAAATAATGGAAATATCATCTGGTACGTTATCATTTAGTTTTATTTAGACAGTTATTGGTTCTCACAATATCAAGTGAGTTAATGTTGGAAATGCTATTTGTATATTACTTTGAGTATTTGTTGTGATATTCACATAATATGATGTAGCTTGTTTCACCCGAAATGGTTTTCATTGATGTAATAGTTTGTAGTTCTCTCTCTTTCCCGTCATTTTTCCTCCCCGTCTATCTCTTTGTCCAACTATAATCTTTCTTGGACCCCTTTTTTTTCTCTCTTCTAACTGCACATCATCCTCATTTCGCTCCCTTCCTCATTTTTTTCTTCTCTCTCTCTCTCTCTCTTTTTGTTGGTCACACTTTCTTGCATATTGTAAGCTTCGCTTCAATATGGGTTCCTCCTCACTCTCTCTTCATCTGAACACAAACAATAATGTATTTTTTCTTTCTCTTTCATCATTTGATGATACAGGCTATATTGTGTAATAGTTATTAAGATGTTAGAATCTCTGACATTTGTACTTGTGTTTTCAATTGTACTATATTTTGCACTTATTGTGTTAGAATTGTTTGAGATATAAATAAATAAATTAAAAAACTTAAACTTGAAACTTGAACTCAATACGTTTTTATCACTGGCAACCATCGAAGTTGTCTGAGCCAAGGAGGTGCCTGCCCAGCCCCCCCCCCCACTCTCCCTCAACATGCGCAGAGAAACACGAGCAGGACGATTTTCGGACCCTATTGAAGCCCTGTACTGTCAGTCACATTCACATTTACCCAAAAGGCTTGAGATCGTATGACATGTGGGCATGATCATTGTGTTGAAGGGTAAAAATTCAAAACGTTTTTTTAAAGTTGTTTTTAAAGACTTGTTCTTTGAAATTAATATTTTTGTATACGCTCTAATTGGCAATTAAACAATTACTGAATATTTCTTTTTTAATCATCTTCGTCATCATTGTTAAATGATATTAACACCAAAGGTATCAGTTGCATGGGTACCAGATCAACAACGTTATAGTTTATCACAATGATGAAGTCAGAGAGTTTTATAATGAGCCAGTAAATTAGACCAAAAATTGGGTTCGGTTTTTTGTGTTTCATTAAACTTCAGTTTGCTACAGCCCACTAAATAGCTGAAGCTCGTCATGTTCTAATGAATTCAATATCCGGATCCGCGAACTATAGGTCTATAAAGATGACTTTATCCGATAAATATGAAGTGAAACAAGTAAAGTCGGCTTCTCAAAAAAAAATAAGCAAATCGTGATCCGATCAAAAAATATTCGTAATTAAATTCGTAATGTCTAATGTAGTATAATATGAATGTTTGATTTATTTCCATTCAAATAAAAGTATTTACATGTACATGGCACGTACATATCAACAATCGACATAGAACACAGTAATGCAATTGATACGTGAGAGGAAGTCAGTAATATAGAAAAAAGAAAAGTGGTATAAACGGATCATTATTCACCTAATGTATCCGTAGAAATGGAGGGGAACGGTAACAATAGATGCTTGCATGGTGCATGCCCCTGAGTCTTACTTAGTTTCACGATAAGAGTTTAGGCCTCAAATATTCATTTCATTTTCTATTTTTAAGTTTCCAACAAAATACAAAACATAATAAAAAATAAAAAAATTTACCTGCAACTATATTTTGAGGAAATGGAGAGGCCGATTGAAAAGCAGAGCTTGTAAATTGTGGACCCCTCAGATATTTATGAGTGTGAAAAGTGAATGGAATACATAATCAATCAAAGAAGAATAGCGGCCAATAGAAACAACTAAAACTATCATCATTTTTATATTTTAAATTGTTTAGTTTCCTTTTAAGGACTTCCAGAATTGTAAAAATAATTGAAGATTGTAGAAAAATGTTGTTACTATTTCTCTAACTTTATTTGCCCCTGGTTTACCCTAAGTCTGTTTTTTCTCTCTTCCAAGTATTTTAGGTGAAACCTTTTTCATTGGAACCGTGCTTATTCCTAAAGATCAACATTTTGTATGCGATAGTTATTACAACGTCAATTTCTTTGTCCGTATTAATCTTAGGTAAACAAAAGATATCCATGCAAATATCAATATTAAATGTATTCATCACAACCTGAATTACATAATAAAATAATTGTTGTTCTGTTCCTATTCAATAAACCTATGTTCTTTGTCTTCTATAACGTGGCACTTGGGGCAGTATCTGTTGTCTGCTATTAATTTGTTGCTTTAATTGGTACAATTTACAGCCATACTGTACTGGAAATACTTCTGACTCCCCCCCCCCCCCCCCCCCCCCAGCGCCATCTCAAGTCATCTGTACCCCTAGCTGAAGTTTATGTCCCCACATCTAGTCCTCCGTCTGCGAAGTTAGAATTAGGTTTTGTGTTATGAACTGTTGGCAAGTTAACCATGAGATGCCTTGGTGATGTACATTAAAGCGTACCCTAAGGCAGAAACTTGAACAGTTCAGTATTTCTTTTAGTTAATTTTGTGGATGTCTTTACAATTATTATTATTTTTTATTTTTGTTTCTCACCTCTCGTCTAACACAGTTTGGGGCTGGGGTAAATTTTATACTCTCTGGAAGCAAGACAGCTACTACCATCTCCATCACTTGGTTCGACGATTCAGGGACTTCGTATACTTCCTACTCAGTCAACATAGTTCAAGCCTCCGGGAGGAGTGTGAATGGCTATCCCGCTAACACAACTGAAATGGCATTCACATTTACCGGCCTCCGCCCAGACACGATGTACACAATAACAGTCACACCGTGGAAAGAAGGACTTAGTGGTGATTTTATGATGGAAGATATAACAACAGGTAACGCATGTGTTCGTCGAGTGGTATGATACATTGATTGGAAATACAAAGGGGGTGGGTTCAATCCCCGGCACGGCACTTAGGCCCCCCAAAAAACGATGTTGTATTGCTCTTTAGTTGCCAAAACATGGGTCGGTCGGTCGGAAATCTTTTTTTTTTTATTACTTTTTTTTCTTCCGTCTTTGGGCTGATATTTCTTAGCTTTGAATGCACTCATTGTTTATTTTGTTTTCCCCTCTGTGGGCTGATATTTCTCAGTTTCAAGGACATATTTTTGTAATCATTAAACAGTTTTCTAAAAAACGGTGATTTTTTTTTTAAGCCGACCGTAGATTTCAAGATTTTTGGGTCGGTCGCAAAGGGCAATACAACATCCGTTTTTGTTACGCCTAATAAAGTAACATTGCCAGTTATACACTTAGTAACATCAAAATTGCACCCCAAAAAACACACACAACAACATTACAATTGATATCTGTATGATAAACAGATCATATTAAGAATGGTTGTCAACTAAATTAACAACAAAAACTTGCTCTCTTTATTACATACAGAAATTTCAGATACTGCACGGCTTTCTAAAAGTATCTAAACAAAGTCTATTCTTGCAAACTGGGCTTCTAGACTTCTCCCTCTCTCTTTCATGCATTCTCTTCCCTAATTTCCCCTTTTTGCTATTTGCCATTTCTTTAGTATTGCCAATGCCAAACTGATATCAAGCCACTTTGTCATTAAATACCCTACGACACACATAATTTTGACAAGGGAGAGATAAGATAAAAGGTTTACTATTGATAACATCATTGCAGTTATTGGTACATTTTCAGGGCCAGTTATTTTCATTATTATTATTTGTATTATTATTATCATTATTATTATTATTATTATTATTATTATTATTATTATGATTATCATTATCATTATTTGTATTATCATTATTATCACTATTATTATCATTGTTGTTATTATCATTATTATTAGTATTATCATTATTATTATTATTATTATTATTATTATTATCATTATTATTAATATTATGCGTTCCGTGCTTTGGGAGTGAAAGTCTTTGAGTAAGAGAAGATTAAGATCAATCCAGTGCTGGAAGGGAATGCACCTTTTCTGAAAAATCCCAAACTCCAACCAGGCCCTTGCGGTGGCGTAATTGAGCTAAACAGTTTGAGGGGGTTGAGCCAGCGCGTATTGGAATATTTTCTAAACCACTAAAGAAACAGAGTAATTGTTGTAATACTGAGCTCTTTGATCGCAGAGATAAACATAATTATATATATACGTGTGTGTGTGTGTGTGTGTGTGTGTGCGTGTGTATGTGTGTGTGTTGTATTCTTAATCTTAAATTTGCGGGGAATTATATAGATTTTTCGAAATAGCAAAAAGAAAAGAAAGTAGGCTTTTAAAAAAGAATGAGAGAGAGAACAGCAACTGTGTCAAATTCATGATACAGATTTTATTCTTTCCTTTTATTCGTTCCTTTAAAAAAAATGCCCGTTTCATGATCTCGATACAGTTCGTTGTCTCTCTTTTAAAAGCTTTGTTTTCTTTTTATTCCACTTTTTAAAAGAGCTATTGAATTTCCTAATTACAAAAAACCTGGATAAAAAAGATTATCTTGAACTAAAACACCCCATGGGCAGGCAATCTTTGACTGTCTGCTAAATCACGCGCATGAAACATCGCCTTATTTTCTGTTCTTTCTTTAAGAGCAAACTTTCTTTTGTATTCGCTCCCCAGAACCAAATAGCGAGGTGAGGTGAAAAAACCCTCATCATGCACATATCTTTTGTTCAATGAATAATTTTTTTCTCCCCCTTTAGATTTAGCTCGATCTTTAGAAGAAAAAAAATGTCGTAATGATTTGTCCCCTAAAAAAATATGCCTGTTTTATAATCTCGATACAGATCGTGGTCTCTCTTTTGTAAGCTATTTTTCTTTTCATTCTACTTTTTAAGAGAGCTATAGAATTTTCAAAATGAAAACAAATATTGATTAAATAAAACACCACATGGGCAGGCAATCTTTAATTCATTGCTAAATCACGCGCGTGAAACCTCGCAACAGTTTCTTTTCCTACTTGTAGAGCGAACTTTCTTTTGTATTCGCTCCACAGAACTCAACAGCGAGGTAAAGTGGGAAAACCCCTTATTATGAACAAATCGTTTGTTTAACGATTTATCTTTTCCCCGCCCTAGTTAGCTCGATCTTTAAAAGAAAATAAATGTCATAATTTTTTTTTATTTGTCCCCTCCTTGTATTCTTTCCTTAAAAAAAAAAATGCCTGTTTCATAATCTCGATACAGATCGTGGTCTCTCTTTTGAAAGCTCTTTTTCTTTCCATTCTACTTTTTAAGAGAGCTATAGAATTTTCAAAATGAAAACCAAAATTGATTAAATAAAACACCACATGGGCAGGCAATCTTTGATTTACTGCTAAATCACGCGCGTGAAACATCGCAACATTTTCTCACCCTACTTGTAGAGCGAATTTTCTTTTGTATTCGCTCCACAGAACTCAACAGCGAGGTAAGGTGGACAAACCCTTATTATGAACAGATCGTTTGTTTAACGATTTATCTTTTCCTCGCCCTAGTTAGCTCCATCTTTGGACAAAGAAATTATCCACGTTCTTCCAAATTCCAAAGGTCTATCCCAGCTAATTATGTTTCATTCCGTCGTGACGGGTCATTATTCCCTCTATGTAGCTCTTGAAAAACAAACTTTGATCTCTGTCTATGAAATGAAGGTCTATTTATTCCCGACTGCTTTTACAAGATATAATTAATCGTCAGCTATTTATAGGCCTCTGTATTAAGTATAAGTATACCGATGGGCCTTTGCCAATAGGGTCCGGTCGTTTACCTCTCCCCCTCACTCACACGCAGACACACACACATGTCATGTCAATACAACAACATGATCTAAAACCTACGCCCTGAAGTATTCACCCATATATCCTACCACGGACCTATTACGGATGGATTTTCAACGTGATTCTTCCTTTGATCCAATGATAGTCACCGCCTTCTGATTATGTGCATCTTATTGAGAAAATTCAGCTGTTTTAACAATAACGACTGCGTAAGCATTTTCGGGCATTGACAAAGGAGCAGTTTCCCTCTCTTGGGTTTTGTTTGGATGGTGTGCTCTGTAAGAGTATGTCTTCAATAAAAACATCCCCAATGGGGAGCAGCATAGTTGAAAAGCAGACGATTTTGGTGATATGAAATGTATTATTACTGATTTGCACACTTTTGCACGCACCAATGACCTTATAAAACAATTAAAAGGCCATGATCTTCATAAGCCATGTGCGTTGTAATTCTGGAATATTATGAGAAAATTGGGGAAAACGGGATTTTAAATCACAAACAATCCAAACAAAACCTATCTGGTAATATCAACATGTTTTTCAAAAAAAAAGAACACAGTACACGGAACAACAATTTCCAATTATTAACCAGAACTGCACAAAGATTTCCCATGATTTAAGCGATTTATTATCTTCTGCGCATGTAGATTAACATGTCAAAATCACTATCTTGATTCTGTACCGGCACATTGGCGGTGACCTTCATGAGATCAAAGTGAAGAAACATGTACGGGATTTTATTGAGACGACATTGACGGAGACAATCACAATGAATTCGTTAAGAAAACGATGAATGTCCATTCGTAATAGGTCCGTGATCCTACTGATCACAGACTTTGGCTGATTCAAGCTAGGCAGCCTTAATCTGCACTTGAACAATGAAATATGGCAAGCCGGACATAATATGTCGCTGATCAAAGCATTGTGTGTAATATTAATTCTCGCCACCCAGTCGTTAAATGGGTACCGGGTAGGATGCGAACGTCAATGCGATGGGGCTACGAAAATTCCAAAATAAATTGGTGTCACTTCAGAATGAAAAGAGAAATTAGGTACTATGCAATACTAATTGGTTTTTATTCGATTGGTAAAATTGAAACATGAGCTTTGATGGATATCTTTTGTGCGATATATTCCCTCATACGACCAGGAATATAAATATATATCAACTCCAAACAAAGCTTGAACAACCTAATGTTCGTAATTCGTACATGCCATCGAAAACTTCCTGAGAAAACATAAGTCTTATATTTATATGATAACAAAGTTTAAAAAGTCTAAATCACTTTTAATATAACATCGGAATAGTACACACACATATTTATGAACTTCTGAATTTTTCATCTCCTAGTTTATGTGACGTTTTGAGGGTGATTCTCGTATCTCAAGAATAAGTGTTGTATTTGTTAATTTAGGGCCTTTGTTGAATAAATTTAGATGTAAGGTCTTATATGTCACATTTTCAATTAAATAATAATTAATAAATAATAGCCTAATAGTCCACTCCAAATTTTATTAAACCGAAACGGAAATTCTTTTTGCCCAATTGATCGTGAGCCCGGCAGCCACTGAGCAGCGCCATATCGACGTTGCTCTATCCCTTATTGTTGAACGCCAAACAAGGTAGCAACAATTCCCATTTTGTAACGTCTTTTGGTATGACGCGGCCGGGAAACATGAATCGGGACCATTACATTTTTCAAATGCTTAAACAAATTACAAAACTTGGCAAGGGCATGAACAAAAATATATATACAAATATACACATATTGTTTACTCTCAAAAGCATTAATCTGTACTTCACCTGAAGAAGGGAGAGGTCTTCCGATATTTCGTGCATTTGATTAATAAACAATTGGAAATTATAAAGCATGAAACTTGCATATATATATATATATATGTATACATATATATATTAATTTATATATATTCTTCTTTTTGTACTTCAGAGGAAATACCTGATGGTGAGATTCTTGTAACTGACATTACATCTGATTCAGCCTTTCTCCAATGGAAGGACTACCAGTCAGGGTTCTATAACCTCATGACGTCACCAACCGGTGCTGTGGAGGCCGCTGGGGGTATATTTGAATCTGAAGTACTGATTACGATCTTGATGCCAAATACGATGATTAGTGTCATGATCAGTGGGGGAAGTGAAGGGATGGTTCTTGCTTCCGGAAACTTTACGAGTGGTAAGTTTTACCTCATGGCTTGCTTGGGAGCCCTGTGGTGGGCTTATGCTAAACAGTCAGGTCGCGACGCGCTGGAAAACACTCGGGTCACGGCTAGCTTGGCCTTTTTTCTGATCAATGGTGTCCTCAAATCGGCTTTATTATTTATTGAAGAAGTGATTTGAAATTATCGACAATAAAAGGGTCTATGTATCGTTTATAATTTTAATATTGCTTTAGTCCCCTCGTTACATCCTCATCTTCTCACTCTTTCCATTCTTCCTTGTTTCCATCCTATTAATAGGCCTATCATATTCCCTAGTAGTAGGCCATATTACACTTTCTCTAAAATCCACTTTATCCACCTAGTATTATGTCTTTCCTAATGTCAGCCTTAATTCTTGTCTTCTTATTTTTCTATCATAAAAAAAAAATCAATCGCAACTTCCAACTTCTTTTTTAAATAAATTTCCCCAAGCACCCACATTGAAAAAATGGTTAAGATCAGTCGCTATTCTAAGATAAGAATTTACCAGCGTGTAGGGCCGATTTGAAGACGCCATTAATAAAAATTGGCCCAGCGAGCTGTGACCCGAGTGTTTTCCAGCGCGCCGCGATACGAGTGTTTAGCATTAGCCCCGTGGTGTAATGGTAATGATAATGGTAATGATAATGGTAATGATAATGGTAATGATAATGGTAATGATAATGGTAATGATAATGATAATGGTAATGATAATGAGAATAATAACGCAGGGCGGCCTTGGGTAAATAAGGCAACATTATTCTTGTTACACTCTACTACTTCTGCTTCTTCTTCATGTTTTTTTTCTCTCTCATTGTCGGCAAAGAAACCTCAACATTATCAAACGGAAACAAATGATGGCGACATCTCCGTCTCCTCGAGTTTCGGTGATGACCTCCCAGCTCATGTCTATTCGTGTCTGTCATTGTCGTTTTCTTTTTGCTATCAAACTGATTTTGAAGCTCGCATGTTTATGCATATATATAATATATATATATTGTTTTGTAGGTTCTTCAAGGGGGATACCCGATGGTGAAATTCTTGTAAGTGAGATCACATCTGATTCAGCCTTTCTGCAATGGAAAGACTACCAGTTAGCGCCCTATACACTTATGACGTCACCCACCGGGGCTGTGGAGGCCGTTGGGGATCTTGTTGAACCTGAAGTACAGATTACGATCTTGATGCCAGATACGATGATTAGTCTCATGATCAGTGGGAGAGATGGAGGGATGGTCCTTGCTTCCGGAAACTTTACGAGTGGTAAGTTTAACCTTGCCGGGGATCCCTGTTGTGTAATGATAATGATAAAAATGATAAAAGTTCAGGGAGAGATCCAAGGGGGGGGGGGGCACAGGTGGCACGTGCCCCCCCCCCCCCCCCCCCACATTGAACGAATTCGCGATTTTCAAATTTTCGGGAACAAAGAAAAAAAAATGGTATCAAATGCAGCCGTGCAATCCAGGAGAATTAGCACAGCTTCTTTACCCTTGTCTATGGCCAGGAGAAGATCGTTCAAGTCTTTAACCGAAGCAGTTTTTGTTGAATGGTGGTTCCTGTAAGCAGATTGATGGACAGGAAGCATGCCAAATCTCTCGAGGTGGACCTTCAGCTGAGCAGCCACAATCCTCTCTAAGACTTTATCGAGGAAAGGTAGATTTGCAATGGGCCTGTAGTTGTTCAGTCCATTCAGATCAAGGTTCGGCTTCTTGAGAAGAGAAAGGAGTAGGGTCGTTTTAAATGATTCCGGGACATGGCCAGAGGATAAGGAGAGATTAAACATCTTTGTAATGACAGGGAGGAGTACGTCAAGGGTGTCGTCTGAGGGGAAAGTAGTAATTGGATCTAATTTACAGTGATATGATGATCATACCCATTTTCTTTAAAAGTGTATATTGTTTACTCACGATAGCATTAGTTTATTCTAAACCTGAATAATGGAAAGTTCCTCCGATATTTTGTGCGATTAATTAATAAACAATTTGAAATTATAAAACATGGAAATCACATATATATATATATTATTTTGTTTGTTTTTCAGGGGAGATACCTGATGGTGAAATTCTTGTAAGTGAGATTACATCGGATTCAGCCTTTCTGCAATGGAAAGACTACCAGTTAGCGCCGTATGCTCTTATGACGTCACCAACCGGGGCTGTGGAGGCCGTTGGTGATCTTGTTGAACCTGAAGTACAGATTACGATCTTGATGCCAGATACGATGATTAGTCTCATGATCAGTGGGAGAGATGGAGGGATGGTCCTTGCTTCCGGAAACTTTACGAGTGGTAAGTTTTACCTTGCCGGGGATCCCTGTGGTGTGATGGTTAATGATAATCATGATAATAATGATGACAATTTCTTTAATCCAGTGCGACCCCGGGTCAATAAGGCAACATTTTTCGTTTCATACTTTACTACTACTGCTTCTCTTTCGTCTCCTTTTTTTTTCATGTTCTCTTTTCATCTCATTGTCGGCACAGAAACCTTAATATTACCAAACGATTTCTTTTTTCTTTTGGAAAAAAGTGGTCGCGACATCACTGTCTTTTCCTGTTTCAGTGATGCCCTCCCAGCTCACGTCTATTCGTCTCTCAATATCGTTTTCTTCATGTTTACACAATGCTATTCTTTAATATTGTACAGGCATTGTTTGCTGTTGATAGCTTCGATCTGTTCTTCACCTAAAGAAGAGAGAGGTCTTCCGATATTTCGTGCACTTGATTAACACACAATTTGAAATTATAAAGCATGAAACTCGCATACATAATTTATAAATATATATATATATATATATATATATATATATATTATTTTAAGGGTTAACTGCAAGGTTGATGGTGATCGAAGAGGTCTTAAAAAATGGAGGAACGTAAGGAAATAAAATCTGAAAGATATTTAGGAGCTTGGCCATGGATAGTTTTGTATGTGAAAAGAAGAACTTTAAATGTTATACGATGGTGTATCGGAAGCCAATAAAGAAAACGCAATATTGGGGTGATGTGCTCAAACTTTCTCGAGAGAGTAACAAGCCTTGCAGCACAATTCTGAATTCTTTGAAGTGGAAGTAGGTATGAATGAGGAAGGCCAGAACAAATATTGCATTGTAATAATCATGGTGGGAGGATACAAAGGCATGGGTCAATTTTGCAGTTGTGGGTCGGTCAAGTAGTTTCCTAATTTTCCAAATGTTAAAAATTCCAAAAGATGCAGATTTACAGACGTTTTTAATATGCTGCTGAAATGTAAGATAAGAGCCACGTAGGATTGGATCCAATTTACAGTGATATGATGATCATACCAATTTTCTTAAAAAAGTGTATATTGTTTACTCACGATAGCATTAGTTTATTCTAAACCTGAATAATGGAGTGTTCCTTTGATATTTTATTAATTAATAAACAATTTTAAATTATAAAACATGAAAATCACATATATATATATATTATTTTGTTTGTTTTCAGGGGAAATACCTGATGGTGAAATTCTTATGAGTGACATCACATCTGATTCAGCCTTTCTACAATGGAAAGACTACCAGTTAGCACCCTATACTCTTATGACGTCACCCACCGGGGCTGTGGACACCGTTGGGGATCTACTTGAACCTGAAGTACAGATTACAATCTTGATGCCAGATACAATGATTAGTGTCATGATCGGAGGGAGAGATGGAGGGATGGTCCTTGCTTCCGGAAACTTTACGAGTGGTAAGTTTTACCTTGCCGGGGATCCCTGTAGTGTGATGGTTGATGGTAATAATGATAACAATTTCTTTTACCCAGGGCGACCCTCGGTCAATAAGGCAACATTATTATTGTTACACTCTACCGCTTCTGCTTTTTCTTAGTCTTCTTCATGTTATATTTCCCTCACTTGTCGGAAAAGAAACCTCCAAATTATCGAACGGTTTTCTGTTCTTTCTTTAAAAAAAAACATGGCGACACCTCCGTCTCCTCCTCCTCCTATATCAGTAATGCCCTCCCAGCTCATGTCTATTCGTCTCTCATCATCATTTTTTCACGTTTTATCAAACTGATTTTCTTAAAAATTGTTGTTCTTTGTTTTCGTTATTTTATTCGTAGGGAGCCCAGATAAAGGCAGTATGGAAATTACTACTCAACCGGGTAACTCAGGCATCACCCCTACCCTGCATCGGGCATGTCTCGTCACCACCACACTACTCCTCTACTACACAACTTTGCTATTGCCCTGACGCCAGGCACTGTTTGCTTAATATTTTCCCTAATTTAAAGCCCCACTGTCCAACTTGTAGCTACTTGCTAACTCTATATAGAAAACTTCCCCAATCGGTGCCTGTTGGTCCCCCATGATCCTCTTTATCTTATGTTAGTTGAGAGCTGAGTTAATGAGATATCCACCTGTCAGTGACCTCGCTGTGTGGTCTAATCCCTTCTGGCCCAGTAGTATTGACGGTCTTTAAGACCCGTTGTTAATTACTCTAGTTGACATTGTGTCCTTTAAATAAAACAGTCGCATGACTTTTTTCTGGATTTGACACTTAGATTCTAAGTTCGTCATCACTACCTTCCAAAATTAACGATCACATGCAAAGATGTTTTTTAATGTTTTTAGTTTTTTGTAAATTTTTGTCTTGCATATCATTAATAAATTTATTCATTTATTCATGTATTTATTTATAAGTATTATTTAAGTGATCTGTTGCGCAGCGTAGCAGAACACCTATTGCTTTGTCAGAATCTTCTTTTTTCTTCTTCTTCCCCCCCCCCCCATACTGTCTGTATGGATTTTGTTTGCTTCATATCTCGTGAATAAATTGTTAATGACAATGACAAATTTCATGACATGTGCCATATGCATGATTATTGATCATAACAAAGAATTTTTTATAACCAATGAATGACGTCATCTAGGCGCCATTTTGTTAATTATATTTATATTGACCATATTTCCGTCATACATTGTCATTTCTGAATGATATTTGATATGTATAAACTTGACGTCATAGGTAAACTTCTGGTTACACATATGTCCGTGTGCGCGTCATGGCGGATGCATACCCGTGCGTCAAACTTTCAAATTGGTCAAAACGCTTGTTGGACCAATTTGCGACACGTTTCAGACGTTTTTGAGCATCCCAAAATAGTTGCGCGCGCATTTTGTGCGTGTGCCGTCCGTACCGAATGTATTAATTCAATTTTTGTTCTTGTATTGTGTTACTGATACTATTCTTAACAATATGAAATTACTTTTAACCTTTATTGACCTACATTTAGCTCAAAGACGTTCATCAAAACCCCCTTATTGACGCACGCGCGAAAATGCAAAAATTGCTAAAAGCGGTCAAAAAATTATCTATTTTGAATACATCAACGTAGTGCAAATTAAAGGAAAACGATTGAATTTGATTCCATTAGGTAATATTGTTTGTTGTTGTTTTGAATAGCCTATATCTCGTCTATCCGTACTCTCCAATATTTTATTATGTTGTAGCTGAAAATTTACTCTTCAATTTTCCTTTGATTCAAATTTTGATCAGAACAGGGGATTTTGGTCAAATCTCCGAATTGACGTGAAGACTGCATAAATATGCCATTATGGTTTCTATACATGTACGTGTTATAAAAAATGGAGGGTGAGATTTTTCGTCAAAGTCCGAATTTCTCATTGACTCTGTGTTATTAGATGATCGGCCGCGTAGTGGATCTCCTTACGAGCTTGTACATAGGCGTTGGATGTGAATGTGCATCCAAAGAGTTGGATGAGCCTTGCTGATTTATTTTAGTGTTCAGATACATTTATTGCCAGGATATTGTTATTATTAAACAATATTATGAATTGATGAGTTTTGCAAGTACATATATGTGTAGTATTTCAATGTTTTACTATTACACTTTAGAAAGTATAGAATCGGTAAAAGAATAGGATTATGTTTATGATATGAAATAATGCCTCATGAAATGGTAGTGTGTGTGGATACCCACTTCACAACTAGAGTGTGGACGAGCTTGTAGTCACTTGCGTAGACTTACTGAAGCGAAGTGTAAACGCGTTTCCCAAGTTGTTTAAAAATGTGAACTGGACCTTTGTTCTAAAAGAGGGACTGTGTCAGGCGCGGATCCAGGATTTCTTAGGGGAGGGGGCCCAACTTTTTTTTTTTTTGCTCCCGAAAATTTGAAAATCGCGCCGGCCGAAAAGTCGCTCAGTGGGGGGGGGGGGGGGGGGGGGGGGGTAAGCGGACACTTTTTTTTTTTTGGAGTCCAAAAAAAAATCGCAACGACTCAACCAGCCGAAAAGTCGCTCAGTGGGGGGGGGGGGGGGGGGGGGAGTGAGCATATTTAATTTTTTTGGTCCTCGAACATTTTAAAATTGCACCCCCCCCCCCTTGAGCGCCAGGGGGGGGCCAAACCCCCCAAAAAGGTAAAAATCGCGTGATTTTACATGATTTTTTTCTCATGATTTCCCCCCCCCCTGGATCCGCCACTGGACTGTGTGGCACCTCTTACTGATAAGCTACAGATAAACAGTCTTGTGGTCAAGCAAGGGAGAGCTTCTCTCTCCTCCACCAATGGTAGAACTGTTTAAAATGAAGTGGAAAGAAAAGAGTTTGAAGGTTTTAACAATTTTTTCTTTTTCTAGGTTGAGACTTTTTAAATCAAACACAATATATATGTTTTCATGTGCTTGCTGGAAGCATCCTTGGTTTTTATTTTGCAATTATATATATATATATAAGATGCGTTTCATTGATTGCCTTTACAATTTATGGGTAATCCATTAGACGATTTGGATTCGGATATATGCATATATGAACATGGTAATACTTGCTCCTGCTATACACCCGGTGAATTTAACTCTTCTTTTGTAAAAAAATGAATATAATTTCAGTTTAATTCATATCAATGCCCGTAATCTTAATATACATTTTGATAGCATTACAAATCTTCTTGATAATTTGTCGAATAAATTCTCAATAATCGCCCTTTCCGAAACATGGATTTGTGGTAAACCAGTTACTCCATTTCACTAACAGGGTAACACTTTCATACATTCGGATAGAGTTGGTTATGTTAGTAGAGGAGGAGGAGTTGCACTGTATGTAAAAGGTTATATCACCTTTTACTAACAGTGCAACACCGTTCGGAATGGTATCTTTAACACCTTTGATGATTTAACTTGTGAATATTTATTTGTTGATATTACACTAGGACCTACTTTAAAGTACACAGTTGGAGTTATTTATAGAAAGCCAAATTCAGACCTTGATGTGTTTTCCAATTTTAAAATGAATTACTTTTTAATGTATCTCGTCGCGGTTAAATTATTACAGGCGACTTTAATATAGATCTTTCAAAATTAACTAATAATAACAGTGCAAATGCATTTGTTAATTTAAATTGCTCATTTGGTTTATATAAGTTGATTACAACTCCCACTCGTATTGCAGTTAACTCTGCAACATTAATCGACAATATATTTACCAACCTTACTCAATGTACGAGCGGAACAATTTGTACTGATGTAACAATTCATTTACCTGTATTCTCCCTTTTAATATAGATAATCATGAAAGACCTAAGAAAACACTTTAATCGTATACTCGAAAATGTCGAATGTAAATATCACAGCATTATTAGGTAAATTGTATAGAATAGATTGGACTTCTTTAAACAGCCTTCACGATGTAGAACAGATGTACGATACATTTATATCATTGATAACCATTGCATACAACTAATGGTTACCTTTGGTACCAAATAAATCTAAAAGATTGAAAATAAGAAAGCCTTGGATAAATAAAAGTTTGATACGGTGGATTCAAAAGAAAAATAAACTTTATAAACAAAATATATTCATAATAGGTCTGTTTTAAATGAAATTAAATTCAAATCATATAGGAATAAAGTGAATAATCTATTAAAAAAGGCAAAGAAGCATTATTTTTAAATTCGAAAAATGTTATCAAAGGCACATGGAAAACTATCAATACCCTTTTAAATAAATCAAAACCCAAATGTATTCCATATGAATTTAATTCGTATTTTATTTCCTCATGTTCTGGGTTTGATGCAAATAATCACCGAGCTCAAGTTACTACTATCTTTCATACAGATTACCTACTCTTTCCAATATCTTCTTCAATATTTGTTAAGCCTATATCACAAAATGAATTGATTGAAGTGTTTAAATCATTAAGAAATACAAAATATTGTGGATATAATAACATAGGTTGGAATGTACTCAAACAGATCATTAATGCTATTGTAAAACCGTTGTTCTACATTTGTAATATATCACTGTCCACTCGTACGTTTCCAAGCTAACGTAAAATTGCGAAGATTATTCCTTTTTAAAAAAAAGACGATTGTCATTCATTAAAAAACTTATCGACCAATATCATTGTTACCTTGTATATCAAAATTATTAGAAAAATGTATTTATAATTGATTGTAAAGGTTTCTTCCTAATCATAATATACTAACTGATTGCCTATTTGGATTTGGACGTAAGCATTCCACAACACATGCTTTGATTGATTTGCAGGATAAAGTTAAATTACCAGTGGAAAACAATAACGTTTGTATTGGATATTTATGAATTTATCATAAGCATTTGATAACCTAGATCATTCAAATCCCTTGTCCAAATTGAACCTTTATGGTGAACGTAGAAGCCCTCTTAATTAAAAAAAAAATTATTTATGCATTCGACGTCAATTAACTATGTACACTGATTATGTTTCTGATTTGCAGACATAACACACGAAGTTCCCAAGGGATCTATACTTTTACTTGTTTGTTAAAATATATATCAATGACTTAATCATCTCTTATCACGCAGTATATTATGTATGCAGATGACACAACTCTTATATTTTCACGACATGATTTAAATAATATAGAGCATGAGGTCAACAAAGAATTAGACGAGGTATCAACTTGGTTCAAAGCTAATAAATTGATAGTAAATCTTTTTCAAACAAACTTTTGTATATTTCACAATGAAAGTAAAAATGTGTCCAATGTGTGTGCTAGATAAGGTTACCCTAAGTTTTGATACTACACCTTTATTAAAATTAAATGTTGTTCATTTCCTTGGAGTATCCGTAGATAATAACCTTCGTTGGGATTCCCACATCCATAATGTTATAAACAAAATATCAAAATGTGTTGGCGTTTTATATAAATTGAAATTTCATGTACCATTTCCCATTCTATTAATTTTGTACAACTCACTTTATCTTATCGGACATATTGTTTTATTATTTGGGGAAATTCGTGTCATGGAAAAATTAATACCCTCTTCAAATTAAAAAAGAAGGCTCCACGGTATTTGTACACTTAGTGATTATTATGCTCATTCTGCTCCTTTATTTCTTAGTTCAAAACCCTAAATGTTTTCGATTTCTTCAAAATATACTTCCAAATAGAATATAATCCATATTCTCGATCAATAACCAAATTACTCGGCTTTGCAATATGTTTCAATTATGGAAAATGAAAAGTTCACTCTCTAAAAAATCTATAAGAAATACTTTGCCAAACATATGGAACACTCTACCACAAGTCATACGCTTATATAAAAACAGTTCAATGTTTAAAGAACAAATGAAACTGACCTTGTATTCTGAGTACCGTTGAATTTACCTTCCAAACGTTGTTACCCCCTCCAATTTTACATTATTTCACACATTTCTTTGTAATTATTTGTCTTTATATTGTGTTTATTGTTTCTTTTGTGATATCCTTAACCGATATATACTCAGTAATGTAAATTATAATATTCAGGGGAACCTTTTTAAACAAGGCCACCATGGGCTTTTCCTTGGTTCTCCTATTTCATTTGAAGTTATTGTATAAACTGCACATTCTCTGCCTTAGTATGTATATATACTTTTATGTTTATTTGCTGTTGCTGTATTTTTTATGAAATAAATGAAGGAACTGAACTGAGCTGAACTAATATAATTAGGCGCAGACTCACTTTGAAGATGTATTTTGCTGTTATATAGGATAGTGCTGTCATTGAATTTAAGTCGGCAAATTAATGATTGCGACACACATTTAATGAATTTGAATATATTGTATTATATTGTATTTTGAGCTATTTTATGAAATAAATGAAGGAACTGAACTGAGCTGAACTAATATAATTAGGCGCAGACTCACTTTGAAGATGTATTTTGCTGTTTTATAGGATAGTGCTGTCATTGAATTTATGTCGGCAAATTAATGATTGCGACACACATTTAATGAATTTGAATATATTATATTATATTGTATTTTGTATCCATGATGCTACACAAAAGCAACTATTTTAGTAGTATTAGCTATTTTGGATAAAGCTCCGTGGGTGGTTTGATTTGTAGAATAATTAACGTTAAGGCCAACCCAGCGGTTTGCGAGGTTTCAAGATGTTTTCTTTCACAAATAAGAAACAAGTTACTATATAGCTTATCCAGTGAAACAAGAGCACAGAGAGCACTTTCTTTCATCAGGAAAACGATAATTTTCTTTTGCGGGTTTTACTCTAGCTGGAGGGGGGGGGTATTTTGGATTTGTAAAGGGAGCCTAGAGCAAGGGATTAATGCTTTCACTATGCTTCCTGTCATTTTATTGCACAGTTATCTATATTCGATTTATTAAATCTTAAGTATTCTTTTAGATGAATCATGCAACCATTACATGTATTTAGTTGTCCTTGTGGGTTTTCGAGAGAAAATAAAACTGTTATAGTTCAATATACATGTGTTTTTATCTTGACTTATTATGTTTTGCGGATGCAAAAGTAATTTGGAATTGATTGATTATTGAGCGTAAGGATTATACCAAGCGGGATTTTTTTTTCTCTTTGCCTCTTGAGGTGTTTATTCAATATTCAAACAATAACATAATTTTGCTTACAATTTAGCAAATCAATGGAACATCAATAATACACAAATTATTTCTTCAAATATAGCTAAGCAAACTCGCAGGAAATTTCATATTTTGTACTTTCAAATGTTCGTTTATTTCTAGTCTGTTAGTCATTTCTCTCTTAAATAAATAAATCAAATTAAAATCTCAATTATCATACCAATACTTATTACGAAAAATAATCATTTTATAAATAGACCAAAGAGCAATCGTCATTATCAAATTGATTTCGGTTTACGAATTCATTTTGAGTAATAAAACAATATCTATCTCTATTTTAAGATTGAAAGCACGTAAAACTAAGTCATTTAAATATTCAAAGAAGGTTTCATTTGCCTTACATGAAATGAAAGCATTAAGCACATCTTCAGTCTTTTTTTGCATTTTAAACAAAGATCACCAAGCAGGATATATTATATGCTAAACCTTAAGATGAACAGATAAATGAGGGCATCATACATTTACCAGAATTGAAACGCATGCTTTCAAAGATGAGATACTTAACTGTTCTTTGAATTATGTATTAACATGGTCTCGGAGGGCATATAAAATAAAAACATTGAACAAACACCACTTTCTCTTGAATTTAGATTTAGAAGATTAGTATGAGTTTCTTATAGCAGGTATATTAATTTCCTAGGTACCATTTTTTACCTTTGACATTTTAACCTCTAGCCTTTTTACCTCTGATATTGTTACACTGAATCGTGACCACAATAATACAAAATAGTTGCATCGTTGAAAATATTAAAGCAAAGCAACCTTTCTCTAGAAGTCATGGTTTTCTCTTCAATCTTCTTCTCTGCTATGAACACACTGACTTTAAGAAGAAAGAAAACCCTCTTCCTGGATCCAATATGAAATATCAAATGACTTTTGCTTTTCACAAATATCGTGTTTTTAATGTTTTTATTATTGTAAGCCTGTTTATTTGTTTACCTTTTGAGAAAAGAAAAAAATGCAACTGTGCACAACTATTACATGGTAAATGATATTGGGTTTTCCACTCTAACTGATATTTGAACACCCTTGACCTTCCTGCCGAGTGAGGACGCTATTGCATTGCTCTGTTCAGAGTCATCTGGCTATGTTCGTATGCATTGACACGGACCACAGCTCAATGGCATATCTTAAGATGAAAAGAACATATTATATCACAGGTGTAAATGACTTGTTTTCCATTTGGTAACCTCTGTAACACATGGTCCTGCATTAGCTATGAAGCCCAATAAAAAATACAAGCTCATTAAAGGTAATACAAAGTTTTGGGAAATTTTGAAAAATGGTTGGAAAGTGATTCTTTATAATTTTGTTATATTTAGATGACCCTGTGGATGTATTATAAGCACTAGAAAATTTAGCCCCTAAAACACTTCTGGTTCGAGAAAAATTGAATATAAAATTTTACCGGTGCTCCCGGTAAATGTTGATAAATTTCAAATAGCGCCTACGGCCGTACAATGGTAGCTGGGACCATGAAAGTCTTAGAATATGTAGTTATGATATATAATTTCCAAACGGATATATCTAAATGGTCGATTTTAGTCAAGAAACATTGTTTTATAGCTTAATTAACATCTTGACCTTGAGAGGGAGCTATACAACATAAATAGTGTATTATTTACATTTTCATAACTTTAAACTCGATTTCAACCGCGACAACGATCACTGAATATTGAAGGTTCGCATATGCTTCCAATTTTGTTCATTTGAATCAAATTCATGACCCCACACTAAAACTTTGTAATACCTTTAACGCTTACTATCTTTGTACATGAGTCCTCAACGTTCATGGGACATAAAAAGAAATCGTCTAAATCATGATAAATAGCGTGTTATCTTCCTCATGACGTTTGAGAACGTGTTGAGAATCATTTTAGTTTCTTGTGAGGGTTATGTTTGTGAAGATGCAAACAGAAACTGGGAGAACTAATCGATAAAGAATTCATAGTGTTATCAACTTTGCCATTCCTGCTATTCAGCAGAAACGCTATTCAGGCAAAATATCCGATAAGTAGAGAAGGAAAAAAAGAACTCAGTTAGTGAACACTAAGTATCTGGAGCTCAATTATTCTTTCAAAATGAACAACCGAAAAGCAAAAGAACTGACTGAACAAAAATAAACACAAAATATATAGCGAGTAATTATGAAAGCAAAAAAGGACAGTTATATAAAACGAAGGAAACATGTTAAGTGTGCAAATACCGAGAGAGTACACTTTCATTACCTGAAAGGTCCTATGTCCCATTTGCAGGCCAAAACAATGAAACGGTTAAATTCCAATGGCATTTGAAAGATAATACTAATTTAGAACTTCCCTAAAAAAAGGTGGGGCTTGAAATTGTCTTCAAGTGGGAAAATAACGACTATTAGTTGTCAAATCGAATTAGGAGCTATAGAGCCAATAAGTAATAGTCTTGATTTTCAGACCATTGTACCGAATGGTCATATGTTTTATGCTGCGCAAGATTCAATCAGTTTAATTTTGGCCATCACAAGAAATGGGTTATTGATGTAGACAAATGCTCATGTACACTTTACAGTTCATTTTTTGTATGTTATTACCAAAGAAGAAAAAAAAGCCAGCCAGTCACTCAATAGTGTCTGACAGTGAAGTCTAGCAAGTAAACGGGTTTCCTTGCTTAATTTGAATATTAGGACACTGCTAACGTTTAAATTTCACAGATAGGACATACATGACATATTCATAATTCCTGCAAAGTTCTACAGAATTTGATGTTGGCTGCAAAAGGGACATAGTATCTTTATAGGTCATCTGCCATTACAATGAACAAAACATCGTTTGCTTAGTTCTGCTATGAAAAAAACAAATTGCGTTATTAATATGCATGTGATTCTGTGTTTACGTCATTGGGCACGTATATAATATATGTATACCAACTTGTTGTATTAATAGGACATGAAGGGAGAGAGAGAGGGAGAGACAGAGAGAGAGAGAGAGAGAGAGAGAGAGAGAGATATGTTGTCTCTTACCCCCCCCCCCCCCCCCTCCCCCCCCCCCCCTCCCTGTTCCCCTGCCTTAACCCCTTTCGTCTCCCTCATTGTCTTTCTATCAGGGTCCAGCCTTTTAACAGAATGTTTCCCTTTATATCCCTTCCATGTTATCCTTTTTTCTCCGTATTTCCGATATATTAAGTTAGTAGGGCCTAACCTTTGCTTTAGTGCGATGCGTCAGAGTATGTTGGATATTTTATACATAAAGTTGATTTCCTGACGAAGCGCTAGTAGAATATTAAATGATTCAATCAGACAATAATTATTTATTTAGATTTTCTTTCTTTCTTTCCCTGTAGGCCTAAACATGCGCAGGTAAAACAATTGTCCTTCACCCTTGTCAATCTGATGCAATGATAACCCGATGGTGTGTATGTTGGGGGGGGGGGGGGGGTCGGGGTTGAAGTGAGCTATTTCCCCCTGTTCCGTCTTGAAGGTATAAACGTTTTACGTTTTATAAGTCTAACTGCGAAGGAGCAGACTGGTCATAAGATGACATTTGTTACGCCTGTCTCGGGATTTTGAGCAGCAGAATAGCGCCACCTGCAGCAGATGGCAGGGTGCGATCGCAGGTGTATCATCAATGACGTCATCATGGCCACAGTGAAATGCAATGATTGAGGGGGGTGTTGTCAATTAATGCGCCTCCTAGATTCAGTATGTATTTGCGTAGATCACGGGTATCTACATTCACACAATGTTTAGAGTTTAAAATATTGAAAATCGATAATTTATGTAATGAAAAATCGCCCAGGTCAATGGGACTAATCTCTTTAAAACATGTTGATGAGGCTTTTAGGATGCACAGAAATTGTTATTATTCTTGTACTTCTTATCATTATTAGTATCCCCCATGATCATGATTATACCTCGGTATTAAAGATTGAAGTGTGTTATTCAATTTATCCCATCAATACGAAGGGATCACATTGTTTTTCTGATTGATGACAGATGCATTTGTAACTAATTTCATGTTAACATGAACCTGAACTTGAGCCATAAATATATTATTCAATAATAAACACATATTAAACAAAAGCTACAACAGGTAATATAAGTTAAAATAATATGATAAAAGGAAATAGAAAAAACATGAACGCTAAAAGAGTTTGGTACCTTTGAACAAATGAAAATAACGTCAATGCCATCATCCATCCCAACAACTATGCTACCAATTTTAAATTGTTGACCGAGAAAAGTACAACAAACCTGCTTCGCCTTTTAACGTGTACAAAGGATATGTTCGCTGACAGCTCGTTTAGTTTGGTCAGGGAGATGGTTTGGTTATGGAATTCATTAGTAATACACTGAAAACAAGGCGGGAGAGAGGGGAAAGGAATGGGGAGAATGTTAAAGGGGTGCTTATGTGAAGAAAGAGAGTTACAAAGAGAGAGAGAGAGAGAGAGAGAGAGAGAGAAAGAGAGAAAGAGAGAGTGAGGGAGAAAGAGAAAGTGTGCGCATGTGTGGGTGTGCGTGATAGAGATGGAGAGAGATACAAGGATAAAGAAACATACATACAGAAACTGATCGAACACAAATAACAAGAATGAAAGAGAAACAGCGAGAGAGAGAGAGAGAGAGATAGGAAGAGACAAATATATTAAGACAAAGATTAGGTGGAAAATAAATGGGGAAAAAGGTGGTAATACGGATTTGACAGAACGAATGAGAAAGCAGGATAGTATTTCAAATTCAAGAAAGGTAATTAGTGGAAGCGAGATGCATGCAGACAGACGACCCGTTAAGAAGGGGAAGAGAAAGTGGGGGAGGCAAATTAGCTATACGATTCTTCTAATCATATAATATATACGATTAATTCTGCAACTAGTCTGAACGAAGGTTAAGAGACAGCGATAAAAGGAGAGAGAGAGAGGGGAAGAGAGAGGGAGAGATAAGGAGACAGAGGGGAGAAAGAAGGAGAGGGGTTACAGAGGGGGGATAGAGAGAGAGAGGTAGAGAGAATGATCGAGGGAGAAGCAGAGAGAGAGGGAGGGTGAGAAAGAGAGAGAGAGAGAGCGAGGAGAGAGAGAGAAAGAGAGAGTGAGAATGATCGTGGTACACTGTAAAAAAGAATGTGTTCATTGGTAATTTTTACGTATTTTTTCCATGTAGAATTTACTTGAAAACATTAGTTTTGCCACTTACGCACTAAATTTAAGTCTTGCTAACTCAAACTTGCAATTTAGTAGAACATACGTGGAATATTTAAGTAAAATCAAATACAAAGAACTTTAAGTAATTTCAGCTTGTATTAATTTAGTAATTTTAACTCAAAATCAGAAATTATACGTATTACTCAAACAATTTATGTTGATTTTAAAGATTTTAAAGTAAGGACCGATGCAGTGCGTAATAGAAAAATTTACATAATTTATGAATATTCATTAAGACCAAATTAAACTCTTTTTTAAATAAAACAATTCTTTTTTGTGGTTGAATGAAAATTTAAGGACTTTAAAACATTTACTAATTCATTTAACATGGCTAAGCAAAGACAAGACAATTTTTAATTGTTACCCAGTTCAAAACAAATCAAAACTTGATATTTCAGGAAATTGTCAACCAATTTTCCTTTTAAGATGCTACGATCAAGTATAATTTGGAGCCTTTCAATATGTGTCGAATTGAAGCGTATGTAATAGTTTGTGATGGTGGTAGATATATATATATATATATATACGGTTAAATCTTAATAGTGGATGTTACTTGTTAGATTAGATTAGATGGGTACCAAATCGTGCAATATGTAATCCTATCATAGCTTTTTTTTAATTATCTAAAATGATTACAATACTTAAATTATTTACGTTAATGTAACTCGATTTAACTGAGTAAAAATTTACTCAGCAAAATAAGTAAATTCTACTTAAGATGCCGTAGGTAATATTTACTTAATAAAAATAAGGCAATTCTTTTCCTCAATTTTATTGAGTTATTTCGACTATTATTTTTTTACAGTGTAGAAGAAAGGTGAGGGGAAGAGAGAATGGCAAAGAGGGGACAAGAGAGAGAGAGAGAAAGAGAGAGAGAGAGAGAGGGAGGGAGAGAGAAGGATCGAGGGAGAAGGAGAAAGAGTGGAAGAGAGAAGGGGAGATAGAGGTGAATAAAAGAGAGAGAGAGAAAAAGAGAGAGAGAGATGCAGCATAATATCTCAGGGCGTTTAGCTACATTACCGATTGTCCACCCGTATTTGATACACATCTAGTCTTGAGGGAGTCTCTTAGGATTACAGTTGCCGGATAATAAGCTATATTCACCTCGCTCCCCGGAACAGCTACAACTTTGTCAAGGTGATGGTTTCTTATTTTGAGCCAGGCGAAATTCAGTTGACAGTCTGATTTTGACATGAACTTGTTCATTCAGTCGATTCCTCTTATTATTAGAGAAGTAAAATATGCTAGAAAATACCACCTTAAATCAGCCGCAGAGCATTTTGTTCTTCTTCACACTAAGGATGCTCTATGTGTCACCGTATATGTAAGTATTGACAAATTTGATGTACATGTTTATATTTTAATGTGTTGGCCCATCTGTTTATTTGTGGTATGATAAGTCTCGTTCAGATATGTAGGAGCAATTAAGCTCCTTCGTAGCAGCAAACTGCAGCGATTTTTGTGGAAAACTTATGATGACCCATTCTTCCAATCACAGTAAAATACTTGCATCATTGGTAATATAATATACCATTATGACACCCAGGGAGACTTAAAGAGACTGGAGTTCTGATAAAAATTTAACTAAATAATATTTTGTGAGCTGTCACGTTATTATGATGTCGTTTTAAAGGAATTTACAGTCCCTTTGATAGGCGATGGACAAGGCTAGTACGGTTGATTTATTGAAAGTCTTTGCAACCGTATTTTTACCCATGACAAGATCAAGTGATACCGTTGGATTCGAAGTTATCTCTTCCCAGAAGAGAAGGTTTACATACACGCAGTTTGATATCCAAGAGGAAGGCCCGTGAGGTCGTGTCATCGTACTGTCTTACAAGAGACCAAAGTCCTCCAAACCCTTAAACAAGAAACCGGCTTTCTGCTGTATCCATGACAACTACCTTAAAACCTGTGGAGAAAGAACATCCAACGGAGACACTTAAAACGTCTTTATAATCATAGGCAGGCGGTTGTTATTGACTGATTTACTTTAATACATGTTTTATTGAGAATATTTTTTTACCACGGTCGCAACTACTTTCGAAAATCAGCCTAAACGCAATTTCAACAGCCTAGTGCGTCGCCTATTAAAATGCGGAATCATTAATATGGCGTACTGCTATTACGTAACCCGGATATGGTTTCTCTGTGATGTACAATGATTACAGGGTATTGAAATATTCCTCGAGTCAATTTTTCGAAATAATTGCGATCGTTTTTTTTTTTGTGTGTGTCTTTCAAGAGAAACAAAAGGTGTGGGTTTATAGACTGATGGTCGCTAAAGCAGGTTTTAATTTAAAAATGAGCAATTTCCATATGCAGGACTGCCTAATGTGTTCCATGTTCTTCTAATTGAATTTCATGATGACGAACTGTTTTAGGACGGGCAGGTGAGATGAAGTAATTAACTCTAAGTGTGATGGATTGCATCGAAGAGTGTTCATCATTACGGCGTACTGGCATACTAGTCCGGTAATAAGTCAACTGTGAACTATCTTGTAATATGCCTAACTAATTAAACCGTCTTCATCGAGACATGATGTCAGCGATCTTTTAGCTGACTTTACCCTATATTCCAATACATGGTGCTGTATATTTTATTATGTTCACAACTTGTATCGTTTGAATATAACAGCAGAAGGCATGTACAAACGAGCCTTCAAGTCTAGCCTATTGCCTGAATACTCAAATCAGTACGAAGCGGAAAATAAGACACAAATATATTTACAGAAAATGAATGATACATAAAACGAGTATGTCATGTGGACTGGCTCACTATACAAGTTTTATTCCGTGGTAAATTGGTTTAAATGAAAAGTATTCTTTATTTTAGTATTGTTTAAGTAGTAGTTACAGCTCGTTAAAAAAGGATGGGTTGCATCAGTTATGTTATTATTGCCGTATTCTTATTCTGGCAGAATGTTTGTGAAATAGAATAGCATGTAGGAGCTTGGTACAGGGTAGGTGCAATTTGAAAAAATAATGTTTGTGTCAAATTAAAAATCAAATTACCCAATTTATTCGCTGAGAATGTTTTGAGAAACAATTTCATGGAAAGCAGAATACGATTTGCTGCTCATTTTAAAAAGTTTTATACTACACACATGTTTGTGACGTTGTGCGCTATATTTTCATTTGTAAATGTCATGTCTTTCTTCTTCTATAATTCATTTTGATTTGTTTTTTGAGAGATTCAACTTTGATCAAGACAAGTGTATACCCAAGGCAATGTGTCATGTTTTCTTCCAATAAAGTTGTTTCGGTCAGCCATCAATTCCGATCTATTCTGTCTGTTCAATAAAAGAGTCTTCGGTTTCGCAATTATGTTGCCTCTAGCCTGATCTTAGATTAAATACTTGACGCAGTCACAAGTTCAACTTATACTCGATATTAAACGAGATGTTTTAAGGGAGTCATGTTCAACACTGTTGCCCTATTTCTCTCTATTATTTTGACGCAGACATGGTCCTCCAAGAGACATGGCGCCACATAACTCACACACACACACTTACTCGCTCTCGCAAAAGCAGTTGAGTCAAAAGTTTAACCTACGCTCGAAATTAAACGGAAGTCATGTTCAAAGTTGTTGCTCCGGTTCTCTCTATTTGACGCAGTTACGGTTATCCAAGAAAAAGCGACGCTGCAAACTCACATACAGACACACACACGCGCGCGCACACACACATTCCCACACGCACATTTGCGGGCTCACGGTCACACACACACATATACACACACTGATTTAGGTGATTAGGCTACGTTGGGACTCTACTAATTCCCGAAAGAGGATTGGATATGATTGCAAATTATTGGCTCGTTTCAGTTTCCAATTTCTTATCGTGGTATGCCTAAGTTACGTTTGTAGATGCCTCAGTTTCGCTTGATTCAGTTTTTAACAACAATATACAAGTAATTAACTTGTTTTATGAATTTAAATCAACTGGACAAACACATTTAGTAAATCAAAACCATACAAACACAAAAACCTTCAAGTCACCATTTTCTTAAATGAGTTTCTGTTTTTCTAGTTGTTTTTTTGTTGATATCTTTTGACAGAAAAGGGTTCACTCTACTGGTCATTATTATATCAGCATTTCGGACGTATATATACAATCGATATGTGTATAAAATTAATTTTCCTTTAATAATGAGTTTCAGCTCAGGAATGGCAAGACGTTAATGTTTGACGTTATGTTATTAGTATCATAGAATAGTATTTTCTACTTCTTTATTTTCCTGTATGAAGAAATTAATCTGCAAAAATTATATTTTGTTTAGCTGAATTGTCTGATTCTTAGACTTCCAAGTCTACTATGCGCTTTAAAAGTTCACCTTTAATATAATTCCTATTTCATGTGTATCGAAACGAAATTTGAAATAAACACCCTACCCTTTTCATGGACGTAGAGTATTTGTAGAGTATTGCTGACTCATCTGTCTGTGATTCGAGTGCCTCCGTCTAACAAAAGTTAATCAGCAGTGTCCGAGAACCTGTCTATTTACTTGTCACTTCACTCGCATCGTGAAACAACACAAAAAGGAATTAGGCCATGAAGAACGCAATATTTGCTCAAGTTGGGGGGTTCAAGGCAGGGTATATTTTATTCATTTATCAGGGGCGGATCTAGCTTTTTGCTAAGGGGGGGGGTTTGACCAAAATAATGACGATGCGGAGCATCGTCCACGAGCCGCGAAGCGGCGAGCCGATTTTTTTGGGGGTGTTTATTTGAACCCCGTAAGTGATGTTTTCCTGCCATCTATTAACACAATGGAGACCATAAAAAGCAGTGCATGATGACGTCTTTTTAAATCAAGTAACAGTTTAATACACAGTTATATCCAGAGTTATCATGTGTTTGGTTAAGTTACCAGATGAGTTGAATATCTTCTCACAATATTTGCACTTGAAAGGGTTTCTCTTCAGCGTGCGTTCTTTTTTCTTTCTTTTTTTCTTTTTTTTTCCTTTTTTTTTTTTTTTTTTGGGGGGGGGGGGGCCGCCCAAGGGGGGGGGGGGTTTAAACCCCCTAACCCCCCCCCCCGTAGATCCGCGCCTGAAATTTATTGTATAATTGGAAAAATTGTATTGCCCCTTTTCTTTTTGTCTACAAGTGTGTATATAAATAAACTTTGAAAAAGTGAGCGATGTTTAATACGTGGATCACTTTCAAGCAAGTAGCTTTTGTCCATGTATTAAGAGGGAACTGGCGTTTTGGAGATGGCAGTAGTAGGTGAATGATGTTGTGAGACATCAAGAACATTCGGAATGACTGAGGTATTATACGGGGCGTATCATCCCTCTTCCACCTTGCATTTCGTCCTTTCGCTTTCCTTTTTTCCACATGATGAAAGCTACGATCGCTGGAGAGGATAAGTAGGGCGGAAATGTCTTGAGACGAAGTAAATTAGGGGTGTTTTATTTTCTTTCAAGTAAAACTAAATATCCACCCCCTAATTTCTTTGCTTCCAATTTCTACATAGTTTAGCTCCTAGTCTAATTTGCTGTATTTTAGAATAAAAGTGGTCTTGCTATAGGTGGCGCTTAGGATTTGATTTGACAAGGAAGGGTGACTGTGTAATATTAGAAACGTTAAGTACTGCACGTACTTGCACGTTCATCTCCCTCTGTCCATCTGATTGTACCCGATCATCAGTCTCATCACGTATGCTTTATTCCACTGGCTCAGGAATATTACAAGCTTTTTCGCACCTTATGATATATCTTTCCCACGAGGGTTCTACGATGAAAGATGGACAGCTACTATAGGAGCAATTAAAGGTCTACGTGACCTCATATTCGATATCATCCATTATCTTGTCACCCTTTTTTCACCGTGTTTAAATTTATTCCTCAGTATGAATTACACGGAGAGACGGGTGATAGAAGGGAAACCAATACTTATTCAAAGTTTAGTCATTGATGTTACATATATTAGTCATTAATGCTGCACATATATGATACCTTTGTCCTGGTTTTCTTTTGAATCTGTGCCTCAGTAAGATTTACCCTGATTAACTCTGATCACATGCAAAGGAAAGCAGTATTTACTAACGTTTTTTCCACCAACTCTTAATTTCCCAGGAAAAATATCTCCCTCTGCCACATTGTATTTTCCATAGAATAGGCGTCAAGATTGTTGGTAAAATATCCAGAGTGGACCTCACATGTAGAGGTGTTAAAAGCGTCGTCACGAAGCTAATTGAGATAAGGGATCGGTAAATTTGAAAGGGTTTTTATGTTGTTTGTCTGCATGTGTGTGCCAAATGGGCGACTTTGCCAATTGACAATGATGGCAAACGAACAGTTAATGTTCCATGATTTCCACGAAAGGGGGCGTTTAGGAATATTAGTCCACCATTCATGAATGCATGTTTTGTATGTCATTTTCCAATAATCTAAAAAAAAAAGAACTAGCCTAATTTTCAACATAAGCCGAATGTAACAAAAAAGAGTAATTTCCTTCTCTAAGTTATACATCTCGAATTTCTAGATTTTGTTATAATATCAAGCAAGATTCAAGCAAAGATATATATATCTA
Source organism: Strongylocentrotus droebachiensis (assembly GCA_035222895.1). Classification (NCBI taxonomy): domain Eukaryota; kingdom Metazoa; phylum Echinodermata; class Echinoidea; order Camarodonta; family Strongylocentrotidae; genus Strongylocentrotus; species Strongylocentrotus droebachiensis. Next base: position 257,942 of record JAVYIG010000376.1, read on the forward strand.
CAATTCATTATTGATACCGAGAATGTTGCAGTCAGTGTTGCCAGGCAATGATAAGACCGTGTTCGTTTGGCCAATTACTTCTTCTTCTTCTTCTTTTGACGTATATTCTATTCGACAACACTGACGTCATTGATACAGTGTACTTCCATGGAATATTTATTTTAATGGTATTGTTTTGTTACCGTTATACGTAAGAGTAGGATGCAGCGATCCCACGTGTTTTTTATTGTGGATTTGATGCCGTAGCCGAGTGGTTAAAGCACTTGACTTGAAATGCAAAGGTCGTGGGTTCGATCCCCTACACAGCTCCAATGTCCTTTGGCAAGGCATTAATCTAAAATCACACCCTAGGGAGAAATGGGGACGTGGTAGGATGACGAAAGCTTTTGTGTTAGTAATCTCCGTATGCCCTCACAGTAACCATATGGTAGGAATACTCCCCGATGAGTGGAGATGGTGCACATAGTGCGTAGCTTAATCTGAGGACCGGAGTAATACCATATGAAAAGCTCTTAGAGGTGGTATTTCGTACCACGCGCTTTATAATCATATTAGCGTTATCATTATTATTATCATAATAAAAATAACAAAACGTTACTTATAAAGCGCTTACCACCGAAGTCTCTTAGCGCTATAACACACAACATAGACTGATAAACATTAAACAAAACTAAACAAGTGCAAATAAACCTACAAATCACAATACATAATGGAATACACATCAAATTGAACATATATTTAATTAATCAGCGAACGAAATTTTGAATAAATGTGTCTTAAGACTAGTTTTGAATAGGTTAACAGATTGACAGTTTTTTACTTTTGAAGGTAGTCTGTTCCAAAGTTCAGTTGAAGCTTTGCAAAAACAGCGATTACCATAAGAAAGAGTTGTCACAGAAGTAGATACGCGGTTTAATTGAAAAGATGACCCTAAATTGCGTGAGGATTTGTATTCATCATCACTATGTTTTTTTTATTATAAGCACGTACTAAGCTCCAAACTTTGTAGGCACGTCGAGTTTGGTAGATGTCGAAATCAATATTTAAAAACTAATGTAATGTAATGTACGTGTTTTACATGTAATGATGCCCCTTGTGGCAACCGTGAATCCAACACCATCTACACAACTCTTGTTGAACAGATGCTCAACATGTTTAAACCTTAGGACCCATTTCGTGTCAAGCTCTACCCCACTTAAAGAAACACTACTAAAATTCAAAATTGCCAAAATATACCTCCCCCCCCCCCCCCCCCCGGAAAAAAAATCAGATATTTCCAAAATAGTAATCATGAAGCATAAACATGAAAGTTCGTCAAATCCAATGTGGCGTACGATTACGTTAAGCATGATGCGGGCTTATTAATGTCGTTAATTAGCAAATTATATTCTTTCAACTAACTACAATAATTGATATTCGGGAAATATATTCTAACTAATACACGAAGGATGTTTCTATTAAGCTCTTCACAGACAAATTTACGAAATTCAATAAATGACAATAATTTATACAGGGGTAGTGGTGCACAGATTTCACTTTGCCATTAGTTTTTATTTGCCCGGTCGCTCATTTGTCACACATGCGAATCGGCATGAAAACAAAAGACACCTTATTGACGGAGGGTTTGCCTTGTGCAACACAAATGCTTTCCAAAGTCTACACTTTCCGGTCTTCACTAACTCTGTGTCAACTCTTTTAACATCTATATACATAAGTCTTGCACTGGAAACAGTTAGATAATAATGAAGCCGTGGGTTTATCAATCACGTGATACATGCAGCATGGCAAGGGAGTTCATGAGAAAGAGAAGCCCCCTATCCACATTCTCTTAATGTGTATCACGTGGTATGTGCCGATGTAATTCACTGTGATTGACAGAATAAAAATGTCCACATCTACCAAAGATCATTTAAGAAAATGCACCTGTTTAATATATCCTAGTAAAACTCCTATTAAAGGGACTTTGTAACATTGTTCAGATAAGAAAGAATGGTGCTAAGGTAAGGACTTCAATGCTAGATGTACAATTAAAGATAATCTGAAAGTTTGAGTGTAAACATACCATTTTTAATGATAATAATTGAAAAAAACTGATCTGATCGATTCCTTCATTCTCCCAACTATATTATTGCAATTTGATTACACTTTAGGTGAATGTAACTCTTCATAAAGCAATGAATCGGTCTTATATACTATTCCAGACATTTAAGAGTTGAACGATTTTTAAAAGCCTGTCTTATGTAATATTTGCATGGAAAAACGAATGGGAAAATTCCAAAATGGTTGGGAGAATTTACCATTAGAGGGTGTCGCACAGTGACGGCTTCAAAGAAAAATATTAATATTTTTGTGGTTTGAGAATTGTTTATAATTATTGCATGTTAGAAGGTTAGTACAGTAGAAGGAATATAATAAGTAACATTTCATACACAAATTGTGCAGTTTTTTCATCAACCTTCAACAATGTTACCGAGTCACTTTAAGGTTTACCATTTATGTTTTGGAATTAGTTGAAGCGTGGGTATAGGAAGTAAGCGTGTATTTATGCCATCTAAGCTTACAAGTCATAAACCCCACCAGAAAAATATGCATTAGTTTGGCGAATCAAATGACATATCCTACTCTCTAGCAGGCGCCGTTATTTTAGTTTTATTTTTCTTTAAAAATCCTAAGTATCTTTATTAAAAATCTATATGACAGTTATTTGATTATATCGCGCCTTTTTCAGAGGATGCATGGCGCTGTACCGTTGTCCTGCTTCTCTGTCATATCTTCATCTGGTTACATACAGCCTAAATTTAGTATGCATGAGATTTCCAATTCAATGCACATTTATAACATGATAAATGTTATCGCTATTCGAGACAGTGCGCCTAGACTTTATATTTATTCTGCTAGCTAATATAAACTTGACATGTCGACAAGTCTACCAGAAATTCAAATCTCCGGATTTTCTTCGTCGTATTCAGTTTGCTCCCTCATCGTATTAGGAATGCTCGCTTCCCTTTACCTGACATTTCGTCAATGTTTGCTTTCCCATCAAGTGAATGAAGAAAACGAATAAATCAAAGTGGCTTTCTCTGTCCCCGACATAAGACCCGTTCAGATATGACACACCAAAACCGCGGCGGTTTATTTTTTGAATGACCTAAATTGAAATACCATTCACATCTCTGTATCTTTGCGGCGGATCACCACGCCATATCTGAACAAGCCTTTACGATTCGTACAAGCAAAATAGGTCTTCCCAGTCTCGTACCCTCGGCTCATCTGGTTATAGCCATTCGTTTAGCATTTAATTCATTTGTCCCAATTTACAGACTAACATGGTAACCAAAATATAGCTCATTATGTATTCATGACGCACGAGCACCTAACACGCTTTGATTGCTGCAAGGCAAATCTTACAGACTTTCGAGATAAATGCAATTACAATTGTATACAAGACGAAGGGATTGCGTAAACGTGTTTATTTATTTATTGTTCACATATTAAAAACCGGGTAGTTCATTCACAATATTGTGATGTACCATGAGGCCCAGTACATACGAACAGAGAACTAAGAAATGCAGGAATAGCGACGGCACAAAGTTGTTATTGCTTAAATCTGTCATCTCTTTTTGAAGGCATGCAGTGGGACAATTCTTGATGAATAGTTAAAAATGTAGAGGAAGTGGCAATTAAATCCGTCATTTTAAACACAATCAGGCAAACTTGACGAAACTATCAACATTTCGATACTTATGTTTATAAGGGGATGAATCGAAAATGCGTGTGAGTGGTGTGTGTGTGTGTGCATGTGTGTCTGTGTGTATGTGCGTTGTGTGTGTGTTTGTGCGTGTGTGTGTGTGTGTGTGTGTGTGTGTGTGTGTGTCTATGTGTAAATGTAAAATTTCCGAACTCAGTTTTCCACTGTAATGCAATTTAATAAATGAGCAAGATCTCTTTATTTAACGGAGGGCATGGGCGAACATTTATCCTTCGCCTTTCTTGAGTGTCTCTGGATGTGGATGATATAGGGCAAAAGTGGATAGTTTGTGACATATCAGTGAACCAATGTAATACGATTATTGTTCGACATTACACAGTCGCATGACCAGTAGACCAGTCGAGATTCACTTCGAATTAGTTGCTTCATCTAACGAACAACCTTGAAGAGAAGGCTTAGGTCTGGTAAGTAAGGTGGAGAAAAATGTGGGATCTTTCTTACTGTATCCTATGACAGTTTGGCAGACTCTGCTATCCCTTGAACAGAATTGCCCTTCGTATGCCGTCATATTTGACGTCTGCCGTGAGGATATCGTGAGTGTTTAGTCCAAGCTTTCATGTCACGTGAGCATGTAGTCCCATATGAGTGTTTCTGTGTGCAGTGCATGTGCATGTGCTCCTTTGAGCTAATTTCCTATACCACTTCAATAACGCCAGCAGTGGACAGAACTCTTGTTTATCTCATACTCGACCTTTTAAAGAGAAGGTTGAGTTCTGGGAAGAGGTGAAAAATAATTTGTTAGCGTTATCATTCTTATTATGCAAGTGTGAAAGAACATCAGATAAGACATGTTCTTCGTCTTAAACCAAATATCGTGCCAGAATCCAAAATCCGGTATTCATAAATTCATAAATAGTACACAAAAAAAACTTTTCGATTTGGTTCCAGACAGTTTCTTTTACAAAAATTGCATGGCCCGAACTGTACTTTAAAGAGAAGGTTGGGTTCTGGGAAGAGGTAAAAAATTATTTGTGAGCTTTATCATTGTTCTTATGCAAGTGTGGAAGATCATCAGAGAAAAAATGTTCCCTGAACAGCATGGCTCTTCAAATGCCTTCATATTCTAAATATGTCATTTACATCGTAAAACTCGGGGGTAGGTTTTTTACGCCACGTGTTCGTGTAGTCCCATATACATTTTTCTGTGTACAGTGTTTGTAACTTTACCAAGACTTGGTCAATTTCTTATCATTTTGATGATTCCAGAACCTTGCAATACACACACATTCTTATATGCTAGATGATCAACCTTTTCTGGTCGATTCCACACCGTTTCTTTCGGAATGCAATCGCATGACCAGAACTCAACTTCATCTTTAGAGTTGCTTTGAGACGATTCACTACGTTCGCAATGTAAGCATTACCGAAACCCAACCTAATCTATAAAGAGAAATCCAACCATTGTATGCTTTCATAATAATTAACCAAGTTAATAATTATGAAAGCATACAAATGAGAAAAACAGAATGGAAAATATTTTATATCCTTCGGACCGGAAAGAAGAGAGTGACGAATGTTTCAAAAAATGTATGCGAATCTAAAACTGAATTGGTAGTTTGTTCACTGGATTGTGACGTAGTGACAGACAAATCTTCGTTTTATCATTACTTTCCGTTTTATCTTTCGCCGGAGGAACTACTCAAAATATATTATGACTTGAATGTGATAATAGGTCTTCAAAAATGTAAAGACCCTCCCGAGTCATATTAATAAACAGCTTTACATTTTATTCATTTCGTCTGTTGGAATAAATCAGAAGTTGTCTTGCACTACATCACATTGACATTAGTAAGTCTGGCCATTCGAAGTTCTCGTAGTTAAAGTGATCAAAACTGTCATAAATTAATAATTATTTTATTCTTCGTCCAGTTTCACCAGTCTATTTCTCAGATTATCAGATTGCCCGATTATCATCGGGTCCTATAAACGTTGGATTTACCCTAAAAACTCACAAAGGGACATCCAACTAAATAGACAACAACTCCAAAAGAAGCAAACTGTTTCAATTGAATCTGACTAAATATAAGATATAATTGGCTGAAGCGGTAATGTCAATGTAATGTAGTGCCGGACTACTTTCCCAACAAAAACTTGTTGCTCAGGATGGTCTATTCTTTTTAGAGAACCTACCTATAATTTGCTATCTATGATACATTTTAATTAGTGCCCCAATTGAGAAGGAACTTACGAGAGAAACAGAAATTAATGATATACGTCACAATCCACTGACCGAACTACCAATTTGAGATTCGCATAGACTTAGTGATCTCATATTTTAAACATTCATAACTTCCTTACTATTGGTCCGATTCAATTCAAACTTTTGCCATTCTGTTTCTATAACATTTCTGCTTTTTATACAAATCAAATTATTACAAGGGTGGGAATGCCCTTTAAAGCCAAAACTACTCTTATTGTCAGTTCTTCAACTTGTATTTTCCATCCTTATGCAGGAGCGTTTATGTAAAACAGCCTGCGAGCTGATCAATGTTATCCTGTTAAAAGATGTTTTAATAAATAAATAAATATTATTCAGTGCCCTTGTATATTGCATCATGATTCGCTGATCCCAGATTTGGTTAAATCCCCAATTAGGATCCTGAAAGGTCACGGACTGCCACTCGAAGATCTCCGTACCATCTACACCGGTTTCCTCAGACCCCTCGTAGAGTATGCCTCGCCGGTGTGGAATGGAGGCCTAACTAAAGAACAAGTAGATCGACTAGAAAGGGTGCAGAAAAGAACTCTGAAAATAATATTGGGACCTAATTACCAGTCATATGAGACAGCACTGAATCTAATGAATCTGTCTTCTTTGGCTGACAGAAGGAAGGAACTGTGTTTGAGTTTTGCAGAGAAACTGATATCAAACGAGAAGGTATCTTACCTCATACCTCCTTGTAAGGATATTAGAAGCCTACGCAAATCAAATACCAGAGAACAGTTGAAATGTAAAACCAAACGATTTCGTAACAGTCCAGTTCCCTACCTAATTTACTTGCTAAATTCACAGTGATCATGCACTTTGTACACATGTGTAATTATCCCCATAGTGATGAGGTAGAGGTGCTGTAGAATTATTTTATTTTATGTGAAATAGTATATAACTTTTTGTTATTAACACGATTGTACAACCTTGATAATTGATAAATGATATAATACGGTAAATCAAGATTACCATTGTTAACTTTTGTAATGATTGAAACATACTTACCACATATTTATTACAGGAAAAATCTCAAAATTACCATATTTCATGTCTCTCATCTGATTGCATACCTACCTATCAATTTACAATATTATGTTATCTAACCAACTCTCTCTATCTCTCGCTTTGTCTCTCTTTCTCTCTCCCTCTCTCTCTCTCTCTTTCTCTCCCTCTGTCTGTCTCTATCTCACACTTTTCCTGGATCTCCTGTGCTGTCTGCGAGTATATTATCCTCCCTACCTCTCTTCTATATTCCCCCCCAGCCCTATGGTGATTGTGGGATATAATTAAGCAACTGTTAGCTGTTAAGCGAATTTTATGAAATTTATTAATTTGTATATAAATATATGTGTACACTGATTTATTTAGAAAATTCATTCACTGCGTGATATGTCTTAATACATTTTACATTTTATGTTTGTATAAATATTTATGTTTTTACAATGTACAAAGTTCTGCAATTCAGCCTTCAGGCTGCAAATTAATTTTTAATAAAACCAGTACCATTACCATTACCATTACAGTAAAGGTCTCACAGGCCTCTCCGGCAGCTAAACTGTTGGCCCTCCATAAAATACGCCAGCTTGCCTTCACATCGTATCCGGACACCTACCCCCTGGACATCCACCCCAAATAACCACTCCCAGTCAACTACCCCCTAGGACAACTACCCCCTAGGGCAACCACCCTCAAGGACGACTCAGGACAAACTACCCCCCCCCCCCCCACCGACCAACTACCCCCAGACAATTACCCCCTAGTGACTGACAACACTTTTCATATGGTAACATCCGAACGGTATCGTACTCCCCATAAGAACCCACTAGTATATGACCCTTTAAACTTCGACCGACCTCTTCCTCTGCTTTCCCCATTGCAACCTGTTACATAGGGGCCGCTCGTTAAACTTCTGGCACCCGTTTCACAAAGCCTTTTCTCAATGACAAATGACAAAAATCAGTGACAAATCTGTTGATAACCAATCAGAAGCAAGGATTTCAGTAGCTTATAACAAAAACTATCATTTGTCACTGTTTTGTGAAACGCACCCCTGGCAGAAATAAACTGCATTCCCGTCGTACGAACGCAATTAAATGCCACCGAGTGTTCACCCGTGATCAATATAGAATAATGTCGTTACCTACGATGACAGTATATTATCATTACCCCCACACTGTTTGTTGATTGTATCTGTCTGCGTCGGAATAAATCGTCTGCACTGGACAGGCGGTGATGCATTTCGTAAATTTGGGATCTAAAGCCCCATGTTGATCGCGTAAAGTTCACTTTTGGATCAGATGCCCATATGTTCACCTTGATTGTGAGTTCTATGTCAAAGTTATTTTTCTCCTGGCTTTGGAGTTTCCTTTCGATTCTCGGACAACCATCTTTACACGTGCCGGACGTTCACTAATAAAGAACAATCAAACGAACGCCTTGAATTTTAACACGGTTGTCTGGATAAAAAGGAAACTGATATGACTCACCTATTGAAGGTACGTATACTTATTTACGACCGAATTTCATATTTCATATCATCTTGTATAAAAGGTCCCTGAAACATGCTGTTTGTTATCAATGTAGCCCCCCTTTTGTTCAAGTTTGTGTTATATTTCCAAAGTTTGTGAATATTTTGTTCCTTTGGTTTTTCACCCTTTCGTGTTACACTCAAGATCCAACAATACTATATGTCAAGCTGACATCGGGTCACAAAAGTTCACGTTAATCCGTGACGGTCGGCTCAATTCAAAAAGTTGGTGTCGAAAGATGCGTGGCGAAAGACCACCCAACTGCACAATTGAAATCTTTAGACTCCGATAACTAATTGCAAATAATCACAAGAAGTGGAACATATATAATAGTCAGATATTCGTCACATCTATAAAATAGATGCCTGTTTCAATAGATTAAAGCATTTCATAGTTTGATAACTAAACACGATTTAAGATTAAAACTTGACGTAAGGCATTAAATACAAGACGCCCTTACAGAACAAACAAAAAACCGGATTTATGCAGGAAAAAAAAGGTTAAGGCAATGATGTTTAAAGCCTGATAATTTGCACCATGGAGCTACTAATAAGAATGGATGAGATCGTGTAACGCCATATTTGTTGGGGCATCAACCTCGATTGTCTCGATGTTACGTTACTTATATTTCTGGCATTATACAAGTCATAGTTTAATGTTCCAGTAGATATCATTAATAAATACTCTCAATACCTCGTAAATTTTTAATGGATTTGTTTGTCATTACAAGGAATCGACTAACAAGGGTAAGCTTCACATTTGAATTGTGTCAGAACGTGTTTTTATTGAGAGCAAAAAACCTCTACCAGCATCTTTCTGTTTTATCAGGCACAACCTGGAAATAAAGAGGGTAGCGGATAACCACAAAAAATGCTTAGTTCGTTCATCGCCGGTGTCTTCCCGTCGGGTCGAGTTTTCGGGTAATACCACCTGTCGTGAAATCGTATCCCCTATATTAACGAAAAGTCAGACACTTCACCTTTTCCGGCTACACGATATTTTTGTTAAACATGCCCATCCAGGTGTATTCACTAAAGGTCGGGTAAAATGAATGTAATAATCACAATTTTTCAAAGATGGTCCTTGAGTTAAGTTTACCCTTTTTACACGTAAATTCGTGAAAAGATGGCCATACCTTCAGGTAATGACGAGGTGTCGACCAATATAATTTATCTCGAATTCTAAAATTGTCGGGATCGTAGATTTTTTTTTGCAGGTTTTTCTGAAAGTGTCGTGTAAACTTGAGCCGACGCTTTGGCAATAGGAAAGGTGTAATTTACAAATATTACACCCGGCCCTTCGTGAATTATTCACGAAAGTTCGTGAAACTTGAAAAGGAGAAGAAGGGACTTCAAAATATGGCTTCAATAACAATACATACGATTTTTTTTTATAAATCTAATCATCTTTAATTCGTATATTTTGTTGGTAATATGTACTTATCACGTCTCGACATGTTTATAACAAACGAAGAACTTATTAGTGAATCCATCTCATAAATTATCACGAGAGAATGTTAAGGCATAACTCAACTTGAAATATTGATGAACACTTTCCACGCCCCACTCCCCCTCCCCAAAAAACAAATGTGTCGAGATGAAACAACTTCTTAATAAAGGGTCGTTCAGACATGACGCGGGGAAATCACATCGGTTCGTGTATGTGACGTGTAATACCCTCCCCATTTCTCTATATCTTATAACACATATCTCAGTGAGTATGCTCAAGTCCTTTATTGCTCGCAGTTGCCATTTATTTACATGTATTTTTTTTTTTTTTAAAGAAAGGGTTGACTTTTTTTTCGCAGCGGTTTACTGCGCCATATCCGAACAAGCCTTAAAGATAATATCTCCCTTTTGCAGCCAACATCAAATTCTGTAGAACTTTGCAGGAATTATGAATATGTCATGTATATCCTATCTGTGGAATTTAAACGTTAGCAGTGTCCTTATATTCAAATTATGCAAGGAAACCCGTTTACTTGCTAGACTTCACTGTCAGACACTATTGTCAGTATTGAGTGACTGACTGGCTTTTTCTTCTTCTTTGGTAATAACATACATAAAATGAGCTGTCAAGGATTTGTCTACTACAATAACCCACTTCTTGTAATGGCCAAAATTAAACTGATTAAATCTTTGCGCAGCATAAAACGTACGACCATGCGGTACAATGGTCTGAAAATCAAGACTATTACTTATTAGCTCTATAGCTCCTAAGTCGATTTGACAACTAATAGTCGTTATTTTTCCACTTAAAGATATTTTCAATCCCCATTTTTTTAAGGGGAGTTCTAAATTAGTATTATCTTTTAAATGCCATTGGAATTTAACCTTTTCATTTTGTTGGCCTGCAAAAGGGACATAGTACCTTTTAATGCACTCTAAATAAATCTGGCAAATTGGGCAAAATCAAAATTTTTACCACAAGGAAAAACCGAAAACTGTTTGATAGGTTTGCTGAATCAACGATAATGATGACTCACAATCGTCTGCTCGTACCAATATTTGTTTCGTCTAAACATTATTATAATTGCAGTTTTTAAAAGCTCTTTCCTAATGGAGCATGAAATTGTCCGGCTGATTGGCAAAAGCAACGAGGCATTAGCTAAACCGAGTCATCAGTGAAACACAAAGTACATGCCCAGAAAAAATATTTCATCTACTGCTATTTGAGAAGTAAGAATGTGTTATCACTCTAAGTATGGTTTTTAAAATGCCGTAAGATATCCAGTATTAGTCATTAATGTTTTGCATTCTGGTCTTATGTTACTTTACATACATGCATGGAAATTGGGGAATCTTCTTTTCATTTTGATAACAAAATCAATGGTATAAATAGCAATAATGGTTGCAATATTATACATGCATGCATGCATTTATATACTAATGGAGCGATGTATTTTACAAATAGTTATTCCAAGAGCAATTGCCAAATGGGGGCAATTACGACTAAACGGAAAGCAGTATTAACCATATATGCGTCCATACGGAGTGTTGTTTACGAAATCAATCGACAGTTTGACAGTTTGTATTTCTTTGATTATGGTCTAGTCACGTGATTCAACTGAAATCGGTTTATATGTGAGCTTGTAAAGATGATGTGTATATTTAAGATTGTCATTTTTGTGCTGTAAAAAGAAAAATCTTTATCTTAATTGAGGTTGACAAGATAATGAATTAAATAATAAAAAAGGTCAATACTTTACAATTTAATTGATACGAGTTACAAACTAGAGATAACGATTTTAATGCTTGAGTTTTGAGGGGAGAATCCGTGCGGACTACAGTGACCACAAAAAAGCATATAAGCTTCTCTAGGTTATACTATAGACTACCTGTGTTGCTTGTTATGTTAACGAGAAGGTTGAGTTCCAGGAAGAGATGAAAAACAATTTGTGAGCGTTACCGTTGTTATTATGCAAATGTGGAAGAAGATCAGATACAAAATATTCCTTGAAAAGCATGGCTCTTCAAATGCCTAAATATTATAAATATGGCATGTAACAGCAAAAAATCGGGACTGATTTTTATGCCACGTGTTTGTGTAGTCCCATATACATCTTTCTGTGTGCAGTGCTTGTAACTTTACCAAGACTGGGCCAAATTTCTTATCATTTTGATGATTCTAGAACCTTGCCGTACACACCAAAACTTATATGCTAGATGATCAACCTTTTCTGATCGATTCCACTACGTTTTTTCCACAAGGTAATCGCGTGACCAGAACTCAACTTTATCTTCAAACATGAAAACATAAGCAAACTAGAAATGCAATCGTGTCACAACGATGTGCGTGCAATGACGCCATGTTTCTACGTGTCAAACGAAGGAGCTACTCTCGGACTATCCAGAGCAATATGTAAGAAGTCTGTATCTTCTGTGATAGTGGAGATAGTTAGGGCGAAAGAAAGGTCACCAAAACGGCCCGAAACGGAAAAAATTGTGCCTGGACGGTCACGCATGATGGTTTCCGGAGAACGAAGCATTTAGTGACCTTGAAGGAATGCTAGAGACTACGCCTACGAATTTTGAAGGAAATTGGAGTAGAGGAAGGGATCTAGAAAGGGCTCGCAAGCACTGCGTGCAAAACCAATAGGACTTGGTGCATGATGAACATGTTGCGACGCGTGCTTTGGCACGAACGGCCGCCCATACTAACACAACCGAATAACAGTCTTCGGAAACTCGGCGGAATTCGTATAGTGACCCTTGTTCAAATGCGATTTACTCACAATTTTCTGCGTGAACATATACCATACTTGGTATCATTCGAAAGGGCACTTCAGTGCGGTCATTTTGAAACAATTGTCATCTGCGCAAAACGTACTGCACGCATCAAACGCGCTATTACGTAAAGCATAGTAAATTCATCATTTTTGGCGATAACTTGGCGAAGAGGGTATTACAATTTACTAGACTTAGCAGACAGTTGTCACGTATATAGATACATGTGTCTGGCAAGTTTCATTGATGTAGGTATAAAGATCGCCGGTTTAGAGCAAGTTGAAGTTATTTTGGAATTTTCTTGAAAATGGCGAATTTGGAGGGCAATTTTCTCAAATTTGGTCAGTGATAGGGTATATAATTTTGTATATGGCTGGAAAGGGCATATCTTCAAGTATCTAAATCCAAAAAAGGGTACGGGTTTGCCAAGCCATTATGGAGATACGGCCACAGACAGAAAGCCAATTCCCAGAACTTTAGAGGGCGCTATTTATGTTGTGCAAAGCCATTGGAGCGTGAAATTTGGCATGGCTATGTGCAATTATGAGATAAAGATACTGTGAGATTTAAATACAAAACGGAATTTATATGAGAAAGTTATGGCAGTTTTAGATTATTTAGGGGTCCATTTTTCAAGAACTTGAGAGATTTTTGACGGAGTCGGTTTTAGATTTGAATTTCGAGTATGAAGATGGCATTTTGAAGGTCAAGTCATCCGTCGCAGATGAAAGAACATCTCTCAGACTATCTAGAGGAATTTGTTAGAAGTTTGTAGGATCTAGGATAGTGGAGATAGGAAGGAAGATATAAAGGCCTTAAAATGGACCAGAAACGGACAAAATGGCGCCTGGACGGTCATGCATGAGTGATTTCGAAAATCGAAAAAATAGGTGACCTTGATGAGATGCTAGAGATGATGCCTACGAAATTTGAAAGGAAAAGGACTTGAGGAAAGGACCTGGATAGGAATAACAAGCACTACGTGCAAAGCGAATGGGATTCCGGACGACAAGAAGAAGAGGAAGAACCAAGAATATTAATAACGTGAACGAAAACAAGGCAATGACGAAGGTTCGTCATTGCAATGAGAAAGTCTTATCAGCAGACGAGATTGACACACTTTCCATCACTTCTATTCATACTTGTAATTGGCAATCATTCGAAATGTAATTGCAACGTTTCGATTGAGAATCGTGTGATAAGCTATTTAGTAACCTAATATCTAGTCAGAATCCCATTTCCTAGGCATGTTGGGGCTTCGATCTGTGGGTGGGAGACAAAGGGAATTTGTTTTATCAAAAGCTCAAGTTTTATTTAAAATTCAAAATTAGTTATGGTTGCAACCTACCCCTCCCCTTCCCTCAACAGGACAGTATCTCACCTGCCTGTAGGACTTGTGATTTATTTGTTATTTTGTTTCCAATAACATTATATTATCGAATGTGTACCATACATTTGTTATCTCAAAATCTTAGACGGTAACATTGAAATATGAAGCATTCATTTCAAATGAACCTAAAGCAATTATCTTTAAAGATGATCGCAATAACTCTCAGAGCCGGAATTTGAAATCTCGCAATATGCTAAAATTGTAGATTGCAATAACTCTCAGAGCCAGAATTTGAAATCTCGCAATATGCTAAAAATTGTATCAATATTGTGTCGAATGTTTCAGATCTATGAGATACTTTAATCGCACAATGCACAATTTGATAAGTATGCCATCAAGTCCTTTAAGCGTGTTTTGATGTTAAAAAGTAAATCATTTGAAATGTCAGTCGCTATTAATAGGAATACGTACGTCAAACTTATTTGTTTCTCCTTTTTGCCATTGCTACGATCATGAAGCTTTCAATTTGAATAAACCTGAAAAATTATCTGTTTTTATTTAATTTGATTTTATATGTAAAAATATAATTACATATAATCAAAATAGAGAGGTACAGAAGACAAATATAAATATTATATAGAGCCTAAAAAATAAAAATCAACTTGACAGGATGGTTTATTCCGTTTGGTCTACAATCAGATCGTATATACTACCCGGTTGGTCTATCCCCATTCGGTCTAATGGCCATTTAGGCTAATAGTCATTCGGTCTAATTTCCATTTGGTCTAACCTCTAATAAGTCTGTTACCCATTTTATATATTGCTCATTCAGTCTAATTTTCAGTCGGTCTAGTTATCAGTTGTTCCCAATTACTTCTGTAGTCAATTTGTTCTCCTGCGTACAAGAGCGCAGGTTCCATCAGAATTGTCATGATATTCTGTCACGAATCAAGACAGGAGCCCTTAATATGCCGTATGAAAATCGATTATTGATTTATTTATTTAATTATTATCTTTTCAAACATATATATTCATGTGGATAAACTTGATATTTACATTTGATACATATTTCCCATGTAGAATACATTACGTTTTTGTTAATAAAAGGTAAGCAATTGAGTTACGCTCTTAAGGAAAAATCATATATGAACTAGGTAGGCAATATATATAATGGCTACAGCGTTAGCATGAAGCTTGATGTGCTTGCGATCCTCAGTTTAAATAACAACAACAAAACGCTGAGTTAAAGCTTTAGTCAAAAATCGTTTTTATTTTGAGTTAGGGCTTTATAGTCTTTTTTAATACGTTCGTTTAACCTCTCGAGTCGGGTTTGTCCCGCTTCGTAAAAGACAAAACTTTCAGGCACTACAATCGGCTGTGTTCACAATCAATGCAGTTTAATATCCGTTTTTCCTGTCTCTGACTCTGTCTGGTTTCCGCTCTTTTTCGTAGCTTTCGTCTCATGTACATAGGAGCTTGATGGATTATTGCGCAGCAAGACGTATGACTATTCCGTACAATGGTCTGAAAATCAAGACTATTACTTATTGGCTATTTAGCTCCTAAGTCGCTTTTACAACTAATAGTCGTTATTTTCCAACTTGAAGACATTTTCAAGCCCCACCTTTTTTAGGGAAGTTCTGAATTAGTATTATCTTTCAAATGCCGTTGGAATTTAATCTTTTCATTTTTTGGCCTGCAAATGGGACATAGTACCTTCAAAGTCCCCCTCTTTCTCTCCCGTTCTCTCTCTCTCTCTCTCTCTGTGGCTCTTTCTCATTCTCTGTCTGTATTGCACTCCATTTTTCATAATCTTAAAGGTAAAGACCAGTAATGGTCATGCGATTGCATTGTGAAAGAAACGTTGTGGAATCGATCAGAAAAGGTTGATCATCTAGCATCTGCAAGGTTCTGGAATCATCAAAATGATAAGAAATTTGGCCCATTCTTCGTAAATTTACAAGCACTATACACAGAAAGATGTATATGGGACTACCCTATATCTCTCACACGACCATGAGAGAAACAAATTTACCAAATATATATGAATTAGTAGGCGGTTTCCCGGCAAAATTGTTATCATCATGTATTAGTCAAAACATATTCTTTCACATGATTGGTAATGAGAGTTTCCATTTCATTTTTTGAAATTGGGGCGTTTCCAATACTGGTCTTTACCTTTAGTCCTCCCCTATTTATTTCTCTCTCTCTCTGACAGTTCCTTTCTCTCTCTATCTCTCTCTCTACCGAACCCCTTCCTTCTTTCTATCTTTCCTTCTCGCTCTCATTGATTTTCATTTAGCTCTCCTTCTGTCTGTCTGTCTGTCTGTCTGTCTCTCTCTCTCTCTGTTTACAGTTCCTCCTTTCATGTCTCTCTCTGTCTCTGTCCCTCTCCGACTTTCTCTCTCACTCATCTCTCACTTAGTCCCTCCCTCCCCTCCCCCTTTCTCTCCCTTTGAGCCCCCCCCCCCCCCCATGATATCTACTTTTCATTTCAATGGCAGCTGTAAATATAGTGTTCACAGAAGAAAGGTTCCTCTTCTCATTTCAGCCTCTTCTGAAACGGAATACGCCCACATCCCAGTGTCTCTCAATCAACTGGGTAATATATGCGTTGTAAACTGTACCCTCCATACTCCGACACTCGGTGTGTTGCCATAAACAAAAACTATTGGATCTTATGAGAGTATTTTTCATTTCTAATGGAGTCTACAAATAAGCTGAAGATCTAGAAACTTCCAGAATTTTCTAACAAAATGGAATGATTTTTGACCGAAAGTGAATGAGATGAACAATATTTATTCAGTAAAGAGAAATTGTACATGTTTTGAAGAAAAAAATATTTACAGGTGTCATAATATCCGTGTCTAGGTTGGTGTACTGTTTCCCGAATCCTCCGTTTAAACCAGCAGAGCCCTTGTGTCTAGCACAGTGTATTATTTATCCAGGTACTTTATGATCTTATCTATCACCCCAAATCCAAGAACTTACGTTTCCTTTTCCCATTGGACATGAAATTCACTAATGAATATAACGTACTGCTTCCAAGGACAACGATTCATACATAAGCAAATATACCGCCTGTGGCATGTTGTACTTTATTTATTCACAAGTTGTATAGTCTATTGTGAAGTGGTTACCAAATGGTTGAGTGGATTTTCGTTAGCTGCTGGGAACATATTGTGAATAATACAGATACACAATACTGCAGAATCAGTCATATTGTAAATGGGAATAAAAGCGCTCTCATCGCTACAAAGTCGTGAATTTAAAGATAAAGTTGAGTTCTGGTCATGCAATTGCAGTGTGAAAAAAGGTGTGAAATCGATCTGAAAAAGTTGATCATGTAGCATATAAGTATTGGTGTGTACTGCAAGGTTCTGGAGTCATCAAAACTATTAGAAATTTGGCACAGTCTTGTTAAAGTAACAAACACTATACACAGAAAGATGTATATGGGACTACACAAACATGTGACATAAAAAATGGAACCTCACTTTTAAGCTGTTACTTGTCATATTTAGAATATGAAGGCATTTGAAGAGCTATGCTTTTTAGGGAACATTTTTTCTCTGATGATCCTCCACACTTGCATAACAACAATGACAAAGCTCACAAATTATTTTTCACCTCTTCCCAGAACTCAACCTTCTCTTTAAAGTACAATTCGGGCCATGTAATTTGTAAAAGGGAAACTGTCTGGAACCAAATCGAAAAGCTTTTGTGTGTACTACAAACGATTTATGAATACCGGATTTTGGATTCTGGCACGATATTTGGTTTAATACGAAAAAGCTTATCACACGATTTTCAATCGAAACACTGCAATTACATTATGAATGATTGTCAATTACAAGTAGGAATATAAATGATGGAAAGTGTATCAATCTCGTCTGTCGATATGATTTTCTCATTTTCTTAAGTCTTCATGTTTAACATAACACGCAACATCGATGGCAGTTGGTCCATATGTACATGTCCCTTCAGTACATGTTTCAATGAGAAACCAATTTCAAGGGAAACAACAAATGTGGATATTTACCCGGTTTGTCATACATTTGCCGTTTTCACCTTGGGCTAATCAAACTAATTGATGGTGTACCTTGTTGTTATGGTCTATGTGTCTCATTTTCACAAGGTTGGCTAGAAATTGTATATTTCGTTAAGTAAGTGTAGCTACACTTTTATCCTTTAAAAGGTTTGATAATCATGTGAAAGGGGACAGTGGCCGCTTTCTTAGTCTCTAGTCCCGGGGCAAGACAGGGAAATGGAATGGTGCGAAAAGAAAGGAAAGAGGGTTGACCCTAACCTTTTTTCTTTGGTTAAGTCATCAAAGCTCCAGGCATTAAAACGTTGTTAAAGCTCCCATTTTCCTCTTTTTTTTAAATCTATATCTCTCTTCCTATTTCTCTCCTTCTCTTCGTCTTTCTATCTCTCTCTTTCTCTCTCTCTCTCTCTCTCTCTCTCTCTCTCTCTCTCGCTCTGTCTTTTATCTCTCTTTCTCTCCCTTTCCGCTCTTTCTAAAGTTTTCTTTCTAACTATCTTTCTCTTTCTTACTCTCAATCTCCCTGTTTATCCTGTTTGTCCCTTTTGCGTCTCTCTTCCATTACCTCTCTAGTATGTTTTTATATCTCTTTCTTGCTCCCCCCCCCCCCTCTCTCTCTCTCTCTCTCTCTCTCTCTCTCTCTCTCTCTCTCTCTCTATATATATATATATATATATATATATATATATATATATATATATATATATCTTCCTGTAACTCCAGCTTTCATATCCTTTTTCCTTCTTCCCAAATTGTCTATTTCTTTTCAATTGCCTTCCTTGCATTCTCTATCCCTCTATCTATATATCTTTATCTTTCTTTATCTCTCCCTGTCCCTTTTTTCTCTTTTTTCCTTTCCCATTCCTTGACCTTTCGATCTACGTTTATCTTGGTAAACAAATATTCTACGGATTTCGGCAGTACAGGAAACAAGCAATATTAATATGTATGGTATTTCGTTAAATCTTGCATTATAGTGCCAATACCTATTATGGTGAGCATATTCGTGATGCGATACTTCACCTGTGGGTGAAAATTCATCATTACTAAATGGAAGAAAAAAAGGAGGGAAAAAGAAAACATCGTTGTTCTGGTAGCATGAAGAACGATGTAAACAGTTCAACGAGCTCAAGTTCAAGGCAACTACTTGACTCTATTTGCGCTGAAGTTAAAGCTCATGTACAGTTTTGGTTGCAAACAAAATGGAAAGAAACGTGTTTAAACATAGTCACATGTAGTTCTTCTCGTATAACTAAAATACACATGCGAAAGTCATTTGGTTTTATATCGATGATTTTCGTTAAATTGTAGTGTCAATGTCTGCAATAAATGCGAGATAAAGGTTATATACACCCCCAGGGGCGTCGCTAGACCTTTTTCAGAGGGTGGGGGGGGGGGTGTAGAGGCCAACGATTACCGAGAAAACTCCACCAATTACCGACAAAATTAAATGTCCCAATATCTACAAATTTAATCCTATAAACCCGGGGCCGAAGGCTAAATTGTTTTTCCTAATAGAGTACGGAAGCTGTGACATCATACAAATCAATTTTTAGAATTTCTAAAAAAATATATTCATTTTCCGAAAGAGCAGCAAAAATAATGTTCAAATGTCGAAAATCAATTGAATATGTAAAGTATTGGCTGAGATATGACCATCTGAATAAATATATTTCCTATAGGAACTCGGTGTTATTTGCTCTGGCTCCTAATGGTTAGAATAACACTGAGTTCCTATAGGAAATATATTTATTCAGATGGTCATATCTCAGCCAATACTTAACACATTCAATTGATTTTCGACATATGGACATTATTTTTAATGCTCTTTTGGAATATGAAGACAAAATTGAGAAATTCTAAAAATAGATTTTTGATGACGATACACTTCACCACTCTAGTACTTGCGTATGCGCAAATGGTCATTTTCCTTGACGACATAAATATACGAATTATTTCGTCAACTTAGTCAGCATCATAGTTTAGATAGCTATATATTTTAATGCAGGCGCGGAGCTAGGATCTTATTTTAGGGAGGGGCGGTAGTATAGTGAGCAAGCGAAGCACTTAAAGGGGGTGGGTTATAGGCCTCTAGCGCGAAGCGCGGAAGCTTTGACGTTTCCTTAAATTTTTAGAGAAAGCAGACGATTCATTCCGTTTTCGATTCTTAATCCTTGTCTGAATTCAGTTCTTCCCCTCCCGCGCGCAGCGCGAAAAGCTTAGACGTTTGATTTAATTATTATAGAAAGAAGACGATTCGTTGTACTGCTCTCGATTCTTAACCCTTATCTGAATTCAGTTCTCCCCCAGAAGTTTTGGCATTTCATTAAATTATTAGAGAAAGTAGACGATTTGTTGAACCGTGCTTGACTCTTAATTATTGTCTGCATTCAGTTTCTCCCCCTCCCGCGAGAAGCGCGGAAACTTTGACGTTTTTAAATTATGAGAAAAAGCAGACGATTCGGTGTATTGTTCTCGACTCTTAATCCTTATCTGAATTCAGTTCTCCCCCTCCTGCGCCCCCCACAACCCCCTCCCCCTTTGGCGACGCCCCTGTACACCCCTAATACTAGGACCTTTCCACCCGATGGCTCTTAACACATCAATCTCAGCGCTTCACTTGGAGACAGTGTATACATCTGTAGACTACCGCGTTTACACAAAGTCCTTTTTTTACACCTTGTTATACACGTGTGTGTTGTAGATATATAGATATTCATTTTTCAATATGTTGTTACACTCTTTGTAAAATGAGATAGTGTGGAAACCAATAGTTTTATTGGTTTCCACACTATCTCATTTTACAAAGAGTGTAACAACATATTGAAAAATGAATATCATATACATGCACATACAATACCGGTACAAACTACTCAACAAAATTGTCCTTCAGTTGAACTTAAAGCTTATCTGCCGTAGTTTACAGGAGGGATTAGACTGCCCTGCAATGTCACTGGACAGGTGGTTATCTCATCAACTCAGCTCTCAGTTAACATAAGAAAAAGAGGATCATGGGGGACCAATGGTCACCGATTAGGCATTGTTTGTTATATAGAGGGCGCAATTAGCTACAAGTAGTGCAGTGGGCCTTTAAGAGATATAGTGGCGGAGCCTATTAAGGCATAGCCTGTTTTGGATAGGCTCCTTAAACTATAAAATTACATAATTATAGGTTGCCATGGTCTGAATTTACACCCCAGGATTATATGTAATTATTTTCTACCACTCATTTGTTTAATATTTCCCTTGGGGATGAAAGCAGCATAGTATTGCGGATGTCTTCCTACTTAACTGTACATGACCTTTAAATGCACTGCATCCTCACATAATTAATCAGATGATCGCACTTTATTAGCATTTATTGATACTAATAATGAAAACATACAGATTATAACTATCCCGTTCTTGTATTAATAGCGCATATCACATTACGATATAACGTAATATTAATAATAATCATAGGCATTTCTATAGCGCCTTCTATCTTGAAATTCTATTCCGAGGCACTCTTATTATTACCCTGGCTTTAGCCTAGCTGCCATTACAGCGCTCCAGCATTTCAAGAAATTAATTCCTGCCAGGTACCCGGGTAAGCCAATCATGAGCATGATTGGCTCCCAAAGGACTTTGAGTTATCATTACCCGGGATTTCAAATGAATATGACACAAGCACTAAACATGAAATCCTTCAAAAACAAAAAAAGCACTCCAGACACCTGTCTTTCTATCTGAAAACCTAACCATTCTGATTTACATGTCAAATGACTATTGACTGACAGCTGGAAAAATACTTATTGAACTATTTTATATGTTTAACTGTTAATACCATGAGATGTGCACTTTAAGAGTTTAAATGATTATGTGTTATTTTGGAGTATGCTATGCGCGCCTAGAATGTGCTGTTTTATATATATGCAGCACAAAAATACTGGATAAATAATCCTCACAATGTTAAAAAGGTAAAGTATATTTTGACCCGTTTTGGTATAATTAACCCATCATCGATAAAGTTGTATCCAACATACATGTTTGTTCCTCTTTTACAGAATATTAAGTAAATATTTACCTTATAATTTTTAAAGTGTGCCACACAGGTATTGGCATACATACAACTAACTTTGAGATTTGCTCAAGATATCCCGAAGACCGGACAGAATATCGGGTATTTAAATTGTATTACCCATATCTTATTCTCAAACTTAAATGTACACTGTAAACTTATTTCATTACGTACTTACTTATCAGTATTTCGTTACTTGTATAGATTATTGTTCTATTATATATTGTAATACTATTTAGTTTATGTATGACATTTT
This sequence comes from Strongylocentrotus droebachiensis, assembly GCA_035222895.1. Classification (NCBI taxonomy): domain Eukaryota; kingdom Metazoa; phylum Echinodermata; class Echinoidea; order Camarodonta; family Strongylocentrotidae; genus Strongylocentrotus; species Strongylocentrotus droebachiensis. The sequence goes on from JAVYIG010000376.1 coordinate 280,365, forward strand.
AATTTGTGGAATTTTTGAGTGGGGAAAAAAATCAAATCAATAACAAACGTTTATTGTTACTTTCTACCAGCAAAAAAAAGGCCTCGAGTAATCTAGAGTAATATTCGATTACACTGCAAATCCGTTGTGTAACGACTTTACACAACAGTTTGGTGGTGTTAACCCCTTACGCAGGGGTATTGTTAAGTTTTGTTTAACAAAAGACCCTTGTGTAGTGTGTTTGTACACAACTTAACACAACCACTGTGTATAGAGTGAACCACACAAGTGTTGTGTTAAGTCGTAAGTCCACTCGACTACGACACTTATATGGCAGTATTCATGTCGCTTTTAGAGCTATACCTCTTTTTCCTGGTATCAATTGAGTCATTATGGCTTTATATTATTAGTAGCTGATTCCGTAGGGCGCAACGGGTGTCAGGTGTATACACACACACATACACCAGATCTTTGTAACATCGTAGCGAGGGCGAAAAGACAAGAGGAAATAGAAATGCTAGAACAGGAAAGGGAGTTGGGAAACATGGACAAATGGGCGTGGGAATAGATGATATCACCTAGCTGCCACATATTACCTCTAATCGATGGTCTTGTTAACTATATTTTATCCACAGAATAAGCCCGGTACCCCCCTACAATCACATACGCACACACCAAAACCCACACCCACACCTACACACACTTACGTTTTGAAAGAATCCCGCCCACAATATCTTGGCCCTTGCTATGCTACTTGGTCAGCGAGAACCCGTTTGAAAAATTGAATTCGCCCACGGTTTGGTCTAACCATTCGCAGAAAACTCTTTCCATTGGTCGTGAATACAGGAATCCCCACAGTGATTGAAAAGGTACTATGTCCCATCTGCAGGCCAAAGAAATGAATAGGTTATATTACAACAGCATTTGAAAGATAATACTAATTTCGAAGTTCCCTCAAAACGAAAGGGCTTGAAAATGTCTTTGATATGGACTTAGTTGTCGAATCGACTTAAGAGACTGAAATCAAGTTAATAACAGTTTGATTTTCAGTCCCTTGTCCCGAATGTTCGTACGTTTTGTGATGCGCAAATATTCAATCAGTTTAATTTTGGCCATTACAAGAAGTGGGTTACTGATGTAGACAAATGCTCATGTACCTGTATGCAAGTTTATTACCACAACGAAGTCAGTCAGTCACTCAATAGTGTCTGACAGTGAAGTCTAGAACGTAAACGGGTTTCCTTTCATAATTTGAATAATAGGTCACTGCTAACGTTTGCGTTTTACAAATAGGACATACGTTACATATTCATAATTCCTACAAAGTTCTACAGAATTTGATGTTGGCTGCAAATGGGAAATATATCTTAAATACAGGAGTTATTATGGGGTAACCGAATTCTGTTGAAGAGTTGCATGGATGGAAATCGGCGGTAACAACTATGAGTGAACTGTAAAACGGGAATGCCGTTTTTACCACTTTGTGTAAAAGACTTCAAAAAACGAGATTACGATTGAAATATCCTCTCGTCTGCGAATGGAGACGCTATGCACGAATGGACAATTTATTAGGAAGTTTATTATACATGCAAGCGACAGCCGATTCTCGCTTTACGTGCATGGAGCGAGCAATGAGTAGGGCGAAGTTATCACCCGGAATCGGCGTGGAGTTGATTTCTCGTCAAAGCGGACATTGCTCAAGCCATTAGGTGCTTTTTGTTTCTACTTACCGGGTAATTTCCGCATCTTTGGCTAAGTGGGCTGCAGCAGTATCTGTTACATATACGTATGGATGACATACATCATATGTTTCCACAAGAGTGGCTCATACAAGGTCTAGTCTACTCTTGACATACATCAACACGTATTAACTAGCGCACCTGTGGAAAACTAGACAGGGAAACTATACGTGTATGCACCGAGGAACAATAAGGAAGTAAGCTTGATAGGCCCCTTCGAATTACTTTGTCAAATCTACGCGTAAATTGTACTGTATTACTTGTTTATAGCATGGCTTGTGAGATCATGTTAATTTGTGTTTGACTTGTATCTCTTTGCTTATTCGTTTTATTTGTTATAGTGTTGAATGTCGGTCGTAGTATATTGATGAAGGCTCTCGACTGTCATACACGGGGTCCCAGGCGTATGAAATAGATACCTGACAATGTCTGGGTAAATTAAATATACAAGACCCGCAGAAGCGGCAGTATTTATGATTATGGTTCTCCGAATGAAATATTATCAATTGTATTATTAATGTTACTATTTCATTTCTATTTCAGGATTTTGATGTAACACCAGGAGGACCGAAATAAGGAAAACTATCAAACAGCTAGAATCTACCCCCAGGATGGTAATGGACTTTTCGAGGAATACATTGGGATTAAGTACTACCGTTTCGATTGGATTTTTCAACGCACTACTTTTGAAATGCATTATACGTGACGAAATATTTAATTGAGGATTGAACCGATTACACGCACTTGTTGCTGTAGATATTTTATTAGTTATGTTCTACCGTGACCTCTAGCCAGCTGAATTGACTAGATGGAGAACGCGAATGTGATGTAAAAGGTACCATATGCTTCTAAACCAGGTGGAAAATTCGGAACGTTCGGCACACCTTAGAACATTTTCACCTGTGCGTTACCTCGTCCGTTATGATAATCTTGTGTCCGCTTTCACTCATCGTTATGGAAACGTTGGATTTGGCGGTAAACGTCTTGGACAACTCCTGGCTCCAGTGTTCCATGGTTAGTAAGGTCCACCGGTAGCCATGGAAAGTTTAGATGAATCTCTGAACGTCTCTGACACACATCCCCATAGTCCGTCTGCAACGCGCATTCTTCTGGTCTGTTTCTTGTACCTGCCGTTTGCGGCTCTGACGGTGACGGGGAATATTTTTGTTCTTGTCGCGTACAAACGGGATGAGAGGATAAGGAAGAATACAACGAATACATACATCCTCAATCTGGCCATTGCTGACCTACTTGTGGGGATGGTCATGCTGATTAACACACCAATGTACGTCACGGACGATTGGTATTTTGGGAGAGTTTTTTGCATCTTCGTCTGGGCGATTGATTTTACGTCAACCGACATGTCAGTCATTACCATCATCGCCATCAGTCTGGATCGATACTTAATGGTGAGGAATACTATTCGACATCGTTTCCACCAGTCTAGGAGACGTATAGCCGTGGCATTCGTCGTTATTTGGCTCCTGTGCCTTCTTATTCACATGTGTATCGCATTCATTTACTCCGCAAGTACACAGTACAAGTACCTACCATATCAAACGTGCAATCTGGAATACAGGCGGAACAAGACTTTGGTTATATCGATGTTCTTAGTAGAGTTTGTTGTACCTGTGACGTGCCTCTTTCTACTGAACACGAAAGTATTTATACACATACATCGGCAAGGAAGTAGGATAAAACTACACCAACGCCAGAAAACGAAAACAGTTGATCATAATATTAACTTAGGAAAGGATAAGGCGAGTGGACTTTACGAAACGAATTCAATTCATTTAACATCATACAGGGTGCTGTGTATCCGAAATGGAACGACTTACGAGCTACCAACTGGCGTGGACACAGCCGATGGGTCGTCTTACGCGCAGACGATTCTAACGGTTGACCTCCGCGAGCAGACGCCCGCGCGAAGCAGAGACAATGAAATACGCGTCCATCGATTCTCGAATGCGCATTCGCGACACCACAAAGCAGCCAAACTTCTCACCGCCTTACTCATCGTATTTATCATTAGCTGGCTCCCGTACTACATTTATGACTGCATTGTTCTTATAAATGGAGAGGAAGCAGCGGACGAGGTCGTGACCCAGGTATTGACCTTTATACTCTGGGGAAACTCTGCCATTAATCCCTTATTGTATGCTTTCACTAATATTCATTACAAGCAGAATTTCATGCAGTTTCTACATCTTAGGAAAGGAATGCACGTCATACATGAAAGACCTACGTATCACTGACCATTTCTTTTGTTTTACTCCTCCGTTAGCTTAAAAGCAAAAAGTTTACCAAATTGAAAATTAAGTCATTTGACAGGGTATTCAATTATTTCTATTTCAATAGGAAGTGTAATATTTTTGCATTAAACGCTTATACTATGCATTTATATCAGTCTACCGCGCTACAAGATTTCTTTCTGTGCTGAATACTGTCATAAGCTGTTAAATGAAAAGAAACCATTTTAAGTTTTGAATTTAACCTATCTACAGTACTGTTAATGATTTGATACTATTCACATACGCTTTCCAGTACTACTTTTAAATAAATACATGTATGGGCTAGATTCAGCGAAGTACTTCTCTTTATGACTAGTGACAAATGAGGCACGAAAATTCGATATCTAGCATGCATGTAAATCCTAGTGTGTAAATGCACAGCTTTTAATGTTTTACCTGATAAAAATGTTTAAATGTTGGTAATTTGTATTTCCAGATTATAAAATTATCAAGAAAGTTCCCTTGCACAAAGCTCCTACATTTCGTTGGTAAAGTGATTAAGCTTCGTTTAAAATGTTTTACCGCCTTTCACAAACGATTCATGGCAGTTTTGGACAGTATGGTTTTAAGAATAAATATCATATTTACTATCATTACAATCAAATTTAAGAAAACAAATTATTCATGTGAATAGATTTAATCATTCCTAGAATGTATGTATATCATGAGAGCTATGATCCCACTGCATTACCAGTGTCTCATGTGTACTACACCTGGGGGTGTTTCACAAAGATTAAGATCGACTTTGGGTGGACGTGAATTGTGGCAGGCCATTAAAACTACTGGTTGCTCTCACCAGGGACATGCTACAGAATGTCCCTGCTCTCACCATTGGTCTCTCAAGGGACGTCAGAATTCACATTTTGGATACTTTATTATTGGAGGAAAAACATTATCTAAAGATCATAATTTCTAAGGTTTTCTCCTCTAACTTTACATATAGTTCAATACTTTTTTAAGGGCATAAATCACCTGTCATAGTTCAAGTCCAACTTAAGTTGATCATAGTCGTTGTGAAACACCCCCCCCCCCCCCCACGGTCCTTTCTAATGTAGAACGTAGCTTAAATACAATCAAATGACCTAATTTAAGGGTGTGTGTTAAATATTGACATCTCTAAGCCAGGTTTAAAAAAAGACGACAGATGGCACCTTTAAAATAGGCCATGTATCTATAATACGAAACTTTGTACATAATGCATTATACCTCTAGTAAGAGGATTACCAGTTGGGGTGTACAGTGTTAGTTTCCCAATCATTAGGGACTTTTAGATTCGCACGAAGACAATGGGGATTGCTACGATCGACGTCCTTTTAATGCACTGCCTTGAATGGACGTCACACGTATCAGTCCACGCATATCTAAAAGTCCCTATTGTTCCCGCAATTAACCATAACACGTGATATGGGTTAATCTGCCACCAGCTGATCAGCGCTATTGGATCTATCAATTATTCATGCTGCAGTAATGAAATGCAAATAGTAGTCATCCGTGTCCTGTTATAGGGCTGGTCTGGATATCTTACAACTAAAGGGAAATCCACCCCGATAAAAACGATATATGAAGAACAGGTCAATACAAATTTGAGCAAAATCCAATTAAAAGTTAGAAAGTTATGAATTTGTGTACTTCATGTGATCAATCAAACACAAATTGGCAACTCTGTGACGTATCTTTCGAGGCTCCCTCCCATTTGCTCTGTACTAAAAAACTCATTCATTGTTATTTTCCCTTTAAAATGTTCAATCATACGTGTACCCTAAATATAATCATTGCAAATATGTTACTATACAACCCCTGTATGAGAAAAATATTTTCTGTCATCAATAAGTTAGAAAATGAAAGTTTAGGATAAATTGCCTCCAAAATGATTGAACATTGTAGTACCCAAATGCTGGCTATTTATCCCAACGTTTTATACAGCGTACATATGATATGAAATAGAACGTATAACATTATATCCAAAGGTTATTGTGCGTATTTCCAATTAATTTTCGACAGAATCTGCTTTGCTTATACCCATGAGGCAGTTATTAAAGTCATATACCCGGGGGTTTTAATTAAGTTTATCAGACGTGCGAGAAATGATTGATACTAAATAGGATTCGGGCCAGTAGACATAACATATGTATACCATTATCCCATCTATAGAGGATGCAGCATTTGGAAAATATCCTTCACTTCTGCCTTTATCACGAATTATCTACATTCCTATTTGTTCCTAGTTGAATATGTATATCAATAATGGTAATGAAATTAAATAATGTCCGGTATAGTGTTACGGATAAATTGTTCGGCTATTTGCAAGTGGGCAGAAGGTTTGAGACTTTGATAGTAAATTATTATACATTTATAACATAAAAAGAACTGCACAAATAGTTATTACTATCTTCTTTTTTCACTTTTTTCACTTTGTTTTTTTTTGGGGGGAGGGGGGGGGGGGGGGTCAGTCGCATTAAATGATTTGGGCCGCTATCTATCTATGGTTGTATTCACTTAACACGCTTTCAGGCTTTCAGGCACTTTGATTTTACCATATATTCATAATCTATACATTTTCAATACGATTGTTAGTAGATTCTTGAACTCTTTATGTGCTTTTGTGGGCAAATGGGACGAACGAGGACGGACTCTTATTCGCCTTTCTGTTACACGTACACCGTGTATGTAACATAATTCTCTACTCCACGTGGGTGTCACGGATCTGGATTGAGTAGACAGGGTGTTACATGGTATTGATTGAAGGGCTAAGCACTACAAACCTCCTTTTCCAAAGTGAAGAAGGCATTTTATTTTAACAAGTGTTAAGAATATTACCTGTAAATGTAATTCTCTGACGATTATACTTTTTATTTCATAGACAAACAGCTTGATATAGGCCTTGTGCAAAATGTGTATAGAGTTTTGATACTATTAAGCATGAACCTGATATAATCAGGTCATCTTTACAATTAAAGAAAATTGGTAAAATTAATACGTTGTCCTACTCTCTTTCAATTTAATGAATTTGCTGAAATATGTATTGTCTGCTAATTATGTAACATGCGTAGCTTATGCAATAAACTGTAATGGAGTACTATTATATTACGCCGTAAACTTGGTCATTCCAAATCGTTTTTCTATCTTTTGTTCTGGTTCTTTCTTTTTTTCTTTTTCTTTTTTTTTTGGGGGGGGGGCAGGGGGTTTTGTGGGTTTTTTGGTTTGCTCATAATTAATAAAAACCCATCTTTTAAAACAACCGCCAAGATGCTTTTTTAGAACGTGAAATGAAGAGAAAATAATTATTAACCTGATACACCACATAGAGTTACCTACTTAACGATGCCCCAAATTACAAGAACAAATTATATTCACCATCACAGAGCAAATAATATTAACCTACATTTTAAAAATTGGATTTAATGGCCACGCTTTACCTCAGCCAGATGTTGAAGGTAATTATTACTGGAAAGATTTGTCGGTCCCTTGGAAAAGGAATCATTTTCCCTTCGTGTGGTGGTTAATATTATGCGCTTGTAATAGCTGACTATAAACAGGCTTCGTTCTCATATCGCTTGAACGGGGATGCGATTTGTAAAAGTTGAAATTGATATTCTGTTTCAATAAATGATTAAGCTTACATTTCCATACTGCCGTGCAATTTGTTTTATTACTGTGAAGTAGGGCATAGCCTCATATATTACCTACCCAAATTGTGTAGAACCTTGACAAAAAGTTGAATGTTCCCATGTAAGTTTTTACAAAGTGTTGTAAAGTGTATGCTACTCTAATTACTGTTATAAGGCTTGTGCATTGAATACAATTTTTAAAAGTCACATTTAATTTTGAACTTTAATGTTTTGGAATTTAATGTTTTGGAAAAGTTCCACTGACTGTTTTTCGATAATGTATACATGTAATGCTGTCTAAACGTGGGATAGTCTCAGTAAAGGGATTACAGGTGACTGTATTCTCCAATCATTTAATTATTAGGAGCTGGAATTGAGTTTAACAATAATTGCTAAGTTCATTTTAACCATTTACAGCGATTGAGCTTTAGGGAATTAATTTTTGCCAGGTACCCATTTACCTCACCTGGGTAGAGTGTGGTAAATTTTGATTAATGTCTGGCGAAATCAAATAAGAGCTAAAGGGATTCGAACCCCGTATCTTGTAGTTCACAGTCCGGTGACGTATCCACTGGACCACAACATCTCTAATTAAGCTTTCATTTTGCGAATTCTTCTAATGTCCTCCCATTATATACATGTAACTGCACCTGTAGGGCATGACAATCCCATTCCTTTCATATTTAACAAATTTATTGGATTATCACGCTTCCTGTCTTTCTATCTGCAGCTAAAAGCTTGAACATCAAATTATATTTCATATTTGAAGATTATTACATATTCTAAATTTTCTCCCATAATATATCACTTTCTGCAACTAAGAGCCTGAAAAATCCAATTCACTTTCATAATCTTTTGCTTCTATATTCTACATGTTCTCTCGCTAAGCTACACTTCTTAGTGCAGATGAGAGCCTGGAAATCCAATTTGCTTTTAAAATTTAAAATACGCTTCCGTACATTTCCTCTCACCTACTGCGACTAAGAGCTTTCAAATCCTAGTTTCGTCCGTTGACCTTTCATTGCAGTGTTTGGCTATCACAGGCCTTGACATGAATAATACATAACTGCAGTACCTGGATATGAATATTACATCATTTTGACCATTGAAGTAATTAAGAAATGTGAAAATCTTATCATCGATCTCAATCTTCTCAAGCTAGAGGAAAATTCGGTGTATTTCTAAATCCTTTTAATGCCCTTTCAAAGCAATCGCGATAATTGGACATTAAAAATCTCAATTCTAATCTCGCCCGAATCTGCTGAAGGTCTCTTCCTTTTTGTTATCTCACTGAATGGAATTGGCCTTGCACTTTAATTTCTCTAATGTTCGTATTGCTGACGTCTCCTTGACTTCGCCTTGACAGCAATATAAAAGTAACAGTTCAGACCGAATTCCTGTTAAGATAATTATCGACAACATCATTGCGTATCAATGTGAGTAACCATGGTAAAACGTCTGTACGAGACAGGTGACCTTAAGGTAAAGACCAGTTTTGGAAAAGCCCCCCTCGCAAAATATGAAATGGAAGATCAATCATGTGAAAGAATATGTTTTGACTAATACGTGATGTGCAAATTTTGCCCAGAAACCACCTAGGAATTGATATATTTGGTAAATTATTATATCTATTTGAACCTGATAGATATCGCGCACGTTTCGCGCACGTGTCGCGTAGTCCCATATACATCTTTCTGTGTACAGTGCTTGTAACTTTACCAAGACTGGGCCAAATTTCTGAAGGCATTTTGATGATTCCAGAACCTTGCAGTACACACCAATACTTATATGCTAGATGATCAACATTTCTGATCGATTCCACAACGTTTCTTTCACAATACAATCGCATGACCATAACTGGTCTTTATCTTTAACTGTATCGAATGCATCTAGTTTTAGAAACCTACACCACAATCGTGCAGATGGAAGAGGATCAGGCGCTTTAAGGGTAGTGAAATGCTCTAGAAATGCAAAACTAGAGGCACCGTTTTTTTCAAGATTATGTTGTTGAATCATTAGTGCCTATTTTGTTGTGCAACTTTGCACGTTTGGCAAACGAGCAACCGTGCAGAGAAGCGAAGAAAGCAAACAGAAAGGTCAATGCCCCCTATTGGTACTTCTTTTTGATATAAATGTATGTAATATAAATGTGAAAGTTCAAACCGAACTCCTTTTTAGATATTAACCTAATCATTCCGTACAAATGTGAGTAACCATGCATGGCGAAGCGTGCGTATGAGACAGACCTTACCTGCATCGAAGGCATCACATTTTGAAACCTACACCAAAATCGTGCAGGTGGGAGAGGAGCAGATGCTTTCAAGGTAGTGAAATGCTCAAGAAATGAAAAATGTTCAGATACTGCAGATTCTTAATTCTATTATTACATTTGTTGCTATTAGTAGTATTATTATAATCATTATCAAAATAATGTTGTTATTACTATTTTCATTACGACTACTACTACTACTACTACTACTACTACTACTACTGCTGCTGCTACTACTACTATTTCTACTACTACAACTAGTAATTCCACTACTACTACTACTATCACTAATAAAACTACTCCTACCTTTACCATCGTCATCACAAGTATCCTTATATTATTTCTATCGCACGCATTGTGTTATCCTCAACTTTATCATGGTTACTAAGATCATCGTTATTATTTTTGTTGGTGGTGATATTGCTCCACGTTTGTTCTGTTTATTATATATCAAAGATATTGGACTTGTGATGGGAATAATATCGCTAAGGCAGGGTGTTGACCGTGGAAAGACCTCGAACCATGTGTGCTTCAACCGTTAAGATACTATTACTATGATTGCAAAACATTTGACTTGAGGGTTCCAGCGGGATCTAATCACACATTAATCTTCTCCTCCAAGTGTCGGGTGTGCCGCAACTACGAGAGGCACAGTTGTGATATTATAACTATTGGGTTCCTAACGTCTACATTTATTTCTTTCTCTCTACTCCTCTCTCTCTCTCTCTCTCCCTCTGTCTTTCCCTCTGTATTATTTTCTCTCTATTTAAAGTTGTACAATTTTTCTCTTTTTAAAATTCTTTCACCGAACGCTGATTGATGAACGCCTGTTGTATGTTAACAACAAATGAAAGATTAGAGAACTATCCCGAATTCTGTTATCCAGGGTTTGATGTTTTCTGCATTCAATGGAATGAATTAGAAACATTTTGCATATCACGTTTGTACACGTGTGAGTGTGAGCTCGTGAGTTCGCGGAGTTACCTTGGATGGTGGAAAGGCATAGAGGCGGAGCGTGATCACTATATAGATTGAAAGTCAGTTTAAAGATAAAAGTGAGTTCTGGTTAAAAAAATAATAATTCCAACAGAATCAAACGAAATTACACTGAATGTTCAAGATTACAAATGAATGTCATTTGCCAAACAATTTTGGTAGAAAATGTATACTGGCTGAGTAATGAGCATTAGGAAATCGAGGTTAGTAGCCTCGACACCATTTGTGTAGTCCCATATACATCTTTATGTGTACAGTGCTTGTGACTTTACCAAGACTGGGCCAAATTTATTATGATTTTGATGAATCCGGAACTTTGCAGTACACACCAATGTACATGCGTCATGATCATCTTTTTCTGATCCATTCCACACCTTTTCTTTCACAATGCAATCGGAAGACCACAACTCACCTTTATCTTTAACGTGTTACATCGTCCCTTTAACATTCATTTACAAAGAATCCTCCATTATGTACTTCATCATAACCACAGGGCAGTACCATTATCTTCTTTGTCTCCGGATTACCGGATTGCTTTCTTAGCTTCTGGCAATTTTTCTGTTGAAATGTCACGGGGTGGCGAGGTGGACATGTGGACCTCTCACAAGCAGAAACGATAGATATTGATTAAATGACAAATTTGAAGGGGGAGGTGAATTATGGATTCTAAAAGTTCGATTTTACGAGTGCTTACATTTTAAAGACAAGGGGCGTACCCAGCTATGATGGAACTGGCGTAGCCCCCCAGGCCCCCCCCCCCCCTCTCCCCCTCCCCCTCGTTTTAAACCGGCTGATTATAGAAATAGTAATACTAGATCAACTGTAGATTAGCACACCCTCGGCTGTGTCACCACTTGTTTACACATTCTGAACATGCCAAAACAGAGAATGCTCTACTAGGAATCCTTTATTACCAACATCACCCTTGATTTTATAATGCCAGAAAATGGGGATACCCAGAGTTGACATTTGTCGAAGCGTTTAAAGGAGGACATCCATCCATTTATTTGCCGACAGGATTTCAAGGCTTGAAAAATATACGTCCACACCTTCTCCACCAAACACACGCACGCAACAACACACACACATACAAACACGCACACAAACATATAATATTCCACGTTTAAAAAAAATAGGATGGGAATGTAGCATACGAGTTTTCATAATGCGACTAATTCTATCATGTATTTTACATTCCAGGCAAACCACTGTCGCGTTGATAAAAGCGACATAATTGTCTGCTATCACTAAAATTTGAGCTCATCACTTCGCGTCTCACAATTAATATGAATAATAGATAATGCTTTTTCAGTGTGAAACAATAGGCAGTCTAGTATGATTGTACGCCGAGTAATGACGGTGTATTTTTGCCATCATAATTTTTTCCCATTAGTTAATATGCCCCGTGGAAGTCGGCCGAGTCGTGTGTTTATCGTTCGGACACGCAGTGGTGCCTGCTTTACGTTTTGTTCTCGAAAACTGAGTTTAGAGGTGTCTTAGGTCGAGAAGATTCTAGGATACCTACCCACTGGACATCTACCCCCGGATAACCTCCCCCAGTCAACTACCCCCTAGGACAACTACCACCCAGTAAACTACCCCTAGGACAACTACCCCCGGACAACTACCCCCGGATAACTATCCCCTAGGACAACTACCCCAGACAACTACGCCCTACGACAACCATCCTATAGGTTAACTACCCCCCGGATAATTATCCTAGGGGTAGTTGTCCGGGGGTTAGTTGTCCTAGGGGTAGTTCACTGAGGGGGGGTAGTAGGTCTACTCCGCAGGGTGTGGAGAGTTTGAACTAAGTCCGATGACCGGGGTAATACAATTTCTGTAACGCGCTTAGAGACATCGTACATGTATCAAACGCTACTTATAACTAGAGAGAGAGAACGAGAGAGAGAGAAAGGAAGAGAGAGAGAGAGAGAGAGAGAGAGAGGGGGGTAGATACACAACATGAAAACATGTGGAATAGCTTTATCCACCCACGGCCATGGGATAACTCCTTGACAATTTATATTCTGTAAGAGAAAACAAAATAAGGAACAGTGTGAATATATTAGATTAGATCAAAAGCAACGTCGCCCTTAATTTGGATGGACAGTTATATTCTTCTTGTATTACTTCATTGGAAATTCAAACGCGACAGCATCGATCGGTCTTTCAAAATGTCCTCTTATTCGAAATCTGAAAGAGGAGATGAGAGAGAGGGGGAGAGAGAGAGGGAGAGAGAGAGAGGGGGAGGGAGAGAGAGAGAGGGAGAGAGAGAGAGAGAGGGGAGAGAGAGAGAGAGAGAGAAGGATGATTCAGAGTGAGAGGGTGTGATACACACACAAAAACTAATCAGAAATAGATGCATCCAGAATTTAATGGAGGATAAACTAATAACAGGCATCGGTATCAATATCATGCATCACCATATTTCATCTAATTAACACGATTGATCAATTTCGGTAGCTGTTTTTCTCTGTATCATCCGCAAATGTAAGCTTTCATTTTTTATTAAAGGAGATCGATTGCTCGTTTCAAAAGCACTCTAGGATATCCTGAATATGGAAACTAAGGCAGCAATTAATCTTTTTTGAAATTTGTTCGATACTTCTAAAGATTGGTCGTCATTTATTGTGGACTGCACTAGAATTGCCTGTTAAGTTTTGAAACAAAAGAAGCTCGAACGTGGGAGAGTTATCTTCAAATGAACAGTACCGCACAAATGATTATGTATTGACTTCGCAAAAATTGCACGAGATTTAATCATTCCATCGTCATGGAGGGAAAAAATGTTGAAATGTCAGCAGAGATTCATATTTTTCATCGATTCTAAGGGGATTAGGGAATTCAGAAAACTTATTATGAGACCGACTAAAAAGTCCTATCCATCTTGAATGACAGCTGGCTAGGGAATTCTCAGACGAGACACGCGCCTTTAATCAATACATTTGTGTCATCTTAAATGTGACAACTCTGGAATCAAAGTGTCTTCTAAAAGCTCGTTCAGATGTGAATTGGTAAACCGTGGCATTTTGTTTATTGAAGCTTGTAAATGAACGACAACAGCCTGCCAAACATTCAACACGTATTCGATAAACACTACTTTAAATCCCGTCTGCACTAGTTTGGCCAGGGGGATTAGACCTTCCTGCAAGGTTACTGACAGGTGGTTATCTCATCAAATCAGCTCTCAATTAACATAAGAAAAAGGGGATCATGGGGAACCAATAGGCACCGATTAGGAGTTGCTTGCTACTTAGAGGGCGCAAGTAGCTATAAGTAGTGCAGTGGGGCTTTTTAACAAACTGGAACTTACCTTCATTTTTGTTGTAAACGTCGCGGTTTACTACGTCATATATTAACGAGGCTTAAAGAAAAAAAATCCACCCTTTAAAGACAACTACTGTATAGGACAGCAAAACAAAATATAAATTCAAAATGGGGAAAGTTTTAATGAAACCGGAAAAAATAAATAAAGTATTCTTATAAGTATGGGAATTTCAGATTGGCTGCATGTGTGTTGTCACGGTGACGTAGTGCCAAACAGCTTGTCCATTTGATCCAACACACAAAATTACTAAAATGACTAATGTCAATTTTTTTTCCCCAAAATGTATGACTCAAGAGTGTCATTTCTCTTCAGAAGAACCAGACCAGTAATGATATCATGGATACATCTTATATCTGAGGGTTACCCAGGGGAAGGAGGAGAGAAAACAGAAAATAATGATTTTTATTTTCTACACGACAAACGGGTGACAATCCAGCTATCTTGACAATTCTTACAGTCTCACATTATACACCAATTTTACGTAGTTTTTTTCACGATGCAATTACATGACAAAAAACTTAACTTAACCTTTAAAGGGGTGTCGGCAAACTTGTTTTTGACGGTTTTTTGAAAATCATGCCCGGAATACCGATCGCATTTCTAAAATATCTCATTTTCGACTGAGAGTCAGGCCAGACGTTCTGCTTAACCATTCTGGGCGGGAGAAAGCATTAATAAATTAATGCTAAGTGCAGGCGGCAAATTGTGGTTTTAAGTGTTCACACGAGCCGGGAAACATGTGACATAAAATATAAGTGATTACAATTTACAGGAGAGGAAATGGAAGACGAACTGCTACTTATGAGGAGAGGTGAATATAAGAAACGATGATGCAAGGTAGGCTTCTAAATATAAGTAGGACTGGAAGATGGTGGGTTTGTATAAAGTTAAAAGACATGCCTTGAGAGCAAACAAGAGAAGGATTTGGACGAAAATGGACAGAAAAAAATGAGCGATGGCGTCGAACAATTAAACCGTCCATTTTACCATATGGATGAAAATTGGCAAGAGGTAAAGTATGATAAGAATTGAATATTTGTATTCCACTGCACATGTTTATTTTGTTCGGTGTTTTAATAGTTATCAGGGGATTCTTGATTGTGTAGAACATCATGTTTACATTGAGTTGTTTTTTAAACCAACCGAATTCTAAAATTCTACACTGGACCAAACGTTGTACCCAACTCTAAACCGAACCCGATTTCAATTTTAACCCCAACCCTACCCCTTTGATGAAATACAATTTTGAATGATTTTCGCAGGATCGCTATCAGATGTGGTTTGGTCCCTACAAATTTAATTCTCTCTTTCTGTTTCCTTATCATGTGTATGAATGTCGCCATTTCCATTGTTTATTACGTTTTCACACTCAAAGAAAAATCCAAACTCCAACAAAAAATTAGACAAAAAATTAGATATTGTTGAAATTTTTAAAAGCTGAAATTATTATCCGTACGGGAGTTTCAAATGTTCTCAATGGGTATTTACTGGGATGTAATGCCAGACAACTTTTCCATTTGTTCCAACGAACAAAATGACCAAATTGTATAAATTCTTGTGTACAACCCAGGAGGGTCCTTTTTTTCAAAGGATTATACTATCCATCATACATGTCGAGTGGTGCCCCAAGGGAGAAGGCGCTTTTAAAAGCGAAAACAAAAATTATTTTCAGACTCTCTTTTTTGTCTGCTTTCATAGAAAATGAGCTTACTATAAAAGGTTGGATGCCCTTAAAAAGGTCTGGGCATCAGAGCAATTTAACATTTTACCATCCAATCTTGCCACGCTGTGGTAGGCTGTAAGCTAATTATTCCCTGACAATTTGTGACAAGCTTGATTATAAAGGACCTGGACATCGTAATGTTATAATTCTCTTTCATCCGAATATAACCTCTATACAGTGTGAGTCAAAAACAAGTTTACATCTACATGTATTTTTGAAATCATCAATGAACAGTAAATTATTATATATCTTATGAAAGAGTGTTTTATCCCAAATCATTTGGTATCATTTTTGTGTGGTATGTGTTCACGCTTTAAGATAAACAGGAAGCATTGTTTGCGAGAGTGCAAACACATATCACATATCAACGAACAATTGTGTGCGTGTGTGTGTGTGTGTTTGTGTGTGACTTTGCTTCTGCAAAAAACATATGCAATGCATTTCATTTGATACATTCAATTCATTCTCTAATCAATTCACTCCGCTGATCCTTACACAATACATACTGTAGGCATCACTTTGGCGTAAGTCGATTTTTGCACTCTCGCAAACAATGCCTCCTGTTCAAGCGTGAACACATAGCACACAAAAATGGTACCAATTGATTTGAGATAAAACACTCTTTCATAAGATGTATAATAATTTACTGAACATAGATGATTTTAAAAATAATTAGCAATTTTCGAGGTGTAAACTTGTTTTGACTCACACGGTATAGGGCGTATCAAAATGAAAGCATACCCAACTTTGGTAGATTCCGATTTCAAAGTTATCACCTGTTTGACATTGAAATCTGATTTCATTATCAAAAGTGACTAATATTCTGTTTAATGATACATTATTCATAACTCTGCCACGGATGACTAAGCAACAGCCTTTTCAAAATATATTTTCAAAATGGCTGTGAGTCGAAGCCCTTACCCTTTACGTATTATTTATGTCCGAAAACAATTGCTCAAAGGTAAAACAAAGTTTTAGTATTTGGTTCAAAAGAACATATTGGAAGCTTATGCGATTTTATTATATCCAATGATCGTTGTCGCGGTTGAAATCGAGTTTAAAGTGATGAAATTGTAAATAATGAACTCTTTATGTTGAATAGCGCCCTCTCAAGACTGATATTACTTTAGCTTTAAAACAATATTTATTGACTACAATCGACCGATATGCTATTCCCGTTTGGAAATTATATACCAAAACTGCATATTCTAAGATTGTCATGGTCGCATGGAATGGTCTTAGACGCCATTTGAAATATTTGAAATTTACCGGGAGCACCGGTAAATTTATGATTATTCAATTTCTCGAAAGCAGAAGTGTTTTAGGGGCTAAACATTTTAGTATTTTTAAACCATCCACAGGGACATCCAAATATATCGAAATTGTAAAGAATTACTATATCCATCCAATTTTCAAAATTTCCCAAAACCTTGCATTACCTTTAAGACACTTTCTGATCACCAATCCGTTTCCTTGTAGTCCAACGTATCAAGTTTTAGTAGTCTTGTATTTGTCTCTATTTGTAACGTAAATGAACTAAATTTGTGGTAAAACATAATGAAAAAAGGGAATTAATATATTAAAAAGCGAAATTTATCAAAAAGTGAAATTAAGTTCAGACTTGAGCCTACACTGTAAAAAAGAATTTGTTCATTGGTAATTTTTACGTATTTTTTCCATGTAGAATTTACTTGAAAACATTAGTTTTGCCACTTACGCACTAAATTTAAGTCTTGCTAACTCAAACTTTCAATTTAGTAGAACATACGTGGAATATTTAAGTAAAATCAAATACATAAGAACTTTAAGTAATTTCAACTTGTATTAATTTAGTAATTTTAACTCAAAATCAGAAATTATACGTATTACTCAAACAATTTATGTTGATTATTCTTATTTTTTTAAAGTAAGGACCGATGCAGTGCGTAATAGAAATATTTACATAATTTATGAATATTCATTAAGACCAAATTAAACTCTTTTTTAATAAAACAATTATTTTTTGTGGTTGAATGAAAATTTAAGGACTTTAAAACATTTACTAATTCATTTAACATGGCTAAGCAAAGACAAGACAATTTTTAATTGTTACCCAGTTCAAAACAAACAAAAACTTGATATTTCAAGAAATTGTCAACCAATTTTCCTTTTAAGATGTTACGATCAAGTTTATATACAAATTTGGAGCCTTTCAATATGTGTCGAATTGAAGCGTATGTAATAGTTTGTGATGGTGGTAGATATATATATACGGTTAAATCTCAAATAGAAGTAGTGGATGTTACTTGTTAGATTAGATGGGTACCAAATCGTGCAATATGTAATCCTATTATGATAACAATACTTAAATTATTTACGTTAATGTAACTCGATTTAACTGAGTACAAATTTATTCAGCAAAATAAGTAAATTCTACTTAAGATGCCGTAGGTAATATTTACTTAATAAAAATAAGGCAATTCTTTTCCTCAATTTTATTGAGTTATTTCGACTATTTTTTTTTTACAGTGTAGACACATCTCACTTTCTTAGGACATTGATACTAAATGAAGGAGGGGGCGTAGAGATCCACCTACTACGATGATGAAGTCGATGATGAACGTGAGAATGATGAGGCCGATGAAGGCGATGATGATCATGATGATAATTCTCAAAATTTGTTTGTCACCTAATTATGGTGGACACAGAGTTGTTGATTAAGGTATGCCTATTTATGAACATAGTATACAATGAGGGGAATGGATCGTTGGCCCATCGCACACTAAACAATCGACTTTACGATCAAATTTTGGGATTATTTGCAATAACATTCGACCTGGACATTGGACATAAAAAACGTTTAATTTTTTTAATCTTCAAGCTACCTTAAATAAAGGAGAAAAACGTAAATCTGGTCAGGATCGTAGAGACGTCTGATAATTTGTGTGATTTTCTATGATCTGAAGCCGATTCGGCTTTAAGTTTAAATAACAATGTAAAATGCACTAAAATTCCGTTTCCTTGTATTCTTAAAGTTATATAAAACTTACATCAGGAAGGGGATGTTTGTTAATAGGATTTCCATGTTTATTATCATTGCCATTTCTTCGAAAATGGCAGGAAGATCGTATAGTGTGTGTTGTGCTTCATTCACAACTCACCCCGTATATCCTTTTCGATTTTCCTGTCTATTCTGCCAATGCACGGATACGCATGGCAGGTAAAGGGATAAGGTGATTGTCAGTTTGGTAAACGAAAGCTGTATTGCTATCATTTCCAAAATATTAAACAAAAAATCTGACATTCTTCCTGTTACGGTTGTGTGAACCCAAATCACCAACATAAATATTATTTTCTATCAAATTTATATTCAACAACATCTATCAACATTTATTGATATCTCAAATATATTCAAAGGGCGTTATATGATAACTTTGAAGAAGAAAAAAAAACTATTTTTAGCTGAATGTTGCCTCGACGGAACCCAAGAGATTCGTTTGTAATCAATTTTCATAATTACATTTCTGCATGGAGGTGAATGCTGAAAACATTGAGATCACCTGCCGGTGCTCTAGATGTGCTGATATGTCACGTCAAACCCGTCCATCAACCTCATGTAGGATGAGAAGACACAAAATATAATTAACCTATTTTCCCCCAAGGGCCTGTTGATTTAATGAATATCATTAGCAGGCGCGGATCCAGGATTTCTTAGGGGAGGGGGCCCAACTTTTTTTTTTTTTTTTGCTCCCGAAAATTTGAAAATCGCGCCGGCCGAAAAGTCGCTCAGTGGGGGGGGGGGGGGGGGGGGGGGGGGGGGGGGGGGGGTAAGCGACACTTTTTTTTTTTTTTTTTTTGGAGTCCAAAAAAAAATCGCAACGACTCAGCCAGCCGAAAAGTCGCTCAGTGGGGGGGGGGGGGGGGGGGGGGGGGGGGTAGTGAGCACATTTTTTTTTTTTGGTCCTCGAAAATTTTAAAATTTGCACCCCCCCCCTTGAGCGCCAGGGGGGGGGCCCAACCCCAAAAAAAGGTAAAAATCGCGTGATTTTACATGATTTTTTTTTCAAGGGGGGGGGCCCGGGCCCCCCGGGCCCCCCCCCTGGATCCGCCACTGATCATTAGTTCCGTTGTGCTTCATACGACGAGGAGGTATTCTGGATACTTCGGTGAAGCCAGTTTTGTCGGCCGTGACTTAAATACATGCATAACTGCCTTATTGGCTGTGTTTATAAGCTTGTTAACCTTATTTTGATATTACAGGTTCTATGGGGTGATGTGAGAGGTGTACCCCAAACGATGTAATGATGATGATACGCGATTGTAAGGATGGCACGATGGAGATGATGATGATGATTAGGCATTCACAAAAAAAGAAGTTATATTACCCTTTGCAACCGACCCGAAAATCTTGAAATGAACGGTCGGCTTAAAATAAAAATAAATGTTTAAAGAGTAAAAAAAAAAAATATTAAAGCATTCACCGACCGACCCATGTTTTGGCACCTAAACGGCATTTTTTTAGGCCTTATGATGGTGATGACGAGAGTTATGAGATTGAACAGAAAAAGGAAGATCACATAAACAGGAGAGAAATCGTGATTCACGAGGTTTTTTTTCGATCTAGATCTTAAATGGAACCAAAACCTCCATGCTATATTTTTTTCTTTGCCTCATCAGAGGATTTATTAGGTATACATGGTTTACATTCAAAGATACAATGATACAAATCAAACTTACATAATCACAAAAGCATCATACTTGGCATAACAAAGAATGTAAATAAGTTTTTGCAAAACATTTAAATTATTATCAACAAAAGAATTATACTGATAATTTAATCTTTTCCCTTATTTTTTTTTTTTTAAATAACACGTAACGTGATACGTGTTAATTTATATTAAGTTACTTGTATTGTAAATTTTAAAAGATTGAACAAAATCTGTGAAAATTTGAACAAAATCTGGCAAGGAATAAGGGAGTTAAAGCTTTTTTAAACAACGTGTCACCGGATGGCGATAAACCGGAGATGGTTATTTTTGCATAGGCATTGTGCTGCACAAACAATCCTTCAATAAGTACCTAATATTTTTAGCAAAATTACACTGTTGGCAAACGTTCGACAGTGCAGACAGACGAAATAAGCAGCCAAAGTGTTAATCACCATGTCGTGTGCAGGCAGGAGTGGTATACAATATAAAACCAAATATTCATAGCCTGAAGTCCTTGATTGCCTTCATTACAAACACATGTCTGTCTATCAGTCTTTCTCGCTTTTGCCGCCTTTTATCTTCTAAAGAATATGGATCAATTACATTATAAAGCACCCCTGATGCCATTTCATTATAACACTCATGTTGACAACACATCGCATTAAAGGGATCGTTTAACAATGTTAAATCTGAGATACACGACCCTACGTGTTATCAGTGTCTGTAATATGGTGTAATATTGAAGCCCTAAAAAAATTGCGCTTCAAAATGATCAAGAACTGCCTCAAAAAAGTAAAAATCTTTGAGTGACCGGTTTTACCATACTCGTTTTACCCAATAGACTGTAGTGTTATGAAAACCGTCAGGCGAACGGTTTTCAAAATTTGTAATTTCAATCATAAATATCTTGATAATCAGACAAGCGATCGGCTTGTAAAAGTCATGGGGTTCCTGACTGACCTAAAGGTTTATAATTATCATTGCATCATGAGCTAAATCCAGAATTTTGTTTCAGAATCTGAGACAAAGTTACCGGATCCCTTTAATGCTTATTGGAATTAATAGCTAAGTTAATCACGTATTGTGATTGATCACACCCGATATAAATTTGTCATCCGTATCGGCTGTATTCGTTGGTTCATAATAACACCGAACGGATTGTTGTGAGGCATTGCGAGGGGGGAATTAGCAGCAACGCTGTATATGATAAATATCTGATACCCTTGAGTACCCGACACTCTAAGCTGAAATCACACAGGAGTAAATACAGTTTAATGAATATACTTTGAAGTAATGATGATGATAATTTTAATAATAATAACAATAATAATAATAATAATAATAACAATAATAATAACAATAATAATAACAATAATATGTCTTGTTTACCCAGGGTAGCCTCATCAGTATTCATACTGTTCTCCCTGAGGGCCCTGCAATCATATTATTACCCCGGTTATCGGATTCAGGCTTACCGACACACAATGTATGCACATTTCCACTCCCTGGGGAGCATTCCAGCCAAGCGTCATCTTTACAGGCGCACATTTGCTAATCTAAGCACATTA
Source organism: Strongylocentrotus droebachiensis (assembly GCA_035222895.1). Classification (NCBI taxonomy): domain Eukaryota; kingdom Metazoa; phylum Echinodermata; class Echinoidea; order Camarodonta; family Strongylocentrotidae; genus Strongylocentrotus; species Strongylocentrotus droebachiensis. The sequence continues at coordinate 302,557 of JAVYIG010000376.1, forward strand.
GCTTTTGCATCCTACCAATAATATTATATAAGATATGTAAGGCTCCAAATCCTCTTGACATGAAATATAAATGGGTACCCGGTCGGACGAAATTCCCTGAGTGCCCTTTCATGGTAGCTCGGCTATAGCACGGGGTAATACAATGATTATAGGACCCTCGGGGAGAACATTATTAATACTGATGAGGCTGTCCTGGGTAAACAAAGTCATAATTATTATTAATTGTATTATCATAACGCGAGCACACGCTGACTTCGCCCCTCCCCCCCCCCCCCCCCACCCCCTGGAAATCCTTCATCGGCCGCTTGATAGCACTTAAAGCCATACTTTTAGATCTCCTACCTCTTTATAGCTTAGTTTAAAAAGTTGATATCGATTCTTATTCGCACTACTTAACATAAACACCATCATCATTACCACCATCATCTTTTTCATTATAATTATCATCACCATCATCATCATTATCATCATCATCATCATCATTACCATTATCATTATCATCATCATCATCATCATCATCACCATCATCATTATCATCATCATCATTATCATAATCATCATTGTCATCATCACAATTATTATCACCATTATCATCATCATCACCATCATCATTATCATCATCATCATCATTATCATAATCATCATTGTCATCATCACCATCATTATTATCATCATCATTATAATCATCATCATTATCATCATTATCATAATCATCATTGTCATCATCACCATCATTATTATCATCATCATTATAATCATCATCATTATCATCATTACCATCATCATCATTGTCATCATCAACTCAACTCAACCTTTGTTTAACCAAGGAGCTTTAAGATATGGAGTCATATCGAGCTCAATCCCCATTCTACCATCTTCGATCATATGACGCACATAAACCTAGGTTTGTCGACAAACCTCCTTTGTGAATTCAGGCCACTACGACCAGACAAGTCAGATGTGGAATATTTGTGTCTTCATGTTCTCCTGTCGCCGCCTGATGGCGCTCGTCATTTAGCTGCCTCGCTAAACATTGGATCAAAGAAAAGGCCAGTGCATTCTCTGTCAATAGAATGCTTATACTATTTTACGAAAGAAAACCGAAATGCAAAGAAACAAAGAGTCCCAATATCGTATTTGTGTTACAATTAAATACCCGGTATTATTGTAATCATTCGGTAATTTTAGTTTTTCGTTGTTTTGTTAAATGTCATGTTTCACCAATGGGTATTAGTGAGAAGCATTCATGATTTAAAGAATTCCACTAACTTAGATTTTGATTTAAAAAAAAAAAAAGTTTGAGTTGAATAATTCAGGATAAAATCTGACGAATCGTGCCATTAGACTTTATAATTTTAGCCGATAGTATCGACAAAATTATTGTGTCGCTGGTCATGGTTTTGTAAAACGGTTTATCCACCTCCTGACATCTCCGTAGGTCACCGACAAAGATATGACTGTCATGGACTTGGTTTCATGCAAGTGTGAATCGACCCACTGGTCGCTACAGTGCATAGCCAATCACTACATTGGTGGCCAATAATATATGTTTAGAAAAAGTTGAGGGAGCAAAGTGCAGTTTACTTTTGTCTGCACGGTTTACGAGCAGCAATAAATACATATACTATATAATTCAATCCATTGGAAGCCGAAAATATCACAATAGCAATATAGAATGCCTTTCATGAAGGTGAAGAAATTTATTACACGCGAGCACGTACGTTACAGTCATAACCTATGATACATGTACGTTTAAGGAACTAGTTATTTGGGGTATTTGTTTTTTCATTCCAGATAGCAAATATTAATATATCTATTTCTTCTTGCATTATTGTTTCAACAATACATACTTTATAACCATGTTTCATATATTATATGTTGAGCTACAAAGTTCGCTAGAGTGAGGAATATAGGAATGTTAACAAACAATCAATAGTTTTAGATTATATCAAATAAAGGAATTTCTGTAATCATATTTTGTAATCAAAGTACATAGACATACACGAATCATTACATGAATGGATCTGCGTACGTTTATTTTAAAGCTCAATGGGGACTCCAAACTATAATAGTACACTCTAAGAAAAAAGGGTGCAAAAAAGGGTGCAAAATAAGAGTTTGCACCCTTTACATAAAAATGAACCCTATTGAAGGAAAAGGGGTTAAAAAAAGGTGCAATATAAGATTTTGCACCCTTCCCACAAAAATGAACCCTATCGACCAAAAAGGGTGCAAAATAAAAATTTGCATAGTGCATGCATATTCATGATTACTTTCCACGTGTTCACATAAAAATACATTTATCATGAATTGTTAAGCAAATTATGACAATGCACATCAATTTTGTGATTTGTATTTTCCTTCGGCAATCATTAAGCAATATTATTTATTTTTTCTGATCATGTTACAATTACATTCACGTTTTAGCAATAGATATATTGATTATATGATTACTAACCAAGAAACATCATACATGTTTAATATGTATTTGTGTACGAGCGAATTCCATGAGTATTCTCCGATGACGGGTGCAGGATTGCACCTATTAAAAGGTGCAGGATTGAACCCTAAAGGTGCTGATATTGCATCGGTTTGCACCCCTCAAGGAGCAGGATTGAACCATTAAGGGTACTATTATGTCTCCTAAAAGGTGCAATCTGGCACCCTCCTTTAAGGGTGCAGGATTTAACCCCTAAAGGTGCTGCTATTGTTGCATCGGTTTGCACCCCTAAAGGTGCAGGATTGAACCATAAAGGGTACTAACATGTCCCCTAAATGGTTCAATCTGGCACCCTTTTAGAGGGTGCAGGATTGCACCTTTAAAAAGGGTGCAGGATTTAACCCCTAAAGGTGCTGCTATTGTTGCATCGGTTTGAACCCCTAAAGGTGCATAGTTGCACCATTTTTTCTTAGTGTGTAGTCATATTTTAGTCTTTAAAGAGATAAACATACAAAAGTAAGAGAGAGGAGATAACAGATCAATGGTTAAAACATAATTTGCAAACTATTAGCGCAGTACATTTCATTTTCTCTCCATATAAACCTAGCCTCAATTTGTGCGAAGATTGCATTGCCATAAACAACACTGACTAAAAATCGATAATTGTCATGCCGACCCTACAATAATGATGTAGGCCCCTCACACGATATGATGAAACTAACCGTATGAATGGTCCATATTTACATATTTACAAATTGCAGGAAAACCGACACAAATTGTGGAAGTTAGAATTTCGTTTTCATTAGTCATTTTACCCACTCGTCGTCATTTGTTGAAAAAAATGGTAATGCTCATGGTCTTTACGTGGGAAGCCATTAAATTTGGGTCATCATAAACACAGTTATTACTGAGTCTATTTCCTCAATTAAACGCAAATAGTCACGAGACTCATTTATTGTTACTACAGTGATATACCAAAGGCCCCCATTTTTACAGCCCCCCCCCCCATACACTCACATTTTTTCTCCGCTTCAGTCTACTTCTAGTAATCATGCCCTTGTCTTTGTAAGTTTGTATTTATCTACCCCCCCCCTCTACCCCCCCCCCTCTCCCTCTCTCTCTCTCTCTCTCTCTCTCTCTTTCTCTCCCTTATTATTTATATCTCTTAATAACGTGTCTGTTTATTTATGTGTTTTCATTTTGCTTCCCATCTCCCCCCCCCCCCCCCTCTCTCTCTCTCTCTCTTTGTCTGTCTCTCTGCCCATCTCTCTCACTGCCTTTCCTTTCTCCTTTCTTTTTGCCTCTCTCCTTTTCTCTTTCTTTCGATCTTTTTCTGTCTCATTCTCTATCCTACTCTCCCCTCTCTCCCTCCCTCTCTCTCTCTCTCTCTCTCTCTCTCTCTCGCAAACAACCTAGCTTCTTTCCAAATCAATGCGTTCGAAATGAAACAAAGTTCACTCGTGACTCGTAGTTCGAACCTTTTGACGCAAATCACCTGACACCAATCACCTGACAACGTACATTTAAAAGTTCCTCTTTGCTGAAAAACCAGTTGACCATGACTACCTGCATGTGACATTCATCACTTTTGCCTACATACGATAAACATCTGCATGCGTTGAGTAAAGCTCAATCATATTTACATCTGACGAAAAATCTGCAAATTCCATTTTCACAGGTGAGAAATTTTCTATTATTATCGTGCCATTATTTGTTTACTTGGTCTTTCAGTGTACGAGAGCTATGCATGCATAGATCATACACAACTTAGTAGCATTTGATTTCGGCTGCTGATAATACATTATTTTGTTTGTTCAATGGGGGAGGGATCCCAATCCAGGGTTTCTTTGATCAAACTGTTTATTAAGATACCCGCTTGAGCACACAAAATAACTTGACTATCTGTTTTTCTGTTGTCGTGTAATATTTGGTCACAATTCTTTTTGAAAATGAATCTGTAATATTTCAGTTTGTAAAAGTTGGATACGCCAATGTATGACGCGTTGTCAATAACCTGATTGTCGATAGAGGGGTGACCGTGTATTTAAAAAAAATCGTTGTTCTAAATCCCCCCCCCCCCTTATAACGACTGTTATAATGATATTATATATATAATTCTGTTATCCATATGTATATATATAAATGGACCTCTGCTCTTGCAGCTGAGTCTGGAATAAAGTCTTGAATTGAATTGAATTTAATTGAATATGTATCAGAAAAATTCCTTACAATTTGTTTTGGTCTCAGATTATATTTTTTCATTCAATTTTACTGTTTTGGCTTACAATGAATCATTTGTATATGATACTTGTTTTATAAAAATAATACATGATTTAGTTTTCCTTATATTCCGCTGGACAGATTGTTTCCTGTGAAAAGATAAATATTGACTGTGTGGAGATTTCCCAATTCATAGTAGCCTACTGTCTCAATCCATGTTCTATTCCTTTTTATATATAATTTTTGTTAGTGTTTTGTTTTCTTCCTTAGTTTGGAAGGAGAAAACGTCGCATGCCAGGATTCAATTGGTTCAAGATGAAAGGGAAAGAAGATGAAGAATCCATTATACCAGAGGCCAATATGAGTCAACCAGTAGCGGACGTATGTATCAATTGTTTATAGTACAAGTGTAGTATCAACAGTAGTAGTAGTAGTAGTAGTAGTAGTAGTAGTAGTAGTAGTAGTAGTAAAAGTAGTAGTAGTAGACGTAGTAGTAGTAGGAATAGTAGTAGTAGTAGTAGTAGTAGTATTACTAGTAGTAGCAGTAGTAGTAGTAGTAGTAGTAGTAGTAGTAGTAGTAGTAGTAGTATTAGTAGTAGTAGTAGAAGTAGTAGTAGTAGTAGTGGTAGTAGTAGTAGTAGTAGTAGTAGTAGTAGTAGTAGTAGGAATAGTAGTAGTAGTAGTAGTAGTAGTAGTAGTAGTAGGAGAAGTAGTAGTAACAGTATCAGGATAATTACCCCCTGAAAATTACCCCCTAGGACAATTATCCCCCCCCCCCCATCGAAAATGATAGTTTACAATCTTAGTTTTTTTCATTTCTTGACGAAGGATATCAATCAAATGTACCACACACTCCTTTCGAGTCACCTGTACAGTTATGGATCGTCGGTGACTGGTCCCTCAGAAACTAGTCCTAAGCCAGTCACATAGAATTTATCATTTCATCTGAAACCCTTCAGTTCATGCTAAATTTGATTTGTATTCAAATTTCATGTTGAAATATTTCCATATTATTTTGATCAATATGGTGCATTTGGCATATGGTTTGTGGTTGGAGCGATGGATGCGGTTAACAGCGTAGTTGGTGTATTATGTGGATTCATAGTTATACGCAGTTTTTGTCAGTGGACATATTCTCCCCCCCCCCCCCCTCTCTCTCTCTCTCTCTCTCTCTCTACCTGCATAAAGAATATATGAATATAATCTTGGGCTTTTATTAAGACAAATTGAACATATTATCAGTATCAAACAGGAAGAAAGAAATGGGCAGAAAATTAATCAAATCGAAAATTTAAGATAGGCCTACCTACTGAATGTTCATTCGTGATGGATACGAATGCAGGTATGTTAAAATGTAAAATAATTCATTATAGATCGATGATAAATCAACTCGTTTACGTTTTTTTAGGGGGGTTCAATTTAAAGAAAAAGGTGAGTTCTGGTTTTAAAAAAAAAAGAATTATCACAAAATAAAACGAAGCTTATACTGAATGTTCAAGATTACAAATAAATGTGATTTGCCAAACAATTTTGGTAGAAAATGTATACTGACTGAGTAATGAGGATAGCAAGATAAGGAAATCAAGGTAAGTAGCCCCGACACTACTTGTGTAGTCCCAAATAATACATCTTTCTGTGAGGTTTGTTACTTTACCAAGACTGGGTCAAATTTATTATGATTTTGATGACTCCAGAACCTTGCAGTACACACCAATACTTATATGCTAGATGATCAACCTTTTCTGATCCATTTCACACCTTTTCTTTCACAATGCAATCGCATGACCAGAACTCAACTTTATCTTTAATATCTCTTTCCAGGCTGCTAAAGGTTTAGGCGCTTTAACTACAGGTATCTTCATCGTCGGTGAGATGGCAGGAACAGGTGTGTTAGCACTACCACGAGCTATTGTCGATGCTGGTAAGTATTTAAAGCGATACTGACCTGATGAACGGTGTGTCCTAGCTAGCGTACCTGTTAAAGCCTCACTGCACTAGTTTGGCCAGGAGGGATTAGACCTCCCTGCATGGTCACTGACAGGTGGTTATCTCATCAAATCAGCTCTACATTAACATAAGAAAAAGGGGATCATGGGGACCAACGGTCACCGCTCAGGCATTGTTTGCTTTACAGAGGGCACAAGTAGTGCAGTGGGGCTTTAATTGCACAGCACCATCACATGGTCAATTTGCGAACTCAATACCTAATTTCCACTACAGAGACAGAGAACTCATTGCGAGAACCAATAGCGCAGCTAGGGAAGCAGCGTGTCACAGGAACATACTGTTACAGCTCACCTGAGATGGCGCTAGAGGGGATTTTTCGATATAGTTGGGGGTTTTATGGTTTGTTTTCTCCGAGAGACTTGGTTATGTGGATTGATGCCTTACCAAAGTGCACCAGCACACCAACTTGTTTTCGAACTCGGGACCTCCAGGTTATGAAACCAAGTTCTACCAATGAGCCATCGCGCCTCCAAGTAAAGTACTAGACCGTTAGTCAGGCAATTGCATTGTGAAATGAACTGACGTGTATAAGAAGCAACTGGCAACAAGTTTGATATTATGTGCACGTACAAATAAATGTGTTTCATATTGGAATACAGAAGCATCTGGCAGGAAAGTTGGTCTAACACTTCTATAATTTCTAGTCATATAATTATTTCAAATAAGATGGCAAAGATCGAAACCAGGGCGAGAGTCACGAGCCTTCACCACTATACCACAGCGTCCCTACTTCGTAAATATAAGTGGAGGAAATATTTGCAAAAGTAAGAGTCGATTTAAAGGGGGTGTAGCGTGACTAGACTACCTGTCTTTCTCGTGGCCTGACTCGGGACCAATCGGGTATAATACGACTACGGACGACGCGACCGCTGTATTCACGTGCGTGCAACATACGCGAAACCTAATTGTCAGGAGAACTTTGGTCTGTTTCTGGAACGCTAGCGCACGCTGACCGTTAATCAAGTTGTCCAAAAGAAGTCGTAGATGGCGTTAACCAGTATTTGCCATGCTACACCACCTTTAATGATGACATTATATTTCGAAAAATTCACTTAATTGTATCTTGTTTATTTGCTTTACTTTTCAAAGGTTGGGTTGGTTTGCCGCTGATCATAATAGCTGCCATCATGTCATCATACACCGGCGTGGTCCTCGGCCGGTGCTGGACCATCATCAAGGACAGGTTCCCTGAGAAGTACGCTGGGCATACCCGATACCCCTATCCTGCTATTGGCCTCGAGGCGTATGGCAAAGTGGGAAGGTAGGATATTTTGTTCATTCCTCTTTCTTTTGTCATGATCTGTCAAACGAATTGAATATAGATTTAATCTCTGCACAATATAATTATGATTCAAACATTTGAATCCCCCTACCAGATACAGGATTGCTTGATTTTGTTTGATTTTGTTTGATTTTTTTTTTTTTTTTGGAGGGGGGGGGTGAGTTGTGCGCATGCGCCACTTGTCGTAGCTCTGAATACGTTGGCATAGTCCAGCCTCTGTAAAGTTTTCGTGTTAGTCGCGCGCCCAATCAGTTGATACTATAGGGATTTTTAGATTTGCGTGGACGTGGACGTGTGACGTCCTTTTAAGGCACTGGCAGTCACGTGTGACGTCCTTTTAAAGCACTGGCAGTGCCTTAAAAGGATATCACACGTCCACGTCCACGTTCTCGTTGTGCAAAACTAAAAGTCCCTAAAACAGCGTTGACAGTATACCTTGCCATTCCTCTCATTCTGTTCGACGGTACTTCGGGGGATCGCGCGATGAGTTTAGACACCGCGCTTTGTGTGGGATCGATGCGTAGAATAGAATATTAAAAATTATACAAACGGACAGAAGCTGGACTAACGTTGGTCATGCTACGTTTACACTATGTTCCCGGCGGCCACGGCAGCCCCGTTTGCCCGAAACGTAGTGCGCCGTGGGATTTAGACCAATTTTATCTCTGGATTCAAGTTTTGTTACGTCTTGCCAAGTTTTCTCACGGTCTACCACGGTATCCGTGACGGGCCGTGGGGGAAGGGGATGCCGAGTCCCGGAGGCTCCAAGGCGCACTACGGTTCAGCCCGCGTTCTACCACGGATGCCACAACGTTCCCTCCCGGCCCGTCACGTTCTGATGGGTTCCCTCACGTTTCCCACGTTCTGATCAAGGTCTGACACGTTTTTCACGTTCCGTCAAGGCTTTGTACGGATAAAACGTGGACGCAGGGCAGCTTTGGAGCACGTTTGTGCCGGCGGTATAAAAAGAAGGTCTCCCAAGCAATAGCAATCATGGTATTCTGAGACCTAGCGTTGTGTCAGACCGTAGTAGAACGCAACGCGTCGTAGCGTGCCGGGCGCTTAAACCGTCCCACTACGGACCACCCCCAAGTTTTGTTACGGCCTATTACGGACTGTCACGTTTTGTTACGTTCACCCCGGTTTATTACGGCCTAGTAGGTTTCTCATCCGCACCGTGACTGCCGTGGCAAATTTTTTAACAGTTTAAAAATCTGACACGGTATCCACGGCAATCACGGCCTGTCACGTTTGCCCATACGGTCCCCCGCGTTGTGTCACGTCAATCCCGTTTCGTCCACGGTGGCCTGAAACGTGGTTGCCGTGGCCGCCGGGAACATAGTGTAAACGTAGCATAACAAACCGGAAAAATTCACCGGTGTTATTAGTTTGTAAATATTTGCCTAGCAACTTCCGACAGCATTCCAGAATATGAGGAAAAACCAATGGCTTTCGGAACACCGAGGTCAAATGGACATGATTAGGACACAATTTCCTAAACATCCGCTCGAAAGAAATGAAAGCACTGTTTTTGAAGAAGAAAAGAATACGAGTTAATAACTTAACATAAACAGAACAGTGTGGCCAAAATTTGATGAAAAAAAATCGAACAAGCATAACCTCTAGATATCTTTTTAGTCGGATTGTTTTAAAAAAATTGCATCTTTTTTTTAAAAACTGAATTGAAAGTGGGCTTGCTATTTAATAATATGGATTAATTTAAATCCCCCACTGTACTACTTATAGCTATACTTGCGCCCTCTGTATAGCAAACAATGCCTAATCGGTGCTTGTTGGTCCCCCATGATCCCCTTTTTCTTATGTTAATTGAGAGATGGTTTGATGAGATATCCACCTGTCAGTGGCCTTGCAGGGGGGTCTAATCCCCACTGACCAAACTAGTGCAGACGGGCTTTAACATCCAGGGTTGATACTGCTGGGGGTGTTTCAAAAAGATTCTAAGTCGAACTTAACTCTAAGTTGGACTTTACAAATATATGGAGAGTCATTTGTAGCCTTAAAATAAAATATATTCAAAAGCAAAAATGCAAGTATTTTAGACTTGTCATGAATTCCACATCAAGAACATGAAATCTCCAATGATAATAGAAAATATGAATGATTTGAATCAACATTTTATGCCTTTTAAAATAACTTTTACAAAATACTTTTAAAGATGCTTACGACATTCCATTATTGTTAAGTCCAACTTAGAGATAAGTTCAACTTAGGCTCTTTGTGAAACACCCCCCTGGTCTTGTGGGCCATACAGTTATTATTACCACAGCATTGCGCGTTACCCATTTAATGTAATCATGCTTGATACATTATGTTTTACTTGTTATAATTTTTGTTGTTAATAAACTCAAACTCAAACTCAAATGTAATTATCTGGGTTGAGAGGGACATTCATGTGGATAAAACACTTTTTCCAATGGTGTACTACCGAGTAACCCTCTATAGAATCGAACCCTTGACTTCCCTTATAAGGGTTAAAAGACTCCACTAAATGTCCTTTAGCAAGACATTGATCTACATTTGACACACTCAACCCAGGGGGTGTTTCATAAAGCTGTTCGTAAAGTTACGCATGACTTTACGAACGACTTGTATATGAAAATCCAAATGGGATGCTCAATCATTATTGATTATTATTTATTAAGTTGAACTGTTCAGTTGTAGATTAACATTCTTATTATAACAACGATTTTTAATGGAAAGTATATTTTTTGCCATAATTTATTTGAGGTTATTGGAAATATCAGAAAAAAATGTGGGCATCCTATCTGGCACTTCATGTACAAGTCGTTTGTAAAGTCATGCGTAACTTTACGAACTCTTTATGAAACACCCCCAGGTGAGGTATATGGGTACCTGGTAGGATTATTCCTTGAAATGCACTGTGCGCTGATAACGGTTGCCGGAGCTAAAGCTAGGGTAATTTCCAAAGCTCTTTGGAAGTGCATAGATATATTATTTCATAACGTATTATGCGCTTTACAAGAACTGAACTATTATTATTATTATTATACCACAGGCCACCCGGTGCCTGTTCCTGTAATTAAATCGGTTTACCCGATTACCACAGCCACAGAAAATACAATTATCACAAGAGGCCCTGAAACATCATGAACATGGGCTCCAAACCAAGTCTGTTTAAAGTCATACATTTCAATTCTCAATAAAGATAATATTTGCTTTACTGTTACATTGTACAACAAACTTTTGATGGGCCTCGGCATAAATCAATCGAAACTATTTGTGTACGTGATATTTATCTTCAACGTTTTTTTACAAATTTATTTGTATTCATTAGTGAGCAGTAAGAGAGACAGTGGATCTCACTATCTTTGTTTAATATTTCATAAATCATCTTAAACATGATTTCAAGAAAGTATCTAGAGCAATTCCATTACCCTCTTTAATTGCCCATAGACATTATGTTCGGATTACGCATCATGTCAATGTCATTTGAACCGGGGGGTGTTTCACAAAACTTGTCATCAGTGACAAATGACAGTTGTTGTTATAAGCTACTGAAATCCTTGCTTCTAATTGGTTATCAGCAGATTTGTCACTGATTTTTGTCATTTGTCTTTGAAAAAGGCTTCGTGAAACACCCCCAGGTGACGCGCAAGGATATTAATTGACGTTGCCTTCTGTTTATATTTTAATTTTTGTTCTATTCTCTTCGGTTGTGTTTTGATGAACAGTTACGTGGTAACATTTTGTGTGAACGCAACCCTGTTTGGTGTGAGCACGGTCTTTCTGCTCCTGGCAGCTAGTAACATGGAGCTGTTGGTGGGGAAGGGATTCTCTTTCTGCTACTGGTTGCCCGTCATAGCAGCATTTCTGATACCCTTAACGTGGCTTGGTACGCCAAAGGACTTCTGGTGAGCATATTTTTTTTCTTCATATTTTCTTTTCCCCCCTCATCTTCCACTGTAAGGGAGAATTATAAATCGCAAAGTTACTCGAATTCATTTGAATTCATGCACTATTTATTAACTCTTACTGTGCCAAGGGGTTTAGCTCTCTTCAAAATTTTACAAAAATGTGATCAATGCTTACTTTTCAAATGTCTGCTCTTTATTAACCATCTATTATTTTCACAAGATATTGTGTACAAAACCTGAAGGAAATTTATTACCATTTATTATGATACCAATCATCATTACTTTATTAAACTATGTGCATAAGAATTATTGAAAACTATATTTTAGTTTCTTTTCTGTCTATTATTTTTTGGTTTCTCATTTGCTTACTATTGTTTAATGTTGAAATAAGGTAATATCTTTTTAAAAATCTGCAATTTTCTCTGAAAATTTCAATGGAATCATATAATCATAATCATCAATTTAGAATACTTGATTAATGCTAAAAATGTTGATATACATTGACCACTATATACCTTTCCTGTGGTCGAGCAATTGGTGAATGAAAATGACAAGTCTGTCTGTCACATATACGTGACATCGGCACTGAAAGAGTTAATTAATCTTCCTCATGTCTCTCTCTCTCTCTCTCTCCCTCTCTTTGTTTTGTCATGTTTTTTCTATCTCTCCCCCTCTCCTCCTCGCCCTACTTCCATTTCCTTATTTTTCTCCAATGTTTGTCTTTCGATTTGTTCATATTCTTATTTCACCGAATGTTTCAGGCAGTGATAAAGCAGTGAAGTCATCTTAGTTATGAAATAATTGTTGATTACTCCTATTTCCTTAATCCCCACCTAATCTTGAGCAATCGTTTACATGATTATTTAAGCAATAACCATGATCCCGACTTGCCTTCTCTCCTCTTTTTTTTTCCTCTCTCTATCTCTCTCTCCCTCTCTCTCTCTCTCTCTCTCTCTCTTTCTCTCTCTCTCTTTATCCATCTCTCTCTTTCTATTTTTTCCTCTCTTTCTCTCTGTCTACCCTTACAAACAATTCTATCAGGCCAGTAGCTATTGTTGCCATGGCTGCGACGAGTATTGCCTGTGTCCTCCTCTTCATTCAAATCTTGACGGAAATCGATGACTACCCTGACACAAAGCACACGTCGCCCTCTGTCATCAGTTTCTTTGTAGCTTTCGGGACTATCATCTTTGCGTTTGGCGGACACGCTGCTTTCCCGACGATACAACATGACATGAGGGACCCGAAATTATTCCCGAAGAGTATTTCCATTGCTTACTCAAGTAAGCTTTCAAATTTAAAGGGATTGTGTATCTTTGCCTCAGAGTAAGCTTTCATAGTTAAAGGGATTGGGTATCTTTGCCTCAGATTCTAACAAATCCTGGATTTAGCTCGTGCTGCAATCATAATTATTTAACCTTTAGGTCAGTCATGAATCCCATGACTTTTACAAGCCGCTCGCCTGTCTGAGTATCAAGATATATATGATTGGAAATGGACATTTTAGAAACAGTTTTCCCAACGGTTTTTATTACACTCACTCAAAGATTTTTATTTTTTGAGGCACTTCATGATCATTTTGAAGCGCATTCTTTTTTAAGGGCTTCAATATTACACCATATTACTGATAACATGTAAGGCCATGCATCTCATATTTGTAATACTTGAAACATCGTTAAACAATGCCTTAAACACATTTTACACCATCATAAATGTGTTTCAATAGCCATGAACGACATATGAATTATACAATGATTCGTTGTGATAAACTATTCCGCTACTTTCATAAATAGTATATGAACATTCAAAAAAGAATCTCCATTTCTCTCCAGTGGTCAGAACATTAAGAGCGAAATTGAACATTTCCAGAACTTTTTGATTAGTCAACAACAACAAAATCTGTCGTTAAAAAGTGGCAAACCCAAAGAATTTTATTTTTGTTTTGTTAAGACTTAAGAGAAGCGTCTTTAAATTACTCAAAATGAATTTAGTTTTGGGATCAGGATTGTAGTTAGACTTATACTTCGGACTAGAACCCTCATTGTGAGATTATAACGAAAGCAGTTAACAGTACAGGTCAACGTATGATATTTGAAAGTTCATATTGGAATATTCTACAGAAGTGGTTAAAGAGATACTGAACTGATGAACTTGGTGCACTAGCGTACTGTTTATTGCAAAGCGCCATCTCATGGTCAACTTGCAAACAGTGCGCAACCCAATGGCTAATTCTCACTTCGCAGACTGAGGACTCGATTCGAGAACCACAACAGTGCATCTAAGAGTGGCGAGTTACTGGACGATACTGCTACAGCTGACCTGAGATGGCGCAGAACAGGAACCCGTTTCACAAAGCCCTTTTTCAATGACAAATGACAACAAATCTGTGAAAAATCTGTTGACAACCAATCAGAAGCAAGGATTTCAGTAGCTTATAACAAAAACTGTCATTTGTCACTGATGACAAATTTTGTGAAACGCCCCCTGTTTCTAGTACAGTTTGGCTTTATTAAAAACATCTTTGCTTGATTTTCTTTCTCATACTTTTCAGTCATCGTCTTGATGTACTTTCCCGTGGCGGCTGCGGGTTACTTCGTCTATGGTGATCTCTTCATCACGCAGAACACGGACTACATCCTCGATATCATCTACAAAGGAGTCATTCACAAGATCGTCACCGTCATGATTCTTCTCCATCTCGTCTTCGGTTTCGTCATCGTCATCAACCCTTTATGTCAGCAGATTGAAGAGGCGCTTCATATACCAATTCGTAAGGATGATGAGGGGAACATACCTACCACTACCACCTACGCCTTTCTCTTTACCCAGGGGGCAAGACAGGTTCTTGAGACATGAAATGTTATAAAATGTTGTTGGGTATCAACCTGTACAGAAGAACTCCCTTGACAACTTCCAGGTGGACTACCTTTAAAATGGCCGCTATTTTTTTCGAGCAAAATATGTTCAAGGTAGTCCACCTAGAAATTGTGCAGGGAGGTCCCCTGAACAAGTTCATACCGACAGATCTTTTACAACATCCCATGTCACCCCCCCCCCCCCCCAACAAAAACAAATTAGAGTTTTGCCCCCTACGTACTCTCTCTTTATTGTCAATCATTCAACCCACCAGACAATCAATCAATCATTCATTCATTATTGATCAATCAGTGATACTGCAAATCAAACGTTCATTGATTAATTGAATCATTCAAGCACCCAATTAATTAGTCAATCAATGAATGACTAATCAGTCAGATTGTAAATATCCTATTAATCAACCAACCAGTCATTTTTTTTGTTTTATCCGATTAATGTAATCCAGGAATGTGTAGAACGCCAAAGTCTGGTTGCATAATCAATTGCGCTGGTGAGACTGAGAAACTCTAAATATGCCGTTCATGATTCACCTATAGGAAAGACTGGGGTAGTAACTAGTTGTAAGCAATTTGGAATATGTCTTAATGTCAAATTGGAAATTGGAAAGCAGGTTAATAGTTAATCGGTCAGGTGATTAATCAATCAAATCAATCAATCAATCGATCAACGTCTCTTTTCTGAACAGATTTCAGCTGGAAACGGATGGTTCTTCGCACCCTGGTAGTGGGACTGGTCCTCTTCACAGGGGAGACCATTCCCCATTTCGGAGCTATCCTCTCCCTGGTAGGGGGGTCCACTGTAACCTTCCTCACCTTCGTCTTCCCTTCTCTCTTCTACCTCCGACTTCTGTATGATGGGTCTCAGAAAGATTCAGCTCTGCAGAGCAGTATTAGGTGAGGCAAAATCTCAATTGTTTGCAATCCAGTGATTTGTAGTAGTGTGCTTGTTGGTATTTTTTTGTGTTTGGCAACCAGTCAGGATTTACTATTTTCGCCACAAATATTCTTTGTAATGTTATGAAATAACGCCTTTAAAGTTAGAATCATACTTTTGCACGCTAAAATTAAAAAGTAAATATATGAATAGAACATACTACCCCTTCCTGAAGCCAAATCTGCACATGGTTTCCCCTTTTCACGATGCCGTCTTCCTGGTCTTACCAGTCTTTGAAGTTCATCTCTCGGAAGTTTGACCTAGGTAACTCCGATGTAAAATAAGGGTATCATTGGCAGTGTGCTAATACAAGTAGTCCAATCAAAGGCGATAATGAGACTGAAAACAATACTGAATATTCACTTGGGGAAAGTCTTGGGTAGTGACAATGTGTAATAGGTATGTTTTAAGAGAGAGAGAGGGAGAAATGGGAGGAGGCGGTTATCGATAGATGAATTCCAAATCAACTTATTCTTTCCTAGATCTTCCCGTGATACAATCTGATTTGAAAAATTCCAGATTGAATTCAAGAATAAAAACCTTAAAATGTATATAGGAGCACTGTCAAACGATGGGATATCACAACCACCCCCTCCCCCCCCCCCCCCCCCCCCAATCGGGATAATCGTAGTTTAGTCAGTTCACGTGTTTGACCATCTTTGTAACAGGCCTACGGTTAGGGTCCAAGGTTCAACACTCTAGAATCTTTCTCTCTTTCTCAATCAGTATCTGCCCAGGGTTATATTATCTCTCCATGCTGCACGTGCATCCGTTTCCAGGTTTAAAATCATGCTTATTGAGTCCTCTAGTTCTGCCTATCTTTCTCCTCTTTCTCTGTCCGATTCCTTCTTCGAATGATTCCCTCTATCTGTCTATCTCTTCTCTCTATCTCTCTCTCTCTCTCTCTCTCTCTCTCTCTCTATCTCATCCGCTCTTTCTGCTCTCCCTCTTTCCCAGCCATCACCCCTCTCCCTTTCTTTCTTTCTCTCTTTGTCGCAATGTCTTTCCATCTTCCTATTTCTAAAAAGAAATTCTCAATCTTCTCACTCTCTCCTCTCTCAATACATTTCTCGTTCTATCCCCTGTCTCTCTCTCTCTCTCTCTCTATATATATATAATTATATATATATATCTTTCTATTTATCTTCCTCTGTTACTCCCTCCCCCTTTTCTCTCTGTCTCTTGTTCTCTTTTATGATTCATTATGTCCTTTCCTGTACAGACGTCTCGCCTTTCATCACAAAGTCATTCACGCTGAGATCATACTGGTCGGCGTTCTCGGGGGCGTGGCTTCAACGTACTCCGTCGTTTATTCGATAGCGAGTGGCCAATCATCGTTCACCGTGCCCTGCTACGTCAACATCACCGCTGCACATCTCTAAACTTTTCAGCCAATCAGGCAACGTGCTCCGTCCTTCCCATTGTTACGTCGTCAAAGCAGCTGCTTTGTCTCGATCCATATATTTCATACTATAATTAATTACTAGAAGAAAGTTATATTATGACCGTGTCGTTAATTCTTTAGCAAATACATACAAATAGCCATGATACATTGATATTTATTTTTGTACTATTAATAATGCCAGTTTTATTTTCTGTCTAATGTATCCTCCTCATAAGCAGGTATATATTATCGTGATTTTTAGCATAAGAAGGAAATGAGAAGCAAGGAGAAGAGGAAAGAAATGGTTACAAACCCTGGCCCATAGGTAACCATTTCTTTCCTCTTCTCCTTGCTTATCATTTCCTTCTCTTTCTCTATTTTTTTAATAGATAATTGTAGTTACATGTACTATGTTCACTTTATATATAATGTGAATTTCTGATTTGTATGTCCAAATAAATAATAATAATAACAATAATATTAATAATGTTACAGACATTTCATCTGTGATTTCAATCCAAATTAGCGGAAAATTGACCTTATTGGGAAATATATGTAATTTGTTGTTGTATGGGGTATTGCAAACAAAATATATTAAAATAACAATCTAAAAGAAAGCATAAAGATAACATCTACAATATGGATATCATATCATGTAAACAAATGTTCATCAAAATAAAAGACACGAAAATACTATGTAGATATTTAGAGATATGGCGTAGATCGGCACCTCCTTTTTGTTTGTTAGTTTGTGTGTTGATATCTTGGTGGGTTTTTTTCCACCTGATACGCCAAATATAGCTTTATGCTCAAAGCCGTTTTTGTATGTATTTACAGCTCTTACAAATATAACGACTTTCCTGATAAATCTTATTAGTAATCTATAATGAATTACGTTCATTTGTAAAAGTGTATAAAGAATAGGAGATATTATGCTTATATTTTGTGTTTATGATGATAGTTGACATGGATATGTTTATTGTACACAACTGTAATAAAAAATGATAACGTGACAGATCAATATTCGTTTATTCGTTTTATTAAGTCAACAAGGTTCGTAATTTATTCATCACGTATTTACATATCATACAATCAATTAACAAGGAAATATAATTATGTCTTCTTTCAGGTAATGGTAATCATAATCTGAATCAAAAATAATACTCTACAATATTGCACACATAAGCGTTTTGGGCAAGTATTGACAGATACATTTTAAAGGAATAGAAACTTTGTTATGCTGAATGTACACTTCGTTCTTGAGATGTTTGTAATGCCAATATGCATTATTCGAACAGATTATTTCAGATCTTTTTGAAATATAGAATTTGAAATAAATGTTAATCTCTTGGTCTCATATTTAACAGAGTGGGATTAAACTGCATCAATGATTGCATGAACTCCAGGGGGGGTGTTTCACATAACTTGTCATCAGTAAGAAATGACAGTTTTTGTTATAAGCTACTGAAATCCTTGCTTCTGATTGGTCATCAGCAGATTTGTCACTGATTTTTGTCATTTGTCATTGAAAACTGGCTTTGTGAAACGCCCCCCCCCCCCCTCCCTCAGTTCTCATGTTCCTTATCAACATTTTTCTTTTTCTTGGTAATTAAATCTTTACTTTGGAAATGTTGTGCTGTTCAAAACCGCGAATTGAACATTTTAGGTATGTGTAATAAAAAATTCCAATTCGTGCATAACAATTTGTTGGTAATGATCTGTGAAACAAACTGTGGTGATCAATAACAACAAAACAAGTATACAATATGTTTTCCCCTTTGACTCATTCCTTGGATAAATCCCTCAGTAATTCATGTTGGTCACCGAGACTATCAGGTGAGTACCTTTATGAGCATACATTGATATAATGCCGTCATGTGAGGTATATCATATGGTAAAAATGGTTTCTGTGCTTTTGGAGAGGGGGAGCGGGGCTCTCTATCGATGTTCATCCCGGATACAACTCCTTCTCTAAATGTTAGTCTGCAGATCCGAATATGTGGTGTTTGCTATGACTGCCCAAGTGGTTAACCAAATATTTCTCTCAGTTCACATATTCGTCTCTACATCAATGCTCCTCCACCAGCGATGTCATGACCTTCTTTCATCTGAACTTTGACCTCAGACCTCTCTTGAATATAGTTGTATAATTGCACTGGCCCAATGAGGTTGATGAGTACTGGCACCGCCCCTCGTGGAGGGTCGCCTGTATTAATGCACTGGCCCAACGAGCTTGGAGAGTACTTGCACCGCTCCTCGCGGAGGGTCGCCTGTATTAATGCACTGGCCCAACGAGCTTTGAGAGTCTTTGCACTTTCCCACACTGAGGTTCACCATCTAGCCTGTGAATTGTTTAGTAGTAGTATCCACCCTGGGCCTCTTGTGGATAGTCGTAACCATTTGCCTGCAGAAGAAAAAAATGACAAAATATTCTTGTTATTACAAAAAAAATACCTCACTATATTCATGCAACAATTAAAACATAATACATCCTTCATGTTATTTCTATCAAAATAATCAATTTCAATTTGTAGCATTTCCTACAGAAAACATGAAAAGTGTGAATACATGATTATGGTGCTCGATAAAATACTTTAAATGTAACATAACTATATATATTGCTTTGGATTGATATCAAGCATAACCGATCGGGACAAGAAACTCACAACAGAAAATAAAATGACAGTACAAAAAAGCACTAACAGAAACATACAGTATATGCAAAATACAAGGTTTATTAAGAACATGAACTACGGATGATGCTGATATTTCTTATTCACGGGTCAGCTTGTGGCGGTGGTTCGGGGGAGGGAGAGGGGTGAAAAGACTGGTGGTAGTGCTGGTGTTCTTGAAGGTGATGATGATGATGATGATAATAATTATGATAATTATGATGGTAAGGATGATTATGGCAATGATGATGCTGATCATGGTGATGATATTGGAGGCGACGGTGGTGGTGGGGTGGTGGTATTGGTGGTGGTGGTGATGACGATGACGATGAAGAGGATGATGATGATGACGATGATAAATGTTAATCTTGATGGTCATTATGATACCAGTCGTGATGGTGGCGGTGGTGATGGTAGTGGGGGTGGTATAATGATGATGAGATGGAGTTAATAGTAAGTATGACTGGTGAAAGATTATGTCTTCTTTTACATTCTGCCCAAAAGAGCAATCACCGTGATAAAGAAATTAACAGGTTTGGAAAAAAGAATGATCTCGAGATACAGTGCTTTGGAAACACCGGTGGGCTATCATTCAAAATACTAATCATGTCTCGGTGAATTCGTTGCGACCGGTAATTGATCAGTAAATTACCAAGACTCGATGTTGATGAATACCGCAATCCCCTCATCATAGAACCTCAACAAAACTATGAAGAGTCCAGAAAGGGTTTTGAAAATTATGAAGGGATAAAAAGAAAAATATCTTCAAGCTATTTTCTATTGTTTTTTCTTACTGCTACTTTAAACATTTTACCCAGTCGTTTCAAATCAAACCAGTACACGTGTTAGTTGGTTGTTCTGATTGCATGTCCTCTGGCATCCACGAGGGAAGTGTTAACCACAGATTTTTTCCTCCCGATTTCAACACTTTAAGGCATAGATAACGAGAGAACGGGAGATGGACTCGACGCCACCGTTACCATTTCGTGCACGCTTGCATCGCCGTATCTAAAACATGCCCACGAGCGCTGCAGGTTGCTTTCAAGCGGGACGTCGCTATGCCTTCTCCCCCAAACTCCCGGGACATTGACGTTGACAGATCGCTGTGGTACCTACCGATCAGCGGTGTGAGTGTATATACGCGGGAAGCCTCGATCGCGACAATCATAAAGAACTTGATTGAGTATTTGATAGTTTGCTAATTTGCGTCTTTAACATCTTTGCAATTAATGAAAACCAAGCCGACCAGCAAAAGGCTTGTCGGAAACCTATTAGAAAAGTTGGAAAGAAAATAATTTAAATGAAATTTAATTTAATTTAATTTAATGTGCTTGGATATGAACGAAGACTGATCGGTTTATTCATTCTGCACGAACACGATTGGTGGCCTATACATACTCCAATCATTAGGCGTCTTGTCACATTGTTTCATTCATGTTCGTTTTGATTTACACAATTTTGTTATAATTGACAAAAAGAAATCGGGTAACTCTGTTATCATGGCTACAAGATGTATAACATGTGAAGCATTCCGTTCATTCGAGTTCAAATCAAGTTAAAGATACATGATAATTGTAATAAAAGGCATGAGTTAAAAAAGAATTTGGTTATTTATCCTGAAATTCTAACGATGAAAATAAAACATCAGTGCAGATATTATGTGTTATGTTTGTGTTATATTTTGGGATTACGTCAATTGGTGAAAAGTGCTGGACCCGACACGTTTATTTATTTATGATGTTAAAAAAGAAGTCCCGATCCACTCTCCTCCCCAGTCCCATTTTCTACAATTTAATGTAGGGCCTACGCATATTCCAGCAACCAAAAGCTCATATGTGGGTTTTCAGTTGTTATCTAACAATTTCCTTATCTTATCTTTTATAGTTTCATGACAAACATGAATTATAATGTTTTAAATGTATTAGATTTCACGACTGTAATGAAGCAACATGTTTCCTCACTCGTTTTGTTCGCTCGCAAACTGAAAAGACGATTTTCAGGCAAGAGAGGAACCAACCTTCCCTTCTCCCCCTCCTTTCCCCCATGAAATTGCGCCCGAATGTACACCAAACCTTCTGAAGTCAACGAACAGTATACTTAAGAAAATCTTGATGGGTAAATTTTGCTGATGGTTTAATCAACTTTTTCTCATTGTCCTTGGTATTTATTCATTTTTAATCATAACAAAACATTAAATGCGCTTGTAGATAGTACTCATTCGGCCATGCCGGGAGAAGAAAATAGTTCCTCTTTTACTCCTAAATTGAATGTGTGCAAATATACAGAAGTTCATTTGCGTATGAGATTAAGTAAAAAAGGCAAATAACTTGTTATCATAAGGGCACGTGTTATGCGCGCACAGGCACGCGCGGAACATTCTCCTTCCGTTTGTCTTCTTCGCTGTTCCCGTCTTTTTTCTTTTCACCGTGATAATAGGTCCCCTGCGAACAATTGTTTTGCAATTCACACTCGCGCTTGAAAATGAATAGTGACGCATTATTGTGAAGGGGTTTTATTTGGGGGGTTTTAGTTTGACCATGGATAAGATAACATTAGAACACAAAAGGGGAGGGGTTGGATTATGGTTATTAATACCCTTGGACAATCAGTGTTTATGAAGTGGAGATGATTACATGAACATAAGCTTGAGCAATTTTATCTTCAAATATCGCATCCGATCAGTTCGTTCACCTTGCCCTATTTTATGGGATAGAGAATTCGGGTGAAAGCTTGGAGGGGCAAGTGGATGTTTGAAAGGCTAGTGGCAGGACAACATAAAAGGATTAAAAGGAAAACATGATTAAATCTGTAGTTTTGGCCAATAAAGAAACAGCAAAAATGTGTGTATGGGAATTAGAGGAGGAATCCAGAATTGAAGGGAGAAAGGAAGTTCGGGGATGGCTGAAACAAAACAACAAATCAGACTTGATAAGAGCCAGAAAAGGATTAAAATGATTGAAAAAAGGAATGAGAGACAAACACAGATAAATGAAATGAAGGAACCGATGGAAAAGAGCGACTTTTTCACAGTTTCTATTTCAAATGCTAAAAATGGAGAGCTCATAATATGACGTAAATATTACACGACAATAACTAATAATAATCGTTCACTGCGGCATTTAAACACGGTATCATTGTATCACGGAACATTTCATATTTAAAATCTGAGTTGTTTTTTCGTTCTGTAAGTATTCTATCATCAGAAGCGTTCGAAATGAACATTATTGTGACGTCACAATACAATGTTTTAAAGGCGAATGCGCACTTAAAGGGAAAGTCCACCCTGAAATTAAGTTAGTTTTAATAGGAGTAGAAAAATGAGAGAAACAAGTCAGTGAAAGTTTGAGCAAATTTAATCTAAAATTTTCATTTTCCCTCAAGAAAAATTTCAACCATACATGCACCCTAAATATAATAATTGCAAATATGTTTCTATACTCCCCCTGCAAGGAACAAATATATATTCCGTCATCAATAACGAAGAAAACATGATTTTATGGAATATTATGCACAAAGCAAATGAAGGAGAGCTCGTATAATACGTCACAGAGTTGCCAATTTGTATTTGATTGATCACAACTTCAATAATTCATAACTTTCTTATTTTCATTCAGAATTGGTTCAAACTTTCACTCACCTGATTTTCTTATTATTCTGCCTCTATCGAAACAAACTTATTTTTGGGGTGGACTTTCCCTTTAATAGAAATGGTGTCAATTCGGAGGCGCCATTTTGTGTAGGCGACTTCTATTGCGTTTGTGTAAGTAAGATTTGGAATTGACTGTATATAGATTTTACGTTAACGCTTTGCTACTTTTATGTTATCAAACCTGTTATTTGTGTTCTTATTTTGATATACGCAGGAAAAATAACAACAAATATTTCTGAATATATTAAAGAGATTAAAGTGGCAGATGAATATAAAAACTGTAGTGGTATCATCATTTCACACACAAAAAGTATCTTATATGTAGGCCGGGCCTCAAATGAAAAATCATTCTTCCAAAGATATTTTGTTTATTTGCCTAAATGTTAACTATTGTTTTATGTCACATGCGTTCATTAGACCTATATACACGGATTCGATATTATATTCGATGCATAGAATGAATCAGTACATCGATTAGAATTACGATGTCACTTTTTGTATTCATTTCTGACAACAAAATTGAATGTGCATATTCCTAATTTTTCGTTTAGGTTATAAACAAAGAGGTGTACTTTTATAAATTTACCTAATTTCTCATGGTATATCTCTTTTAAATATGTAATAATTATTTGTTTTCCTCACACGCCCTGTGATATAGTATGTTTCGGGAACAGCAATGTTCTTTTCGTTCTTACTTGAACCCTTTCCAAAATCACGTGACTCTACGAATTTATGGAATGCGATATGATGAAAATCACTTATTATTCCCCAAACGATTGTCAAAATCTCATCGCGGCGATCATCTCACTTTATAACGCGAATTACAAGAAATCTACCAGATGAATTGTAATTCTAGACCAATGTGATTTAATTACACTTGTCAAATTTCTCGTAATAGGAGAAAAACATGACATCTGAATCGAATCTCGTTTTTTGTCGAAAGAGGATCAAATCAAGATTTCGCCAGGGGCAAATGTTCCCCCTTTTGTTTGCTTGAAAACCGTCCAACAGTCCTGTATCACCGGCTTTTTTTTTTACTTCTCGTTTTTCTTCCTCGAACTGGAGTCTGCAGCTCGCTATTTGAACCAGCGGCGTTCGGTATAGTGACTACCGGCCCAGAAGAGGGACTCATGAAGGCAAGCGGCTGGTGCACAATAAGACCCACTCACGCGAACTTGCATTCCCTTTCCCCCCTTTCGGCCGCTGCAATCATTTTGTTATTTTTACGCATTGTATGGCCCATGTAGCCCGGACAAGGTTCAGTGATAATCTGTACATATCAGTCAAGTTTAGCATGGTTATGACAGGAATATCCTCGGGGCAAAACCGATGAATATTAAACAGGAAAGGTCGTGCTCTCTTGCCGAAGTTAATTCATCCAAGTCCCGCCTGCAGTCTTCCATGTGTGTAGCTAGCTCAGCGCTGCGCTGCTGTAGTCCCACGCGTTAATTATGATGGTGGCCTGACATAACATGAACAGGAAGACGTAGGGTTATGACTAAATGGGACACTTAATTTGATGGGCTCCGAATCACATCGCGGCGAAAATCTTTTCAATTGGTACAAAATAATTTAGAGATCATAATGATTGACATATCACTGTTTTGGGCCTAAAATGTTTAACAAATCTTTTGCAAAGGCTTAATTTCCTCCGTATTTTCCGATTAGCCCAATTTATTTGTAAAATTAGTTAAAATCGAAATTGCATCATTAGAGAACAAAATAGGGGGTAAAATCAGAATCGAATAAAAGTATATTTCCAGTAAAAATGGGGTTTAATACACCAAAACCGAAATTTTGTAAAAGTAGGTCTCAAGAAGAATTGATGAAGCTAATCTTGAGCTCTGGTAGGGAAGTCGTTTTTTATAGAAAATGGCTATGATTTATTCTGGATTGTTAATTCTGCAGTAGATTTGTTGTTTCAACCACTAAAAATCAAAACAAGCACACAACATTTTTTGAGGCATTATTTTCGATTAAAACCACAACTCCCATATTCACATGTTTTAGCGGGCCTACTTACCCGGATTTACTTTTGTATGCAATTACTCAGCCACTATACATTTTCTACCAAACTTGTTTGGCACATGTCATTTATTGGGAATATTGAACATTTAGTGTAAAGTTTTGTTGGATTCTGTGATAATTTGTTTTCTATATTTACCAGAACTCTTTAAGTAAGATTGATGATAGTGCACCCAGTATTTAAAAGAAAGGACCTTGTGGTTTGTCTCATGATAAATGTGATATATAAAAGGGACCAGAGCAGAAAACTTCACCCGGACGCGAGTTATATTTTAGAAAAAAACTTCTAAAAAGTGTATGATTTGGTGAGTGGCGTTATTATAACTAAGCTAACTCTTTATACACGGTAGAGTACTGTTAGTGCTAGTAACTCTCACAACTTAATTCTGTAATAATTTTGCACCCCTTGTGTCTGTGTGGGCGTTGTTTTGTGGGTGTGGGTCGATGGATGTGCAATTTATACCGCAAAATATGTTGTCCAACAAATGATTTTTAATTTAAACGAATGATATTCACATACAAAAGGGTTGGAAAGAAGGAACATGTAACTGTGTTGAACTACTCAAGCACTAGTTTGGCCAGGAGGGATTAGACCTCCCTGAGTGGTCACCGACAGCCTGTTTATCTCGTCAAATCAACTCTCAATTAACATAAGAAAAAGGGGACCATGGGAACCAACGGGTACCGCTTAGGCATTGTTTGCTATATTGAGGGCGCAAGTAGCTACAGGTAGTGCACAGTCCCGCTTAAAGGTTAGACTTAAACAATCATTATTAGAAGGACCCATAACAACTGAGCAGTGATTTCAGATAGATCGGAAGAAGAGCAACCTCGCGGTTTTCTACATCAATAGAAGGACGTGTAATTGGCCTCATAAAAGCTACTAATTACCGACAACTTGCAGTGGAAAAAAAGTTATCAGTATAATTTATTCATTCGGAATTCACGGCGCGCGCAGGCACGCGAACGAACGAACACGTGTTCGCCTTTTTTTGAAAAAGACGGCATCACGTCAATTGTTCTAGAGCAGGGCGCCGCTAATTGTATTTTATGCTTTAACATAAGAGGTCGCGACAGGAAATACTCAGTTGTCTTCATCAATCCTCTGGTAACTCAGGGGTAACAAAATCAGTCGGTTCCAACAGTGAATTGTATCTAAAGGATCTGCTTCTATAAGATAAACACGTGAAGCGTGACAGCAAATTATTTGATTTTGTTGCGTTGCCCTTTGCGACGCACTGAGCCTACCGACCAACAGGCGGCACTCGCGTTTTTTGTTTAATGTGAGCTATGGTGTTTATAAAGAGACAATTAGAAAAGGGTGGGTTCCCCCTTTTATTTCTTCCTGTTAGTGTGACCAAGTGGCGTCGTAGTTCATATGAATACTAAAGCAGGAAGTATTAGTATTCATACCGGAAAAGGTGGCAATATACTGGTTTCAGCATTTCCATAGAAATGTATGGATTTCTGGTAGGCCATATTATTAGAAAATACGGTTTTAGGGGAATAAAAATGTACCACTATTTGTAATTTGTAGGCCTACTTGATGGTTAACTTGAGCGTCATGAAAACCATCAGTGTGACAGTTTATTTTAAAGCTAAAAACGTTTCCATTTGTAAGGAACCGGTATTAATCATTGAAAATGCCAGAACAATGCCGTAGTGCCACCATTTTCATCAATAATGGTTGTAAAAAGCTTCGGACTTTTGTTGGTTTTATTTTCATGGACGATTAATCATACCGGGTGGCCTGTTTTCCACATTGCTAATATTTAATTAGATATAATTAAACATTTTTTTGTTTTAATGTAAACACTCGGCTGGCTCCTGTTGCAACGAAGACCAACAAGTTTCTTTTATATATATATTTTATTTTGATTTTGTTCATTTTATTTAGGGGGTACTAGGGAGCACTACTTTAAAGGGGACACATCGACTGAACGGGGAAGGTTAAATGTAAATGCTACCCACACACTCTGGCAAATCACATTGTTTTTGGTGAAGGAGTGCAGCCACCGCCCAGAAAAAATTGCTTCCTGTGCATTAAGCAATTTTGATCAAACAGGCAAATATAAGTCCAATTCTTCCTTCTCTAATTGGGGTTGAGCAGCTTTCCATAGTACATTTTTACACTTTGGGCAATTATTATGTTTTTGGAGGAGGAACACAACCTATTTACAATCATGGCCAATCCTTGTTCCGAACAAGACGATTGACAAAATATTTATTATTATTCAGTATATTATAAACAAGTTGTAAAATTTGATGTAATTATCATTACATCCAATATTATTAGCACTGCATTCTTAATGAGATTACAAGGAAAATGGTAAGTGAAGTAAAATACATCAATAGCTTATAAAGAAAGAAGAAAAATGTATATGATGTAGTCCCATACGTTGCAAACGATGTTGGCATCGAGGAGGAAATTACCCTACCCACAAAAAACGCCACGTCGTTCTTGTAGTAAAACACGAAGCTGGGACAGGTGATTGGGAAACGAAAGATCATTTCCGCCACACCGAGTCGTACTGCAAGCCCTCGGCTCCTAGATCGATATTAAAATCTTTGGGGAAAAAGGGGGCTAATATCTATTTTAGCCCATCACTCTTGCTCCTCTGTCATCTCTTTCTCTGTTTCCCCTCTACACCCTCCCCCTTTCTCTCTCTCTCTCTTTCTTTCTCTCTCTCTAGGCCTATATCTTTCTTTCCCTATATGTCTATATCTTCTCTCTCTCTCTCTCTCTCTTTCTCTCTCTCTCTCGCTCTCCCCTCTCTCTTTCTCTCTCTAACTCTCTCTTTCTTTTTGTCTCTCTCTCTCTCTCTCTCTCTCTCTCCCTCTCTTTTTTTCTCTGTTTTGTTTTCTCCCTCTCCCATCTAATTTGAATTCTGCCAAAGACAGTTTATCCTTCTAATTACTTATCATTTATCTCACTTTTTGTATCCCTTTCCTAGATGGGTTCATAAAATAATGCATCAATGCGAAAATCAACCAAATCACTTACAGTTCTTACCTATACTGTGTTCCATGATGATTATCTATCATTTATCATGTGCTATTGGTATTTCATGTTGACTATAATAATATAATTTATACCTATGTCTGTTTTCTTATGGCGACCCCATCAAAAGCTTCGTGCTTCTAGGGAATTTCATTTCCTTCCTACCCTGTATATTGTAAATATATTATACATTATGTGTGTGTGTGTGTGTGTGTGTGTGTGTGTGTGTGTGTGTGTATTCATGTTGAGTTTGCAAAGCAAATAAATGTTTATGGAATTGAATTGAATCGAATTGAATTGAATTGAATTGAAACTCATTTGTGCCCCCCCCCCCCCCAGCCCCCCCCCCCCCCCCCCCTAAACAAATATAAATCCTTTTTTCGAAATTGCAACACCAATTACATTTAATTTGTATATTTACGTGTATTGGTTAAGCATCTTTCTCTTTTACACAACTGTGTTAAATAATGTTAATGGTATTCTCCTTTTATTAAACCGTTTATAATACTATTTGTTACTTACAATTTCTGTCATGATGTTTTTTTCTGCAAATATCACCATGTATTGGTCATATTTTTTTGTTTTTCCTTTTTCCTTTTTTTTCTCCATTTTATCTGGTGCAACTAGTTATATAATATCAAAGGTAGTTGGTTATTATATAGCACTCATGTCTGTCAGACTTTTTACTATTCCATCTTTAGAATGGCTGTCATCATTGCGCTCTAAAATGTCAAGGAATTAATTCCTGTCAGGTATCCATTTACCTCACCTGGGTCGAGTGTGGCAAATGTAGAATAATGTCTTGTCAAGGGGCATTTGTCCGCCGTTGAACTCGAACCGCGAACCATGTAATATACAGTCTAGTGACGTATCCACTAGACCACGACACCTCTACATTTCAAAGGTTCTACTGCATTCAGGGAAACCGATATATACTTGTATTGGAGATGATGAAAGCACAAATAAAGAATTTCATATCATAATTATTTCAATAATTTCCGAGTTTGTTCTGCTGTAAATCAGATGTGGCTATTTTTTAACATTGATTGAGGTCGGGTTTCTCTCTTATTTGATCATCATTTTGAGGAAGCAATTGAAAAAAGGTTAATAAAGCATTTTAATTATAAATATATACTTATACAAAATCAAATAAAAGTCGCAGATTATTCCAAATGTGTCGAGAGAATAAGACGCGAAAACGCATACATCATTATCGGTGCGTGCAAAAATTATTTTAAGTTTGCCGCTCTTATAAACCTGGAACTATACTTGTCTATTTCTTTGTAGATTGGCCTAAATAATATGGAGTGAGTTTTTCTGTATGCGAGACGTGGGAGAGTGTCTGAATAATCAAATAAAATAACCCGATTTCCTCCGCAAGCCGCTGTGAAAATGTACTCTGAATACAGTCGCATCCGTATGTATTCTCTTTACGATGCCCTCCCGCTGGTAGCGCCTAGCACACCGAGCAGGACAACGATCCACATCTACGCCGTGGCCCTGGCAGCGGTGTCAAGGACCGCGTCGCGTGGAAGTTCGCACGACAAGTTTTTTGTGAAGAAAAAACTAATGATTTATTTTACTTCATATTTCTGTCATATTTGTGAAAAAAGGCCTCAATCGAAATCTTTTCATCAGTCTAAAGCAAGCGTAATATTTGTGCAGGCTTTTTGAATGAAGGTGAGAGGATATGTCGTCACAATCAACCCAAATATTGGCATTATCGCGTCATCAAAGAGCTGCTCGCCGAAAATTTAATAAACCAAGATTTCAAAGCTTTCATTGTTTCTTCTAAGCCAAACCAAATTTTGTCCTGTATCCTTACTTGAAAAGAATAAGTTATTTTGACAGTCCCCTTACTATTGTTGTTTCGTCAATTAAAGGAAGAGAATATTATTAGAACTGGTACAGACACCATTAATCGATAAGCAACCTGAAAGAAGAAATAGAGCAACATAAAATGTCCTTCATCATGTCTATGGCTTTAGCAAATCTTAAAGGGAGGCTTTACTACTGCAGCTAGAAGGGATTAGACCACCCAGAGAGCCATCGAGGTCACTGTGACAGGTGGCTATCTCATTAACTCAGCTCTCACTTAACATAAGAAAAAGAGGATCATGGGGGACCAACAGGCACCGATTTGGGAAGTTTTCTATATAGAGGGAGCAAGTAGCTACAAGTAGGACAGTGTGCCTTTAATGAAGAAAAAGCAGAAGACGAAGAAAAAGAAGAAGAGAATATAAATGTATATACATTAATATTGATGATGATGAAAGTGATGATGATGATAATACAGTTGAAAGAAAATATGAAGAAGAAGAAGAAGAAGCAAATGAAGAAAAGGAAAAGAGAAGGAGGAGGAAGAAAGGGAAGTAGACGAAGAAGAAGAAGAAGAAGAGGAGGAGGAGGATGAGGAGGAGAAGGATGAAGAAATACAAATATGATCATGCTGATGATGATGAAGAAAAAGAAGAAGAAGAAGAAGAAGAAGAAAAAAAAGAAGAAGAAAAAAAAGAAGAAGAAGAAGAAGAAGAAGGAGAAGAAAAAGAAGTAGAAAAAATGAGAAACTAAAGGTCGTGCATGTCTTTTTATTGAATTTAAAGTGAAAGTGTTGGTATTTGGAGAAAAAAACAAGGAGATATACAAAGCGGTGCAATGCATGTTTAAGACAAGAATCGGAAATCGCAAGTATTAACAGAAAGTATAATTCGGGGAATATAAATTGAACGCTTTATAAAAACTAAGCTGGGCAAAAGAATAATTGCAAAAACAGTCAATTTCTATGTCCCTAATGCTGCAGGTACTTGCCCTGATGACGATGATAATAATAATAATAACGATATTCTTCTTCTCCTTCTTCTTTTTCTTCTTCTTCTTCTTCTTCTTCTTCTTATGGATAATCTGCCTCCATCCATACTGAAGATTCTTGCAGATGTATATACAGGGGTGTGCAGGTGGACCATTACACCGGGGTTTTCCCCTACTCTTATACGAATAGTGCAGTGGGTTCTTATTTTGCAAAGGGGGTGACTCTCCTTTATACGTGGTCTCCATTTAACTTCCTCTCCGAGGGATAGAGTGTTTTCCACTAAACATAGCCTGCGTCTATGGCACGTTGACATACAGCGACGCAGGCTTCAGTAATCCGCCTCGGTGGGATTTGAACCCCAGATCTTTAGTTCGCAGATGCTTTAACGACTGAGCCAACTCGCCTCCTCTTAATCATAGTAATAATATCAATAGTAGCTACATGTAAATTACCCACAAAATTACTCATCCCATGAGTTGTTTAAGACGCTGTACAAAGTTATATTAGGAACCTGGCTTTAACCCAGTTTGTCTGCGCTCCAAGCATTCAAGGAATATGCATTTGTACAAAGTACCCATCTACACCATAATGTCTTGCAAGCGGGCATATTGGTGCGGTGGGACTTGAACCGCGGACCATTGGGATCCACAGTCCGAAGATGTATCAACCTTACAGACAACGACACATCGGCTATCCTGACTTTAAACCATTTTTAGTAGACATATCGAATATGCCAAATGCCATGGAAGCTATGCGACATTAAGTGATTTCTTTCTAGGCTGTAAGTATTAGAATATTGGATTCATAACACACAAGAAAGAGCGAAAAGACGATTATACATGTAGATCACAAGAAGATTGTTTTACAAGAGCTTGACTGTTTTGGTGTATCGTAGATTTAGATTCAAATTGAGATTATATGGTGTGCAACTTTCCCTTCTTTTTTCAAAATAGAGTACATAAATCCTATAAAAGTTGGCAAATTATACAGAAAAAACTAAGTGAAAGTCTGATGATGATAGAGAAGGGTCGTGGCTGCCTCTCATACTGTGTGCGGCACGCTTCCCCTCCTCACCCCTGGTGTGACGGCTTGACGAACACACGTGTGCCCGTGTAACTAGCACAGTCCCCCTGGTTAACAACGCATGCAGGCGAAATAATCCTACTGGCTGAAATTTAGACTTGAATAGGAACAAAAATAATAGAAAAGGGCAGGGAGTGCAATGGGGAATGAATAGAAAAAGAGACAAATCTAAAGCGTCCGTTCACAACGAGAGCGTTCACAACGAGAGCGTACACCAAATCGCGGCGGATCGTTAGGTGTGATACTGCGTCATCATCACTCCAGCACGCATTTTTCATAGAATCTCGTTAAAATTGCAGTGCTGGAGAAGGTGAAAAGCGCCGAAGCGGACTGCTTAGAGAGTCCCGTTCGAGATTCCTTTTGCTTTTTTTTTTTATTACGGAAATTTAGAGGAGCTAGGGCGGTGATGTAAATTTGTAGGAATAATAATTTGAATAGGGCATTCGTTTTGGGTGGTGGGGTGTAAATTGCGGATGAACTAACTCGGGCTCGGCGGTATGTGTATCGAGAGTATTTCAAAGAGTTATTTATTGTTAACTCACGTGACCTTTTGTAAGGGGGCGCGGAAAAACAAATATAAGAGATAATAATTCGACAAAGAGAAAAGAAATGATACGACGTATATAAGTGTCAAAAACCACGCTTTGCAATAAGTGCATGCATTGATGAGTCCGCCTTTGATTTGATAGAGAATTGTATTTCGTAGTTTAGTTTTTATTAAGTATCGATCGAGCATTTGTTTGTTGCTATTTGGATTTATAGAATTAGATTGAATCTGATTACTCACACCTCTGTGGCCTAGTTGAAATGTCAAGGACTCTAAATCACACGGTTCGTGGTTCGAAACCCCGTATCAAAGGTAAGGACCGGGAGTGGTAAACTTGCGGTTTACGGGTTTTGGGTGCAAAGTATCCATGATATTGTTTAAATATTGCCTTCAGAGGTTTAGATGGTAATACTTCAACCTAAATCCGCAAAAAAGCAGAAATATATGCCCAAATGTTCAACGTTGAAGTGCATTCGCGATATCTATCTAGACCGAACCGATATGATAATTTACCAAAATATATATCAATTAGGCCTAGTACTAGTAAGCGGTTTCTCGGCAAAATTTGTATTATCACGTATTAGTCAAAACAAATTCTTTCCCATGATTGGCAATAAGAGCTTCCATTTCATTTTTTGAGAGGGGGGCATTTCCAAAACGGGCCTTTACCTTTAAAGACATCAATCTACATTGTCCACTCTCGACACAGGTGAGGTCAATGGGTACATGGCAGGAATTAATACCTTGAAATGCTAGAGCACCTAGTACAGGCCTTCCGTACTCTCAATTTTCTCCTTTCCATTTCTTCCATGCTTTTCCTATTTTCTTTCTTTCATCTATTATTTCTCCCTGCATATCTGTAAGATTATTTCTGTATTTCTCCGGGCCTACCAACAACAAGCATTGCATCACTATAGGCCCCTCAACAACACAATTAATGATGAAATGTTAAAACCTTGTCATTATGCTGTGCTTGATTTGTATGCTTAACTATTATTATGGTTATACTATTTAAACACAATTATTTGCATTGTTTTAGTTAATGAATAAAGGATGTACAACAAAAGATTGATATTGTGTATTTGAAACAAAAGGATGTTGAAAATGAAATGAACTTTGTATAAATGCAGATGAGATTCATGAGAATAAAATGAAAATAGAAGCTGCGCTATTATACATGCATCTATTTTCGTCATTTATACCTCTTTTATCAATGTATTATATAAAAAGGGTGATTTAGACGTCTAAAGTGATTTTAGGCAATAATATAGTTTTTGCGGTTTTTAAAGTTGAAACGAACGATTCACATATCACTCTAGCCCTTTCTAAACGAGTGTCCAAATTAACCATAGTCCCATTTTCAACTATGAAATATATCAATTCATAACTGCATTGATTATTGAATAATAAAGAAAATATAATATGTTTAAATCTTAGCAAGATTAAGTGAATTGTGGATGCGATAAAATAGAGCGCGATTCAATTTTGAATTTCTAGTTCCTGATCAAATATTTGGTCATTAGGTTTCATGATCAGTTATGCTCATAAATTCATATCGAATGTCAAATTTCTTAATTTATGTAATTATCAGATACACTAAAATGTGAGGTATGGTCAGTAACAACATGTAATTGGGTTTGCCCGCCTATAACATGCAGTGGGTAACTTCATGTAGAAAAGGGAACTTATTTACCACAGCACGAAAATCAGACTCGGATTAATCAACCCTCAGCAAGTCATAATTTTGATTTATCGATCTGTCCGGGAAATTGAAAGAAAATAACAGAGCGGGGATTTATTCAGACTCTCTTGGAGCGATATTCCTATGTCTATCTTTAGTCCAACTTTATTGAAGAGCGCAGAAAATGCGCGCGTTTTTCACCTGCCGAAGTTTCCGCTCGAAACTCGGAGTTCCTTTCTGTCGAAGGAGGGAAGCGGGGTAAAAGCACCTGCCCCATCGCTGGAGCCTTTGCATAGTTAATGCTCTAAAGCTGACATAGTCCTACACTCTCACTGCTTATGCTAGCAAGGCTAATGTACCTCATCATGGTAGATAATAAATGAAGGTCCGTTTTCAGACATATTATTATTATCAAGGAGTTCGAACCATGGCTGTAAGCAGAATGGCAGGGATGTTTCAGCAGGAAAGAAGAATGAATAGATGGAGAAGTGTAGAGTACGAAAAAGAAACTTACAGTGGAATATTACGAATACCGTGAGAAGAAGGCAGAAATTAGATGAGATGAAACGAAGAAAAGTTGAAGAATATCAATAAATACAAAGATAGTAAAGCTTTTCGTCTTGCACGAAAAACGCAAAAAATGAACAAAGAGCAGAAATTCGGAAATTTAATCGAAAACTAAATGAACAAAGCGCGCAAGAAAACAAAATGGATGTGATTGCAAAAGAAGAATAGCAAAGCCAGTCAAACTCAGATTTGGGAACTAAGTAATTACTTATAAAGAGCCCTTAACATGGACGGCATTAACTATTATATCAAAAGAACAAATATATCTTCCCAGTGCCTTCAAACGCAGGTTCAAAACAAGTCGAATTCAGGAAATTCGACTCACGTCAATTTGCTGCTTTGTTTAGTTGTTGTTGTTTATTTGTAATGGCTTTGTTTGGGGTGTTGCGTTTTTATTCAAAAACTTGTCAATATACTACATAGTAAATCTCTTTCTTTCTATTGATTTGCTATTGTTTGGATTTTCATCCATTTTCGGTTAAATTATATTTTTATGTAATCCGTTCACTTTTCAAAATGTATTCATGTAAATTCATTTTACATCTTTGTACTTCTTAATGTCTTCCTGTATTGTGAATATATCATTTACTTTACCCAGGGAAGCCTCATCAGCATCAATGTTGTTCTTTCTGAAGACCCTGTAATTAATATTGTCCCAGCAATTGCCACACTGTGAAAAATCTGGGCAATATTTTCCAACACTTTGCCAATAGTCAACCCAACCATCTATTGGGCAATATTTTCGTATTTTGCCCAACAAGTGGTCAAGATTTTCCCAACAAGTGGGCTACTGTAGTCGGGCAGTTGAAGGGTCATATCTTTGCCCAAATTTTGGTCAAAATACAAAACAATTATGCACGTGTGAAGTAGGGTACTTACGTTTACCAATAGCACTGGGCAAAATATTGCCCAATAGATGGTTGGGTTGACTATTGGCACAACGTTGGGCAAAGTGTTGAAAAAATATTGCCCAACATTTTCACAGTGCAGGGACCCATCTACACCTGGATGGAGAGTAGCAAATTTGGATTGATGTCTTGCCAAACGGACGTAAGATTCGTGCTGGGATTCGACCCTTCAACCCATGGATTGAGAGTCAAGTGAATGAACCACTATACCACGACACTTTCATTTTCATTTTTCAATATATTTGTATTCATTCTTTTATGTGAGGCTACTGAGATGTTTTTTTTTTTTGTTCCTTTAATATAATAGTAAATGCCGTCCATGTTAAGAGCCCTTTATACGTAATAACGGGTCAGTCCAAATATGAGTTCGACTGGTTTTGCACTTCTTCTTTCGCAGTCACAGCCACTTACATTTTTTCGCTATTTATAAGGAAATTTGTATTTTCATTTTTCTTGATATTTGTATACATTTTCTTTATGTGACTGTCTTTCTTTGTTTTCGTGTTGTTTAATAAAGTTGAAGCTCAAGTTCAATGCTTCAATGAGATGTATAGGGAAAAGGGATACATTGACTTCTTTTGCCAAATGATATTTGACTATAAGTGTAATGCAGATTTCTACCATTATATATAGTAATTTGTAAGTTGTAGAATAGTTCAAATCTAGGTTTGGTGGCCTCAATATGAATACCATAATTTTTCGAGTGTTGGTAAATGAGGAATAAGATTTGTAAGGTTTACTTCGCGTTATATAAGCCTTGAAGAATATTACATAAGGAATGTCCCATGAAAAGGATTGCTTTTCAAGTGCCCCCCTATTTTAAATATGGCATGAAATAGCTATGATCGTTTTGATCATTCTAAAACCTCACAGTTTGTTTCTATATTCATGATGTTTTTTAATTGCACCTCACGTACAATAACACCAACCCTTCCCCATTGTTTTCAGACATTTTCTTTCGTAATGCAATATTATGATCCTGTCGTTAAATCTGATTAAAATATGGTGAATTATTTCAGATTCAGGTCATTGCATCAAATAGGGTACCCAAGAAGATTATGAAGGGTAAACTGAAGGGTTTGATAGCGGTGGTGCCAGAAGCGTGAGTGGCGCAGCGACACCCCTGCCCTTTTTAAAATTTTCTCTTGTTTCGTCCTTTACGAAAAATTCAGACACATCAGGATTTTGTTTTAGAATCATTTATTGTTATTTGTTTTGTCTGCTTGTTTACTTCCTTAATAGCATCAAATTAGATCAGATTAACCCTCCGTTCCCACACATAGACACTCACACACACATACACGCACCATTCTATATTTTTATTATCTTCAAGAATGACATCACAGAATTACCTAGTTTTTTTTAACATTCAGATAGATGATTATCCAAAATAATGATTCGTTATCAGGCTTACTATTGACTCAATGTTGTCATGAAAAATAGAGGAAATAATTTCCGATAGAGACTGGCAAACGATTGAAGGGCAGATAAACAAAAATGAAATTCAGAAGATGCTTTATTGCTGAATGAAACATCATATCGACATCATGAAAATGTAAATGAAAACTAGATGAACTTACCATGGTTTGATTTTCTGCGTAATGGTCCCACTCATAGCCTCCGCTTGCTGGTGGAGGCGGCATTTGAGGATGAGGTCCCGGATGGCCAGGGATAATCCCACCCATCCCTAAGCCGTAGCTAGCCGCCTGATGATGTCCATGATGAGGCTGATGATGACCACCGAACTCCACCATCCTTTGTTGTTGTGAGTCTGATTCTGTAATCATCTGTTGAAGATGGAGTATATAATTGATTGCCGATCGAAGCGTCTTGACTTTGGAGAGTTTCTTGTTCCTAGGTTCGGTGGGGATCTTTCGTCGTAATCGAATGAAACCGTCATTGACGAGCTGGACGCGACGACGTTCCCTCGCATTCCTCCGCTGTACGAGATGGGGTTCCTTCTCTTTCGGTGCCGTCCGCACGGCCGACGCCTTAGCAACGCTCCCGCCTTTCTCTCCTCCCGGACCGCCGGCTGATGCGGGCTCCGTACTGTTCGTGTTTCGGGAGACGCTCTTGCGTTTTAGTTTATGAAGATTGGAATTCGTCTGGGATCTCGTCTTGCATGTCGATGACGTGTTCGTAGGTTTGTTGATGATGTCGGAAGTGATTTGTGGTATCGATGAGCAGATAGAGATTGAGGGTGGATGCTGAACAATAGCAGCCATTTTAAAGAGAAAAATGCTTCCGTATAAAAAGAAAAGGCTTCAGAAATTAAAGCACTTTTCCAGGTAAAGTTAAGATGAATTTAGAATAAAAACTAACAACAACAAAGTGACGATGCAAAATGGTATAAAGATATCTTCAGCTAAAGATTTATCTGCAGACTATATTGGGTCCACAGAGATTGAGGAATATGAATGTCCCATTTCGTTTCTCGAATTATATATGCATATATCTGTGACGTCAGACCGAGCGAGCAAGTGACGAGCTCTGCCGAGCATGCGCAGGTCGACCCTTTCGTATATACCAGAATGTCAATGTCACCACTCACTATCTCTCTCTCTCTCTCTCCCTCTCTCTCTCTTCCTATCTCCATCCACCTTTCTTTCGCTCTCTCTCTGCCTAGCTACCTAGCTGCCTCTGTCCCTGTCTCTCTGTATCTCCCCCCTTCTCTCTCTCTCTCTCTCTCTCTCTCTCTATATATATATATTTCTCCCTCCCATTAACTCCCTCCCCTCTCTCTCTCTCTCTCTCTCTCTCTCTATATATATATATATATATATATATATTTCTCCCTCCCATTAACTCCCTCCCCTCTCTCTCTCTCTCTCTCTCTATATATAATATATTTCTCCCTCCCATTAACTCCCTCCCCTCTCTCTCTCTCTCTCTCTCTCTCTATATATATATATATTTCTCCCTCCCATTAACTCCCTCCCCTCTCTCTCTCTCTCTCTCTCTATATATATATATATATATATATTTCTCCCTCCCATTAACTCCCTCCCCTCTCTCTCTCTCTCTCTCTCTCTCTCTCTCTCTATATATATATATATATATATATATATTTCTCCCTCCCATTAACTCCCTCCCCTCTCTCTCTCTCTCTCTCTCTCTCTCTCTATATATATATATATTTCTCCCTCCCATTAACTCCCTCCCCTCTCTCTCTCTCTCTCTCTCTCTCTATATATATATATATATATATTTCTCCCTCCCATTAACTCCCTCCCCACCCCCCCTCTCTCTCTCTCTCTCTCTCTCTCTCTCTCTCTATATATATATATATATTTCTCCCTCCCATTAACTCCCTCCCCTCTCTCTCTCTCTCTCTCTCTCTCTCTCTCTATATATATATATATATATATATATTTCTCCCTCCCATTAACTCCCTCCCCTCTCTCTCTCTCTCTCTCTCTCTCTCTATATATTATATATTTATATATATATATTTCTCCCTCCCATTAACTCCCTCCCCTCTCTCTCTCTCTTTCTCTCTTTCCCTCACCTCTTTTTGTATCTTGTTCCCTTATGCCTGTTTATGCTTGTTGTATTTTTCTATCACTTCTCTCACTTATTATTTTTATCTAGCAAATACATCTTTGTTTCTTTATATAGACTTCGTTCCCAGGCTCTGCACTATCTAATGTCTGCATGCCCCCGTATCTCTTTTCTCTCTCTCTCTCTCTCTTTCTTTCTCTGTCTTTCTCTCTCTCTCTTTCTCTCTCTCTCTCTCTCTCTCTCTCTCTCTTTCCGTCTCACTCTCTCTCTCTCTCTCTCTCTCTCTTTCTCTCTCCCTCTCACCTCACTCTCTCTATTATCTCTCTATTAATTATGATTTCACTTTGTTATGACAATTTATATGATGGCAAACACTTTAGATAACTTTTTTTCAGAGACATGCTGTACTTCAGTAAGAAGAACTAGGATTCCCCGCTCAATAAAAGACAATGTCAATATTCTGCTCCATCACCTATTGTAATTTACAAACAGTATGATGAAATATTTATTACGTAATTTCAAAATCATTTGTATGGGATTTACGATAAGGTATTGCAATTACGCTTCAATTGATTTCTCGAAAGTCTGTACAATCGTGCCGAGGCAAAATCATTTATTAAGTAGCTGTTCAATCCCTAAACTAAGAGCAAACAGAAAATTCGACGTACTCATGCCGTATGACTTTTTTTTGTATAAACCACTAACCATTCCAGTGTATCATCTTTTTTATTAGATTTCATACCTTATTAATTAAGGGCAGGAAATAATAACAAATCTTATCAGGATAATCTAACAGACGACAGCAATGATTATCGGTTGAACTTGGCGATCGATACTTCACTTCGTTTACAAATGATATCCCTCAGTTCACAGAAGAAATGTTTAACTGACCATAAACGATTATTATTAATGAGCTGACACATCTAAACAACTATATTACATAGATGAAGACTTATTAGAAAGAATGGATTGATTCAAGTAGGGTGAGAGAAGGTTTCGAGATTTCTTTTTCTATTACAGGAAAATAAAACCCAATAATAATTGCCCATTTCATTACCAAACTAATGAAGAGAACTTTTTTTTGAGGATAGACGGAGGGCAATTAACTCCAGCCTGTGTTTTCTTTCTCCTGGTTTAATGAAGCAGTTCAAAGGATAGTAGAGAATTAACAAATCGGCCTCTTACTGCCCGCTCACCCACTGATATCAGACCGATGTTACACATCTTGATCTTTCTTCGCCTCAGTGAGGGCTCGCCCCGCCGGAGATGCCGGGGCGCGAGATCGTTGCGCGCCGCCTCGAAGCGTCGCGCTGCACAGGAAACATGGTTATCGATTCTAACCGCCAATAAAAGCACAGTGCTCCTTCCTCCCTCGCGCGCGGAGACAAGAAATTATCAAAGCTGTTAAACCAGCGGCTCTGATAAAAATCTTCCTTCTCACCTCCCCCACCCTCCTCCCCCAAACACGCACACACACACACACATACTCTCTCTCTCTCTCTCTAATATCTAACCCATCCCATTATGGCCTCCTATCATTTCCCCCGATTCATTTATTGGGCGACAAATAAGCCTACTCCAAACTTTAACCACTCCTCTTTCCCGCATAGCTTTTGTTCCGTCTTGCGAATTTGACGGAGTTTGAGCTTACACTAAGCCACGGGGTGTTCCTTTATGACCCATTCTCGAAGATGCTCGGTAATAAACTACACAACGGGAGGCAATCTTATCTTTATCATGAATACACAAATGAAAACGATTTTTCTATTTTATGTTTCTGTCAATCACAACAGTGTTTAAACAAATGTATTATGATTGTAGATGAGATAAGATATTCGAATAGTTACTTTCCTTAGTGTATAGGTGTGTATTACAATTTCGTGCAAAGGAGACGGTGGAAGCGTTTGGTTTTCCCTTCGACCCAAAGTTAATTGACTCTCTACTTTTGCCGGATAACAAGACATAGGCCTATGCCATATTGATAGGCCTAGTACATTCATAATTTTAAGGACAAATGAAATATGTATATACATATATAATGACGTTTCTCAAATCCCTAAAAAGTTTGCAATGAATGACAAATTAAATAAGAAAGGTATGAGAGTAGAGGAGGTATAAAGAAAAAGAGAAGCCCGTATAGGGAATTTGTGGAACACGATGGAACACAACTTGTGCATGGTCTTGAACTTGTGGAACTCAAAACTTGTCGTAACGGAAGTTTAGCTTTAATCAACGGTCATTTATTGAATATATACAAAAATAGAAAACGTTTAAAAAAAAAACATTCAAATCTAGGCTGCTGCCTGAATACACAGGACAGTTCAAGGCGAAAAGTTGGTTCACATAATTATACATTTCCAAAACCAGGATAAACATACAATGAAAAATATAACAAAAATGTCATTGTGGAATCGTTACATAATTCCGGGCACTTCAAACACTGAATCGAATATCATTTAATAAAATATCTGAAACAAGCATAATAAAAAGATGTATATATATTTTGTTTAACAATGAATGAATTCAGAGTCATTTTAAATATCCTGAACGCAGGCAAAACATTCTGTCCCCCTTGTGGTTGATTTTATTTTACTCAGTTTATGTTGCTGTAAATTAACTATATTGTGCCCTTAGCCCTTGCACTGTGGTTAGTGAACTTAATTTCGCCTCTCTATTATGATTTTTCATGTCATATTATCTCACTTTCAGCTAGCTACATGTTGATTTGCTTTATGCCTGATGAATGGCTAATTGTTAATATACACACTAGGAAATAAGGATCCAATTTGGCTGCAGATTTTGCATCCACCTACGCGTATTTGGAAGAGGGCGCTGCTATTTTAGCAGAATTGCACCCTTATTTCTTGGGTAGGCCTACATCAAAACGATTTCCTCCCATTAGGAAATAAAACTTTTCCTTCTACAAAACATACCGTTAATGCCTGGCTGTATTTCGAAAGGGATTTCTTCCCATGAACGCTTTGAGTTGATACAGTCCGTTACATGTGCGGGTTGCTATGCAACAGCGTCGGTTGTTACAGGTCTCAGTAAATGACGTCACCCTGAAAGGGATCAGCTTTTCGGATACATCGCTGCTCGTTTTGTTCATTTGTTGATCTAGAGCTTTACGAGTAAAACACACACATGCGTCCTGCTAAACAATTAAAACCACAACGTTACACATTAGCACCCAATCCAAGCAAATAAAATGTACCATTTACGATCAAACATAAGTGCGACAGTGAAGAAAGCAATCCAATACATGCGGACGTACAGATGAGCAAAGAGATGATTTTGGTCCATTTGTAGGGGGGCTGGTATTGTTATTAAATCAAGTACGTTTTAGTTGATTTTTAGCTCCCTTTTAATAATCTCTTGAAATATGAACTTACTAGTTTTTATGATATCAAAATTAATATTTGGGATACTGTTTCGTTATTTTGTCCTGCATATAAAGGGTCTGTTATTAATATAAAAGGTCGGTAATGGGGTCTATATTCTCTCTCTCTCCTTCTTTTTCTCTCTCTCTCTCTCTCTCTCTCTCTCTCTTTCTTGCTCCCTGCCTCTCTCCCCTCTCGTCTTTCTATCTATTTATATTTCTACATATTTATCTATATCTCTCTATCTCTCTTTCTCTAATTTGTTTAGGGTGGTTGTGGGGGTTATAATAGTCACTGGATGGTCTGATGGGTATATCGTTGAAAATTCTAACCAGACAAAAGAGGATGGAACACTGAAAATGTTTAAACAAAATACGGTCACAATTTATACAAATGATTATTATCTTTCAACTGAAATCAAAATCTTAGTCTTTAGCCGGCTCCTTAAAAAGACAAGATAATAAAAAACAAAAATACACGTGTTTGCTAGAGGTGCAGTAACATCTTTTACTAAGCAAAGATAGGTGTTTACCCTTCTCTGAAAATTTAGAACCTGATCAATGGAAAGCTAAACGCAGGGGGGTGAAAGTCACAAAAGGTGTTTAATTAAGACGCTAATAAATGCCTCTGTGAAAACACACAGTAACAGCTAGCAAGGACAAGAAAACACAATGATAGGATGATCATTTGGAGTTACAACATTTCCGTGGGCCTGACCGGACGGTATACGACGCTTCTTTGCAGAAATAGTCTTGCTTTAGTTTCGTCAAAGCAAAAGATATTCAGATTAAATGCTCATTTTTTCGGAGTGTCACAATTTGACTGAATTACTATGCCAAGGTATTTTAAAGTTTAAAGATAAGAATGTTTAATGATTTTGCCTCTCAAGAAATTGCGCAACCAGATGACTAAGAGCAACTTGATG
Source organism: Strongylocentrotus droebachiensis (assembly GCA_035222895.1). Taxonomy (NCBI): domain Eukaryota; kingdom Metazoa; phylum Echinodermata; class Echinoidea; order Camarodonta; family Strongylocentrotidae; genus Strongylocentrotus; species Strongylocentrotus droebachiensis. The sequence goes on from JAVYIG010000376.1 coordinate 346,344, forward strand.
AAACGGGAAGGATGCGTTGATAAAGTAACAAATTGTACAAAACTGAAGACAGTAAAGAAAATTGAAAACTGTGTATTAGTAAGAATGGTAACAAGGAGTTCTACGTAGCGACGAAAATGGAGATCCTTTACTAAGATTGTGCCACGGATGTATGTCATTGCTGATGGTGGCGTTAGAGTCATTTAAGTCAAAATGAATATCTATATCAACTTCGGGATGACTCAATAAACTTGCAGATGACATGCGTTTCAGAGGACAAGAACAAAGACAAGGACAAAGGACAATAAGAAGGAGGAGGAGAGGCTTCGTGAAAACTCTTTTTATTTATTCACAGGATCAGGTAAGAACTTAGATCGTTACAAATTAACCCAATAATTTTACTAATGATTATTAAAGTGTTTTATATTCCATGATATTACATTCCAGGTATGAAAAATCGATATTTAACCGAGAACAAATATAAACTAGAATTCATTTATTTTTACTAAATAAAATATAATGGCAGTGGCATGGGCATTGTATCATTTTAAATTACCTAACTAACACGACATGCAATCTGTCTATTTTCTTGGTCAGTAAAATTGAGTTTAGTTGAGTAATTTTAGTGCATTTATTCAATTTATAGATATTTAACTGAGGTAATCTTCCTAAGTTAATTTTGAAACATTTTACAAGTATAATGATTTCTGTTGCCATATCAATTAATATCGACATACACAGGCACATAGTTATGTTATTATTTGATAATTAAAAAAATTCCGAAATTTCGGAAAACTTTCCAATCCTTTTGTGGAGATATAAACGCTCAGTACCCTATAAATAACAACAGCTTTGAATATAAACGAAAAATTGCACATCAATTCGAAAAATATGTGTCCATTTTTGTTTCTATTTTATTGGAACTATATCAACGTTGATAATTGTATTTTCCTTTTCCATTCTTTTCCAGGTGGCTAATGTATTTCGATAGGTCGCCTATTCCCTACGACTGACATAATTTGCATCAGACCTTTTTCTTCTTAACCCATTGGTTGAGGGAACCTGCTGGCCCCTGTAGTAAGATTATGGCAATAAATTAATTCAGTAGTCGATGGGTTAAATTGGTTTCTTTAAAGGTAGGCGTTACTACTGCAGCTAGAAGGGATTAGACCACACAGCGAGCCATCGAGGTCACTGTGACAGGTGGCTATCTCATTAACTCAGCTCTCATTTAACATAAGAAAAAGAGGATCATGGGGGACCAACAGGCACCGATTTGGGAAGTTTTCTATATAGAGGGAGCAAGTAGCTACAAGTAGGACAGTGTGCCTTTAAGCTGTTACCTCTAAGCGGGATGATGAAGAAGGATTGACACGATGAAGAGAAGCAACGAGGATACACGATCCAGTCAAATCTTCTTCACGGCTCGAGTCAAGAACAAACGCGAGAACACCAAACTGAAATATGAGATAAAGCAACTCGAACGCGAGTTTGGACACACGGTTTTCTCCATCCATAAGGATATTCGCGATCTTAAAGCCGAACTCAAGATCACGAAACGAAGTAGTGGCCACAGCGCCGAAGGTTGGTTCGTGGAGGATGCCGAAGATGCCGGAACGATGGCTAACCATAGATCGCGACCGACGAAGAGTGCCGGTGGTGCCCGATGTCGTACGAATGCCCTCGGCCATCAGCGGAAGCAGACGCGGGTGTCTTCGGCTCCAGCGGTCGGGAATTCTCGGGACATTTCGATGGGACGGAGGTTGACGAAGACACCCGAGCGTAACGTTCGGCAAGATAACCAAATCGTATCTAATTCCATGCGTGTATCGAAAGGCAAAGCTTTAATCACAAAGAATCATGGAATGAGGACTTCAGCGACGAAAATTGTGCCAGCTAAAGAGACTGATACAATAGATGCTTCTCTACGTACAGATCAAGACAAAAACAAACAAAAGCATACTAAAAATGAAAACAAATCTACTGACATCGATGGAGATTTTGCCAAAGAAACAGAACGTTATCTAGAGAATTCAAGGACCGCTTTAAAACTAGTCAAAAAGAATAGCTTCCTAAATCCTATCACAAAGCCAACTTTAGATGTTAAAGATAAAATGATCAGTGATACGAATCACGTCCCTGCCACGGAGCAGCATTTGTCCGTGAATAAATTTGATGAGCGTCCTCTATCTGCGATGATGACGACATTAGTGAAAGACCGTTGGTTAAAGCCGACGTTGAAAACGACAACGGTTGAAAAAGATGACGTTGTTGACAGACCGAAGAAGACCGTCCGCATTGCTCCCAATTCATCTCATATTCATGGGAGCAATAAAAGGATTGTGACGGGAAATACTCTGCCAGCAAATCCTGGAAATAAAAAGACTGTGGTGCTTCAAAAGACCTTGAAATCTGCGATATTTTTAACAGAGCCGCGTTTGCCCACTGTGGATCCGATGCATTCTATGAATTCCCTGATGAGTTTGAGTAGTGGGTTGGTGGAAAATTCGAAAGATAAGCCAGCCAAGAAATCTGGAAATATAATTCCTGATATTCGCAGAAAGGTTCTGTCTACGGAACAAGTTAAGATGAAAAGAAAACGAGACAATTTGCTGGCAAGTTCGGTATCTGCTCTTCTTGCTGGGAAATCCTTTGTGCAAAAGAACGCTGAGGGGATCAGCAAAAGTGGGAAAGAGGAGGAAATCGAAGGTAGACCGGGATCTGGGACAGAGAGGGGAAGATCACCCTCTCCAAAAGAGCGCAGACGATTCAGTTTTGGAACGATCACAATGCTCGCAATGAATCAACATAGAGCCTTCCCGATCGAAAAGAAAGCGACATTAGGGAGTCGATTAAAGCTCAAAACACCAGCGGAAGAGTCGGAACAGAGAAACATCGATATTCGCAAAAGTGTTTTAGTAAACGATTCTGATTCAGACGACGAAAATCACAAAAACGAATACGCCGCACCAGCGAAACCGGTGATCGATCTCAAGAATGTGAAATCGAAGATATCGAATCAGTGGAACCAGGACGCTGCGTTAGAGAAGCCGCCGACTTTGGCAGACGACACTTTCCAGCTCCAACGATCGCTGGCCGCGGCTCATATATCAAGAGGGCGCGATCTTCGAGATATGCAAGACGATAACGAGGTCGATCCAATGAAGGTTATTGATGACGATCGTAAATCGAATCTTGGAATGAAATTGAAAGCGTTCAATAATCTGTTATCAGGAGGTAATAAGCAGGAAAAGAGGAGGAAAAGTGTGATGGATGCGATACACGCGGGATCTGACGGAAAGCAAATCCTGAAACTGATGCGATTAGCCAACCAAAATTAAAAATATTTCAACCTATTATGTTTAAGCCACGACCTTAATAATAAAAGCTACATTTATATTGCACACGCATCCTCCCAGTGGATGCTCAAGTTGCCGACATGGTACTGTAGTAGTTTTCCCCTTTTTTCAGCCCAGCAGCCTTTAGGCACTAAAAGCACTGAAGGAATAGATTCATAAACAGGTACTTATTTACAACACCTGTGTGGGGAGTAGCAAATGTAGATTAATGTGTTGTCAAAGGACATAAGCGCCGCGGCGGGACTCGAACCGCGAGCCGTTCAATCCACAGCCCGGTGTCGTATTCACTAGACCCCGACACCATATTAATTTCAAAGGCAGCTACTGATCTTGTGTCATAATGGCTACGAAGAACATTATCCTACACGCTAAACTCAACTAGGAGGCATCGAGCCGTAGTGGTTCACTCAATTGACTTGCAATTCAATGGTTAAGGGTTCGAATCTCAAGCCCGACAGTAACGTATTTTGGCAAGAGATCAGTCCACATTTGCCACTCTCCACCCAGGTACAAGTGGGTACCTGGTAATTGCTGGCGTAATATTTATTGTAGGGAAGAGCATTATAGATGTGACATCACTGGGCAAATTAGCGATGAAAAATACTCAATTATTATTATAAATAGTAGTAGAGGGTGTATTAGTAGTAGTAGTAGTAGTAGTAGTAGTAGTGGTGGTGGTGGTGGTGGTGGTGGTGGTGTGGTGGTGGTGGTAGTAGTAGTAGAAGTAGTAGTAGTAGTAGTAGTAGTAGTAGTAGTAGTAGTAGTAGTGGTGGTGGTGGTGGTGGTGGTGTGGTGGTGGTGGTAGTAGTAGTAGTAGTAGTAGTAGTAGAAGTAGTGGTGGTGGTGGTGGTGGTGTGGTGGTGGTAGTGGTAGTAGTAATAATAGTAGAAATAGTAGTAGTAGTAGTATAGTAGTGGTGGTGGTGGTGGTGGTGGTGGTGGTAGTAGTAGTAGTAGTAGTAGTAGTAGTAGTAGTAGTAGTAATAGTAGTAGTAGTAGTAGTAGTAGTAGTAGTAGTAGTAGTAGTAGTAGTAGTAGTAGTAGAGGTATTAGTAGTAGTATTTAGTAAAGAAATATCATTTTTGTAAGGCTTTTGTTCACTTTCCAAGTGCGTAACGACCAATGATTGCATGGCTTGCGGTGATTAGACGAGTTCTTGAGTTTCCGATATTGCTTGCTTTTCCATACAATATTATTGAGGATTCACAAGCCCAATTTTGTCAATTTCGTAGCCTGTCCGTTTACAGGTGTCCGTCGTTCTTCAGATAAATATGCAAATAGTTAATGAAGCAAAGCTATTTTATTTAACACCATTTCATCTGTATATACGATTACAAAATAGTTTTATATGTGATACTTTGTAACTAATGCGATTTGATTGGAATGGCTTCGTTAGAATGATGCACACTATGTCTCGAATGTATGTACTCTAAAGAAGTTTTGAAAGAAAAAATAAGAAAATGTAATACACGAAGCCTGTGAAAAAAGAAGTATGTTTACTTGGGCTTTAGTAAGGTTGAAAATAATCAAATTAGATATTGAGACGACTTACTATAATTGTATTTTTAATAGGTAAATAGCTAGTATTCATGGCCCCGTCTTAATTATGCAGAGTTGCGATTGAGCGAAACCGATTGCAAGTCCCCTATTAATCAATCGCAAAGTTAAGATCCCCTGTCTCTCGCGCACAGACTCACAATTGATAAGTAATAATCTTGGAGAGGTAAACAATCAGTTGTTTGTTTAGGGAAAACCCAGCTTACACTCAAATCGTATGAGTCTCCTTGTCATTTCTACATTCACAACTGCGGTTTTAAGTACAGCATCACATGTTTAACGTAGACGGCGCTCATCATTTTCGTTTAAATGAGTCCATCCATTTCAGCAAAACATGACGATATGTTTTTAAAGCCATCACTGCTATGCATCGAATACCAGATTGAGAAAATACGACCACTTCTTACTATCGCGTCATTTTCATTACTATGTTCCATCTAACTTAAATTTTAATGGTTAGGGTATAACATTTGACGTAATAAAGTGCAATTGATGTTTTTGTGTAAATGAAAGTCTTTGTTTGCATGATTTTTTTAAATAAAGTACATGTCAATATAAGTATGCTTTCAGACAAATTGTACTTTGTACATATTTTTGAGAATAAAAATATATTCTCTAAATCAATGAATATCATAAAAACTAAATAATTCAGTTTTTTATGAAATCTTGACTGATATACTCTGATATTTTTATATTTACCTAACATGCCTTTCAAAAACGGGAGTTACAATAATATGGTCTTCCTTCTAATTTTAAAACACAATGCCCATTCAAGAGAGAGGACACACATTTTTGTATTTATATCACACACACAAAAAATGATGGACACATAGTCATATACACAAATTAGAACAATATAACATGACATTGGCGAGTTGTACAACACAAAACATAATTTTCAACAATGTTTCAAACCCACTGTGCAAGTTCTGTATGCCATACCCATCCCCTCCCACCCCCCTCCCACCCCCCTCCCACCCCCCCCCCCCCCAACCACACACACAAAAAAGGTGACGATGGTGATGAGGAGGAGGATGATGAAGATTATGAGGATGATGACGATGATGATGGTGAGAATTTTGCCAATGATGACGATGTCGATGTTGACGATGGTGATGATGAGGATGACGGTGATGAGGATTTGGATGATGACGATGATTATGATCACGATGATGACGATGATGATGATGAGGATGAGGACGATGGTGATGACGATGAGGATGATGACAATGATGATGATGCGAATAAGGATGATGACGTTGATGATGGTGATGTTGATGTCTGATTTGTAATATTAATTTGGTAAAAATATGCAGGTGGTCTTTGTGTACAGGTTTCTGTAATTCATGTATCAATGGCAAAGTCTTTTCAAGGGAAATTTTAAAAAATGCAGTCTTTATGGACAGGTGGTCTATTTATACAGGTAGTCACTAAAGAAGGTTTAAATGTGCGTGATTTAATGATGCAAGAGGCAATACATTTCAAAAGTAATACAATTTGTGTTATTTGGTAAAGTGTTATTGGCTAATATATTCGGATCATTCATATAGCTGCGTGGAATGAAATACGAATTAAATACTTATTACTTTAAATGTACACTTTTTTCTGAGCATTTTCAGGAATACTCTATCTCTATCACCTGTCAAAAAAGTAATCCTTTCAGCCCTTTTTCAATTATTGATAATGAAAAGATGAAATGCAAATGTCTAGAAGAGGAAGATTTTGAACATCACCCTGGCAGGCATGTCGTCATCTTGAGCAACTCGAATCAATAAGTTCTGTTTTTAAGTTTAGTTTTAAATTTTGTGGAGTCAAATTCCTTAGATTTACAGTGGTATCAATGTGGTTGGATATGTGTTTGTTTGAAGAAAAAAAACATGTGCCATCTTTAGTGACTACTTTAAGAATCCCTCCCTGAAACAAGTATCCCGCGTTTTGTTTTGTTTACGTGTGTGTGCGTTTATAAATATATATATATATATATATGCCCCTGTAAGTGTGTGTGTATGTGTGTGGGTATACATTTTTATATATATACATAAATACATAAAATCAGGCAAAACACTGAGCCTTGAGATAAGAGGAGCAATATCCCAAAAATAAAAAGTAATCTTTAATATGAGTATTCAATAGAGCACATGGGAAATAAAAAGGCGGTCCTATACTTATAAATATATATAAAAGGCACTCATTTGATAGATGCCTATTCATGTTGATGATGAGATGGCGCTATTCGCCTAGATCTGCGAGAGACATTGATTAAGAGATTTTGGCCAACCCGGTTCGCGTTGGGCACAATATAGTGAATAATACTGTTGTGTTGGCAATGGTTGGGCAAGCAACGTAACAGAAGACTGTTGCGTCCAGGTATAAAACCAAATTTGCCAAAGTATGTGGAAAGATGACTCTAAGCTGTCCAAAAGTCCCTGATATCGGAATAATTTTTGTCCAAAACCAAGTTTTTGGAAACAAATATGGCTCCAAGATTTTTGTTTAATGCAGATCACCACAGAGTTCATCACACTGTCGATAAAGTGTTCAAATCATGGGCTGTCTTGAAGCTCAGCTTTTACTGGCAGTTAATCAAACTGGCAAAAAAAATGGCTGGATTTTCGTTCCGCTTTTACTCTCACTCTCTCTCTCTCTCTCTCTTTCTTACTTTCTTTCTTTCTGTTTCATTTATTACAGAGTTATCAGCTCGATTGAGAAATAATTGCTGGTGTGAAACTTATACCGAGATATGTGTCACGTTGGCATGTAAAGTATAACAGCGCCACCTCTTGTCAACATTTCTCTCATTTATGATCTTTGTGTAAATTGTATTATCAGATCTTTCCCGAACAAAGTTACATTCGATGTGCTCTGGAATATCCAGTTATTTGCACAAGTTTGTTTAATATGTAGTGTAAGTTTTGTGGCACCCAAAAAGGTTTCGGAAGATAGATGCAAAGGAGGTTTTGGAAGTTGTATTATTTGTATGCTTAACGCTCCAAATCTTTGTAGTTGAATTCGATTTTAATTGTTGATGCAAGCCTATAAATAGACCTTCTCGGAGATAGCTTTGGTTCAAATGACCCCAAATTTCCACAGATCTGTTACATGTGGAGATGTCCCACTTCGTGCATTTAAGAATAACCACTGCCACAGTGATGGACGTGCTTCTTGAATACCTATTGTTTGCCCTATTGACATGACTGAGAAGCTAGAATACACTCTACTTCCACTTGTGCTCAATAAAATGTAACGACGCTACAGAAATGATTAATAACAATTTGATTACACACAGACCGTTAGATTTTCATATAATTAAAATTAGCAAGATATGGATTATCTTCTTTTTTTTTTATTTATAGGAAGAATGCATTTGTAATAAGTGGCTAATAAATTGTGGTAGGACCATCGCAATTTGATTAAGATTCAGTGTTGTTTTGCTTTCGCATTTGCTGAATAAAAACTCCCTCCTCCTCCCCACCCCCCCCCCCTCCCCCCCACCCCCCCCCCCCCCCCCCCCCCCACGGAATATCATTAGAGTAAGCAGAGCCAAATGTAAATAATGTGTGTTTGGAAAGTATCTTGACCTTTTCCCGAACCAACGTATCCGAATTAACTTTATAAAGAGACTCGTGCCATTTTTTATTTGTAAGGTGCCTCTTCCTTTTCAATATGTTCATTATTTTCTCTATTATGCATGAGTTTGATGGCACATAGCTTGAGGGGTTAGAAGACTGGTGGTTAGGGTATGGTGAAGGGGGAGGCTAGACCAAATTTGCTCATAATACTGGAAGTCAATTGATGCTCCCGTTTGTACTTTGTTTGTTGCGCTAACGAGCAGTGCCTCCGGACATGCTTCAACATTAAAAGTAATACAAAGTTTTGGGAAATTTTGAAAGTTGGGTGCATAGTGAATCTTTACAATTTTGATTTATTTGGATGCCCCTGTGGATGAATTATAAGCACTAGAAAATTTAGCCCCTAAAACACTTCTGCTTTCGAGAAAAATTGAATATAAAAATTTACAGGTGCTCCCGGTAAATTTGGATAAATTTCAAATAGCGGCTACGGTCGTACAATGGTAGCGGCGACCATGAAAATCTCAGAAATCAATGTGTACTTGTGATATATAATTTCCAAACGGGAATAGCTAATCGGTCGATTTTAGTCAAGAAACATTTTTTTATATGTGTGTGTGTGTGTATTTGGTTTTTACAGACGTGTATCAATCAGATATGATTATTTACGTCTGGGGACCGACCTTTAAACGTCACCATCCGAAAGACGTGACTCAGTTTCGAACCTGCGTCCTCGGCTGAATCAGTTTGTAACTTCCACTGTTAGCTGGATTACAGGCGCACGCCACAACGCCTAGTTATACCTTAATTAATATTTTGACCTTGAGAGGGAGCTATACAACATAAAGAGTTTATTATTTACAATTGCATAACTTTAGACTCGATTTCAACCGCGACAACGATCACTAAATATTGTAGAATCGCACATGCTTCCAATTATGTTCAATTGAACCAAATTCATGACCCCATACCAAAACTTTTTATTACCTTTAAGAAGATGTTTTAAACAACGAATGGGAGAGACGATGATAAGTAAGAAGAAAGATAAAGAGGGAGGGGAGAAACAAAAAGTAAGATAGGAAGGGAGATAAACAATGATGTGGACATTCATCGAGGTCCGTTCAGAAGTGATTTTACATGTACATTTGGATCATTTATGCATTTCCTTGGGATCACCGCAAACTATGTTCTTTAACAAACTATTTCAAACAAACATATTAAAAATGCAAATACATTGCTTACAATAAAAGGTGCGAAATATTAACGTAGCATCGAAACACTACAAGGTGGTCGCTTGCAGACATGAAAACCGGGGATACCGCTTCACAGGGAGCGGATGCCCTCCATCTTTTTTTTTTTTGGTGGGGGGGGGGGGGGTATTCTTTCCAGCAAGTATAAACCAAAACTCTAGACCATTTTTAGTAACATTATTGATACAATAAACATCAGAAGGTATTAATACTGAACCCTGTGCACAAATTGCCATAGGGACATTGACTGCCATTAAAATATGTTAACCAAGCCTCATTTAGAGATATTTGTAAAGTGATTTGCGACGCCAAATTAGAGATGATAATGGGATGCTTGGCGTTGGTCCGGGGGCGTCAATTAAGGTACATCAAAGAGCGGGTGATTAGCCATAAGTGTGCGGTTAATAGCTTAGCAGTGCACTTGGACCTCGTTCAATGTTTGGAGATACAGGTCAACATTCAGGACTACTTTACATATCTTCTTCTCTGGGGGAAATGGGCTCGTCGTGTATACAAGAACAAACACACTGAAAAAAAACGTGGCCACCATTAGGGGTGATTACTAATTAATAATAATATGCAGTTCTTGTATAGCGCATATCACATTATGATATAAGGTCTCTAAGCGCTTCAAAAGGACCTGTAAATTATTACCCCGGCTTATGATAATAATAATATATAATACTCAGTTTTTAACTTGGAGATTATAACCCCTGCTTTTGCTGTGCGTACATTGCGGCGCTCTAGCATTTCAAAGAATTAATTCCTGCCAGGTACCCATTTACATCACCTGGGTTGAGTGTGGCAAATGTAGATCAATGTCTTGTCAAACACATTAGTGCCGCGGCGGGATCGGAACCTTGTGGTTCACAGTTCGGAGACCTGTCCACTATACTACAACACCTCTGTGCGTCCTACCAACTATTGTGCAATTGGATGTCTAACTCGGGTGGTTCTTTGCTCGGTTTGTAGTAAAATGCGAGCGTGATTTGGCAAAAAATTACCCAAGTTGAGCATAAATTCGCCCATATTTGTTTGGATAGATATTTGCCCTCTTTTCTTTAGTAAATTCCTACCCATTTTGTTTATTCAGAACGGTAACATGAGAGGCTGTCATTAAAACTCTGTTCCTCGAGGTGATACCCAGCCTAAAAGAAACAGGGTTGTATTTTTGTCAATTGTTTTCATATTAGGAAAAAGGGGGCAAAAGGGGAGTAAGGTCTTCAGAGCAACAAGTGTTTTTAAAATAAGTGCCATATTGAACTGTATCGTAGAGGGGGTTAGACATTCTTGTTCTCGTTGCTATCTCATATGTGTCCGACTTGTTTTCTATTTCCATACCCCTAAACTACTAGGAATGAACAATATGTGTGCCTCGTTGCTCCCGGCTCAGGGATCATCTTTCATCTATGAATACGTATGTAGAGGGGAAAGTGATCCTTTCAAGCATGCGCACTGCGCTTCTGTTCTCTCTTTGGAAAACAAATTGGGGGAAACTTGAGCTAGCTGGGGTTGATAAAATTACGATACCTATGTTGAACTTGTTGAAGTGAACTCGTGACGATGATAATAACCAAAAGAATAAGTATTCAATCATTCAATCAATATTTAAAGCCAATAGTCATGATTGTCATAAAATGACCATTGCATTCAAATTAACGCAAATGATTACAAACTCTTGCGTTTAAATGGACTAATCAGATATACGGAATCTTCTAGAATTGGATTAATTGGAAATCTTGATCCGACAGCGAATACACTTGCAAATTAGTCTCAAATCAAATTGCTTGCGATGCACATTCTTATTAATAGTTTGTTTTTAGGGTAATCTCAATTCGTATGGTGCCGAAAGGACACACAAATATCACTATATGATTATGTCAAAACACCAACTGATCAAGGAGTTACTATCTAGTAACTCCTTGAACTGACACAAGTATGAATTTGTTTTCTTGCCATAATATTCTCGACAAATATTTTATTCCAACAATGTGTCCGAAGTTTTTTTCTACAATGTCAACATGCTGAGAGCATAAATATTCCAATTGGGCAATTTCTATTATCTATCTTTAATGTAAACATCGGAGATGTTTGTTTCTAATAATAATGAGCTTAAAGCTGGAATTGACACCTTGATAGGAATTCATAGACTTCTTTCGAAAGTTTAAAGAAGACTTATAAACTTATCTTCGTCTTGAAGGACACTGTTTGTTAGAAATGGATGGTTCACACATTTTTTTTTTCAAGTCCAAGAGCTTCTGGTTCACAAATCCTACTTACATTACCATTGCATCTAATTTATGTTAATTATGCATTCAATATGTTTATTTAATTTCGTTTATTATCTGTATAAAACTATATACACTTAAAATATTGTATCCAACCATATTATGTTCATGAAAATGTATGATGAAAAAAAGAAAAAAGATGCTGAAACCAATGAATCGAATCGAATCGAATAAAATCAAATTACTTTATTCACCACTATACCATTATCAGGACTATTACAAAAACACTTTCGGAATCATTACACTCTGTTAATTCTGACTTTAAAATCATAATTACATAAATAGCGACAGGCCCTGAAACATGCAGTTTCCGACTTTTAAAATGGAGGAGAATACTGCATCACTAAAAATGTCACTATACAGTCACCGCCCCCCCCCCCCCCCCCCCATTGCAAAAATGGGGCCCACCCACAGCAACGGGCACCAAGTATTAATAAGAAATAAGTGTACAAAAAGGTACGTGTTAAGCCCTGTCTAAACTGTGATGAAGTTCTGGTGTAAAGCACTGTCTAAAACGCTGATGAAAAGGCTGGTCCTGTATTTGTCAATTTCAGGTCCACTTCAAACCAAAGATTGCCCGAGATCCTTTGGAACTCTACCCTAAGTAAGACTGATGTTGACGTCTTTAAAGGTTCGGGAAGGAAACGAGCGTCGTTATTTAGTTTTGATTAACCCATTTACTGCCTGGCAATGACAGGACGCAGTGTTAAAGGGCATGTCACACGTCCACAATAACCATGACAAAAAATATAAATATATCCAACAAATCAGTATTATGCTGAACGTTTCCTGGATAGCTGTGTTTCCCATCGATTGATGCTAGCATGTCTTCAGCTCGGAGGTGTCTGACAGAATGGAATATCCTTTCAACATTGATTTATCCTTATTTATTTATCGTTATTTCTTTGTTTATTTGAAAAGGTCGACTGGTTGGAATACTGCCCATGCAGTGTAGTAGAGTGTGAGTACAGAGAAGCGCAGATTCGTAAAATAATCGAGTCGCTAGGGTAATAATATCATAAGTGATTTGGTTGGTTACGTTGTAACTGGTAAAGCGCTTTATAAGAAACATTTTTATTATTTATTGGTGATATGTAACCGGGTCTTGAAGTCTGGCAGGGGCTACGCATGGCACCCAGTGAGTTAAGTGAAGTTTTTTGAGAAGGAAAAGAGTACAATAGGTCTGTAAGGTTGAACTTCGATAGAGGGGACAGAATGACAATAGGAAGGAAAGAAATGAAAACTCTACCATCTTTGTTCCCGTTTGACTTGCAAAAACATCCCGAGGCTCAGATTAGTATGGCAGGCAATTTCTATAGCACCTATTTTTGCATTGTTTGTCTCTCTCCCCTCTTTTTTTCTCCTCGGGTATACCTCCCTTTCTGGTTTTGTTATTTCTTTCTTCATTTGGATGTGGTGTTTGAAAGGCTGTCGCGTGCGCAGTGTCGCATCAAGTGCGGTTGACTCGCTCGCTACCTATTCACGAGAACTTAAAACTCCCTCGTATTTAATCTGACTGGTGAATTCTTAAATACCCTTTTCAATCATAAATCGTAGAACCTGTCGTAGAGATTCTGATGGGAAACTTTGGGCTGGCTGCCTGATATAGCAACAGTGATCACTGTCCCGTTCAGCATCGATAACTCGCTTGGTAGCTATTCATTGGGAATCTAAACCTCCTGCATATTTATCAGACGCGTGTATTCTTAAAAAGCCAACCTGTCAAAGAGATTCTGCTGGGCTCTCTCAAAATCATTGGCTGATAAAGCTACCTGTCCCATCATGTATAGCTTTGGTAGCTATTCACATGAAGTTAAAACTTCCTCTTGTCCATAACACTGGTTCGCTCCTAAATCCCCCTTTTCAGTTAAATATTATAGAACCTGTCAAAGGGGTTCCTATGGGTAGTCCCAAATAATTTGCCTGGCATAGCAACAGTTGGCATTGGCATAATAACCTCTTTTACGATTGGATAAAAAGATAAGAGTCAAGGTTTCAAGGTTTCTTTTATTTTCCACATAATCAATGGACATGGAATATAATTAAACAAATTCAATAGCATAATATTAAACAAAAGATGCGATAAATAATTATACAGATTCAATAACATAATAATAATAATATTAAACAAAAGATGCGACAAATAATTATACAACTATTCAAATAAGTCATTTAAGATTCAAGCTGATATGTACACTTACGTTTAACCTGTATCATCTTTATATAAGTCATTTTAAGACAATCCCAACTACTTTCGAAAAATCATCTCAAGGGCAATTTCAATACCCTTCTGTATCCCATGTCAATCATGTTCAGATTACATAATACGCCATTGTCATGTTCGTACATTACAATAGGTGACGCACAAGGCTATTGAAATTGATTTTTCGAAAATAGTTGTGATCGTGTTTTATGCTTTTAAACGTCGTTTTATTCTTACCCGTTGTTCCTGTGATTGCTGCAAGTCCTTTTACATTAAACCGGTCACATATTTACAAGAATATACCTGTGTCGTTTTCAAGATTATCAAGGGTATAGTTTATTGATAATAAAATTGCCTCTTTTGATTTAACACATTTGTATTCATTACCTTCAGATGTCAATATTAACTACCAAAGAGTTTGTATGTGTATACATTTAAAGAAAACATTGACAAGATCATCCATAGGCATATGATATACTTTTGTGTCACGGTAAATCAGGAGTTCAAAGTGTTCATGGGGACTTTACAAAGCTTAGTCACACGTGTTTAGATTACATATGATATTTATAACAAAATAAGCAAGCTTGATGATATAGTTCATATGTTATGTAAACGGTTAAAATAGATACACGACGTCACATTTTGTGAATTTCTTACGTGGGGCTCCGGATTCGTGTACCCTTGCCCCCTCCTCCTCCCCCGCCCGTCCAGAGGCCATGTGTATGGAGGGCCCAACGTAATGGCGGTTCCGATGAATAGGTGTACTCAGACATAAAAACAAACATCATAGGGCGTCGCTACCAGTACCACCATAGTCACCTCCAGCCAAGCAGTCACAGACCGTCTGAATGAGGGAGAATAGGGCGAACGATGGGGAGTAGTGGAGAGAGAGGAGGAGGAAAAGGAAGAGAAAGATAACAGGAGAACAGAAAAGAAGAGAGGGGAACGGACTAATTGATAAAGAAAGGGAGAAAGAAACGACTGAGGGTAGTAAGACTAAAAGAGAGAGAAAGAGAAAGGAGGAGAGTGATAAGGAGACAATGGAAATACAAAAGAATGGGAGGAAAGAAAGAAGGTAAGAACTAATTGATAAGAGAGAGGGATAGAATGGAGAGAGAGAGACGGAAAGGGAGAGATGGGCGTAACGGAGAGGGAGAGTTGGCGATGACAAAATGGAAATAGATAGATAGATAGGCATGCGGATCTATAAATGGGTAGAAAGAGATGGAGAAGAACAGGATACAGATAGACAGACAGATAGATAGCTAGATAAATAGGTATAGAGTGGGAGGCAGTACGGGAAACTTAAGATGGTTAAAGATGCTTTCGGTTTATCCTATAAATTTCAAACAAATTTAGCTCACTTTGAGATACACGTAGTTAATATTCAGTCGATCACACACAAGAGGGGTTTTAAATGAGTGAACAATTTTTAACCATAGTTATATTACTGTAGAAAGGAAGAGGGGAAGTGCAATTTCAATGGAACAAATAATCACCACATGACAACAGAAAGTATGATAGAGTAGTGCCAATGTGAGTGGATATTTATGAACACATTTAATTCGAAACTCACTGAAATGATTGGAAATCTATCAAATAATATCATCTGTTAGAATATTCGACCGCCACAAGTTTTGAGGGGAATTAAAGATGAATGGCTTGACAAATATGACTAAAGATTAGTCAGTAATGAGGGGACTAGGGTTTACAAAAGAAAATATAATTAATAAATGGTTGCCTGAACATATACATATCCCCTGAACCTTGAACGTGTGTAACGGCTCTTTTGTATATTATTCAGGGTCTTCCTTTATTCATACGGCTCACGTGTCTTTCACGAACTACACAGTGTCTCAGAAAAAGAAGGCGCTTGAAAATAATTCGTTTTTGTATTAGATGGCGTACAACACTTTGAAATATTGCCATTACGGAATAACCTCGGTTTTCGCACCTGAAATACCCCAGTTGCATAGAATGCCCGTACTATTGCTAAACCTGTCTTGTATTTGCAAGTCTACCGAATAGTAGTAAACGGAGTAGTAGTAGTAGTAGTAGTAGTAGTAATAGTAGTAGTAGTAGTAGTACATGTAGTAGTAGTAGTAGTAGTAGTAGTAGTAGTAGTAGTAGTAGTAGTAGTAGTAGTAGTAGAAGTAGTAGTAGTAGTAGTAGCAGTAGTAGTAGTAGAGGTAATAGTAATAGAACCATCATTGTTTTTATTACCATTAATATTATTAATGATGTTATCATTACGTTCCAAGGGGAAATTGTCTTGAGAAACATGTCTGACGGGAGTTATACTGTCTATGCTAGTTGTTCGGAGTGGAGGCAATACTGAACTCATATTACATTGCTACTCATTGTTATCTAATTCTTATCAAGTTCGAAAAGTTTGGGCTATATGGTGTGATGTTTATTCATTGTTCAATACAATTTAAAAGACAATGAAGGCATTACAAACAATATGATAGTAATAACGGTTAAAATTTACAACCAATGCCTAAAGATTTGAAGTGCTGATACAGAGATTTTCCTAATTAGTTGTTGTTAATTAGCCCCCCCCCCCCCCCCCCCCACCAAAAAATGTATCAGATTAAAAAAACAGAATGTGGCAATAAAAAGGACATTAGTTAGATTGCTCAAAGTTATTGTACTATTGAAGGCATGCTCTTTTTTCATGAGGCACCCTGGCGTTGGAACTAACTTTGAATACCTGAACGAATGTCTTTGTCCGGCTCGCGTGCCTTGTATTTCAAGGTACGAAATTACGATTCCGGGAGAGGATTTCATCTTGAATCATTAATTTGATTTCGATCATAATTAAAGTATGCTTTATAGATATATAATAACTGCATATTCGTGCACTGTCTTACAGTTATTTGATTCTTCTCCCCATCGGTTCATTATTATGATACCACCTCCTCAATCTTTCTTGTAAGCTGTTATTTCGTTTGCCTTCAAACATTTTTCGATGCTGTAATTATTTTCATGGTTTTTAATTGATACAAAGCGACGCTATAGTGGAGATTACAAAACCTGTATTGACGTTTAGCAGAGAAGTAGTGCTATGAACGCTTTACTTGCCTGATTTGTATCAAAATCAATCTTAGTGGGTGTTTGATCATATAAGCTTAAAGATAACGCGAGAAGGTGATATTATAGTGGATTTAATTAACCCACATATATTTATGATAGTAATCACATGTGATTCATTTATAACGGTCATATCTACTCAGCAGTCAAGGCTGACTAGTGGATTCGGTAAAACGTTTCCACAATACCTAAAAGAAATGACAAAATACAACAATTATTCTGGTTTACTTAAGGAATGTCAGCACGCTCAGATACCGTTTGAAGCAGGACACGGATCCCTTGTCCCCCTTGCATTAAACTGCGGAAGATATATAATAACATCACGCTGATAAGCGACTTGTTGAAGCCACTAAATTTGCAAATTAACTGTAATTAACTCGTTCATATCACAATGAATACGGATCAGACTGTCTCTAATGACGAAGAATATATGTATGCGTGTGTGGGTGGGTGCAGGCGCGTACGCAGGGGGGGGGGGGTTGGGGGGTTAACCCCCCCTTTGGTATTTTTATGTGTATAAACCCCCCCCCCCCCCCCAATCCCCCCTAAAACCCCCCCCCCCCCCCCCCCCCCCCCCCCCCCCCCCCCCCCCCCCCTTTTGGATTTTTTTTTTTTTTTTTTTTTTTTTTTTAATTATAAAAAAAAAAAAAAAAAAAAAAAAAAAAAATTACCCCTATGACTGACCAAACAGGTGACCCTACCCCCCCCCCCAGCGGAGCAAAATGTCAAATTTTCAAATTTCGAGGTCAAAAAAAAAAAAAAAGGTGTCCGCTTACACCCCCCCCCCCCCCCCCCCCCCCCCCCCCCCCCCCCCGCTTATTCAGCGGTGGGCTGAGGCTGAGTCGTTACGAAATTTTCGGCCCGATTTATAAATGTTAAAACCCCCCCCTTGAAAAAATCCTGCGTACGCGCCTGGGTGGGTGGGTGTATGCGCGTGTGTGTTTGTACGTGTGCGTGCGTGGTGGTGCGTGTGTGTGGGTGTGGGTTTATGTATGTATATCATTAATTGATCTACGTGATGTCCATTTGAACTTATGACCTAAACATATGCAGTAGACTTACATTTATCCTTTATTTTTGTATCTTTCACGATAATTATCTTCCTATTAACTCCAGATTGGATGTGAATAGATATCGTAAAAAAGAGAGAAAAATACATAGAAAACAAAATAATGCAGAAGAAAATTGTACTTTTGTATTTAAATCCTGTGATTGATGAGGTAATTTGGATTTTGAGAAATGTTAATCTAAGATAAGGATTGAATAACAGAACGTTTCCTTTAGATTTGGACCACCTAACACAAATCTTCCTTCTGGGCTTGTTACCCTTTTAAGTCTAAAGCTTTCCATCGCGTAAGATTATTATACCACATAATAAGTGTTTCTACTTTCTAGACGAAAAGTGTAATCTTTCGGCAATCAAATCGTTCAAAATAGCAACAAAAATTACAGTTTTTCTTATCTTGAAATTGAATCGCAAAGCAACACGCGTCAATCTTAAATCGAAAGAGAACTCGGGGACAGACTCATGGGCTATAAAAAGCGAAGCAGACCTGCGTAGCTAGGGCTATTGTTCCAGACTCTGCTCGGTACAATGTAGCGAACGGTAAGTTTTCTTAAGATTGTTATCGGAGTCACCCTATGATAACACTCCTGAAGGTGAAGTTTTGAGACTTATAATGCGGTTTATAATAGTCCAAACCACACATTGAATACGAGTTTCATTTTTTCATAATGAGTGCAATTTGATATTCAATATAGTCTTTAGACGGGAAATAGGCATGGCAAGTATTATTACCCGATGATTTCTGGTCGCTCCAGACAATACTGCCCAAACGTCAACCTGATTTACCTAAAGTAAATTAACATATTTCATATCAATCCAAATAATTTGGCGAGAACATTACAGAGATTAATTGTGGGTGTGTTTCTTAGTACAAACCAATGGAATTGGCAATTGGCATTTTTATTAATTTATTTCACTTCAACTTTGTCCAAGGAATGGTGCATTCAATGCAACCTAAATACAAAATATGTTTTTCTGCAACCTTGCCCAATATGATAACGAACATATGTGTAGATGAGTGCAATCTTGGAATAATACAAAGATGTAGGCACAAGCGGATGAATTAGCGTAAAAGAAGACGAAGAAAGTAGGCCCTATTCAATTTTATGAGCATGCAAATGCCTTTCATGTATATATTTGTTATTGTGACGTAGTAGATCGTGAAGAAGCTGATTATACTAAAGGATTTACAGTTACCAAGAGCCCACTTTTTTGTATTAAGTTAAATGATTTACATCATTTCTTGTGGTGGTGGTGGTGGTGGTGGTTGGGGTGGTAGGGGGTTAATGACACGATATAGACCATGTAACCATAAAAAATATGAGATGAAATTACCCTGTTTGATTAGGTTAGATAATCATTACAAGTGATGATCAGATAGCATGCGCAGGATACTACTGTTAATCCATCATCCGTGTCTTAATGGAGAGAAGGGCACGGACTATCCGCTGTACGTTGATGTAACAGGCGAAATGCTTAATCTATGTAGAAGATGGTTATAATGAAAACTTTAAAAGTAAAGAAGTGTTTGTGTTTCTATTGGCACTCCATCTTCTTTCCCATACTCTCTTTTTTATTCCCTCTCTCCCTCTCTCTCTCTTTCTCTCTTTGTTGTTCTCTCTCTCTCTCTCATTGTTTGCCGTTCACTATCTTTGTCGTTATATATCTATCTATCTATCGTGCTCACTCTCTATTTGTGGGTCTCTCCATGGTCCCTCTTTCTCTCTCTCTCTCTCTCTCTCTCTCTTTCTCCAACGTCTGTTTATGTTCGTCTCTATCCCCCTCTCTGCTTTCCCTCTCCCTCTCTCCAGTGGTGTATTTTGAAGAGAACTGCGCATAAACACTGTGTTGGCCATTCTAAAGAAGTGCATTTGTATGGAGGGAGATCTCCTTTCACAGTTTATTTATACCTCCTCTATCTCTACCACCCCCCCCCCCTCTCTCTCTCTCTCTCTCTCTCTTCCTCCCTCTTTCTCTCTCTCTCTCTCTTTCTATCTCTCTCTCTCTCTATCTCTCTCTCTCTTTCTATCTCTCTCTCAGTTTCTCTCCCTCCCTTTATGTCCTATCTTTCGTTATGTTCCTCTATCTCTCTCTCTCTCTCTCCCTCTTTGTCTTATCTTTCTTTCTTTTCATCTTCTCTCCTTCCCTTCATTCATCGCCTACCAATATAAATCGATCACTGCGAGCTATATCAATTGTGTAAGACCAGAAAGCCACACAAAACAACAAGTTAACAAAAGGGCCCCTCTAGACTTTTGATCCTTATCTTCCTCAACTCTCATCATCCAGAAAAAATTGGAAAAGAAAAAAATGGCAAAACAACTAAATCAACTAGAGGCGAAACGTTCCCCTTTTTTCTTCCACCTTATTTCCTTCCATTCTTTGATTCGTTTTGTCATGAACTTGCCCGTGAAGCTATTGTTTGGAGAGGCTTTCAAAGGCATGGTACGCGTGGTTGTTTGTATTGCACAAACAATAGGCACACGCCAACGGGACACCTTAAATGGAACTATGAAAATAGCTCGAGTAGAGACATTATTGATTAAGATATGAGTGCGTTTCCATTGCTATATAATCCTGATAATAAAATCATTATATGGTGTGGTGATTATTCGCTTCTACAGCAAACTCGATTGGGAATTTGTTTATTTCCTGTCGTTTATTTAGGTAGATTCAATTAGATTCTATCGTTAATAATCTGACCTATGTTATGGAATCGGATATATTTGCTCATTCGTTACTCAGCAACCTTATGATCTAAAACTAATAGATCAAAATATATCATATTGCAAAGACCAGGGTCCCATAATCATGATTAGGAATCACTGATTACAGATTCAAACGGCGACGTTTAATCAGGTCTTTCAGTATCGTTAACTTGTTCTGAATTGTATTCATTCTTTTCCAACTTACTTTGTTGGAAGTAGCTGTACAACAAACGTATACAGTCCTAACAAAGTGAATTAGTTTTAATAAAAAGTTCTAACCAGTGGAAACAGGTTGTACTATGACCTTCGAACTCGTAAAGATAGCTGAGGTGATGCAATAAAAGAAAAAAAAGAAAATAATCTGTCCCTGCTTTTGAAACGTAACACATACAAGATCAAAGACCATGAATATTTTCTCTCTCTCTCTCTCCCCCCCATCTCTCTCTCTCTCTCCCTTCCGTTCCCCTCTCTCTCTCTCTCTCTCTCTTCCCCCTCTCTCGCCCTTTCTTTCCCTCTTCTTCCCCTCCCTCTCGCCGGTTCCCTCCACATTTGACTCGATTTCCTTCTCTCGCTGGCTTTGTATCTCAAGGTATACATATATAACGAATAATATTTCGTTCCTGTTTGTTACTACTCGTAATATTCAATTTGTTTTACCTTTCTCCCTCTTGCCCTCCGTCTGTCTTTCTCTATCTCTATATATCTCTCTTCTCTATTTTCTCTTCTCTTCTGCGCCATATTCTCGGTCGATTGTCCCGCGTTTCCACCTTATCTCCACATGAACATCATTCCTCTTCTTCTGCCCACCTTCTCCTTTTCTTTCCCCCTACTACGCGAAAGTTTACCAACTTTTGCGTTCACTACAGAGCTCAATTAAGTTTTTTTTTAATTGGCGAATAAATATAACGATTAAAATAATGTAGGTATTATCATCGTCAGGATTTGACTGTATTATATTCTCCTAGTCAAATACAAAAACAGTACTTACTTCATACAAATGTATTCAACTGTCCTAATATCACCGTTAATATGTTTGGGAGCTTTTGGTTGCTTCTTGTGTGGGACCATTGCCAAACAGAAAGAGCGAATACTTCAATACACAAAAATGTTGTACGTGTCCAAAGGTTAAGTTGTCTAGAATTCATGTTGCCTGTACGAACATTATTGGAAGATCCTAGTGTTGTATGAATTTGTATATATTTGTTATAAATGGAGGTGTAGTGGTTCATTCACTCGTCTCTCAATCCAAGGATTAAGGGATCGAATCCCAGCCCCAGCACTATAACATCTTTTGGCAAGATACCATACCACATTTGTCACAACCCATTCAGGTGTTAATGGATCTTAAGTTTCAAGGTGTTAACAATCTTAAGTTTCTTACAGCAAATAAGCGTGATAAGAAATACTTCACTTTGAAAGATTATTGTTTTATTTGATATGTAAATCTAGTCATTTGATTTCATTACAAATAACATATTTTCATCTTATAAAGAAGGTCTTCTCGATCCTGTTTGCATGTTTCTTTCTCCATTTGGTATAAGAGCTTTACATTGTTGATTGTATCGGTTTAATTTTATATTTTGTTCCTTGTATTGATAGGTCTAGTAGGGTTAAAATCTGCGACCCCTTACCATCCACAGTAGACGGCGATGAATCACACTTTCCCATTAAACATAATTATCATGGCATACTACGAATTAACATCCATATTGAGGTCCATATTTCAACTTATCGTTGAATACACATAAAGTGACATACAGAATATAACTACAGCCCGTAGCATGGAATTTGAATAAACAAAGGATGGTCTGACGTACTAAGAAAATATGCGCGCCATTTTCTCCAATCCAAACAATAATGTTTATGCTATAAAGATGAATAGATGCGCTAGAAATGTTATTAGAGAACAAACACACAATTGACGCTTCAAAAGGACACCAGGTCTTTGTTTGAGAATAAGAGAACACACTGGGTGTCGATTTGTCATCCAAGAAAAGGGTTGTCTGTAATTCTTTCACTTTAGTTTAAGCAGAAATGTATATTTTAAATCGTTCAGTCAATATTCTATATTACTAGAAAGAGATATATGCTCGGGGAAAAAAATGTTTTTCCGTTTATTAGCTCTTCAATTATCATCAAGTCGTTCGTTGTCCTGAAGTTTGCTCAATCTGTGCTTCCTTTCGTTATATGCGTCTGTCCTGAATTTAATATCACGACTTATTTTAATAAAATGTAATTATTTGTTTATTACCATGATGACATTTAAACTTTCGAATAGTTTAGGATTGCAATGGATACGGGTTGAAAATGAGAATCTTACCTCTTTTTTTTTTCTTCTTCAGACAAATCTATCTGAAAATTTAAAGGCAAATTTGAAAACATAGTATTAGCAAAGCATTTACTCGTACAAAAAAACCTTTCCCAATTCTAGTAAACACGTAAGTTTGTTTAATCTCACTTTTATTTTTTGGTGGTGTTTCGGGGGTTTGTTTGATCATTCTTATTATCCGTTTGTTTGGTGATTTCTCTAAGGGGTGCAGGAAAATATTGATGAGTTGCCATTCAAAGGTCTTATAGCCGTCGTGAACGAATATGTCATAGATATCCTTGTTCATCATAATAACAATGAGTTATCATACTTGCAGGTATTCATTGACTTCGATCAGGCCCATTACGTTAGCCAAGTAACCGATCCCCCATTCACACATTACACTAGTTTTTGTTTGCCACGCGGATGATTCAAGCCCGATCAAAACTATATATTTAAAACTTAATATTCTCGGTTGGCTGAGATTGTAATTTATCTCGATAGACTCGTCAAAGTCGACTGATTTCTCTGAAATCATCTATTTTTAAAGCTCGATTCGGATTAATCCTTTGAAGAGACGTCGCGGTTTGGAAGGAGACGGAAGCGGGTTAATCAAATGGGCAACAATGAGGACATAATAAGAGATGCGCGTGCCGTTACGCTCTGTTCCCTACCAATGAACATTCAATGTCTAATATTAAGTTCATCCCTGATTTGCTCTTCATTGTCACCGTAATGTACTATTCCACGGCTCATCCACAATTCATTTTGTGTATATCCAAAGTGAAAGAAGTGGAACACCAATACTATCATTGCCTCTGATTTAGCTTCTTGGCGCACCCCGTAATTTTGTAATTTGTGTTTGTAAAATGAACCCACCGTAAGATTGATGTTATTATTGTAAGTGTAAATTGCAATGTGTGATATTGATTAAGTTTAAGTAAGAACTGGATAAATAAGCGCAAGCTGCAAAACCTAATAATTTGCTTTTGTAAACATGTAGAGTTCATGGTCATCGCCAATCTATATCTACAATAGCTCCAAATTACCCGTAATTTGATTTTGACATCATCTTTTTAACTTTCCTTGTTGGAAGTGATTTATCTTCAACATACAAGTATTCCCAGTTGGTTTGATACCAAGTTATATCGGTCCTTTTACTCAACATGTTATGATAACAGAAGAGGTAAATTCATAAATCACTTGTTAATATTAACTGAAGACTACTTGACTTTACATGAACTATTTCTACGACTAATTAGATAAAAATGGCCACTACTTCTCATACCAATACTTCTTTTGCTGCTACTATAGTTCTTCCCTCTTCTTTTATAAATATTATTACTACAAACTACTACTAATAATAATGAAGATGATAATAATAATAATAATAATTATATACCTCACTTAAGAAATCCAGCCATCTGATTGGTCGAATTGCATTCATAAACTTCAACTGTTCCTGTAAAATTCTCGGTAACCATGCTTAAAACATTTCAATATTTTTAATAACCATGGTTATTAAAAATAGTTGGTCAGCCTCCATGGTTACCCCATAGGTTTACATGTTAAAAAATGGTTTGAGCGATGGAGTATACCGTATGTGTGCGAAGGATTGGTCGGTAATTTCAATACAATTGAATCTCGATCGATCTTACCGACAATTTTATCTTGCATTGTTGACATGAAGACGAAAATAAACTTTCAAAAACAAAAAAACAACATCTGCCGATAGATCTTGATCTAAGTTCGTGCCAATATGCATTGCAAAAGTAAAAGAAGAGTCCGTATAATTTTTTTTATGGAGCTTTTGCGAAGCATTCATCACACGCGAAGCCGGTTTCAATCCATCTAATGTATATATTGTACAAAACTGCCAAGCATGTTAACATCGCGCGATGGCCGAGAGGTCTGAGGCGCTGACTTTAGATACATCACCTTTTGTACGCAAGAGTTCGAATCTCATCTTCGACAAAAAAAAAAAGTATTTTTTATTTTTTATTTTTTAGTCTATTTTTTTTCGGCATATAAAAGTATTAATGACTGCTTTAATATTCGAGAAATAGTTGTTTTTATACGCTCTCGGGAAGGTTACAATTGGGCTATTCCCCTCGGCACGCCTCGGGTAATAGCACAATTCTAACCTTCCCTTGAGCGTAATAAAACAACTATTTCTCTCAAAGCAGTCATTAATACTATATTATAATAATAATAATAGTAATAATGATAATAATAATAATAATAATAACAATAACAACAAATAATAATAATAATAATAATAATAATATGACTACTACTACTACTTCTGCTGCTATTACTAGTTCTTCCCTCTTCCTTTACTAATATTATAATTACAAATATTACTACTAATAGTAATACTAATGATAGTAATAATAATAATAATAATGAAGATGATAATAATAATTATGATAATGAATATGATGATGATAATAATAATAATAATAACAATAATACTTCTACTACTACTACTACTACTACTACTCCTACTTCTTGTTCTTCTTTTTCTTCTTCTGCTACCACTACTCCTACTACTAATAATGATAATTATATTGCTATTAATACCACTACTCACGCTGCTGCAGATGCTGCTTCTACTATTAATAATAATATGTCTTCTACTATTATTTTGACTTTTTATCCAACTTGGAAGTTTTGCTAATCTGAGTTGAATAGTACCTATTTATACTAAGCTCTCGACACTACCCCCCCCCCCCCCTCCCCAATCAAACAAAAAATGTACTTTTTAATGATATATGTTCAGTAGTAATTTCAGTTGGTGCTTCTAGCCATTTTCGTTTTCTCTCGCTTTATATTTTCTTTGTTAATGTCGTACATCAAATGCGTTTACATCCCTCCCATGGAGAAATGCTCTACAAAGGAACAGACAAGAAGAACCATCATAAGCAGAGGAGTAGTAAAGCTTTCCAAATGTCTTATCAACTACCTACACAAGGACAGATCAATTGAAGATATTGTATCATCACTGTTATCTACACAATTGGGACGTAATTGTTTATTTGGTCCATTATGTATCTACTACAAGACATGGCATAAACAAGATATTTTAAGACTTGTCTTTATTCATCAAAACGCGTGCGACGCAAACAGACCGCCACATTCTGGGCCAGAAATGTCAAAGTAAGGATTATCATTGTCAAAACTCTGAGTTAAAAACGACTACAGCGATGATAAATGTTAAAAATAAGCGTGTGACATTAATCACCTGCCACGAGGGTGAAAGTGTATGCCTATATCATGAGCAGTCGGATATTAAGATGTTTTGTTTAAACTCAGCCAGATTTTCACCCGTATTTGTCAAACGTTTATTGTTATTATTATTACATGTATGTGCAACATTCACAAGTCGCCTTTTTTTTTTTTGGGGGGGGGGGGATACCAGGATTTTGTTGATATAGGGCAATACCAAGTTGCATTCAAGATGATAGTACTTGAACAGATATGATATTCATGATGTAGGTGCCTACAGGAAACAGGCCACATCCAATACAGATTTATGGAGGACACAACCACTCCTTGCACCCCTCACCCTCTTCTTTAATTTGGATGGGCATTAGGGTGTGTCTTTTCAAACATTTACGAAGTGAATGAGCAGCAACAAATAACGATAATCTACATATATTTTGTTTAATTTTTAAGGGGGACTTGGCCGATTTATTTCCCGAATACTACACCACTCTTAGGGGTATCCTGTATCGGAACCTTACCTCCCAACGTATAGGGGCTAAATACCTACTGACAGAACAATGCAATAAAATAAATAGAGCAAGTGGTATAAGCTAGATTGGAGTAGTAAACGAGGCTCTATGTGAAGGGTAGGCCAAAATTATAGTCAAAAGTTTACCACCGAACCGTGATATCACGCCTGAGATGCACACAATAACCAATTAGACCATGAGTATTTTACACACGAGCTCTGAGCGTAGGCGGGCAACATGAGTACCTGGCGCCGGTAAGTCTAGGCTAGACTCGCCTAGGCCGAAGGTTCTTCACTTCATTGCTCTTATTCGCGCGCTAGACACTTCACAAACTTTTATTATCCACCTTGCCTCGACTCAACAAAAAAATGGGATATTGTCATGCCGTGGTTCTGCTGTATTTGTACGTTCCGGCTTTGTGTTCTGTTCTTAGGTTTCTTTGTTGTTGGTCGCGTGGCCCTGTCGAGATACCTGAATGGATCGTAGGGGAGAGAATACAGGTTCCCTGCCGAACCATTTAGCGTAAACTGACGCGACCAAGGTATTTGCTTCAAACTCAGACTAGTCTGCAAGCACAGTCTCTAATTTGAGATTCTACTACTATTCCTGAAGCCTTGAACAGAGTCTAGTTCTGTCAGTCTCTGTCCTGAGCAGTTTAAGTACGAAGCCTATGGAGTATGATGTAAGGTTAGCCTCAAAATACAGAAACTGTTACGCAAAACGAAGGGCACGGGTTTGTGCTCGCAAACTATTACTCAAAGGACATGAAGCTTTTACCTCAGACATACCTCCCAATCAGCCCGAAACATACCGATTCTAGCTCACCAGTACGGGTACATTTGGATCCTCCTCTTGTCTGTACTCTGGCATGAGTCATCGGTGTGACTGGATAGTAGTTGTAAGCCCCCAAACTCCAACTGTCAAATTCATATCGTAATAAGTTTTATTAGCTTATCTAAAGTTGTGTTTGACTACACCAGTATGCTATGACACGTTACTACCCGTCCCTCATATACCGAATAATTCGCTGAGTGAGGTCCGGGTTAGTTAGAACATTTCATTGTATGACTGAGAAAATGCTTTCTTTGGGTATCATGTTCAATCACTTCACACCTTACATATCAAATTATAAAGGTATTCGGTTGTCATAAATTGACATGTAGAAAAAATGGGAGACTTTGTGCTGATGTGACACTCATATTTCAATATGACGCCTCACATATTAAAGGGATCCGGTAACTTTGTCTCAGATTCTGAAACAAAATTCTGGATTTAGCTCATGATGCAATGATGATTATAAACCTTTAGGTCAGTCAGGAACCCCATGACTTTTACAAGCCGATCGCTTGTCTGATTATCAAGATATTTATGATTGGAATTACAAATTTTGAAAACCGTTCGCCTGACGGTTTTCATAATACTACAGTCTATTGGGGGAAAAGAGTACGGTTAAACCGGTCACTCAAAGATTTTTACTTTTTTGAGGCACTTCTTGATCATTTTGAAGCGTAATTTGTTTAGGGCTTCAATATTACACCAAAATCACAGACACTGATAGGGCCGTGTATCTCAGATTTAACATTGTTAAACGATCCCTTTAAATGGATCTTCTGGAGCAGCTATGGTGAGCGATATAAGAAACTTGAGAATTTGAAGTTTAAAGCTAATCTTGAGCTCTGGTATGTCGAGAGGAAATGGCTCTTCTATCTGTATACAATTTATTCCTTTTGAGCTGACTCGTCACCGTTGATCTTCCAAATGGTTTACAGACACACTACTCAAACCATCTATTGAGATCAAGGATCCTTTTTTTTTTAAGGGGACACAATTTCAAAATTGACTCTGACAATAATAATGACATGTGCTTATATAGCGCATAACACCTACTCTATCAGGAGTCTCTAAGCGCTCTACAATAATGCGGCATAATAACGCTGGCTTTAGCAGAGCTCTGCGTTAAATTTTCTTACGGTCCCTATTTACTTCACCTGGGTGGTGGGCAGCACAATGTGGATGAATTTCTAGCTGAAGGAAATTAGCGTCCTGGAGTGGGATTCGAACTCATGACCTTATGATTAAAATACGAGAGTCAGAATCACTACACCATGACGCCTCTACAGGTGGGGGAAAGGTTTTTAACATACATTTCGCGCACTAGGTTACACTTATATAACCAGGGAGGTGATAGAGATATCCCTGTACTAATGGAGGTGCCTATATCGTTGTTTGAAAATGGGGCACAAGAAAGTGATTAGGGAGTGAGAAATCTGTATCTACTCTAGGTATGCCATATTTATTTATTTATTTATTACTAATTTTTTGTCAGGGTAGTTCATTCACCAATCAGTAGTGGTCTTCCATGGGGCCCTGAATTAACATTAACATGTTAACATCAAAAAGCATAACGTTTATACGGAACATTTAAAAATAAAATTCCAAATGGGTCCTTAAAGGGGTAACGTCCCCCACCCGGATCCATCACTTGTCTTTATGTGAACACCCGCCCAACTGGAAAGTTCTTGACTAAAAAATAGAAGATTTATCGGTCTTGTTTGTGTTAGGAAAAATGCCCAGAAAAAAAGAATCGATGATTATTATTTTGCATCTCATTCGTCCCGACCCATCATCCACGTCTCAGTTTTATGAGTACTGTGTATGATCCTAGTTATATCAGCGCACGTGTACAAACCATACACAGAAGTGCATAACTGGGACCTTTGTATTAACACGTACCAACCAGAATGGGTGTAGAAAGAATGACGGTGATAAACACGGTACCGACGCGCATTGCTCACTACCTGGTTCTATTTGTCGGGTATTATGTTCCACAACTCGGAGGCAAAAAGTCGATGTGAGATCTATCATCCCATTCAAGAGAGATTATCCATCAAGCATGTCAAGAGAAAACACAATCAAGTGAATGAAAATGTCATCAGACATCCAAAACAACCACAGGAAATCTCCGGGATGCGGAGAGCAAATCATAAACGAGCGAGCTATTTTTTTAAAGCTATCATAAAAGGGCTATGTGCGAGCATGCGTGATCTATAAACGGAGCTAGCGGACACGTGCGCGTATTGTAGTCGTGTCTATAACGCCGAGAATTGGAGAGGACCGTTACGGCTTTATGGCTTCGCTCCTGTTTTTAGCTTCTCTTTTCCTGAACAGAAATAGGACCAGTTGATCTTTAATTTCCCACCAGTTCCTCTCACATCATCCAGATGGTGTCGGGAGCGTGGGAATTTTGATTTTCCATCGATAACCTTGTATTTTGGTGTGATGAGATGGAGAGAGGGACTGAGAGAAAAGCAAAAACAAGAAAGAGGATGCGGGATGGAGTCAGTCATACGGAAAATACCGAAATCACATCAATTTATCGGTATTTATGAAATAACTCTCCGATATTCGCGCCATTTTTACTTTCAGTCTGTAAAAGGCGCCAAACGATTCCATATCAATTATAGCCAAATCTTTTACCAGTCCCCTCTCAAGTTTGAGTGGCTTATTGGCTACAATTCTGGAATCGTCCCTTTGTTTGTACAGTATTCATTAATTTACTTTTAAGTACAAAGAAGTTTATAAAACATTAAACACCCTTTCCATATATTGCTTAAAACACACTGTTTGTTAACACACTGTTTGTTGGCCCGCAATAAGTTTTCGCGTTTTTAACATTACTCTTTAAAGGTAGTGTATCCCTTTTTCAACCAACATCGAATTCTGTAGAACTTTGCAGGGATTATTAATATGTCACGTATGTCATATCTTTGAAAAATAGACGTTAGTAGTGTCATATTATTCGAAGTATGCAAGGAAACCTGTTTATTTTCTAGATTTTACTGTCGGACACTACCATGTGACTCCCTGACTTCTTCTTTTTTCTTTGGTAATAACATACATGATATCCAAACAAACAAGGGACCAGGGGACCGACGGCTCTACGTCCTCTCTCAAGGACTTGGTAACGTGGATAAATGCCTCACCAGAGGAACCACTCGTCTACCACTGAGCCGGCGTGCCTCATATCGCTTATAGACTCCACGCAATTTCATTGTCGAAAGAAGTCCGATCATGACAGAATTAACACTTCGGTTACCTTCTTCACATCTCTGCACGGTCGTTCGTTTGCCCCATGCGAAATTGTGCACAGCACAAAACAAAAGGTATCAATGGACGGAACAGTTGCTATGTACAATACAATGGCTTTGCAAGACTACCCATTTAAATCTTGATTTTCAATAGCTCCATGATATGTTTAACATTTTTAACATCTGTATAGATTAATCTTCCTTAGTACTCAGTAAATAATCTCAAAGTTTTGGGTATATCTATCCCATTTTAAATAAAATACGAGGATATTTTGTGTGTGGTATATAAAGTCTTTTTCTCAGCATTCGTTGAATATCTAATGCGTCATATTTCACGTTCAAAGTGATCTGGGCATATGGCCTATACCATAAATCGGAGATCGTTTGGTTCGGGAGAAAATCTTATTGCAATAAATCTTCACCACATAGAGGCGGATCTTTTGAAGTCATTGGGTGCTATATTGGTTAGGATTTTCCCAAGATAACGCAAACACCGTGAATCCGGTATCGCAGATAAACAACATTTATACATTTATACGCGGAGATAATTGATAAATACTGGCAGAAATCGAAACCAAAACTACTAGTTTAACAAATCTATGGAGTCACCGAGTATCAACACATATTGACTTATCAATGCAATGATCACGTGATGCTACGAGTTTCCATGGGGGAAGCTTTCATATGATTTGTCTTCATAAACACACACACATGCACACACGCACTATCTTTTTTGCATTACATTATATGTACAGTTTTAATGAGTTAATGATCCGGATTTATCTTTCGAACCATCTGAGGTTATTCAGTTTTTTTCTTCAATATTCAAGTGTGAAGTTTTAACATAGCAGGACACTATTTGTATCAATGGCTCAATTGATCGACTGTTTGATATTCTTCAAACAGGCAAATTAAAAATTATTTTATTGCTACATTGTTCTAACAAAATGTAATGTCTTCAAAAAAAGAAAAAAAGAAAAAATAATACATTTTACCATGGGCCAACCTCCAATAAATTATCTCTCTCCTTCGCTAATTTATATTCTCTCTTCTCACTCTCTCTCTCTCTCTTTCTCTCTCTCTGACCCATTTTCTTTCTCTATTCATTGTCCCTCCTTCTATTCATGTTATCCCTCTGATTGTATGTCTGTCTCTACCCACCCCCCTAATTCTCTTCATCCTTATAAAACCATAAATGTTTACTACACTGCACTACATCACGCACACCCACACCCACACCTCTATGTAGAAATTCAAGATCTTCGTTCACCCTTATATCAATTAATACCCAATATTTAGCTATGTTCCAGTACAGCTAGTCCTTGATCTTTGATCAGAGTATACACATCCTAATGGTGCCT
Source organism: Strongylocentrotus droebachiensis (assembly GCA_035222895.1). NCBI lineage: Eukaryota > Metazoa > Echinodermata > Echinoidea > Camarodonta > Strongylocentrotidae > Strongylocentrotus > Strongylocentrotus droebachiensis. The sequence continues at coordinate 378,909 of JAVYIG010000376.1, forward strand.
CACTCTGTCGAAATTAGCGTCCTATCGCAAAGTAAATTTACCTAAGATCGCGAAGGGGGTAGAGTACGCGTGGCTCCTGTGTGCATAGCATAAGAAACCTGTCCTCGGCTCGCGACAAACACACTTGACTGGTAGGGTTATCAGGGCCAGTCTACAATCAAAGGTTGCTTGGGAGGTTACCGATGATTTAAAGGGATCCGGTAACTTTGTCTCGGATCCTTTAAAAAAAATCCTTGATTTAGCTCATGCTTCAATCATAATTATAAACCTTTAGAGTATACATGAACCCCATGACATTTACAAGCCGATCGCCTGTCTGATTATCAAGATATTTATGATTGGAAATCGAAATCATATTTTGCGTTTTCCTAACGGTTTTTATAACACTACAGTCTATACGGTAAAATGAGTATGGTAAAACCGGTCACTTAAAGATTTTCACTTTATGAGGAACTTCATGATCATTTTGAAGCACAATTTTGTTAGGGCTTCAATGTTACACCGTATCACAAACACTGATAGCACGTAGGGCCGTGCATCTCAGATTTAACATTGTTTAACGATGCCTTTAAAGGACACTTCGAGTTCTGGTAAATATCCAAAATGATGTTCAAGCTCATGTGCAATTTTGGCAGCAAAAAGAGGATCTGTAAAAAACATGTTGAACATAACATCATGTTTTTCTCCTTGTATATGGTTGCTTTAACAAGCATTTATGATTTATGCTTTCTTAGCAGTCAGGCAAAAATAACTACCACTTCATAAATATGCATACTATGAACCAGATAACGGCTATAACCTCCCCTATGCTAAGACCCTTTCTACCCTGATAGCTCCTGGCACATTAATTTCAGCGCCTTGCTTAGAGACAGCGTGTGTGTAGACTGAATAGTGAATACACATGCACAGTCCCCAATAGGTGTACGCGTATGTAATGAAGATTGCTGTTGTTAAAATTACATCTCAGAATGATATTCAAATTATTTGTCTACCTCTCATTTGTTGAATTTTTCACATAAGGAGGAAAAACACATCACATCAGCTCAGTATTGCTAGTATCTTCTTATTTATCATGCATATGAAAGAATCAAAGACATTTGACGAAAGTTTTTGAGGGCTTATTACCAAAACTGTATTTGACCTTTAACATTGTGTCTCTCTCTCTCTAAGTGCCATATCGTTTGACTTTGGCGATCATGCTGTTCCACAACCCTCGGCAGCTAGCCTTCTGTATTAGTACCACTCCCAGTTCTTTCACTCCTCTCTCTTCCAACAATTTCTGCAGACTGTCCATCCAAAGTATCCTCCTTCTTCCCCTACTCCTTCTTCCCACAATTTTACACAACATTGTGTAAAGTTGTTAAAGTCTAGCACCCTTCCGCCCCTTACTAGAATTAAATATAATTCAAGAGAAACGGTTTTAAAGATAGTCTCAATTGTAAATCATGCAGTGAAATTGTCGTTGGGTCCATCAAATGTTAAAATAAGTAAGAAAATATGTATATAATTCGTTTATTTTGACGTTATATTGGTATGTTAGATATATTGATAGATAAATGAATGGTGTAAAAAAGTTGCCTGGTTGGAATGCTCCACAGGGAGTGGAAAATGTGCATACATTGTGTGCGGGTAAGTCTGAATCCGATGACCGGGGTAATCAAATATATATCTGTAAAGCACTTTGAGAGGGTATTCGGTCCTGAAAAGCTCTATATAAGAACTAGCTATTATCATTATATATTATTAATCTTCATTTGCCACACTCGACCCAGCTGACGTTGATGGGTACCTGGCATGAATTAATTCCTTGAATGAGTACCATAATGGCAGCCATGCAAAAGCCGGGGTAACAATTTTGAAGCGCCAGGAATGTCAAGAAATAATAGACACACAAGAGCGCTCTACAGGATTCCACTAATTTTGCGATGATAATGATTATTATTATCATTTTGATATTAATTATTATTATTATCATAATTATAATAAGAATTATCGTTGTTATTATTGTTTTGTTATTGTCGCTGTTGTTTGTGTTGGTGTTGCTGTTGATGTTGTTGTTTTTCTTGTTGTTAGTGTTATTTATGAAAAGAAGGAGTTATAAATAAAATAGAGCGGAAGTCGACAGATTTAAAAAACGATATTTATTCATTCGTGGCCTATGACCACAATCAAATAAAGTGAGAAGGAAAAAGAGAGAGAGAGAGTGCGCAAATCATAAACGAGTAAGCTATTTTGAAAGATATCATAAAAGGGTATGTGCGTGCATATGTGATTTATCAACTATGTCCCCCTCCCGCTCCCACCAACCAGAGGCCCTCCCCCCATTGACTTGACGCACACTTCGCCTCTGCCAAGTGTTGTTATATCCTTATATATGCACGTCCCTCTGTCTCTGCCATGTTTTTTCATATCCTTATATATGCACGTCCCTCTGTCTCTGCCAAGTTTTGTCATATCCTTATATATGCACGTCCCTCTTTCTCTGCTGGGTTTTGCCTCATTAATGATTCACAAAAGTTTAATTCAGTTTGTCTTCGTACAATAAACAAAAAAGAGAATTATGATTTCCCTTTGTTTGAATCGCTGATTTGCTAGCTGAGGTCTGGAACAAAGACAGAAGCGATCGTACAAGAGTGACTAAAATTAATCTCAGTAAAGAGAGATTAACAGGTTGTAGAGTCGTTTATTTTGTTTATTTTTGTTTGTTTATTGATAAGCGAAATAGTTTTTGAATAAAATTTACAAAGCAATTGAAAAAGATATTAAGAGAGCATTTTGTATACTTTTCTTCGTTATTAAACGAAAGAGCTTCATGGCTACAAGATAAAATGTTGCTCCTGCCTACGATGTGGTTTGTTTATTAAGGGAATATTACTGGATGTTTTCTCCCAAGAATAACTAATTAATCTTTTTCGCATATCACTATTACAAAATGTCAGACATCTTAAAAGAGGTGGCTATGCAAAGACTTATTCTGTATATTTTATGTTAATTGAAATTATATTTCTTTTATTTCAAACCATCTTTATCATTAATTATTTATTCATATGACAAGTTTCTATGCCTTTGATACCTCATAAAGGTTCTTTATTTAGTTCTTTATTCATGAACGTTTTTATTTAAAGATAAAGCAAAATTTTTCGAATCTGCACTTGTTGATGGAGAAAAGGCTCAAATCATTAGTTTATAATGTTTTGTGTGTGGTTATTCTTGATTTATAATGTTTTGTCAGGTTCATTTGCATTGATTGTGAATGAAAGGAATTTGTGGACGTGTCGGTAAAGTAACTACTGCTATATATGGGTTTTTCTATATTCTTTATTTTAGTGGCTAATGACAGATGTGTAGAAGTGTGCGCGCTTTAGGAGTGGGTGTTAGTGTGCGTGAGTGTGTATATTATGTTCTGAAGGGGTGCATAGCTGTATGTAATCGTCGGTAAAGAAATTTCAATCCGCACGTACGCAGCGGCCGGCAAAGAACGAAAATAAATTGCGTGCGCGTGGCGGGAAAAGCGTGCCGGGTCCGCGTCGAAAGCCATGTTCGTCGCTACCAACTGTTGCAGTTTGGTATGACCTTTTCAATATGTCATGGAAATCGTCGGCGTACAGTTTATGGGTGACATTTTATCTCCCCAATCACAACATTCGATTCTGCGACATCTGTTGCATGGAAAATGGAACATTGAAGAGTGTCTTAAGTTCGGGGATAGCCGCCGGTTATCATTACAAATTAAAATTCACTTGTTAAGATATACGTTTTCAGTTTGTAACAGGAGAATGGGGCTACCTTATTCAAGCCTCAATGCCAAGGACAAAGAGATGGAAAGAAAAGTTTGAAAAGGCTATAAAAAAATACTCACAGATATTTACAGTATGAGGTAGATATATGGAAGCGTGCAAAAAAATGTTATTTAAATAATGCAACCGAAAATAGCAAAAACAATGATTTTTTAAACTGAAAAATTGCTACGGCCTTAGAAATGCTATTTTGACTACACATATAATATCATGCGATGGTACAAAGGGTTCATAATCTTAAATTGAAAAGTAAACTAAGAAAATATACGAAGAAATCCTATATGTCCCCCCCCCCCCCCCCAACAAACAACAAAAAACAAAAAAATGACAATAATAGTAATCAAATTATAAAACAAATAAAGGATTTTGAATTCGAAAAGAAATGCAATCTCTGGAATGTCTAAAAAGTAGAATTATGATAAGACGAAAGTGCCCTAAAAGTGTATCTCGGTTTACAAACTTTATTTAATAAACGTAGTCTGTTTAACATCCTTGCGTCGTGTACCTGATAAGAGTTTTGGAAATCATGTATTGTTCATTCTTCGTACAAAATTATTATCCTATATAAATGCAGTCAAATATTTCCACCTTATACCATTCACCTATACCTTGCCTTTATGTTGTTTATGCATGCCATAAACTCTATTGCTACTATCTTTCAGTCCTCTGTTTTTCTCTTTTTCCGAGCTCTCTATCCTTTTCTCCTCCTTGCCTATCTCTTTCTTCCTTTCTTCCTTTCTTTTATGTATAATGTATATTATATATTTGTGTATTCGGGCGTACCCATTACAAGCTATGCTTACCGAGTTTCGCGCCTTCTTCCTATACAAGTTCTTAAATTATATTTATGTTCCTACATATAAATTGTATTGTTTGAACAGATGTCAAATATGTTGTCAAATTGAATGAAAGAAAAAAAATGTTCATTTGAATTGAATTGAATTGAATACGTATCTACATGTATGACGGATCTATTTTCTTACCCAGGCTACATTTTGCTGTAAACAATCCCTCTTTATTTAAGAAAAAATATACTATATTTTGCAAGAAACTGGACCGATAATATATTAAACAAAAAGTCAATACAAGACCCCGCAAATTAACTGAGTAGACAGAAGAAAATAATATGTTTCCATATACTATTCAAGGCGCCATTTCAAACAACTCTGTCTACGCTAATCACTTAATAGACCCATAAAATAGCCTAGCTTGACAAAAAAGAAATATTCTTTACATTTACAATGTTCTATACATTTACAGCGCGTGTAACAGATGTTGTTACTGCTGTTTGTTGAAGTCCCATAATTATCTTTAAATGTCACTCAATTATGTGTCAAGCTGCCATAATGAAAGAAGAAAATTACTTGAAGACTTGTACTTATTTTGAAATCAGTCAACACATGTTAGATTAAGAATGAGGTTTCCACTTATGTTAATCATATCTTAAATCAATGTTTATTAATACGAATACCTCAGTTACACAACCAAACTGGATCCGTGGCACCGACTCGACACTGACTCCAAACTGGCCATTAGGGGTAATGTAATTTATTGTGCTGTCTGCTGTTGATTCGATGACGATCTCATTGTTGTGATAGGGTTACATAACTTGTGAAACTCAGTCCAATCAAAATGCCCTCTGCATGCTTGGCGATCTACTTGTAATAAGGCATTTAAATGAATATTCAGATCACATTAAGAGCAGATTTAAAAGGGATAGGGGAGTAAAAATATCAGATAATCCGCTAGGCGACCTACTTATAATTAGGCATTTTAAATGAATATTCAGATCACATTAAGAGCAGATTTAGAAGGAATAGGGGAGGAAAATATGAGATAAGTCTACGTTTTGATAAAGTTATGACATAAGTGATATGTTTGCACCAACGCTCTCCCTTGCTTGACTTCTATTTTAAATATACATTACTTCACTATTACCGTCCGTATAGCTCTTTCTCTCTCTCTCTCTCTCTCCCCCTCTCTCTCTCTCTCTCTCTCCCTCCCCTCTTCCTCTTTCTCTCTCGTCCTCTCTCTCTCTTATTTTTTTTTTCAACAACAAAATATATTTAAGATATGATACATGACTGTATTCCGAAGACTAACGTATATGAAAAATCATGATAATTGATAACATAAATTAACGTAAACATTAAACATTTCGATTTTCGATTTCTCTCTCCCTCTCTCTCTCTCTCTCTCTCTTTCTCTGTCCCACATTCTCTATCTATCTCTCTCTATCTCTCTCTATCTCTCTCTATCTCTCTCTATCTCTCTCTCTCTCTCTCTCGTCCGCTCTTTCTCTCTCTATCACACTCACACTCTCTCTCTCCTTTTCTCTCTCTTTCTCTCTCTCTCATTCTCTTAGAAGAAGCCATGAATTCTCTTCCTTCATTAATTATTCAAACTTAATGATTCGGCTTAGGCGTAAGCCGTTCGCGTGCCTTCCTCCTACTTACTGATGTGGAAAATAAGAACTGAGCAAAGAAAAAGGAGTTGCGAAGGACACGAGGAGTTCGGATAAACCCTTCGTATCCTCAGTCACACGGCTAAACCGACTCTACAACGATTCCACAACGACTCCAAACCGACACATCCACGGTCATTCTACCCGGTCACACCGCCCATTCGACTCCATAACAACTCCAAACCGACAATGCTTGGCCATTTGGGGGTAATGTTATCTCTGTGTGTTGTCGGCCTGGTATCGGTCTCGATGGTTTGACCGTGCTATCAACGGTCAAATCGCATGCAAACCGATTCCATATCGACTTCAGCCACCATTTGATTGGCTGATGGTGGTTATGTATTTTGTTCTATCTGTTGTTGGTGTGATGTCGGGTTCGTAGGTGTGACAGGGGGGATAACTCCATACGCATCGCACGCAGGACTAGGGTTTAATTTGTAAATGCTGCGTTGGACATTCTCTGCGCATGACGTTACCCCTTGGAAGACTACCCTCTAATTATTGATTATGTCCCCATAAATAAAAGAACTATATAAGAATGATGGCTAGAATCGGATTGGCAAAGTATTAATCTTTAAGTCCTGTTCAGTTCGGTAAGCTAACGATTTGCCTTTAATCGTATTAGCTTAGGATGTTTATTGATTTTTCTCTGTATAGGATGTGTTTTGTATTCCTCGATTATCTTCCCTCGCTTTGTTCAGTTTAATTCTGTCGCGTGGGCTGAGTGGTAAAACCCTCCCATGTTTTAAAACAAACACACACCCACAACAATAACATCAAAATGTAACTAAATTGATACGCGACGAAAATGAAGATTATCTGATAACGGGAAAGCAGATAATTTCTCTCCAAATTACCTTATTTCTTTTTTTCAAGTTACTTTCTCATGCAGCGACTTAACAGATAATTGTCCTTCCCAATGATAATCCTTAACGCGTTAGACAAGGGAGGCAGTGGTAGACAGAGTTTCGGGTGTTGGGGAGGTTTTGTGAGATAAATTACCTTTTCCGAACGCGTTTAGAGAATACCATACTTTTACACCTTCGTCTTTTAGCTGTGAACAAAACTGTTAATATAAATAATGCATAATTTAGACCCGGTGTTCATGTTTTCAAATATTTATAGGGTCAACAGTTCAGCTTGTAAGACTTATAAATGTAGATTGAACATCCCCTTTTCAATATATTGTGTGTTTTCTACCTTTTTACATAGTGAAAGCGCAGCTGCCGTTCCGAAGACTGAGGTAGATGGTGTGCTTTTAGTTTAAAGCCTTTGATTTCTATTTCATTTCCAAAAATTGTGCAATTCTCCTTCGCTTTTTTTTATTTTCAATTTTCCTTCTTCTTCTTCACCTTCTACTTCTTATTACTATTTTATTTCACTCCATCCCTTCGTTTTTTATATTTATTGTTCTACATTTCATTCCAATTTATTCTACTTTCTATGCTAAACATGATGTTCTCACAATTTGTATCTCGTATTCCTCGAGCACTCCTGTCGCTCTAATATCATCATATCTCCTTTTGTTGTTTGCACGAATCACATAAAGCGACGGGGGAGCCCCTTGCAATACCCGATAGATCTGCGCATGAAAGAGATGTCAGTTTCAAATATCGCATTGATATGATACGAATAGTAAAAAAAAAAAAAGTCAATGTCATTATTTTCTTGCCTCTTGTGAGACGCGTTTTATTCTTTTATTTTCGTATTCTAAATATAGGTATATGAGGTCTAAGAACCTTCATTTAATGTGAGGATTACGATCATCAACTATACCGCCAGTCATAATTTTTTTCTTTAATGTATGTGTTGATTTTAGTTATTCCCCACCAGACACACACACACTCACACACAAACCACTAAAATGCCTGGATCATTCCCTTTTTTTCTTTTCTTTTTTGTAACAGCTGAGTTGACATTTGGACACATTTAACAACTATGTCATTTCACGATCAAGTCATACAGAACTCTAGTATAATCTCGTCAGCCCATTTTTGGATAAGCGGCAGACTCAAAGTCAAATTTAGATATTCAAATATTCTTTATTCATGAGCTAGTTGTATTTATTGTGTATTAAATGGCATTCGAAGAATTTCTTTTAATCGGGTGCCTGGTGGAGTGTTGCATATCCAGATTAATGCCTTGTCAAAAGGACTTTTAAACTGGATTTGAAATGCCCTCATAATTATTATTCGAAATATGACAAATAACAGCTAAAGGTATTGGATCACACCCTCATGCCATATGTTTGTATAGTTCAATAATTATACACCTGTCTGTGTACAGTGCTTGTGACATTCAGCAAGACTGTGTCAATTTCCTATCACTTCGATGATTCTACAACCTCAGAGTAATCACGAATATTTATAAGGCATTTGATCAAGCTTTTATAATCACTTTCTCAGTTACTTTCACAGTGCTATCATTGTATGAAACCTAGTATTGATGGTAACTTAGTATTGATGGTAACTTAGTATTGATGGTTACTTAGTATTGATGGTAACTTAGTATTGATGGTAACTTAGTATTGATGGTAACTTAGTATTGATGATAACTTAGTATTGATGGTAACTTAGTATTGGTGGTAACTTATTATTGATGATACCTTATTATTGATGGTAACTTTGATGATAACTTAGTTTGATAATCACTTAATATTGATGGTAACTTAGTATTGATAGTAACTTATTATTGATGGTAACTTATTGTTGATGGTACCTTATTATTGATGGTAACTTAGTATTGATGGTAACTTATTATTGATGGTAACGTATTATTGATGGTTACTTAGTATTGATGGTAACTTAGTATATATGGTAACTTACTATTGATGGTAACTTAGTATTGATGGTAACTTAGTATTGATGGTAACGGAGTATTGACGATAACTTAATAGTAATGGTAACTTAGTATTGATGGTATCTTATTATTGATGATAACTTAGTATTGATGTTAACTGAGTATTGATGGTAACTTAGTATTGATGGTAACTTAGTATTGGTGGTTACTTAGAATTGATGTTAACTTAGTACTGATGGTAACTTAGTATTGATGGTAACTTAGTACTGATGGTTACTTAGTACTGATGGTAACTTAGTATTGATGGTAACTTAGTACTGATGGTTACTTAGTACTGATGGTAACTTAGTATTGATGGTAACTTAGTACTGATGGTTACTTAGTACTGATGGTAACTTAGTATCAGTGGTAACTGTGCTTTTAATTAACTTCCGTGGAAACCTTGATTTTATTGGCTGTTGAGTTATGTTACCATGGCAAGGTTACTGTCAATTGTAAATTGTTATGTACGTTACTTTATCAATAAACATCCATATTTTGTGCCACGTTTGTATGCTTCATTTCGAGATTGTCTTTCTTTGTTGAAATATTCTGGAGCTTCATTTGGACCAGTCTCTAGTTTACTGATATTGCCGGCATGTCCAGCAGTGAAATAGAACAATTCTAAACGTGATGAATGAATTAATAATTGAATATATCAATGAATGAATGATGAAATAAATGAACGGGTAGAATAATTGGTTTAGGTATAAATAAGAGAGGGATGGAATGACTGATGAATGCATGATCGAATGAATGAATATATTAATAAATATATTAATGGATGAATGAATACAATAACTAATTATTGTTTTTGCAAGCCAATGGCTTCTTTAATCATATTTTGACTAAATATTATGTTTTTGTATTTTATGAAATTTTATATATTGAAAAACTAAGAACCTTTTTTAAATGTATGAATGGATAGATGGATAGAATAATTGATGAAAATGAAGGAATGTCTGAATAAAATGATAGATTTAAGCAAATAAATAAATAAAAGGGTGGGTGAATGTATGAATGAATAATTGAATGAATGATGGAATGAATGAATGAATGAATGAATGACTGGAATAGTTGATGAATGGATAAACTATGTAGCCCAGCTGGTGTGGTAGTAGACATTCAGATTGTATTTGGTGTGATGGATGGAGGTAAATGTATTTGATACTGAAGGATTATTCTTTCGACGCGCTTACATAAGCCTGGGGTGATACCTGAATGATTCATTTCCTTTATTCCTCCTCCTCCTCCCTCTCCTCCTAACCCCCTTCTCCCCTCCCCCTTCCCCTCCTCCTCCCTCTCCTCCTAACCCCCTTCTCCCCTCCCCCTTCCCCTCCTCCTCCTCATTTTCTTCTCCTAATGCTCCACTCGCTTTGTCTTTCTATATTTTTGGTTTGTAACTCCTATAAGCCTTGTTCGTCTCCTTTCAAAATTAACCACTCCAATTTCTAACATTTTATCGATGCCTTTCTCATTTCATTTCTTCAACCAATTTCCGAAGTTCTACCCCTTGTCTTTCATCTACACATACAATTGAGGCATATCAGTCGTTTTCCTTTTTCACTGTACACTTTATTTATTCCAACTTAAGTTTTGACAAGTTTGCGATTCAACTTTAGGTGTCTTTACTCTTTCCATTAAAACTAGTCGAATATAATATAATATATATTTCATGCTTTTCTTCTCCTTCTTTATTACCCTTTTCGCTCCTTTATCTCGTATTTTCCTTTTTTCCTTCTTTTAATTTTCGTCTTCTGATGTTTTACAGGTTAAAGGTTTTTTTTAGGCTTCATATCCTTGAAAGCTTCTCGCATATCATCGCCCATAAATATTGAAGCTTGTGCTAACATTCCCTTTGTGATACGATCTTCTATTTATTGTACACATTTTGTTTGCATATATATCATACGTCTCTTTCTCTCCCTCTCTCTCTTTCCCTCTCTCTCTTATATTTGCTGTTATTATCATCTCTCTCTCTCTCTCTCCCTCTCTCTCTCTCTCTCTCTCTCTCACACCCCCTCCCCACACACACACACGCGCACACCTTATCTCTCTCACTCTTTCTCTTCTCTCTCATCTTCTTTCTCCATCTTTCTACTCCCTCTCCCTATTTATCTCTCTCTCTCTCTCTTTCGCACACACACTAACGCACTCTTTAACTCTGTATTTCTCTATCTTTATCTGTCTCTCTCATTCTCGTCTTTCTCCCTCTTTCCAGCTCTCCCTCTCTCTCTCTCTCTCTCTCTTTCTCCCTCTACATCTAATTCGTTGCATGCGTACGATTGTCAACATCATTCTTTCTCATTGTTTCTTTGCTTTAGCATACTATACAACCCGAGAGATGACATCGTGTCCATGAAAGGACAAAGCGAAAGATTAATTACTCATCGAAACCTAAAGAGGAACTAAACCACCAAAAATCGTGTTCATTTTATCTGCATATTTTATTGGCAATCACCGTCTTTAACGGCCGAGAATAGGTCTATATTTTCTTTTGTACAACAACAAATTTACAAACATATAAATCAGTATATACATAAGCAAGGAATACTTTTAAATTGCAATGAAGTGCTGGATTACAAAATAAAACGCTATGCGTAGACAAATCGTACAAAAATACATATTACAAGTTTAGTCAAGCACAATATTTTGAAATGATTCAAGAGCTTGCAGTTTGTAAGTTTCAAAAACATTTGATATGTTTTTCCCCCAAGGCACGTTATTGAATACAAGATGTTACTTGTTCTAATATAAGTGAAGGCAGTATTTGACATATTATAAAAAAGAAATTCAGAGTATTGACTGTAATTACTTATGAACACCAAGTTTGTACTAATATCGGTACGACGGGATGTTTTAGAAACATCTGAGGATTACAATTTGGTACAAAAATCACATTGATAAAAAGGAAGAATTCAGATTTCACACACTTTCTAAACTAATGAGTAACATTATCAGTGACCCTACCTAATTTAAAATGATTTATTGAATAATTATGAGCCGGATTTTGAGACAAACATTGTCTATTTTTCACTCATTAGTAAATTTCATAAGCAACTTAAAATATTACTGATTTATTTCTACAGCTTATTCAAACATTTCAAACTTAAGGTGTTCTTATAGTATACCCAGTAGAGAGGGGAATATCCCACTGAATTTCAGAAAGGTTTCTACAAGAATCTACGAGAAGCTATGCTAAGAAGAAACTTGAGTGTAACAGTTTGCGACAGATTTAAGTGTCTTAAAAATCGACGCTATGAACAAGATGTTATTCTAAAGCACACAGTTTCTTTAAAAATGGAATGTTTTGAAGCTTGTATTAAGAATACGTCTTTTGATAAAAGACTGGTGATGAAGAAATAATTGATATAATCTACATGTATGGTTTGACAAAGACTGTCATTCCCTCTGTGCTAGCAGGGAGAACCGATTAACAAAGAGGACTATCCGGTCCAATATATACTGATGTAGTTTCATAAATACAGCAGTACAAACATTTCAGAATGACAACACTAATAATATTATTTATTTTGTATATCAATTTATGTAAAATTACAATATATACACATTGTCAAAATATGGTGAAAATATAGACAGAATGTCCAGTTGACTTTGATAATAATTTTGCTATATATACATACATGTCTTGGTTCATCCTCCATAAAACTAAATAAGTTATAATCACTAGATGTCGATAGAATTTAAGAAAATATATATTATGTGTTTAAATAGTAAATCTTGAAAATAATTTGCTTTTGTAAATTTTGTTTTAAAAAAAAAGATGATAGCAATCCATGGGATATCGGGAAGAGCATCGGATATAAAGGCAGAAATGTGAGCTTAAGAGTGATGAAATTTGAACTAGAATTCTGTCAAATGGCAGCTTTTATAATGTTACTTTTATAGGGCGATAAGTTATCTACTGTACTTGATACGTCCTTTTTGTCATGCTTCCCAATTGCATAGAATATATTTTGTTAGTTTGAGATTCGTAATAAACGTTCCTGTGAATGGGCTGTCCTTCCATTTGTATGTCTACAGATTATAATAAAACTTGTACAATTCTAAAGTTGTAACAAATGCAATAACAATGATATTATTAGTTTTATTCATAAGCAACAAGTGTGACTTCATGAGAAACCATTTACATTGATGATGTGTAGAGGAAATATCTAACACAATGTATGTCATAAATACTATAGACACTAAAACATTGAATACATCAGACTAGAACTTTCTATTCTTTACAAAGAATGAAAAAAGGAAGTTTTGGAAGAAACTCTTATAAATTCAAATTAATGAATGGAGAAAGGCTGAACGGTCTTCGCTTACTCAACTTGAGGAATATCGGATTGGAGATCCGGATGGTATTCTACACTCCCGTGGAGCAGCGAAATTCTGGCCTTGCTTTGTTTCGAAGAGACAGGAGTCCGCCGAACTCAGAGGCCCCGCCCCTGACGCGTTCCAGCCGAGCGATGGACGGCTCCCGCCACGGGTCCACTGAAGCCTCATTGGTTAACTTCAAGGTTATTGGAACCAGGTAGCCACGCGCCTAATTCTGATTGGTCGGGACGTCACAGAGACACGCCTTTACCTGAAAAAGATTGATAGAGACACGCGACAAGTTAGTGAAGTGAAGAATCAAACGAGCATAACAAAACCTCAACTTTGTTGTGCAACCGTAATTATTGATTTCTGAGGTTTTGTTTTCGCCGTTACTAAACCTCAAAATAACGATCGAAAATAACTAGAGTGATATATATGACATATGAAATTACCATAACGCACCTCATTTAATTGTTATAATAGACCAATCAATGTTCCGAAACATCAATTATTACATGATTCATATCATTAAAAGTTTGTGGCAAATCGGTATGAATAAACAAAAATCTCTTTATTCATTTGTCAATATCCCGCCAAACATATTTGTTAGATAGAATAGAAAATTTTATGCGGTTATCTGAACTATAGAAAGTCTATGTTCAGCAAATTTGAGTGTTCTTTGTGAAAAATGGAAATCAACTATAAATTGTCACAAATGAATTTATTCCCAGAATCGATCAAATTTAATGATTCAGTGCCTAAATTATCAATTATCTCCAAGACTGATATTAAAAATATATTACTGAGAAGAACGGTTTTAAACAGCATATTTTCTTCTCTTTCAAAAATAGTATATAATTTGGTAAAATGAGAAACATGAGTGGTAGTGAATAATAATAGATGGAGTAATATAAAAAGTTGCACTCCTACTATTACAACAACAACAACAACTACTACTACTACTAATTATAATAATAACAATAATAAGACAAATACTACTACTATACTACTACTTTGTCATTGGTAATAATGTTGTTGTTCTTTCTGCTGTTGCAAACAAGTTACAAGTGTGTTTGCTAATATCGATTTCTGTGTCACAATATTGTCGTCGGTGTAATTTATGAGTTTATTTTTGCGAATGAATATGTAAATGGATTATTTGCTATTGTGCATTTGGTTCTTCTTAGCATATTGTTTAAAAGAAAATCAGCATGATGGTTAGCACATTTTGGAAATTTTTCCTGAATAGTGCTTTCGAAAAGTTGTACAATTTGTGATGCCTAACCTAAAACAATTGAAGGGGAATTTCCAGTTAAAGAACTCTTTTGTCATTAAATACTAAAATGTATTTGTTTAACAAATTTCATGGAGGACTAATCACTGTTTGTAAAATAATAAACAAACCTATTATTTTTTTGTTAAAGTCAAAACCGGAGCCTAAAAGCTATTTGTCATTTACATCTACTAATCCCAGGAGTCAGAATGGTCTGTAAGTAGCCTGACATTTTCGACTTTATCCGGTTCGAGTCCCTCAACATGTTTAATACATCGCCACAAGTGGATTGCTAAACCAGCACTCAAATACAATCGTCTGCCTAAGATGGCTTAGGATGAGGATTTAGAAAGTCTGGGTGGGGTTTCAGTTGAAATTCGGCACGAATAAAATAGAAAACCAAGCAGGTCCTCTCGTTGAAACAAAGTCCCACTTGTTCGAATTAATTAATTAGTCCGAAGAACGAAAAGATAATAGAATATACAAAAAATGTCAACTATCATGAATGTCCATATTGATTCCTTTCTGAAATCGAGTGGCAATATTCTTTTGAGCAGTGATACAATAAGTATTGCTTGGTGAAGACGGACATTTTATAATTATTTCATAATTGATGATTGAATTGAAGGTTGCATTCCTGGTCTTTCAGAGGAGTAATGGCTTTGGTTGGCATATAAAGATAATGTGTTTGATTGATTACTTTTTGGTGAACAGAAAACATGATTTATCCATAGGTAAATATATAATTTTCTATTATACAGATAAGTTGTTTGCTATTTCAGCTGATCGTGTCGTAGTGGGATGTTCATGTTGTGTTGTGTGATTATTCTTGTTGTTTTATCAAATTTTAACATTTATGTACCCGGCGCATTTCAAAATGAGAAAAAGCGACTTATGTTATGTCATAATGACATTGTCTTCAACAGCGTTACTTTCTACTTCTAACAACACCTTAAGTTATTTCAGCAGGAAAGTTTCTTACCTTTCGTTCAAAAGCTGACATAAGTGGTGTCTGGTTTGGCATAACTTTAGAACCATGTATGGAAGTTTAGCAGGTCTTCATCTTCAGGCGAGAGGGGTTCACAAGGGCTCGATCCACCCGGGGAACTTGCGGGTGACGAGGCCGAGCTCAGACTGGCGGTTGACGGCGGCAAACTGTGACCGTTGAAGACGGCGTTGACTGCTGCCTCTTCATCAAGCAACAGTTGGAGTTGTCTGATGTAGGATACCGCTGACCTCAATGTCTCTACTTTACTCATCTTCTTGTTGTTAGCGCCGTTTGGGAGCTGCTGGCGTAAATTGGCGAATCCATGATTGACGAGTTTGACGCGGTTTCGCTCCCGTTCGTTACGGCGTGCGACTGCAGCAGGGGCTGGCTGGTTCAGTTCGTAGCCCAGATGGTTAAAGTGGATTCGCCTCTTGCATCGAGTAAGCTCTGGCGTTTCCTCGTCGCTGACTCGAAGTCGTCGCACTCGCTTGGGGAGATCGTCTATCGATGTCGTTGTCCGTATCGTCTGGTTGTTGACGGTGACTGCTTGCAGCAGCTGAGTGGTGTGGTGAATGGAAATTGGTACGATGTTCTCCATGTTGCTTCTCTTGAAAATAAGCTCAGGAAAGGAAGATTCGATCATATGGATGAACAAATTCAGAGCTTTATTGAATACTTCGCTTGAAATATATTAATAGACGATTCTTTAAAAGAATTTAAGTTCTGAAGTTCGTCAAAAGTCCAGGAAGAGCTCGAGCTTCACCGTTTTGTTGCAAACACTAGTCGAGAATGAAGACAAGTGTGGAGAGATGCCGAGAGTTGCGACTTGAGCAACAGGTAGACAGTAGAATTATACCAACAGGTTGTTTAGTTTGCAGGATAGTGAAGCACAAATCGACAGCCTTTAAAGTTTGATGTTTTCACTACGACTATGTCACGCGAATGTGGTCGGCCCGCTCTGGTGGCACGCGTCTAATATCTCGGCACACGAAGCATAAAAGCCCAACTTAAACAATGAACCTCCACAAGGTGAACTATTGAGACACCTCAACGGCCTAACCTGGCTGTACGTCACTGACTCACGCGACACAAAGTTGAAGCCACGCCCATTTTCTTTTGGTGGCCTCAAAAGTTTACTTCTCTCTCCCTCTCTATATCTCTCTCTCTCTCTCTCTCTATCAGGCATCAAGCATGGGGGTACAACAAAACAATCTCCACTAAGCTTAGGGGGGAATGGTAGTTGTGTGTAGTTGACAAGCTATTGTCTGCATCGACGTGCGAGCCTGTGGCTTCCATTTTTACCTGTCTCAATCGCTCCTTGGCAAACAATAGGCTTTCAGCCTCACTCGCGTACCCCGGCGCGCGACTAATTTGCATGACAATGGGTCCCGATCGAAACCGCCCATTTAGTGCCGATATGCGCCGTTGCGTACCCGCACTGAGCTATACAAGTTGCTCGACATGGGACTTTTAGAGGGGACACTACAGCTATGTTTGTCTTGGCGAGGAAGGAGAGGTGGAAGGGGGTAGAGCTGCACCCATTTTGACTGTTCCCGGCTAGCGATTGGTGAAAGAGTTTACTCCGGTATAGGTGACTTTGGGGAAGTTTGCCTTTGTTTTGCATATCTCCCCCCCCCCCTCTCTCTCTATGTCAGCCCTTCTCCCATCATACTAGCACGTCCAAATTATTTGTATTAATCCTCGCTACCTGCCCTTTGTCAAAATTGAAAAATCGAGAATGATGAACAAAAGAATAGTTGCAGTCGTTGGCAATGCATATTGAATACTTCTTGTGTTTTATCTACATGCTGGTTTGGCGTGTTCTTGTTTTGTTCTTTTTGTTGTCGATAGCTTTGTCAACTATGCTTATCATTCAGCTTATAAAACTTACGTCGTTTCCTCAAGTTCAAAATCAACTGGCCTTCCGATTTCTATGTTTTTCTTAACAAAATAGTAAATTCTCTAGGCCCCTACTTGATGGCTCATGGTATGGCATATGTATTCGTCATATGATGTGAGCTCATGGCGTTTGCTCTCAAATGTCTCACGCAAATCCATCTAACATAGTACGTGTGTCAAGTATAGTTCATATAACTCTAAACAGTCATGTTTTCTGCAGTTCTGCCATCCCCAAATATTCGCCTTTACCTGCCCTTAAAAGTAACCCTGTCATGTTTTTACTGGACCCTCCTTCAAAACTAAATCTCCTCACAGTTAGTAGAAGGATCCAACTGAGAGGGTATACATGGAAGTCTGGTACCCCTCAGTGAGCCCCGCTTTGATTCCTCAAAGTGCTAAGAATTCAACACAATAGCTCAGTAGTTGGCACTGCAAATTATGTTGTTTTTCTTCTTTGGAGTCCAAAACTTCAGAATACGGGCCCTAGGTTTCTTTACAACTGCAGCACACGCTGGGAAATAAACGAGAAAGAAAATCTTAGATATACTACCACTACTACTACTTTTTTCCTTCTCTCTCTCTCTCTCTATCTCTATATCTTTTGACTTCCCCCTAGACATTTGTGCTTCATATTTTATTTGACAAAATAGAGAGCTATCAGTTGTGCCTGTAACAGAATAATATTTAGGTCTGAAAAGGGGGCTACATGATGACATATTGTACGAAGTTTTTAGTTTATCACTTATACGTTACGTTCTGAAGAGCAACGAAATGTCAATAGAATTTCACGTTCTGCCTTATAAACTGAGAATTTTTTTATTCTGGATTGACTTGAGAATAAATGTTATGCGGTTAATATATATGAGCACCACCCTAAGACAAATAATATCAAGTAACAACAGAGATGGCTCGGTGAAAAAAAATATGAGGTAAAAATGTCAGAGGCCGGTAAAAATGTGAGAGGAAAAAATGTCAGGGGTAAAAATGTAGGAGGTTAAAATGTCAGAATTATAAATGTCAGAGGTAAAAAATATTGAGAGGTAATAATGTCAAAGGTAAAAATGTCAGAGGTAATAATGCCAGATGTTAAAATGTCAGAGGTGAAAGTGTCATCCTCATGAATTTATTCCTGGAATGATATGAGAACCAAAATCGGTAGCATAGCAGAGTCAGGTTAATATTGGAGAACCTTCATCAATTGGCTTGGTTGATATGTACATTTTAAAATAACAAATATTATTATTAATATTATCATCATTATTATTACTAGTATTATGATTACTATTATTATCATCCTCATCGTCATCATCATTATTATTGAGAAATGCCGTGATTATTAGATCTACATCTTCATGGGAAAACTGCCACATATATCTAAACAAATGTAAACATGTTCTGGCAACTCATATTTGTTAAGTTTAACAAATATCGCTGTCTGATAGGTAAAACTGCATTCCTTAGTTTTAGTGCTACTTGAATATACAATAAAAGTTACATTATGTTAATATACGATGTTTGAAGTCTTGATTGCTCCCTACACCTTAAGTACAAATCCTTTAGATACAAAGATTTTCATTCCAAAAAATGTTAAATCCATTCTTTTAATAAAAACCTAAATTTGTACATAAATTTGCTTATTCTTGGTACATTAAGTACTGAAACATGAAAAATGGAGAAAAATTTTCATTAAAAAAAAGATGCATAAAAATATCAGACCATATGGATTTAGTTCCAAAACGTGGTATTAATGTTAATCATTAGTAACAGAGCAATGATTCATCCATAAAACAAGACCTACTCTTCGAACTTACCAATCACATACGAAGTAGTATAATATGCTTGAATAATGGCACCGGATTTAAATAATTATTTCTTTCAAGAAATTATTCAGTTTAAAAAAAAAAGGTACCTCCATTTTTAAGAGCGATTTTATTATCCCATTAAGTAGTACCACAATGTGACCATTTTTCAATTTATGCAATAATGCAAACTGGGTGAACTAGAAACTTTGAAGAATGCAAATTAAATTGTATGGATGTAGCATAATTATTTTGAAACTAAATTCTTCCAATATTACCGATATGTGTATAAAATAATGCGAGATAGTTCAATTAAAAAGTCTTTTTAAAGGAATGTGATAGGTAGATGCTGCAACTTTATGACATCCTCTCTGCAATTTTCAGTTATTTTTTCAAAAGGTTGGTGGCGCATGAGCACTGGTACTAGCGTGATCACACTGCATGTGCACACAGTCTGCCCCGCGAACACACACACACAACAGCAGTCGGTTGGTAGAACTAGCATTTTGTATTTAAAAAAAACTAAACAATATTTTTGAATTTTTATTTCACATATATTTCAAGCATACCTTTAATTACAATTCTGTGTAGTTTCATTGTTATAGGCATGTGTGAAATATGTTAAATTAATTAATTAGAGTATTGTCTTTTCAGCCATGTGTGACATGGCCCACTGATCACCCATTGACTCGCGCTGATATTCTGCGTGGTGAAAATGCACCTCAATGTATAAAACTCCCCTACAAAAAATGCAATATCCTCATGTGTTTCACTCATTGAATCAATTTGTTGTTTACACTCAAGGTATCCACAATTGTACTGGGATCACCAAACTTGTTTTTACTCTAAAAATCAGTCCATGTGGAATGTTATTGCCTGTTGAATGGCTTCTCGGAAAATCGTCATAAATCCTGAAATCTGAAATTTTTTTAAAGGAAAAATAAACTGTGATGTAGCTGAAAGTCTGCAAATTCTTATCATTTGATCGGTTTTTCTGAATAATTTGTAAAACACATGAGGAAATAGCTGTGACGGCGATCCAAGTAATTTCCATTGCCATATTGTATTGGCATTGCAAAAATATTTGGAATTTAATGTTAATATTTGGTGTAAATATGATCTATAAATATATGATATAAAAATGCCAACAAATGACCTTATTTGCATATTTGATGAATATTCATGATTTTTTTTTTCTTCAAATAAAATATATTTCCATACCTGTCTGATATGCATAGGTTTCACTGATGTATCATGCTCGGTTTTGATTGATTACATATGCGCATATTAATTAGGCGGACTTAGTTATTTTCACAATTTTTCATATCTGCAGATTCGCAAAAATGGCAAAAATGACTTATTTTGTTGGCTTCTGTTTTCAAAACGGTAATAGATATATGAATTTTTTTTTTTTTTTTTTTACCCCAAAGATGATATTTTAGTGTCTAATAATTTAATTTATTATTTGTGTCCGAGAAAGTGATGAATTAAGTTGTCAACTTTGTCGAATTTTGCCATTTTTG
This sequence comes from Strongylocentrotus droebachiensis, assembly GCA_035222895.1. Classification (NCBI taxonomy): domain Eukaryota; kingdom Metazoa; phylum Echinodermata; class Echinoidea; order Camarodonta; family Strongylocentrotidae; genus Strongylocentrotus; species Strongylocentrotus droebachiensis. The sequence goes on from JAVYIG010000376.1 coordinate 399,819, forward strand.
CCAATTTGACCATTTCTGGCAGGTTTTTCGGTAATTTTGCGATTTCATAAAATCACAATGCATTGACCGATTTCAATTTTTTTTTTTTTTTAAGCTTTTATAAAGCTTGATCATTTGCAATTATCAAATAACATGTGTTAGTTGTACTGATTTATGGTGCGCTATACCTACTGGTATAGACTAACTTTCACTCCCCAGTCGCAAGGCCACCTTCGGTTATGCCGCGGTATGAACCGCCGCGAAAAAAAGATCCATACCCGAATTCATTTAGCTCTTAACTTTTTTAAAGTGGCTGTAGCATGACGAGACTATACGTGTCTTTTCTGTGGCCTGACTCGAGGCAAATCGGGTATAAACGATACGGACGACGCGACCACAGTATTCACGTGCGTGTAACATAGCATTACGTGAACTCGAAGCGTGATCGAGGAAAACTTCGGTCTGTTTCGCGAGCGCTAGCGCGTGCTGAGCGTTAATCGATGGCGTTTACCAATATTTGCAATGCTATACCCCCTTTAAGATACATAAATGAGTAGTTTATTATACTTAACGTCATCATAATACACTGTCGCGGTTTTGCCGCGTAATATCTGAACGAGGCTTTATAACTTTCGGATCTCCAAACCAAATTGGCGTTGACTTCTTACTTGGTATGGGGTACTTTACCTCTAGTAATCAAAGAGATAATCATGACTTTGCATCGTCTTAAATGTCATCAGTTCCTCTATATAACCCTTCATCCAAGTGGTACTTTGCCTCTTTTAATGAAAGAGACAATCATGACTTTGCATCATCGACATCATCAGTCCCTCTGTATAACCCTTCATCGTACTTCAAAATTCTAACTTATTCCTTAAGCATGGCCAGTTGCTTGTTCGACAAGGCTTCACCTGTAATTTGCAGTAATCGGATCCAGCGACTATTGTCTTTTATTATTTCTTTTCACAATGGTGACTTAATGAGTTCTACATTTCTATAACAGACCCATACTGGTTTAATCCTCTACTGATCCGCTGATAAGGACATAGCCGGATCAGGTCCTCAAGTCATTATTAGGCTTAGTCCGCTATTATCATCATTAAACCAGGAGTCAGTATACTACACACGCGACATCGTGTGCCCACTTATGCACTCATCCCAAATAAGTGATATCACTAAGAACATTCATGGTTAAAGAAAGAATTAACCATCTAAATACTGTTACAGATTTCACGAAGATGATTCATACCCCCTTTTCACTTTTTATCGATAACAATGATAAGAAGAGGTGCATCTCGTATATCTATCCCAGAGAATGATCTAGACACCTACAAAATAGTATTATCACCCTGGCGTTAGCTCAGCTGTTCTAAGTCTAAAGCATTCGAGGAATAAATTCCTACCAGGTACACTCCACCCTACTACCCATCCACTGTACTTAGAAGGAGAGTGGCAAATGTAGATGAATGTCTTGCCAAGTGTGTTAGTGCCGTGCGGGACTCGAACCGCGAAACATGTGATCTACAGTCCAGATACGTATCCACTAGATCACGAAACCTCTACACTGTTTATTGATTTTAAAAAGTGTAAATTGCTGTGGAATTATCTGCATCAAATCTTAAAATACATACACAATATTGCAAAGATCCAACTCAAAGATATCATCTTGTATTTCGGTGTTTTTGGAGTGCATGCTGTATGGACACCTGGTAAAGAGTAATCACAATTCCCAAGAAATATCATGTTTAGGGACATAAGTTTCAAAGTGCTTGGCTTTCTCGATATTCCGTGTGTATCTTAAATCAAACGCAGCATCCTTAATAAATAGAGAAAATGTATATTAATTAATAGTTGTAGTATGCCATAATGGCTAAATTTGAATGATTTTAACCATCATAACAAATTAGTTCGACGGACTGATCGCTACTTAATAAAGCTATTAACGTATTATAACGTAATATGTATATAAAATATATATATATATTTATATAGTTTTGGCGAATAGTGAAAACAAAAGGCAGCATTTCAATAATAGGAGAATGAGATGCTTATTAAGGACAAATATGTTAATATTGAAATGGGCAGGGAAAAAATATATCTGTGATTTGTATGGCTTCAAAGGTCATTAGGTAAATGTTTATGGTCAGCTTAAAGGATTTGGGGAAGCTGTACAGAATATTGTGAAATAAGAAAGGATTTGACATTATGATTTGAATGGCTAATTGCCCATTCGTGAAGTTAGATCCCCCACTGTGTCTTCCCTCCCCTCCCTTATCTCTCTCTATCTGTCACTCCCCCCCTTCTCTCTCTCTCTCTCTCTCTCCTCTCTCTCTCTCTGTCTATCGTTCTCTCTCTCCTCTCTATCTTTCACCCCTCTCTCCCTCTCTTTATGTTTTTCGTATCCATGATTTTGTATTTTCCTTTCCATGTTGCATTCCTTGTTTGTTTGTTTGTTTGTTAATTTCTGTCTTTATTTATGTTTTGTAATGAATTATCAATATATATATCGATATAACCCTAACACTAACCCTAACACCAACCCTAACCCCATAACCGTGGCAGTAACACTAACCCTAACCTAACACTAACCTTAACCCTAGCACTAGAACTAACCCTAACACTAACCCTAACCCTAACACCAATCTCAACCCTAAAACTAACACCAATATCAACGCTAACAGTAGCCCTTACCGTTACAGATTTACCCCCAACCACTTACCCTAACCCTCACCCTCGACCTCACCCCCACCCTCACCCTATCGCCAACCCTCACCCTATAAGTACATTGGTGCAGTAAAGCTCGAAGCAATTGTCACATCACTATGAATTTGAACTCGTTTTTGTATATATATATATATATCTGAACTGATGTACATGTGAGCACATGTAAACATGGGGGTACACGGGTGATTGGGAAGATTTATCTCCCTATCAAAATGGTTATATTCCTTCATTTAAAATGTTCTTCAAGATTACTTCTTAAAAAGAAGCAGATTATTCTCTTAATTTGCACTAATCTGAGCCCATACTGCGATTGATGAAAGAGCGGATTATTTACTCATCTCGGTAGGTGCCTTCTTAACTCGCGTGGCGCTACCTGTATCCATTACTAAACCTTGGTTGATTGGTCCAAAGTCTTAAAGGCACACTGTCCTACTTGTAGCTACTTGCTCCCTCTATATAGAAAACCTCCCAAATCGGTGCCTGTTGGTCCCCCATGATCCTCTTTTTCTTATGTTAAATGAGAGCTGAGTTAATGAGATAGCCACCTGTCACAGTGACCTCGATGGCTCGCTGTGTGGTCTAATCCCTTCTAGCTGCAGTAGTAACGCCTACCTTTAACAGTTGCAATGTACAAGAGGTACTAAATAGTGATTATAGAATATCATTAAAACATCTTAGAAGACATGGAGAGAACGAAACAGTAAGAGCATGCGAGGGTTTCAGAAAGTAGGGACTGTGAGAAAGAGGAATGGAGGAAGATAGAGAGAGAAAGGGGGAGGGGAGAGAAAGAGAAAGAGAGAGAGAGAGAGGACATGGTGTTGACAGACAGAGAGACTCTCTCATTGTGCACAGAATTTAAATGAGTTATGTGTATACATCGACCTTACCCTTATAGAAGTACATAAAATTGCATAAGTAAAGAGCATTAAAGTTTGACACAAGGAGGAATACCATTTTCCAGGATGTCAGTTTAGGACAACATTTTGTTGTTCTTCTTATTATTCTTCTTCTGCTAATACAACTACTACTATTATCACTACTACTACTACTTCTACTTTACTTCTTTCTTTCTTTTCTTCTTGTTCTCTTTCTTTCTTTTTGTTTTCTTTTTTTTTTAATTCACAAACCAGTGTACCAGTGGTCCCTTCTACGAGTAACTTTAACGGGTCACTTTGGTATTTTTGAGTATTTTTTTAATGATATTTTTCGTTTTACGGCTGGTGTGCATGTAAATCAAAAGAAAAAGATTCTGACAACGAGCTATTGTTATTAGATACAATACAATATATTTGTACCCCTAAATATAACAACAAGACGAAGTAGTTCAAACCATGTTGGGAAATTTATTTCTCGCAAAATTTCGTTTGAAAGAATTCAAGCTTGATTTAATGTGTATAGAGCGTGTCCTTTTTTCAATTCTTTCTTCTTTTCGATGGGTCTTTCAGCGGAGTGTGTAGTAGATTATCATAACATATAAGTTCGCTTCTTCGTGAATTTACCTTGACCAGTTGTATTACAATCGGCGCGTGCCAGTTAGGTCATCACATTATAAAGAGACAATAGGAAAACTTAAAGAGGTGGTCAAGTTTTGAGGAAGGAGAAAAGAATTTGTGAGCTTGTCCATTCTGCCTAATATATGGAAGGGTTTCATAGAAAATGTCCTCTGGGTGGCTCTGAATTCAAATGCACTCATATTCGAAATATGTTATGTTGTTCTATTATCAATCCAGTAAATTGAGACTTTGCGCAAATTGACCTTGGTGCGTTTTATAATGATAGGGGCTGGGTCAAATTTGTGTGCAGGGTTCACGTTTTTGGTCGTATTTATTTTTTTAAAGGGCGCCACTATTCATATTGAAGCAACACATAACAACCCCTCCGCCCCATCCCGCATGCCTAACGTGCCGCAACAATTTGATTAAACATTTGACTGGAGATCAATGTCTGTCCTATGCGGAGGTTGCAGTTTCGAGCCTCTGTAAGGCAATATATGGATGTACGACAGGCACCCTCTCCTTGACGCCGGTAACCCCTCACTGCATACCCCCACTCCACCGGCAAAACCAAATAATCATCAGTCATCAACACATCTGTAATTTCACAATGTATGGCAAACTTCGTAATGTTCGTAAACGTTAATTATACGCTTAGATATGCCGCAGTAAACCGCGACGGGTGTCTTACCCACATTCGCACAGGCCTCGTCAAGAATTTGACGCGGCAAAATTGCGGTGTGTATTTTTATTTTTGTAATGATGACGGTAATTACTATAGTACAAAACGCGTCACATTTTTGTATCTTATAAAAGAGCGCAGGATTTTTGGTGCGTGCAGCTATCTTAAACGTTAAACAAAATTGTCGGGATTTTTTTTGGGGGGGCGGCGGTTAACCCATCACATCTGAACAAGCCTTTAAATGTAGAATATTGCCTCGCAAAAGACGTTAGTGCTGCGGAAGGTATTCGAACGCAGTTCCTTGTGGTGCAAGGTCCAGAAACTTATCCACCGGCACTAGACCACAGCACCTTTATCAATCTACATATGAATCGATTAAGAAGAAGACGAAGAAATCTCGAATATGTGTAAGTAAAATGAAGTATGCTCTTTGAAATAGAAAAGACATGTTTATTTTCGTTCACCCTACGTACCAGTAGGTCTTATTTTGGCCCTGCCGTAGTCATATTTAACTTTATAGTATTCACGAAAATGTCGGTGTTACACTGTATGACACCATGGTTGAGTGACGATTATGGGGAGAACCAGCATTTGACCCCACGCTTTGGTATTGTTATTTATTCACAACATTTAATTCGTCAAGCAGAAAAATTGAATTTGATAGTCTTTAAACTTTAATGACAGAATGGCACGCGACTATTCGTGCTAATGATGGTGAAGAGGGAGGGTCGGAATGAAGTTGAGTCGAAAGGGAAAACATGGACATGAGGGTTAAAATGAGAAATATGAAGAGAGTGAGAGAGAATGGGAGAGACATTGAAAGAAGGGGAAATAAGGGTAAAGAGCGAGATAGAGGAGAGTTGAAGGGTGGTTGAGAGTCGCTAAGATTGAAAAAGAGAGAGAGACACACACGCACACACCCACCCACCCACACATACACATACGGAAAGACAGCGAGCATACACGGACAGACATACATACAGATACAGAGAAAGGGACATAGACCGACAGGGACCGACAGTGACGGAGACAGAGAGACAAACATCCAGACAAACAGAATTAAGACAAACAGACTGACAAACAGATTATAAACAGGGGAAGTTAAGAGGTGGAGTGGTCGGCAAAAGCCAGGGAGACAGAAATGCAGACAGGCAAACAAAGAGGTATGGATGGAGAGAAAGAGAGGGTGAGTTAAAGAGTGGAAGGTTCAGTACGAACAGGGAGATAGAGAGATATACAGACAGACAAAAAAGAGGGGAAATAGTGGCAGTGCATGAGAGAGAGAGTTGGAGTGTAAGGATGGATGGAGAGGAAGAGAGAGAGAGAGACAGAATGGAAATGAAATAAAAGACATCAGAGATATTTGGTATAAGAGAAAAGGCAACAAGAGACGGGGGAATGGATATCAAGAACGAGGGGAGCTTTTAACAGAATACTCCATGGTTATCTAGAGGCCCGACTATTTTAATTGAACGTAACGACATTATACGTGATAATTTTCATAATTATTGGCTTAAGTTAAGCTAATAATTGTATCAAATTACATGATACCATAATCTGCCCTTATTTTGCTGGATGGTTCTATACTGCTTTATTTGCCCAGGTTACATCTATTTTGCTAATGCCCAAATGGTATCATATATCACTAATCCTTAAATTACGCAGTCCTTGAAACAGGTCCAAGGTTTAGGTGAACGTTAAATCCCAATAATGGACCACTTTTCGAACAAACATGAAAAGGCATTAACAGGACTATACGTATTGACTCTGCGCTTTTCTTGTGTGATTTACTACAATTAGCGATTGTGTTGATCTTCGCGCAGGAAACTCACGTTCACGTTTACTGAAAATCTTTAAAAGATTAAAATTTTACCGTTAAACTGAGACGTATTATCAAGTTAAGTTGGGTTTTTTAACACAGCTCAAGTCGACAACAATCATGCCCGATTTTCTCCACATTTATATGAAAAACGTGGAAGTATTGCGTAACTGTCAAATGTCACTGCCACACACACACAACAAAAAAAGCAAGAGAATAATTATAAGCAAATAAGGGAGTCTTACATGCCTCACTTACAAATTACGTAATTGCCAAGTTCATGGACAGACGTAAGCAAAGAGCATGTAAAAATGATTTGTGTACGCGGGGATACCACATGACTAACTTGACAAGTATGTATCGTAAAGGTGTTAGAGTTGGACACCCAGTGGTAGAGAATTCGTTTGTCTAGTCAACCTAACTATGCTGTTTTGACACATTTTATGGAATATCAATGAAAGAACTTTTTGGTCAAGCAGTTAATCACCTCAAATGTATTTTTTTTATACAAATTCTAATGAGAAAGGATTTGCAATATTAATGATGGATAGATGATGTGGGGATCGGGGCAAAGGAACATTTATTTAAAATAAAACATAAATAGCTCTATCCCACTCTCTATTCATGAATGTAACAATTCTGAGTTTATATCTCATCTTGGGGTTATATAGCTGCGTTTTTTAAAGATCAGTCTTGATTTATTTTATTCATATACCATGTGTTTTTAAAAATAAGAAAATGCATCTTATTTTGTTTTACCTCAATTATGTAATGTTCATATTTTACTCTACTCCGCGAATGTTTGGTTATATACAGATTATTTCATTATCATGTCTTCTCTTATTGTTTGTGTACCTATACGTTATAATTGTTATGATGGTATATATTTTGTACTTTTCCCCTGAAAAAGATTACTCAATTTGGCCTTCGGCCTAAAAATCCTTTGGCGAGCTTCTACACTGTTGGTCATAATGGTGGAATAAATTTGTTTACCCCGATTTATGGAAAGATTTTAACAATGATTTATTTCTACTAGATCTAAATAATAGTATACATACTAAGATTGTATTAAATAATAATTAGTGAGTGTTTGTTTTGCGTGTGTATGCTACAATGCTAATCAACTAGGGGACCTACGTCCTTAAGTCATAACTGACAGTAATGAGGATTAATGCCTCATAAAAGGGCACTAATAAAGCATATCGATACGGTTTTATCCTGGGGGCTCACAGTAACGAGGCCATTGCTTAGCCACTGAATCATGATTGCACGCAGCGGGTGCTAGGGTACGTCGCCGCCCCCTAAAATACAAACAAAAAAAGAAAATGCAATAAATTTTCAAAAATTCACTGCATTTTGCCCCGACCCCTAAGATAAAAAAAAAATACTCTATGTGGGCATGCCTTGACCCATAATGCATTGCCTTACAGAGGAATTTTGTATGTTGGGGACCGGGGGGAAATGCAAAAAATTATTGATAATTTATTGCATTTTCTTTGTTTGTTTGTATTTTAGGGGGCGGCGACGTACCCTAGCCCCCGCTGTGTACAGTCATGATTCAGTGGCTTAGCAATGGCCTCTTAACTGTGAGGCCCCAGAATAAATACCGTGTCGATCAGCTATACTAGTGCCCTTTTGTGAGGCATTAATCCTCATTACTGTCAGTTATGACTTAAGGACGTAGGTCCCCTAGTTGATTAGCATAGTAGCACACACATGCTTTAGCAGTCACGCAAAACAAACACTGGCAAATTATTATTCAATAAAATCTGAGAATGTTTACTATTATCTAGATCTATTAGGAATAAATTATTGTCAAAATCATCCTATAAATTGGGGTAAAAAATAATTATTCCACCATTATGACCAACAGTGTATATAGTTGTCAAGAGAGCTTTTGTTCAAAAACTGTGCGTAAAAACAGGGCCCATAATTATTCTTGAATTCTTACTAAAGTAATACTAGCTTAGTAAGGTTTGATAAATATGGGCATTGGTCTTTTGTGTTAGCTCTGGTGTTGGTCTCATGATTTCACTGGGGTATTCATGACAAAGGGTTTTGAATAATTTAGGGCTCGCGGTCAGAGATGATTGTTTGAGGTTGTGATTTCGTGCCCGCGATAGCTTCAGTGGACATCACCTACCGTCCCGAGACGGGGTCGTGATCCCAACACCTCGTGGTCCAAGCCAAGCTCGACGCCGGGCAGCAGACAATGTGAACGGGTCCGCCATCTTGAATTCGCGTTTACCATTGTGTAAGAGGCGGATGCAGGGTTTTGAAAATATAGGGGGGTGCCTTTGCAGACCCATTCGGGCGCTTATGGATGAAGGCCCAAAAATGTAATACAGAGAGAGAGAGAGAGAGAGAACTACACTGTGAATATTAACTTAAAAAAGAGCAATTACGAACGTTACCTAGAGAAAACTGAAACATTCTTTCTTCTTTTTTTTTCGTACCACCGTCTATTTTCCATTCTCTCCCTCTGTTTTCCTCCTTTTTTTCCTCTCTCTCTCCTTTCTCTCTCTCTGTCCCTCTCTCTCCCTCTCCCTCTCTCTATCTCCCTCTCTCTCAGTTTCTATATCTGTCTCAGTCTCTGTATTTCTATCTTTTTCTTTTGCTTTTTCTTCTTGTACTATTTCTTTTTCTTCACCATCATCATCGTCGTCAGCTCCATTCCAAAGGTTTACTTCTGCTCTATCTCTCACGTAAAGACACCTCTTTAGCAATTCTTTCTAAATCTAATAAATCTCGCTAGCTTAATTAGATAATAAGCGTCTTATCAACTTGTCCTATCCGAAAATTGGATTCCTGTATCTCATGTTGTGATTATTCGGAATGAAATAGAAAAAACCCGATGTTCATGATAGAAAAAAACCACACCCCCACAACAAAAGTAAAAGGATGCCCTGCCTACTAATCAATTCAATACATGGTGACCGCAAAAACCATAATTATACTTCCCTAAGCATCTCATAAACAGTAATACCTGTTGCGCCAAATTATTCCTTACAATTTCTGGAAATTGAATCACCTTTGTCCGGGTTTCCGTTTAATTGAAAACATCATTTTCACAAAGCATTCTGTCGATTTAAGTGATGGATTAGAATCTGTAGACGCGGTAATAATACAAGGCGAGGTCAAGTTTAGTTCGTCTTTACATCAAATATCTCCACCAATCTTGGTCATTTATAGAGGTTAATAGTACACGAAAATTGCCTGTACTATTAGCAATGCTTCCATGATAATAGGTATTCAATTTCTACTTCGTGCACTCTAAATTCAAATGTATAGGTCTTGAATGAAATAACAATTTAGATTGGAAGGGTTTACTCCAAATATAATTTGAAAAACAAGAACTGAAACCGATGTGAATCCGAGAAAATCGACGATTATGATTTGTTTCGATGTTGATAATGTTGATGTATATAGGTTAATAATATTTCTGTCTCTCTCCCTGCATTTTCTCTCCTCTTCCCCCAACTTACTGCACATTTTTATTTCACCTCATTCCTTTTACCTTTTTAATCCCTATATTTCCGAAAGTAATATATTATCAACTATAAAATGAAACCAATCGCACCTTTCTTTTGAATACCCAAATATGGCTCCTAATTTTGATTGTTATTAATCCATCCAGTTATGCTGGAATCAAATTCCTTGTTAAGCTTACCTTGCGGTAGGATAAACACCTTCCAACAAAGGCCTTTAATTAACCTGATATGGCACTAATTGAACTTCAATTGCCCTGCTTTAGGCCTTTTGATATGAGCTATTTTTCTTTCAAAAAGTTCACACCAAAATATAAGCCTTTTAATACCCACGCTTATCCTTCTCAAGGAGTGAGACCTGCACGCGGTCAAGCTCCACAGGGACCCACCCGGTATGCGAGCTTTAAGAGCCTACCCCTTATACCAACCCGAAAGGGGGGCAATTTTCTTCACCAATAACAATTGGTCTTGAAATTTATTAATCATATACGAATAAACAGTTCGAGGTGCTTGCTTCATGAGAATAAAGAATGACGGAGAGGGAAAAAAACCTTGGTTATGTTTTGTAAACTAGATGATCCCTTGAGTAAATTTATTCTTCAAACTGTGCCGTGCGTTTGTTTGAGTTAGAGTAAAGCGAGGGCAAATACCCAATGGCGATGGGGTATAATGGTCATATATTTTGGGTATTGGGTATAGCGGACCACGAGAAACCCCCTTTTGTTTGGGTTTTGCCCCCGTAGTGGATAGGGTTAAATGGACCCCTATAAGAGGCTGCTTGGACCTGAACACGAAAAGGTCTCTTCAAAAGCGTTTGGTGACCCATAATAAAAATTTTCCTTCGATTCTTTTCTTTCTTTATTTCTGTTGTGAAGCTTGTTGGTCAATGGTGGTAGGGGTACTGGTGTCAATGGCGTTAGGGGTACTGGTGTCAATGGGTGGTGGTAGGGGTACTGGTGTCAATGTTGGTAGGGGTACTGGTAGTTGGGGATACTGGTTGTATGGGTAGTGGTGGTATAGGGGGTACTGGTGGTATAGGGGTACTGGTGGTAGGGGAACTGGTGTAATTGGGTGTAGGTAGTTTGGAGATACAAACCCTTGTCAGTCATTGTGTGTAACAATGTCTGTACTATGACAGGCTGACAAACATTGAAAGTTAAACATTTGAGGACAAGTTCATTTGATTTGCACGTTTATAAGTGCTACTACGTATATTATTCAAAACCTTGTATACTGAGAAGTGTCTACGATGTCACCAACATGCTGACTAAAGATAGCAGTATGTTAGAATATTGTTTATAATAAGCAAAATAATATGAAAGCATCATACATCTCACGTACAAATCCGCTCACAAAACTACACTTAGGAGTATAGTACAGTCTTCATTTGGGGCTCTAAGGGGATCTTACAATTATTGCTAGATGTGAAAGGAAAGGTACGTTGGATCCTAGCTATGCCACACTGTTGAGCTTCGCAAGCATCGATCTCTCATTCTATGATTCTTTGCCACAAGTATATTCTTTTCGTCTGAGAAGTTTATGAACTTATATTTACCAAAGACAGATTTTCAGAAGGACAGCTAAATCATTAATCTTATACCAACCCGACGCTTGCTCCTGTAAAGATGTAGCAAAAGAGTTTCGGTTGTAATTGGATTTCATTATCATAGGTTTATGCAGAGACATGCAATAAGACCATGGTTTGTAGTTAATTTTGGTAATCCATGTAGTGTTGAGACCAGGATTGAAGTTAGAGTTCGACTAGGGTAAGAAATTAACCAAATCGAAATTGTCGCTTAATCATAATTATGCCATGAAATTTCCTAGTTTAAAAGTTTATTTGACTTCATGTAGTTCCTTAAATAAAATCATTAATAATTACAGTCAAAGTAGCACACAAATGTATATCAAACTAGACATGAGAGCATAACAATATAATTATATGTAATATATGTAATGTACATAATGTATGAGTAAATGTATAATACAAAAGGCAACACTATTTTGAAGTAGGAAAAACGAGGGGACCTTAGTGAAGCCTGGTTTGTGAGATAAGGTCGTTCAGCCCCTGTATGTTCATTATAATTCACGGTTGTCATGTAAGCCAACCTATATGGTTACCGATTGGATCAATGTGTTTATCAGGTATTTGTGAAACGCCCCCGAATAGTGCCGTTTACCCTGAACCAAGCAGCTCCAGTGGTTGTGAAGTAACCGATCGATAAGGGTGACAATCTACAGGCGGCTAGAGCCGGACAAAGGGCATTCCTGGGTGCCGCCTCGGTGCCTGACAATGGAGAGGATTAGGTGCTCAAGCTTGAGACTCGTATAGGCACGCGACTTGGCTATTATTTTGAGATAACGAGCAAATAGTTTGTTGGTATCTCTCGTGTCCAGGGCATTTCTATTGTATTTGCCCCTCCCCTTTTCTTCTCATTATTCTTTCTATTGACCTCTCTCTGTCTAAACCTCTCTCTCGTTCACACACCCCCCCCCCCTCTCTCTCTCTCTCTGTCCATTTATCTATTTACCCCTGTTCTCCAGATCATACTTCCACTCTCCGCTTGCGCTTCCCCTCTCTTCTATACTATACTCATCATTCGTGCAACATTCTTACTCTTTCTCTCTCTCTCTCTCTTTCCTCTCATCATTTTTTCTATTGACCTCTCTCTCTCTCTCTCTCTCTACATTTCTCTTTTTCTATCTCTCTCTTTCTTTCTATATCTATTTCCCTCTCTGTCTCCCTCCTCCCTTCTCTGCCCCTCTCTCTCTCTCTCTCTCTACCTCTCTTTCTCTCTCTCTTTCTCTCTTTATATCCTATTACTCTCTCCTATTCCTCTCTCTTTCACTTTTTTCTCACCCCTCCTCTCCATCTAACTCTCGTTTCTTCCCCTCTTTTTTCCGCCACTCCTCCCCATTCGCTCTCTTTCTCCTACTCCCTCTTTCTTTCAACATTTTGATAATACATGTACTTCTTTATATTTATTCATGACGAAGAGTCGTCATGGTCATGGTTCATGTTTGCTGTCTGCTTTTACGTTTCCTCTCTTTTGTGCTGCTTTTTTTTAAATGAGTCATAAATATCTCTGCTTTTATTTCTGAATGTATCCGGGCTTCATTTGACTTGTTAAGCGACCGTTGATGTTAACATTGACCTTTTGATGTTTACTGAAATAAGTAATTCCGTATGAGAACAAATTGGTGGGAAGTAAACAAGATACATTTAGGCAGGAGTTTTGGTATAGTAATCCATTTAAAGGAAACCAAAACCTTCATACTAAGTTACTTTTATTGTAAAGTTTAAGATATTTGAAAAATATCAGTGAAAATTTGAACAAAATCGGGCAAGGAATAAGGAAGTAAGAGCTTTTTGAAATGACTAGTCACTAGAGGGCGGTATTCAATTTGATGACATCATCTGTGAACAACTCTCCATGCCTTTTGTACATCAAATTTCATGTTTTTCCTTCTTTCTTGTGATTGAGATAATGTACTCCCCTGAAAGCAATATATAGAATGCAAAATGATATTCTACTTCACATGTTATGAAGTCGGATCAAGAACACAAATAAATACGAAGAAAACAAAAAAATTGTGAAATTGTATGTACAAAAGGCATGGAGAGTTGTTCACAGATGATGTCATCAAATTGAATACCGCCCTCTAGTGACTAGTCATTTCAAAAGGCTCTAACTTTCTTATTCCTTGCCCGATTTTGTTCAAATTTTCACTGATTTTATTCAAATCTTTTAAACTTTACAATAAAAGTAACTTAGTATGAAGGTTTTGGTTTCCTTTAATTTGTATTGGTAATTGTGGTAGTGGTGATGGGATGGTTCTGGAAGTGGTAATAATGAGAGCGATGGTGGCGGTGGTGGTGGTGGTAGTAGCAGTGGGAGCGACAGAACAGGATCAGAAAATGATAGGAGAAGTAATAGTAGCAGTAGCAGCAGTAGAACTAGTAGTAGCAGGAGCAATATTAGTAGTAGTAGTAGTAAAAGTAGCAGTAGTAATAGTAGCAGTAGCCGACTAGCCGTAGTAGAGGTAGTATTAGTATTAGTAGTAGTAGAAGTAGTAGTAGTAGATGTAGAAGTAATATAAGTAGTAACAGTAGTAGGAGTAGTAGTAGTAGTACTACTAGTAGTAGAAGTAGTAGTAAAAGTAATATTAGTAGTAGTAGTAGTAGTGGTATTAGTAGTAGTAGTAGTAGTAGTATTAGTAGTAGTAGTAGTAGTAGTAGTAGTAGTAGTAGTAGTAGTAGTAGTAGTAGTAGTAATGGTAGTAGCAGCAGCACCAGCAGCAGCAAAAATATAGTTCCTAACAACTATAGACCTAAATATAGTTCCTAAGAACAATAGCCCTAAAACATGAACTTCGTGTATTCGTTCTGCACTCTTGCTTCTCATTAGAACCGTGCTTTCACCTACTGAATGACATTTCGGAAACGATACTTAAACCTATGAATAGCTAATACCAAAAGAGAATTGGTCGCCGCCATCCATTGTTAATAGTTTCCATTCTCTTCCTTAATTTCGTACTGACTTTTCCCAATTAATTCTCTCTGCAAGCAATCAAACGTTAATTGACGAAGAAGCCACAACGAGGCGTCCCCACACGCCCAAAGCAGCCCAGGTAATAGACTTGTCGCAGGGGTAATCCTACACCTACAAAGGAGCACTTGAACTCTGAGAGGGGTAAGAAAGCCCCCTTTAGAACCGCCCTGATTGCCAGTCGGCTTGAGGTTGGCAATACAACGGATCGCTCAGCCATCACCCCGGGCAATATCTATTACATCCGGCGGATAGGGGATTACATCGCTTGTTCTTTGAGAACCGCGATAAGAAGATGGGGTTCTAAACGAGGATGGAATAGACATCATCACAACTCTCTCTCTCTCTCTCTGAAGGGAGGTACTGTCATTAACCCAAACAATTTTCCTCCTTAAATTCGCAACTAATATTTATTTTTTCCATTCTTTCATCAAAAAAAAAAAAAAAAAACGTAAATTATATTTCTTGAGTGTGGATGAGCATTCCTTAATATCAATAAAAATTGCCAATTTATGCACGGAATTAGTGATTAAAAAGTTTTCAGTTTGCGTTGTCGAATTAGAGACTTCAGGGATTATTTTCGATTAAAATCGCTGTTATTCATGAACAGCATAATGGACTGCGACTAAAATGGACTCAAATCTACAGGACTTTCTGTTCGTGTACAATTTGTAATTCAAAACATTCCGGATCAAAATATGAAAATAGGACGTCATAACATGTCTCTATAAAACACTGTTATGGTTGAACATCCTCAGTAATACTTCTACCGATGATTACAGTGCTACAATTCAGACCTATACCTGAGTGGAAACTACTTTGAAGAGAACATTACATTTTTAACCAGGGCCACATTTTTTAACAAAGAGTTATAAGGTTGATGATGGTCGTGACATTTCACTGTAAAAAAAAAATGATGACTAGACGTTATTGGAAGGTTGCTTATAAAAAACTTTAGAATAACAATGTACTGTCAATTTTATAATCATCAAAATGATACGAAACTTTAGCCCTAACAGTGCTAACAGCGAATCGATTAAAGCGATGCTATAAACACATTTCAGAGTAGTCACTTGATTTGTCACGCATAGACAGTATGGCTTTGAATTAAGAAATATGTTTATTTCTGACCTCCCCCTCCATTTATCATTTCTTTTCACCCCCCCCCCCCCCTCTCTCTCTCTCTCTCTCTCTCTCTATCACATATCCCCCTTTCAACATTTACAATCCTTTACCTGCTCTCTCTCATACACGCACACACACACAGTTTCTCAATTTAGTCCAACCCCATTCTCTCTCTCTCTCTCTCTCTCTTATCTTTCCATCGTTCTCTCTTCTCTCATCTCTTCTCTATATCCTTCTCTCCTCCTCTCTTACTGTAGTATCTCTCTATTTTTCTCCTCTCACAAAAACGCATTCAATTCTATCACACAAACACACTCCCACGCACACACACGCGCTCACGCGCACACATTCTCTCTCTCTCTCTCTCCCTCTCACTATCTCTTTTTTTTCACAACCCGATCTAAATCTTTTCTTTCTTTTCTTTTTTTCTTCTTATAATCCTCTCAAAGGTAGGCACGCGTCTGAGGCCGGGACCATGTTTGCGGAACGGCTTAGAGATTGGTTGTTCCTATTTGCTCAAGAAAAATAACACAAAGTAGAGACGACCTATGAACGGCCCACTTCCATAAAATAAAAACAGGGGATATGCTGTTCCTAAGATGTCTACGATTTATAGATCCGATCGATAAAGTCTCTTCTTTATTTTGTAAGGATCCCATTTGTAAGTAAACACGTACGTCATTGTGAAGCTATAGATAACTCGTTAACTGACATGTATGCTTTTTGACCCCGATATGGAATGAAATTCATGAGTTTGTACGCTACAGTTTACTTTTTTGTTCCCTTTGTAGTATGTACATCCGGGGGGTTTTATCCGACATTTTGTTTTTCCTTAAATCAGGTGCTCCCCCTTACTTACCATGGTCATACTCTTCTTTTCTCGTATACATTGCCTCCTTTTGTTCCTTTTCTCATTTCTGTTCTTATCATTTTTATCTTCCTCCCCTCTTCCTCTCTTTTTTTTCTTCAATTGTGTTTCTTTCAATCTTCCTCTTCTTCTTCTTCTTTAGTTATTTCGTATGGGATGGGACGAAACAAATAAATAATTCACTATGATAACTCTCATAGTTATCACGGCCGCTGTATTTCTCCCCGTTTCTTTCTGTATTGATGTTTAACAGGTCAACGTAAGCTGGCGCTATGTAAATCAAAATCCTCAAATCATCTTTAAATATAAGTATGAAAACGTCAAATATATTAACTCAACACCAAATATTGAAACTATTACAAGACTTATTCAGGTAAATGGGTGTTTTCATACCCATAACGATTTCTAATACTTAATTTTACTATTAGATTTATCAAATATAAAACTGTATATTAAAGACATTTCATTTTTTTCCTATACAGTGTATCGCATACGTAATTTGTACATTGCACCTAATATTTTGTAGTGCGTAAGTTTGCTCGACCTAAAAACAGACTAAATATTTGGAAAGAAATTGCTTCATATCTTTTAGCAAAACAATATTTCAAAACAAAATAGGCACATATAGAATAGATTATAACATAACATTAGCGACAAAGTGTTAGCAAAGAAATATAGAAAAACAGATTCGGCTCCGATAATAAAAATTTAAAAAATCCGTTTGGCGCGAAAATCCGTCTCATGTAGCAGATGAAAGAAATTATTCATACATCAATTTGGGTTTGGTCTACGCTTTATGTCGAGACAAAAAAAGAAGAATCAATTCGCACCATATCTTTAGGGCATAAAGAAACACCATCTTGAAAGTAAGAAGGTCACTTTTGTAATGACCTCGCAAGGCCTTTCATTTGCTGAGCTTCTTTTAGAATCTTCTTAAGTATGTTCCGGTGTGGTCGTTGAGCCGGTATTTAATCTTTAAGATACAACATTAGTGATCATAGCCTCAAAGATAAAGGTAAGTTCTGGGGCCCGTTTCACAAAGCCTTTTTTCAATGACAAATGACAAAAATCAGTGAAAAATCTGCTGATAACCAATCAGAAGCAAGGATTTCAGTAGCTTATAACAAAAACTGGCATTTGTCACTGATGACAAGTTCTGTGAAACGCCCCCTGGTCATGCCATATTATTGTGAAAGAAACTGTTTCGAAGCTATTAGAAAAGTTGACTGTGTACCAAATAAGTATTGATGTTTAAAGGCATCTTTTAACAATGTTGAATCTCAGATGCATGGCCCTTCGTGTTATTAGTGTCTGTGATGTGGTGTTATATTGAAGCCTTAACAAAATTGCGCTTCACATTAATCATGAAGTGCCTCAAAAATAATCAGACAAGCGATCGGCTTGTAAAAGTCATAGGATTCCTGACTGACCTACAGGTTTATAACTATGATTGCAGCACGAGCTAAATCCTGGATTTTGTTTCAGAATCTGAGGCAATGTTACCGAGTCATTTTAATAATGGTTTTGGAATGATCAAAATGATGCTCAAGAGGAATTTAGTTAGCGCTTTAATTTGCCAAGATTATTATGGTTGCAATTGCATTTTATGTCGGGTTTTGTGTATGGGTAAGATATAGTGTTTGGTCGAGGCAGGGAGATGTGAGTTTAAACTCACATCTCCCTGGTCGAGGGTTGAACTTAGGAATTCGGTTAGTGTAGAAAATAACTCACGAATTCATCTTTAATTAGGATATAGCAAATACCATAAGATTTTAGATGTTTTACCCATTTTTCATTACTGTTAGTTTGATCTGTGTATGTTTTTTGCTTTGCTTTGCTTTTCATTCTCTCTCTCTCTCTCTCTCTCTCCTTCATTTGTGTATGTACTTTCTTTAAAGGTTATTTTGGGGAACTACGCCGTCTTCCTGCATTGAAAATTATATTTCATGTTCATTTTTATTTCAAGTTCTAACTAATTGATTTCAAACATTAAATCATTACTGACAAAATGTGATATGTGTTATGGACTCTTCCACTTGAGGTTAGCCATCGTAAATCAATTCAATAACATTTCGGCTTATTCTAATTGCTCATCCATATCTTCTATTTGTAATCTAACGTGGTCCTTAATTTACAAGTAACTATACATGTAGCTAAAAGCAAACCAACTACTCTATATGTTTGTTTATATGTTTATTTATATTTTTAATGTTTGTTATCATCATTCTTTCAATACTGAAATGTAAAATGTGAAATGCGAAATATTAGAACATTTAATAAAATGAAGATATGTAAACCTTTCTTTATATTTCGAATATTGTTTCAGTCCGGTCTGATTGAACATGTTAAACAAGTTTCATATAAAGGCAATTTTACATATTACATATTATAATGCAATTGTAAACAACCGGTGTAAGGGGAAAACAATATACATGTACACTTACTTGCACATCTACCACGCGAAAGAATTCAATATATCACAGCTATTCTCTTTACTCAGTCAGCGTGTTAACCACAAAGAGTAAAATGTATTTTATACCTAACGAGGCAAATACTCATTACAACCGTGATATATTGGTACGAACATAATAAATTACTCTTGATATTGAAGCAATGCCTTATTCATCTTAGAAATGCATGATTTGTATTAATTACACGGGTTATTACTTTTGACAAATTAGTAATGAATTTTGAAGTTATAAACCTTGTAATATCTATACTTCACCGGAAAGAACTCTGAAGTTGCGGTTATCTGGGTAAATGCAGCAAACATGACGCATTTGCAGAACTAATTGTATTTTGCGTCATTAGCGCAACTCTTTGCATTCGGCCAATCTAAATCGCTACATCATTTTTAAAGCAAAACAATTCGATACGGCTCAGGGATCACAAATCTGAACAATCAGATTGTAAGCAATTGAAAACAGAAACAGAAAAAAAGCACTACAATGATTTTTCTTATAAATGTTACTCTTACGAACTAATTTTCTACCGTTAAAATCAGTTGCGTACCAGGAGATTATGCATGGCTGGGGGAGGGGGGGGGGGGAATAATGAAATGCTCCCCACCCACATTTATTTATGTTTCTTTTCAGGCAAGGAAGTAAAACGACCAAGATGTAGATATTATGCATTTTGAAACCTCAACAACTCAATTTTTATTTCAATTTTCAATTTCAATTTATTTCTGTTTCCAACATAACATTTCAAATCAATTATAATCATTTACAACAATGAAGGAATACATATTGGAAACAGAGGGGTCCACTAATAAGCATTGCTTGTACAAGTGTGAACCCCTAAAATGATAGTTAGGAATAATGAGTTATTAAATTAACAAATTCGTAGCTACAAAAAAGGAACTAGAAATAGGGAAAAGGGATGTCAACAAAGACGAGAACGGGACAAGAGAGTACTTTACAAGACACAGATAGGAGAACACTTATTTTACCAAGGAAATTTTACTAGCAAGCATTGCAGTCGAGCGGGTGAGTTTCGAATTTCGAACATCGATAAGCGGTTTCCTATTTACTTCTTCCTTTGATAAACGGGGAGCAAAATTATAAACGAATTATAACTCAGGAGAAGATTTGTAGACAAATTTAGTAAGGGCGTAGCCCCGTAGGGTATCGAAATACTTATTGTTTTAATGAAACCTTTGCAAATGCTATACTCACATTATCTTATATTTGAAGCGCAATTATATTAATTTGTTATAAAGTTGATGATACATACGTTATATAGGGTGAAGTTGATTTTGTTTAAAATTAATTATAAACCCGTAAAGATAAAAGATAGGAACAAAACGAATCTCGTTATTAGAGCGCGAAATGATGAGATCCTAAAACAACCCTTAACAAATAATTGCTAATTTGATTTATAATACCTATTGGGGCGCATAGATATAAACTTTTTCTTCTTCATTTTCTCTCCTTTCTCTTTCTCTCTTTCGCTTTTTTGCGCCCCACTCATTTGCATGTTCGTGCCCCCCCCCCCCTACCCCACACCTGCGTCAAATCAAGTCTATTCTTTAAAAATGTGGATGGAGAGAAAAAAGCTGTTGAAGTTAGGACAAATTTAAATTCCAAAAGGTAAGAAGTTAGTAGTGGAAATACTACGAACCAAAGGCACGTCTCAAAGAACATTATTGTTTCTGTGTAATAAGTAGACGTAGATGGAGCTATTCCTCTGTCTGTTATTCTTTGAGTAGCAGGGCTTGGGCATTTTTTAATGATAACCATAGTAACCAAAGGATCAAAATCAGCCGACCTATTTTGCTTTCATAATTGCCGATAAATAGCTTGCATTAAAATGGCTTGCTAGAGAAAACTGCTCAGATGTGATCTGAATATGAATGAAGATAATCCATGCCAAATGCTAATTACAATAAAACACTGACTTTATCCGCGTACTAAATTGAGTACGACCCCTGGACCTCAGCCGCTATCATTTTATTCGAAGTATATTCACCAGCGGAATCATTTCATGGCAATTTCTGAAAAATAATCCTCGTTATTTATTGTGTTAAGTTGTCATTTCCCCCTACCTCTCCCTCCCTTAATAAATTGTTTGCCTACGTCGAGGCGTTTAGGGCGTACGAAAGAATATCTCTATTATTCACTGTGTTTCTGATACATGCCATTTATACCAAAATTGTAAAATCCATCGAAACACATACTGGATTCTTGTTCATGACATTTATGTAATCATTTTTCACTCAATCGCCGACGATACATTTTCGATTCACTGGTGGAAATATATTGTTTTCAGGGGGGCAAACAAAATGTATTTGTGAAGCAACTCCATCATATTGGCAATGATTATTCTAAAATGCCCAAAGTGGGGTGTCTCCATATATAAAGGATCTGTAGATATTTTAGGGACATTTGTAGCAAAGCTAATTACGAACTGGTCTTTTGAAAGTGAATCGTTTCTTTCACTTTCAGTGGCCCGTGTGTCTTTGCATGTCCTCCCATCTTTATATTCCATCCTCCTTCCTCCTCCCATTTTTATTTCCTTTTCTTGTCTGCCTTTTATTCTTAACGATTTAATCCCGTTTTTGTCGGAGGTGCATTTACAATGATTCGCAGCACGTGCCCAAACATTAACGATAAACCTCAATCAGAAAGAGCTTTTTCAAAGAAAACGACGGGAGAAAATTCATCAATTCAACTGCCCACAAGAAGGCCACAAGACCTGTGTATTGCCAGTAACAGATACAGCCGTCTTGCGGACAGCCGGCGAGACAGTGCATCAGTGAGCGATCTGATTCGATGTCTTACTTTATTTACCATCCATCATCTAATATTTAAACGAA
The DNA here is from genome assembly GCA_035222895.1 of Strongylocentrotus droebachiensis. Classification (NCBI taxonomy): domain Eukaryota; kingdom Metazoa; phylum Echinodermata; class Echinoidea; order Camarodonta; family Strongylocentrotidae; genus Strongylocentrotus; species Strongylocentrotus droebachiensis. Next base: position 421,864 of record JAVYIG010000376.1, read on the forward strand.
ATTATCTCAAAATTTACCCATGTCAATATCATATGTAGAACATACGGATACCTCTTTGATATGACAAACTTAAAAAAAAGAAATTATAAATATTTCGTTTGGGTCATAAGTTGTGTGTTTTGTAAATGAAATATAATTAAATTAGTTGCAGTAAAAAGGAAGTGAACCGTTTGATTGGAAGAGCTGAGGGTCTTCTCTTTGAGCATATTGAACGGTCTCATTTTGTAATTTACATTTTATAAAATGAATTGGGCAGATTAAAATGATAATATCAACCCAAGTTTCAGTTTGTGAAAAAGAAAATATACTTTATGTACATTTTTTATATTTGTTTACAGTAAATTGGTTAGGCATTATCTTTCATTTCTATGTACGTTGTTTTCACAAACAAGTAACCTATATCAGTCTTGCTTTGATGTTGTTGGAAGAGGGACTGAGTTCGTGCGTGTAGAAATTAGCAAAATGCCAAGAAAGTAAGTGCAATATAAAATGCTGCAAAAACACAGCGCACCCCCTCCCCTCCCCCTCTTCCTCCCCCTCTCTCTCTCTCTCTCTCTCTCTCTATTATTTAAAATGTATTCAATACCAATCTATGTCAAAACGTAACAATACATCTCATTCCAATTGACATTTTTAATTACTTTTTCTGTTTCTTGCTCATTTATTATCAGTTTAACATCGTTTTAATCGTTGCATCTCCCTCCTAGCTACACTAGTACAGATGGACTTTAACTTATTTCACCCCGTATACCCTCTCTGCCCTCTTTCTGCCCTCTCTCTCACCTTCTCCCCACTCTGCTTCATTCAAGAGATTGTGCATTTGGATGGGTACTAATTGGTAGATTGGCCTTGGGTAAATAAAACATCTTACAGAAAACTTACAACAATTTAATCCCCACATTCAGCAGACACATGGGGCGTCGATAAACCAAAGGGACTGAGAGAAGAACACAGACAATCATAATCGACCCATACCTCTTTACTTTTATCGTTTGCTCCAGAATGCTCTGAATTACGAATTGTTAATGTGCAGAAAGTGCAAAAACCATCGGAAAATTTGAATCCATATCTGTTCCAGTACAATGTGCCGTTCACCAACGTAATCGAGAACAATCATCGAAGCCTCCAAAGTAAAAATACATAAGCACTATTATTGTGTACGAAATGGCGGTTTCTCGTTGATTTTTTTTCTTCATTTGCACTTGTTCATTAAATATTCAATTCTACTTTTTAAACAATGAAAGGGAGGAAAAACAAACACCTTGTTGCCAACTTGAGGAGGAAAATCCATGTAGCCATTTAATAACACATGCGTGGAAAGGGAGGAGGGTAGGTTAATGATGGTTTGTCCCTTTTGCAGACCTAATAACCTGATGTTCCATGAATCCAGTATATTATAGAGGTTTCGACGAATGGCATACGGCATTTCAACAAAAGCACGATCACACATCTCGTTGGTAATTACTCAATGTGGCCAAGAAATAAAATATATCATCTGCCCTCTACTGGGCAAATGCGTCACATGTCTATTGCTGAAGAGCGCACACCAGTACCAAGGAGTTGCCAGTAATCATTAATCAATATACATGTTTAAAATCACGAAGTACCTTAATTTCACTCCCCTTTCCGCATAAAAAATATCCATTTAACTCTACCCATAAACCATGTATCAAAACGCGTTCCAAGATAATATACTGTAGCCACCCCTATATAAAATCCACCTGTTTATTGTGGCCATGTAATTGGTCTGCCTCGTAAAAGATGTTGTAGAACCTGTCTAGAGAGGCCGCCTGTCTACAGTGGCTTTTTTCTCTGTTACATGCGGTGGCCTCAATGGACAGGTTTGACTGTAGCTAAGAAATGATAACATGTTTAACAGATGTCTTGGCATATTTATATTTCTCTATTAAAGTAATATATAACCAAACAGTGTCGTACGCAGGATTTTTTCAAGGGGGGGGGGGGGTTTAAACATTTTGAAATGTCCGCTGAATAAGCGGGGGGGGGGGGTGGGGGGGGGGGGGGGGGGGTAAGAGGACATACATTTTTTTTTTGTCCCAAAATTTGAAAAATTTCCGGATCGACCTTTCGGTCCTTTGGGGGGGGGGGGGGGGTAAGGTCACCATTTTTAGGTCACCATTAGCATAATTTTTTTTTTTTTTTTTTTTATTTTAAAAAAAGGGGGGGTGGTTTTCGTCCAAAATACACATATAAAAAATACCAAAGGGGGGGGGTTCAACCCCCAACCCCCAACCCCACCTGCGTACGCACCTGCTGTCAGTTCCCTTGGCAACCGACTTTCTGGTTCATCTCCCAACCTGCCTACCTAATATCAAACACTCATTCAAACAGGACCCGATTTCAAATTAACCTCATCAAAAACCGTCGTGTCAGATAAGTGCCCTTAACATTTAACTTCTAACACAAAGATAACACATAGATGGAGTGTGGTATAAGTAGGCTTTATTGCTCCCAATTAAATGCAGCTTCATGTATATCTTTTTGTTAAAACCATAATTATCTGCTATCTATCTATAAATATATCTATCCATCAAACTTTTATTATCTACATATCAATGTTATCTACCTAGTACTATCCATCCATCTTTATATCTATCTATCTACATATTTGTTGATCTATTATCCATTTATCTATCGTACATCTATCTTTCTAGATACCTACCTATCAGCAATCTATTATTGATTAGTAAGATGATGACGTGGATCCTAATCAAATGATTGGTTGAGAGCGTACACGTGACCAGGCATTTATTTTGCCTAACACGATCATTTGATAATGACCGGTCATTATCTAATGCTAATGACCGGTCATTAGTAAAATCACGTTATAAAACATCATTTCATATAACAAATGAAACAAAATCTTATAAAACAAATAATACACATCATTTTGTTGGGCAATTTGTAAAATTACCAACACTCGGTACCTTCAAAACAGTCCAAACACCCTCGGCTATCGCCTGTGGCGTCTTAGACTGTTCCAAAGTACCTTGTGTGGGTAATTCTTACTAATGCCCTCACTGATGTGTATTATTTGCATAATCTATATGACTATCTACATTTTATATATCCATCTATATTTCCTAGCTTGATGACCGTTTAGGACGACAATTTGATGGATCCTTGAGATGGCACGCAGGGACATTTGACCGGTCTCCCCGATAACTAGAAGGGCAAAAAACTAACAAAAAAGTGCTAAAGAGCAAAAAATGAAAATATAAATGTACGGTACGGGAATGCGACTTGAAAAGATTTTAAAACCCCCTCCCCTTACAAACACTAGTCCAGATTATGTCCGATTTTATGTGACGGTCTTTATATTTACTTGCGAGCGAGCAAACAAATTGTATTTTTGAGGGCACATATTGCAACCGATTAGTTCTCATTAGTAGATACAATAACCGATCCCTGATGGGGTTATATGTACCATCTCATTATGAAAGAATTAAAAAGGCCTTTCATATAAATTACTTAATCAGACAAAGTATTAATGGAAGAGCGCGTAGCGAATGAGTTTTCGGTGAAATTTGAGAATAAACCCTCGGTTCTTTTTAAATTAGGGGCATATATTAGGGAGGTAGTGAGAAATCTATTGTTTTCGAAGAGATGAGAGGTTATAAAAAAATCTTGGCATATAGCACATGATTGTTGTGTTACTTATGTCTCTGTCTTTTTAACATGAATGGCATTTGGTCAGAATTTGATGCAGGTCACGTGGGCATGGGGGGGGGGGGAATCCCCCCCCCCCCGAAAATCTCATTTTAACATATTTTTAGTACGATGTGCTCGTTAAAATAATAATATACCCCCTTTTAAACAGCTACCGACATAATTTTTTTCTCGAATAAGCTATTACTAAAATGGTCCCCTCAAAATGTGAGTTCAGTTGGTATAGTATTTTACTCAATGTGCAAACCCCTCTGAGGAGATCATGGATCCACCACATTTTGCTTGCCTTTGCTAGGTTCAATGCGTACTACAACTTTTAACCCGTGCTTCACTATATATCCCCATTCTCAACTAATAGATTTTTTGACAATTAGAGCATAATTATGCCATTTGGAGTTAGCCGGTTTGGCTTCTATCGGTCATATCATCGTTGGTCAATCATAGGTCAACCGTCGTTCGTTGGTCGATTCTGAAAGGGTTGCATCACGCGGGCTCACAACGTATCAGTTTGTTTGCTCGGCTCATTGTAGGTGTCCGTGGAGGTTGGTAGGGCTGAGGATACATCTCTAGGACGCAGATGGCATACCCTTCGCAGCATCGACAGCGCCCTCTGTCGAAAGGTGACGTTCGTTAAGACGTAGACAGGGACGTTCCACCAGCAGCTGCCCAAGATTGTCAATACAGTTACGAAAAAAATTGCATCGTACCCTGCCTCACCCCAAGGTGGTTGGAAAAACAATGCCCCAAGTGCAAAAACGAAAGGGGTGACAGAGAGATAGAAGAGAAAGGTAATGATGAACACTGTCTTCAGACCTTTTGGTAAACGAGCACATCTGCATTGGGAACCTTGACCGTTGTCGATGCCGTTACTTTTGCGCAGTTGATTACCTTGTTTATCGGGACGCCCTCTGCGTTTTCTGTTAGCTATGATCAGAAGACGCACATTTGTAAAGGTGAGGACCACTACTGGTACGACTATCATGACCATGATGACGACAAGAGTGGCCGTAACGGAAGTGGACAAAGAACCGATGTCGTCGATCATGTAAAAGAATGACCTGGATATACACATGCTCTGCAGTAAGGGTGTCATTGGGAAGGTGTGGACTGGGAGAAGAGCCAGCGAAATACAGACAATGACGATCTTGATAATGGCCAGAGTGATGTGGACGTGCTTGACACTTGCTATTCTAAGATACTGGAACGGATAGCTCACGGCAATGAACCGTTGAAGGTTCATCAAACAAACGTGGATGCTTGCACTCATAATCATGCAGCAACACACAAACGGCATGTACAAACACGCTGTATGGCTGTAGGGAAAGTCCCGAAAATAGAAGACGATTCCTTCCAGGATAGCCACCAAGACTCCGGTAACGATATCAGTGGTGGCTAGGCTACGGAACAGAAGAACCGTGACGTCATCGAAGATATCCTTCCCTCTTTTCAGCACGGCGAAAAGGAAAAGGTTGAAGACGATTGTCAGTAAGCCGAGAATAGAAAACACGGCGATTTGAATGAACTCCCACAAGCCAGGTTCTTGGTAGCCGGAAGTAGAAGTCGTAGATGTTTCGATCTGATCCATATCTGCGTTGGATATGATCCCTATAAGAATGCCTGTAAAAACAGATAAAATTAAATTGATATGCCTTCTCGAGTTCCAACTTTGATACGGGAATGGGCATGGTGTACTTGCCAATGGATAAAACCTGTGACATCTAGCAGTGGTGTAGCGTGGGCTCAGTCATTGGGAGGGGGATGGAGAAGGCACCAGACTTTAGTTTCCTAGAACAGCAGGGATTTCCCCAACAATTGTTTTTGGTCACGGCACCCTTAAACCCGTTTCTCGTCATCCCAATTCAAAATGAATCAAAGAGGATTTGTTTCCCAACCGTCGTACATATGTACGGTCATATTTTCGCGTGAGGGCCTCTTGCTATCCTGATAAAAAAATATTGCTACCGAGCGAGCAAAAGATTGACACTTTTATTGTGGCAAGAATGTTATTTAGTCATCAACATACAATATAAAATAGATGTTATGTAAAATGATATATTAGATAGCTTAGACAGATTGGTCCAGAGCTCGTCACGTGATATCAGTTGCGAGGATCCAAATTGTTATATTTTCCTGGTTGGTCATTTTTTTTTTTTTTTTTTTATCATGATTTTTTTTTCTCCCTTGAAATTATTTTTCCAATTTTTTTTTTCCCCAATTTTTTTTTTTTTTTTTATGAGAATTTTGTTTGTTTGTTTTGTTCTTCTTTTCCTTTTTTGATTGTCCCTGAAAAAAAAAAATTCGGGCAAAAAAAATAAATGGACCCTCCCCCCCCCCCCCCCAAAAAAAAAAAAAAAATCAAGACTATCTAATATAACAGTTATTGACTGGCAGGGGGGGAGTATTTTCCCTCGTGACCATATTTTCCCTCAGCGCTGCGCGCTTTGGGAAAATATAACCACTTAGGAAATATAACTCCCTTCAGCAGTCCAAATAATGTTATATTACACCAACTGCCAGTCAATAACTGTATAATATTCGGTCATCTCGATCGTTGCCAGAAATCACATAAATTTCAATTTGATATAAAAAAAAATATTGAAAAAAATATATATTTGGGCAGCGAGGTGCCCGAATGTATATCGTCATAACATATTATGGGGATATTCATGGACCTCACTGTCTTAAACTATCCTCGGCTTAAACACCTCTACTATAAAAGGGCCAATCACATACTTAGCGTTATGCCTAGATCAAATGATAATTGCCTAAATCAATCATAGTATGAAAGCTTATGGTTACACTATTTTTGTTTTCCATTACACTCCCTGTTTGCACACCTTTTATTTTAAATGTCAGATTCGTAAAAATATAGGGAGAACCCATGGTACTTCATACGAGCTGTAACAGTATGAGAGAAATTAAGATTATGATTAAGTTTGAAATGCAATAATTATTTTCAAAAGGGCTAAGTATCATGGGGCAGGTATAACCTAATTATGCTCTTCACGACTTATTGTCGCTTTAAAAAAAATCAGCTCAAAAGTACTTCACTCGATTTGGTGGAAATCATGAATACCCTTACAAAATTAAGCCTGCATTCCATTACAAATTTGGTTAAAGGTAATACAAAGTTTTGGTACGGGGTCATGAATTTGGTTCAAATGAACATATTGGAAGCATATGCGATCCGACAATATTCAGTGATCGCTGTCGCGGTTGAAATCGAGTCTAAAATGATAAAATTGTAAATAATAAACTCTTCATGTTGTATAGCTCCCTCTCAAGGTCAAGATATTAATTAAGCTATGAAACAATGTTTCTTGACTAAAATCGACCGATGAGCTATTCCCGTTTGGAAATTATATATCCCAACTAAATATTCTGAGATTTTCATGGTCGCAGCAACCATTGTACGGCCGTAGGCGCTATTTGAAATTTATCAAAATTTACCGGGAGCACCGGTAAATTTTTGTATTCAATTTTTCCCCGAAAGCAGAAGTGTTTTAAGGGCTAAATTTTCTAGTGCGTATAATACCTCCACAGGGGCATCCAAATATATCAAAATTGTAAAGAATCACTATCCACCCTATTTTCAAAATATCCCAAAACTTTGTATTACCTTTAAACCCGACACGACGACTAACATCATGCTAACAAATTACAGAGAAATGTTGCACCTCGGCCTAACATTTTGTTAAACTCGACTTTTAAATTAGACCGAGCTCAAACCTAACATTGGTTTGATAAAATATAAATTTCAAGTTTGCGATTAAGACTAGAAACACGGGGGAATATAAAATTAACAAATGTTCAGCAAACATATTAAGGCCAAATAAAAAATCATTTCTTCTTTCTCATCGCCTCTATTCTTTTTAAAATGTTGATATTTTTGTTCTGAAATTAAAATAATAACTGTCTGAGGACATAAGACGTTTTAGTCAACAATAATACAATTTCTTTCTATTTTTAAGCTCTGTTGTGAATGTATATACAAATGTAATCTGATTTAACCAAATTTGTGTTGCACTTGGCCCAATAGCATCTCTACGAACAGAAAAAATATCAAATATTAATTACATCGAACCCTCTCCTCCTGACTATAAAGAAAAACCCGGACGGGAAACTATGAAATAATCTTACTTGGCCTAAACAGTTCCAACAAATATATAAAATATACAAATGCATGAATAAGTAAATAAATTAATAAGTGAATGAATGAATAAATGAATAAATAAAGTAAAATGAAATGCAAGCTTCATTGCCTAAATGGATCATACTCACACTTAAAATGGTGGTTTGTACCAGCTGTAAGGAGTGCGATGCATCTGATGTGCTTACAGATTAGGTAGCCTTCAATATTTCTGGCTGTTAATCAAATTGCTCGCAGACAATATCAAATATATCTTTGTAATCAGGAAAAGGAAAAAAAGGATTGACTTCGACGATTGACTTGAGCGATTATCCCACTGATATCGATTACACGCTTCCGATTGTGTTGTATTTAGGATTTCTCTGAAAAGGGTCGCAATTATGAAATGATGCAATTCATCCTCACTGTTTCTCACTGTTACCATGGTGCCAAGTCATTATATATACAAAGTGCCATTTCAATTTAAAATCATAGGCAATTAACCAAAGTGGGCCAACGTGACAGGTAAATATTCCTGAAGTGAATTATTGCCCGGAAGTCTTTTCTATCATGACACTGCTGCTCGCTCACACAACCCACTCTCTAGCATTCATGACGGACACTGCATTTTGCGTTTCTAATTTGCATTTTGCAACACTAGTCATGCATGCGGGTGTAGATTTTGCAGTGTCGGAGAGAATGAAACGTCGTGATAAAAATTAGATCATCTGAACAGCGTACGGCTCTTATATCGGAAGACTTACTAAATAACTCTCTCGTTCTAATTTTCATTAAACTGTCATTCCGGATAATGATACAAATTGCATACTGTGATTGAAACAGCGTCAGCTATGATTTGGATATGCTGTTAGTTCCCTTGGCAACCGTCTTTCTGGTTCATCTCCCAACCTGCCTAATATCAAACACTCATTCAGGCAGGACCCGATTTCAAATTAACCTCATCAAAAACCGTCGTGTCAGATAAGTGCCCTTAACATTTAACTTCTAACACATAGATAACCCATAGATAGAGTGTGGTAAGTAGACTTTATTGCTCCCAATTAAATACAGCTATATATATATATATATATATATATACAGTGGCGTACGCAGGATTTTTTCAAGGGGGGGGGGTTAAACATTTTGAAATTGGGCCAAAAATTTCGCAACGACTCAGCCAGCCGCTGAATAGGGGGGGGGGGGGTGGGGGTTTCCCACTGACCTCTACCTCCTGAACGGATCATCGCCCATTCCCGTTCACTATACGTTACGTACTAAAAGGCTGTATTGTCTGACCGTTCATGAATATTCATGTTTTTGCTAAACTCGGCAAAATGTTTGCTTTTACTAAATTGAAAAATACGGTGGGGGGTTGGATGAAATGGACATAATGAAATAAGCAGAAGTGATCTATGATAATCCATGCTTCTTATCTTTCGTGTGCTCGACCTATAATCTTAAAATCGCTTGGTAAACTGAGTCGAAAGTTCGACTTGTTTCACATGTGCATTATAGGCAATGACGAGCTTGCAACCTATTTTGAAAAATTACGGTGGGTGAACTTTCAAAAGTCAATGAGACATGAGGGCTCCAATGAAAGAGCTAGTGATAACGTACGTCGGGGTGGATGTGCTTTTCGTTTAAACAAAAAAAAAGAATTTTTAACGATTAAAAAAAAAAAACGTCCATAGGCTAACATGTTAGGCTGCTGACTCTGACGATAGAGGGCGTTGTGAAATGAGACTAAACGGAGCAGTATGATACACATTAAAAAAAACTCAAAGGGGGGTTAACCCCAAACCTCCTCCCCCCCCCCCCCCCCCCCCCCCCCCCCCCTGCGTACGCGCCTGTAACCAAATGAAGACGACACCAAGTCACCAAGTATCAAGGCACTACACAATATGAAACAGAATTTCAGTCAAAGCGTCATTTACTCTTTACGGGTGCATCTAGTAGTCTACAAGTGTATTTAAACTTGCAGTATCTCTTTATTTATTTTATTTTTTTTAAAGCTTTTTTGCCTTTATTCAGATCTTCATAATTATACAAAATGATGAATAGGAACACAACTGTTCTTACAGTATAAACATACATGTAGTACATTGTCTCATACATTATAAACACAGACATATTTAAAAAATATTTTCCATAAGTATCCAAACTAATATAGTACACATTCAAACAAGTGTACAGAATGTGCTCCAATACTAATTGAAGCACGCCCTCTGTATAGTATAACCACATGGAACGCCTAACATACAGCACAAAATATGTCTGGTGATGTGTGCACCTTGAAAAGAAACTTTTTTTTATGGTTTATCCAGATTCGTTTAGACATTCACGAATCTGTTTGCAAACATGCTTACAAATACTTTAAAGAAATCAACTCAATGGTACTTTCAATGCCCTATAGTACTGCCTAGTGAATTAATGGTCCGATTATGTAATACGTCAATTGCATGTTTGCATATTTGAAGAGATGATAATAATATTAATAATGATAATAAATTTATATAGCGCAAGCTTTTATACAAAATATATTCAGCTGCACACAAGGCCATTGCAATCGCCTTAGGTTCTTTTATATTCCTTTATAATAATAATAATAATAATAATAATAATAGTGTAAACTTATAGAGCGCACACACCGTCCAGGGACGCTCATGGCGCTAGCTCAGCAACAGTTCTCTTTAATACAAGTAAAGTAAACAATTTTGCAATATTTATATAACCCATTTCGATTCTCAGCTCTGCCCGGTGGGGCCCGGTGCCCTCCTTTAGTCTTTGCGACAGCGCTTTTTTTTATCTAGCTTTTTTCGCTGCTTCCCTTTCATCAAGGTTATATTTTTCCTTTAAATTTCCCTAGTATAGTACTAAGCAAATTGGAGAGCGGGGGGCTTTCATACTCGTTTGGCACTGTGAGGCAGACATTACGCTCAAAATACAAAAAGAACGGAAACCATTGAAGTTTTTCGCTGCTCTTTGTTAAGACGTGAAGGCGTGTGAGTGAATGATAATATTGAAAGACTATGAAAACGAGGATGATAGCGATGATGACGTCGACCGTGTAATGTCCTCTACCCATGATGATCACGAAGGAGCCTGCGATGTTGACAGCTGTAGTCAGGTAGCGTATAAAGAATAATCTACTCGGTGTATCTGAAGAAAAAACAAGATGGAGTAAAATTAGTTTAGGGGTATTCACATGCTTGCTATTTAAGAGTTAAATTCTGATCGCGATCAAGGGGCCTGCTGTTTTGAAAAATAAAAAATTTCATTAAACAAATAAAAACAAGTTTAATGAAACGGTCATATTAAAGTTCAAGCTCACCAACAGATTTTGCCTTCTTTATTGCACTGTTTGTTTGATCAAAACTCTATATCGTTATGTAACTAAGTTATAGGAGCTTAAAGCCTAATGTCCTACTTGTAGCTACTTGCTCCCTTTATATAAAAAACTCCCCCAATCGGTGCCTGTTGGTCCCCCATGATCCTCTTTTTCTTATGTTAGTTTAGAGCTGAGTTAATGAGATAGCCACCTGTCAGTGACCTCGCTGTGTGGTCTAATCCCCTCTGGCCCAGTAGTATTGACGGTCTTTAAACTGTCGAAACATTTTAACCAAAAACATCTCAAGGGCAATTCTAATATCCTTCTGTATGTCTCACTGCAATCGTGTCCGGATTACGTTAAATGTCGTTGTCATGTTCGCGCATTATGATGTATTTTTATTTTACGAAAGTATTTAATATACTTACATTCAATAATAAAGAGGTTTCCAAGGGTAAGAGAAGTTATATGTCCACTAAACATGTAGTCTCCACACATTTTGATGCCACTTAATCGAGATCCTGATTTCATCCATACTGCAATGGCGATGTTCAGTCGGTTAGCAGCGGTGTCCATTTCCTTTATGAGCATAAGAAAGAAAATAATAACAACAAATAATAACTGTAATAATAAAGATCATGATAAGAAAAATGATGATAATTATAATGATAACTAGACTTTAATTCGTCACTTAGACGAATTAGGTGATACGTATGATAATGGTTTACATAACAAATAATGCATTACACGATATATTATTTTGTAAAATGCTTCTCCCATTCATATGCTTCTCCCATTATGATCTATTCATATGTCAAGATTAAATTGTGTCCCCTTGATCATTATGGATCTAGGGAAGATAGATTGAAACAATATATGACCATTGACCCTGCGCAGTAACCAGTTACACCTTTGACTCTAATTTACATCATGAAGAACACATTTTGACGATTTTATCTTATTTAAAGATATGAAAATGTAATTGATAAATGATTATCATCATTATGATAATGATGATCATGATGATCATGATGAAGATCATGATCATGAGCGGGATCCTGACATCTTATTGAGGGGTGATTTAGATAGCACATAGTCTCAGCTACAACATACTCAAAAATCAACAAAATCCAAGCAGAAATAACGGCGATATTGCTCGCAAAAGACAGGAATGTAGAATCCAGATTTGAGAAAAAAATCTTCTCCCATAGGGATTACACGCAAAAACTAATGGATTAAGTGAAAATAGGGTAACAATGAAGTAAATAGGGTTGTTTATTACATTATTTGCGATTCTACGTGTTTTAATAATCAAAGGAGATGGTACAGTGAAAGGTCAGCACGAAAAAAAAAGAAAAAAAAATTGTTGGAGACACCCGGACTCGAACCCGGGATCTCAAGGTCGGAAGTCAAGTGCGTTACCGATATATCAAAACATTTCCCATAGCGATTACACGTAAACGGAAAATGGAATTCTCAAATCCCACTTTGCAAGTAAAATATGAGCATGATCCCGGCATATGATCGAAAAATAAAGTGCACATCGGAGATAGCTTATTGTCTCAGCTACAACATATTAGAAGCTCAGCAAAAACTAAGCTAAGACAACGGAGATTTTGCTCGCGAAAGACAGGAGTGTAGAATCCAGTTTTGAGAAAAAGTCATGTCCCATAGAGAATACACGCAAAATGTGAAAAATTGACATGCCTCCTTTAATCGCAAAAATACGCCATGATGCCTTTGTCAAAATGAAAAATTGTGGCTGCTATTTTTGTAGAGAATAGTCTCAGCTTGAACATATTAAAATTTGAAAGAAAATCAATTATTATTAACAGAGATACAATCAATTTTCCAAAAATATGCTGACGTCATAATGTGCAAATTGAAATTTTGAGTTTGGAGGCCATTATGATGACGTCATGAGTTAATTGAGGGTCAAATGAGACATGAAATCATATCTCCGACTCATAATCTATCTAAATATGAAAACATATTGGGAGTTTCTATCTATTCTGAAGGGTTACAAAGAATTTTGTATAGGCATGTTTTTGCTAATGTATTGTGGATAAAGATAACGCAGGTCCGCGCGCACTGTCAACTTTGACAGACGCTCATTGCGTTATTAAAAGATGAACAAGTTATCAAAATGCTTGGAAAAATGTGCCAAATAAGATGATAGAGAAAATTCGGCGATTCTATGTTGCAAAATGCTAGTACGCGCAAAAAACGCGCGCGCATGCGCGTGAGCTCGATTTTTTGTCAAATGCTCCATATGGCCTGAAACGTATGCAAAAAAAAATTGGGATGATTTAGTGCATTTTAAATTTTTGCGCGCGCGTAAACGCGCGGACGAACGCGCACGCGCGCATTTGCGCACGATTATTGACCTGAAATTGACCGGACGGATATTGATCTTATTCATGATAAATATGAATGAAAAATTACTTTCCGTTATGAAGATATGATCATAAATTGATTTTAACAAAATGGCGCCTGGATGACGTCACGATGATTTTGAGTCTTTGAAAAGTCACGCAGTTTTAAGTTAGACTAAGATCTATCATCATTAAAAAAATCATGACAATGGCTTCATTCAGTCTTGAGATATCCTGCGAACAAATTTGAGGAAGAATAATAAAAATAAAAATAATAATAATGAAGAAAATCTTGACGAAATCAAAAGGTGATACGTATATTTCATACGTATCACCTAAATAATGATGAAAATAATAATCATAATACCCAAAATGAAAATAACAATCATAATACAAATAATGAAAATAATAAAAGTAATAATATTTTGTTAAATTATAATAATAATTATAATGATAATAACAACAACAACGACGACAACAACAAAACAATAAGATGAAGAGGAAAGAGAAGAAGAAAAGATGATGGAGAAGAAGAAGAAGAAGAAGAAGATGAAGGAGAAGTGGAAGTAAAAGAATGAGAAGAGGTGGAGGAGGAGGAAGAAGAAGAAGGAGGAGAAAATAATGAAACTTAAATTTCAAATAGAGTTATTGATACAAACTGCTCACATACCCGTGTATCTAATGTTTATATTTTTGTGTAAACCCTTATGTCAGAGTAGTCTACCTGCCCTTAGTAAATGTTCATCTTCGGTATTTCAAGATATACGTTGCCTGAAATAATGGCTGTTGCGATAGCTAGTGCGCATGAAATGTACTTGAGTGCATAATGTTTCTATTATTTTTTACTCTATTGAAGCCCAAGTACAAGTGAATATCATAACTAAATTTGTCAGATTTCTAATCCCTGTAATATTTCTATTAGGGACGTCACTGCTGGAGCACATTGCTCCGGATGTCTCATTTTCGCTCGCTGGACGTATATAGCAGACGGCAATCGGCGGATTAGACGACACTTAGTGAATTCATAATGAGATTGCTTTGCTAAATATAAAATACAAGAACATTTTCCATATCTTTAAACTATCCTTGATATCTGATAATTAAACAGTTTTTAAAATAAACCTACCAAACTACATAATACAATGAAATACTTGACTTAAAGTAGGGGAGTCCATGGCGATCATGAATATTCATGTTTTTGCTTACCTCGGCAAAATGTTTGCCGATACTAAATGGAAAAATTACAGTGGGGGAGGGGGGCTGGCTGAAATGGACATAATGTACCCATTAGAACTGATCTATGATAATTCATGCTTGGTATCCTTCGTGTGTTTGACCTATAACCTTACAATCGCGTGTCAAATTGCGTCCAAAGTTCGACTTGTTTCACATGTGTTATATAGGCAATGGCGAGTTAGCGACCTATTTTGACCGAATGACGGTGGGTGAACTTTCAAAAGTCAATGGGACATGAGGGTTCCAATGAAAGAGCTAGTGTCAACGTACGTCAGGGTGGATGTGCTTTTCGTTTAAACAAAAAATGAATTTTTAACGATTTTGTTTGGGTAAAAGTCAGTAGGCTTACATGTTAGGTTTTGGACTCTGATGATAGGGGGCGTTGTCTAATGAGACTATTCGGAGCCATATGCAAATAATTATGGAATATTGTTGGCGAAAATACCGCCATGGCCATTTTCGCCCCCGTCCCCCCTTTTCCAGCCTTCCAAATTGCCCAGCCACCTCTTATTTCTATCTTTGTTTCAGTGAGGTGAAGAGAAATGACAGGTGAAACATTATTTAAATACATACAAATGGGGAAACAAAAATTCTTTCTAAACTTACCACCTTATGTGTCATTTCAATTGTCCATGTTTATGTGGTGGATCGAAAAATTTCAAAGGGGGCGTATATTTGAACAGATGAGTATTTAATTTCGTTTCGTTTCATTTAATTCCACAATAACAGCATATTAATTTGCAATGACCTTCAGTTTACACAATCATTATGAGCATTACAAAAAAAAACAATTTGGAATGATACAACCCGAATTCGTTTTTGTTTTATTGCAATAATATTTATCATTTAACAGGTAAGTTAATGAATGCTAGGTGTACTGAGAAGGACACCTCGGTAAGCATAGTTTTTAATTAAGGTGTACATCCTATAACCATTTCTCATAAAGACGGACAGAAATGGGTTAAACACAAATAAACAATTATATGCCATTTAGGGGTGTTGCCAAGGTTTGGTCTTATCCTTTCTTTTCTTTTTATTCCAAGGACGGCACATGGCTCAGACATTTCTGAAATTAGAATAGAAATCTCATAAATTCTGTAACGTTCTAATAATATGTATGCTAAACCTCTGGAAAACGATTTTGTCAATAGCGTTTAGGGATATATGTTTAGCATATCAAATGGGTGCAGTGATCCATTGCCTGCATCGCCCCTCCTCCATAACACCCTCCCCTCCCCTCCCCTACCTCCTCCATAACACCCCCTACCCCTCCTGCCCCTCCTCCATAACACCCTCCCCTCCCCCTCCCCTACCTCCTCCATAACACCCCCTACCCCTCCTGCCCCTCCTCCATAACACCCTCCCCTCCCCCTCCCCTACCTCCTCCATAACACCCCCTACCCCTCCTGCCCCTCCTCCATAACACCCTCCCCTCCCCCTCCCCTACCTCCTCCATAACACCCCCTACCCCTCCTGCCCCTCCTCCATAACACCCTCCCCTCCCCCTCCCCTACCTCCTCCATAACACCCCCTACCCCTCCTGCCCCTCCTCCATAACACCCTCCCCTCCCCTACCTCCTCCATAACACCCCCTACCCCTCCTGCCCCTCCTCCATAACACCCTCCCCTCCCCCTCCCCTACCTCCTCCATAACACCCCCTACCCCTCCTGCCCCTCCTCCATAACACCCTCCCCTCCCCTCCCCTACCTCCTCCATAACACCCCCTACCCCTCCTGCCCCTCCTCCATAACACCCTCCCCTCCCCCTCCCCTACCTCCTCCATAACACCCCCTACCCCTCCTGCCCCTCCTCCATAACACCCTCCCCTCCCCCTCCCCTACCTCCTCCATAACACCCCCTACCCCTCCTGCCCCTCCTCCATAACACCCTCCCCTCCCCTCCCCTACCTCCTCCATAACACCCCCTACCCCCTCCTGCCCCTCCTCCATAACACCCTCCCCTCCCCTCCCCCTACCCCCTTCCTGCCTACGTGTTCAGACTTACCATTGTGGTACATTCACTTGGGGGCGGTAATACAGGCAATGCAGTGGATAGGATGGTAGCGATCCGCATGATGTAAATAGTTGCCATTATAGCACAGAATCTTCGACAGATAATGGTCCTGCAAAAGGAAATAATAATGGCTACTTATACATCAAAAAACAAATGAAGATATACTATGTTCTAACCAGGTCCATGTTCTAAACAACTGAAACCAAGTTGGCTAAACCTCGTTTATAGGTGACTCTCTATAAGACCCAGTCCATACCCTGCATACCTTGCCACACTCAATGTCACGATTGTTTCGCCTTAAAATATTTCTAGTATAATAATTAACCATCCCTATAAACACCAGTGTCTTCGTATGGTTGGCATCACGCTACACAAATGCCAACACCATAATCATCTTTAAGGCAAAATCGTAATAAGGCACAACCATAATTCTTCGAGAGAAAACAGAACTACACTGTCGCTCATAAAGGTGGAATATTTTTTTTTTTACCCCAATTTATGGAATTATTTTAAAGATATTTTAAAAATAATAGATCTAGATAATAGTATACATTCTCAGATTTTATTGAATAATAATTTGCCAATGTGTATTTTGCGTGACTGCTAAAGCATGTGTATGCTACTATGCTCTTTAACTCTTATCCTGCCATGAGACTGCTAGCGCGCTATTGTTATAGTGCCATGTGCACGCGAGCGTGCTATCGATTGAAAGCCACGTTCATGCTAGCGAGCCACCGCTACGGTGCTTCGTGCGCGCTAGCGCGCAGATGTAATAACAGTTATTGTTCATGCCCATTGCACCGTGCTGAGTGCTTTTGCAGCGCTATTGAAAGTACCATCGCGTGCATCAGATTATCGGCTTTGGATTACGCGTCTTTGTATACAACAGTCAGATTGGATTTTCTCGAGTAATTCAGCGATTTGTTTTTGTAAAGATTTAAATAACACGCACTTGAACCAACCTTAAAATTAACTTGGCACGCAGGAGATTAGCACTGTGGCACAATAGGAATTAGCACTGTGACACTGGTTGCATTGTATGGGTGGCAGCTTAAGAGTTAACTAGGGGACCTACGCCCTTAAGTCATAAATGACAGTAATGAGGATTAATGCTCCACAAAAGGGCACTAATATAGCACACCGACACCGTTTTGATCCTGGGGCCTCACAGTTACGAGGGCCATTGCTTTGTCACTGAACCATGACTGTACGCAGCGGGGGCTAGGGTCTTAACCTTTCCTTTAAAGGTACTATGTCCCATTTGCAAGCCAAAAAATGAAAAGGTTAAATTCCAACGGCATTTGAAAGGTAATACTAATTTAGAACTTCCCTAAAAAAAAAGGGGGGGGGCTTGAAAATTTCTTTGAGTGGGAAAATAACTACTATTAGTTGTCAAATCGACTTAAGAGCTATAGAGCCAGTAAGTAATAGTCTAATTTTCAGACCATTGTACCGAATGGTCATACGTTTTATGCTGCGCAAAGATTCAATCAGTTCAATTTTGGCCGTTACAAGAAGTGAGTTATTGATGTAGACAAATGCTCATGTACCCTATACAGCTCATTTATGTATATTATTACCAAAGAAGAAAAAAAAGCCAGTCAGTCACTCAATAGTGTCTGACAGTGCAAGTCCACCAAGTAAACGGGTTTTCTTGCATAATTTGAATATTAGGACACTGCTAACGTTTAAATTCCATAGATAGGACATACATAACAAATTCATAATTCCTGCAAAGTTCTACAAAATTTGATGTTGGCTGCAAAAAGGACTCAACTTTAAAGAGGTAATAATAACTAAATTACTTTCAAAGGTTATGCTGAGTAATGGTGAGGAAATTGCGTGGTCGGTGAAACTATCTGTTAGTTAGTATTTTGAATGGTTGAGTGTACACAGATAACAGTAAGATTCATGTGTATGCTGAGGTTATATATTCCACATTATGTAAACAGATTGGGAGAAAAATGTAACGCTAGTAATAACAATATTCTGATGAAATACACGGAACTTTTTCATATCAAATTTCAATTTCCTCAAACATGAATTCGATATGATGGCTAAGTAAGAATTGAAAAGCAATGTAATTTTTTTTTAACTCTTCAGGAAACATGAAACTGTGTCATCACAATCATAACGCTCGTATTTCTATTTTAAACTCATGGGGATTTTTAAGATTAATGGATATCGGTGCATTTATTTAATTTTGTTTGCACAACCTTCGTTTTGAATGGAAATATATTATGTCTGGTCGACGGACCAGCGTTTTTCCTCATGTTAGCTTCCTTTGATGTTAAATATCTTTGAACCATGAGGAAACACTATTAACCCTTTGCTTACCGGAACCTGGTGGTCCCTGTGTCGAGCTTATTGGACCTATTCAATTCAGTAGTCAACGGGTTCAAAAGTCATTCCCGCTAAATCTATGACCTTGATTAAATTTGTTCTAAACAGTCGAGATCGACACATGTCTCTCCGCTCTCCCCCCCCCCCCCCCGATCAAATGGCCCAAAAAGAGGGAAATGAGAAAGGAAAGGAGATGGAGAATGAACGTGAAATAAGACGGTACTACTACCACCACCACCACCACCACCACCACCACCACACCACCCCCTCCTCCTCCTCCCTTTCCAACACCCATGCCCGCATACAAACACAACATATCCAAAATTTCGCACACGCCACACTTCCTCGCTATACCTCACACTTTTCATATGGCAATGCTACTGCGATTATTTCACGTGGGGGTGAAAAGGTGACACGAACCTTCTCTTAAAAATATCCTTAGATTTATTCTTGGTCTTCTCGTTAAAGGCATCGTTTAACAATGTTAAATCTGAGATGCATGACCCTACGTGTTATCAGTGTCTGTGACACGGTGTAATAATATTTGAAGCCCTAAAGAAAAATCATAATAGGAGAAGAGGGTCGCTATTCATAATAGGAGAAGAGGGTCGCTATTCATAATTGGAGAAGAGCTATTCATAATAGGAGTAGAGGGTTGCTATTCATAATACGAAATGAGGGTCGCTATTCATAATAGGGTCACTATTCATAATATGAAACGAGGTTCGCTATTCATAATAGGAGTAGAGGGTCGCTATTCATAATAGGAGTGGATGGTCGCTATTCATAATATGAGTAGGGATTCGTTATTCATAATAGGAGTAGAGGGTCGCTATTCATAATAGGAGTAGATGGTCGCTATTCATAATTTGAGTAGAGATTCGCTTTTCATATTAGGAGTAGAGGTTCGCTATTCATAATATGAAATGAGGGTCGTTATTCATAATAGGAATAGAGGGTCGCTATTCATAATACGAAATGAGGGTCGCTATTCATAATAGGAATAGAGGGTCACTATTCATAATAGGGTCACTATTCATAATACGAAACGAGGTTCGCTATTCATAATAGGAGTAGAGGGTAGCTGTTCATAATACGAATGAGGGTCGCTATTCATAATATAGAGTTAGGGTCGCTATTCATAATATGGGATGAGGGTTGTTATTCATAAAATGAAATAGGCCTAAGCAATATCCAAAATTCTCATAACAAATGTAAATATTGGATGGAGGACACCCCCAAGGCGAAACATGGCCCTGAATATTTGTCTTGTTTTTAAGTAGGTTTGAAATTTGATATCCAATGTTATAAACATAATTGAGAATTTAAATCAATAACATTTGAATCATGAAAAAACCTCAAGCTCACCTCCCTCCCCAACACCCGCCGCCTTCGCCTTTATGATGACTACTCGGACATTCAGGTAGCGGACCTTAATATTTATTTTCGGGGGGGGGCTGAGGTGGTTTCCTTATAATATATATGGTCTTGTCACCAAAGTTTGACTATCAGTTGAGGGGAGGGGGGGGGGGGGGTTCGCACAAGGGGGACAAATTACGATAGGATTATGTGTGTGTTATATTTCCCTTTTTTGTCACCACTGGAGCGGGGGAAATATATTAGCTAGATTAGGGGGATGTATTTTTATATAATTATCAAAGCTTAAAAGAAAATATAGGCCTACTTTTAAAAAAAGACATAATAAAGGGGACGCCACCGTTTGCATAATGCTTTACGGTCGCAAAATCGTATCTTATTTGACTTTAAATCTTGAAAATCTTACTTCCTTACTTTTGAGGAGAAAACAAAAATCGTGCAATATTATATATATTTACGAAAAGCTTTAATATTGTATATAATCTAACTCTCTACAACCAGGGGCGTCGCTAAGGGGGGGGGGTGGGGTGCGAAAACCCCACCTGTCAAGATATTGTCGGTAAAATTGCGCTGCTGTCGGGAAAAATGAGAAAAGGGGGAGGGGAAAAAGGAGAGGGAAAGGGAAAGAAAGAAGAGAAAAGAAAAAGAAAGGAAAGAGAAGAGAAGAAAGAAAGAGAAAAAAGACAAAGACGAAGGAGAGGAAAGAAAGGAAAAGAAGAAGAAAGAAAGAAAGGGAGCAAAAGAAAAAGGGGATTAAAGAGAAAGAGAGAGAGAGGGGTATGTTTGGTGGAGTCGCCACGTCGAGGGAGCAAGAAAGATACGCACAGATAATTTTGTTGCTGTGTCGGGTCCGCTGTGTCGGTATTCTTGCTCGATCTTCGTATACTATATTTATGTAGAAGTTTGAAGTCGGTGAGATGTATTATGTCGGTAATTTTTTCCCCCTACGAAGTGTGACTTTTTATCGGATAAAGAAACATTTTTGAGAATTCAGACAATGATTAAGAGTCGCCCGAATCGTCCGAATCGTCTTCTTTGTCTAATATTTTAATGAAACGTTAAAGCTTCCGCGCCTTAACGGGTTATTTTCGTTTCTTTTTTTCTTCATTTTCTGAATGCATTTCATGAACTAATGTAGATGAAATGAAATGAATGAATGTTGATGATGTGGGAGGAAAAAGGTGTTACCTAAAAGTCATTTCGAATATACTGAAATTTCCCAATACGCGCATACCTCCTAGTTAATTTCAAACAGCTCATCAATATGTAAGACCTGAAATGACCTCAATGCAAGCAAGCACATGCATCTTACTACAATGTACTAGTTCATCATGGAAGTTCTAGAAAACAACAGGGGAGGGATCAAAATAAGCTTTGAAGGGCACTTATACGGGGGAAAATGAATTCAGACAAGGATTAAGAGTAGTGAACGGTACAACGAATCGTCTTCTTTCTCTAATATTTTAATGGAACGTCAAAGCTTCCGCGCTTCGCACGGGAAGGGGGGGGGTTGAAAATAATTTAGCTCCTGGCCCCGGATGTATAGGGTTAAATTTGTAGACATTGGGACATTGGCATTAACATATATATATATATATATGTTGATATATAATTGGTAGCTATTTTTGTCGGTATTCGGTGGCCTCTTCACCCCCCCCCCCCCCCCGGCCCCCCCCCCCCCCCCCACTCAGAGGTCGGAATGACCGCATGCGTGTTGCCAAAATGTCCGGTAAAGGGGTACTTTTCTTGCGACAAAGTCCGGCCCGAGAATTGTAAAAAAAAAAGGGGTGTATTTGACTTTTCACCCGGAGATTTCTTTAAAAAGGGGGTGTTTTTCTTTTTTTCTCTCATCTCTTTGGACTCATGAGAAATTATTCCGAATTTAGGGGGGTACATTGAGCATTTTTCCTGATTTAGGGGGGTCTCCAAGGCAGGAAAAGCACGCGAAAAGCCCGCGAAAGGGGGGTTCGGAAATGTTGGCAGTCCTCAGATAGGGGGTGCTTTCAAAAAAAGGGTACGAGCATATGCGTACCCTAAATAACACTGAGTGGGGGGCCGGGCCCCCCCCCCCCCCACCTCAAACTGAAAAAGGTCTAGCGACGCCCCTGCCTACAACCCCCTTTTTGTCGCTTCCATCCTTTGCTGAAGGTAAGGGACATGATAGATCAACCCCTTGATGGCAACACTGCTACACCCCAACCGCACCCCCCCCCCCCCCCCGTGAAACACAACCAGTCTACGCCATCTATGAACTAATTGGACGATAATTGTCAGTAATATGTACTTGTACCACGAAAAATACTGCAGGGAGGGTAGGCCGAATGGTCGGACTGATGGGGGGGGGGGGGGGGCACGCCTTTTTCTTTTATTTTGTTCAGAAATGTTTTCAATATATTTTCAATAAACGTTTTCTTCAAATATTCGGGGCCATGTGGCCCCCTCCCGCCTACGCTACAGCCGTGGGGTATCCCCTATCCATTATTTCGCCTACTGATGTTTATTGCTTATTTAATTTACATTTTTTATGAATAGCAACCCTAATACCGTATTATGAATAGCGACCCTCATTTCGTATTATGAATAGCGAACCTCTAGTTGTATTATGTATAGCGAATCTCATTTCCTATTATGAATAGCGACCCTCATTCCGTATTATGAACAGCGAACCTCTACTCCTCTTATGAACAGCGAACCTCTACTCCTATTATGGAAACCGACCCTCATTTCGTATTATGAATAGCGACTCGCATATCGTTTTATGAATAGCGACCCTCATATCGTATTATGAATAGCGAACTTCATTTTGTATTATGAATAGCGACCCTCTTCTCCTATTATGAAAACCGACCCTCATTTCGTATTATGAATTGCGACTCGCATATCGTTTTATGAATAGCGACCCTCATATCGTATTATGAATAGCGAACTTCATGTTGTATTATGAATAGCGACCCTCTTCTCCTATTATGAATAGCGACCCTCTTCTCCTATTATGAATAGCAACCCTCTTCTCCTATTATGAATAGCGAACCTCATTTCGTATTATGAATAGCGACCCTCTTCTCCTATTATGAATAGCGACCCTCTTCTCCTATTATGAATAGCGACCCTCTTTACGTATTATGTATAGCGACCCTCTTCTCCTATTATGAATAGCGACCCTTTTCTCCTATTATGAATAGCGACCCTCATTTCGTATTATGAATAGCGACCCTCTTCCCGTGTTATGAATAGCGACCCTTATAAGTAATGAACCTTATTTCGTATTATGAATAGCGACCCTCTCGTCGTATTATGAATAGCGACCCTGATTTCATATTATGAATAGCGGTCCTTATGATTAATGACCCTTAATATGAATTATGAATAGCGACCCTCATCTCACGTTATGAATAGCGGTCCTTATGATTAACGAACCTTATTTCTTTATGAATAGTGACCCTCTTTTGCCATTATGAATAGCGGACCAGGAAGTACGGGAATTTACACGTTATGAATAACGGTCCTTATGAATAGCGGACCTTATGAATAGCGGTCCTTACGAATAGCGAATAGACCCCCTTATTACCAATCATGTAAAATAATATGTCTCGACTAATACGTGATGATACAATTTTGCCGAGAAGCCGCCTACTTATTGATATATTTGATAAATTAGTTTATCTATTTGGACGTGATAGATATTACGCACGTGTGCGTAGTCCCATATACATCTTTCTGTGTACAGTGCTTGTAACTTTACCAAGACTGGGCCAAATTTCTTATCATTTTGATGATTCCAAAACCTTGTAGTACACACCAATACTTATATGCTAGATGATCAACCTTTTCTGATCGATTCCACAACGTTTCTTTCACAATTCAATCGCATGACCATAACTGGTCTTTATCTTTAAAGAAAACTGAATTTGAACCCGGGCCATAGGCTACCCTCTCTCTCTCTCTCTCTCTCTCTTTTCCTTTTGCCCTTCGTTTCCCTCTTGCCACGGAGTATGTCCATGTAATGCCTAGGTCATAGAGAAAATAATTACTAATATCGCTGAAATCAGGCGCGTACGCAGGGGGGGGGGGGGGGTTTGGGGGGTTAAACCCCCCCCCCTTTGGTAATTTATTGTGTGTAAACCCCCCCCCCCCCCCCAAAACCCCCTAAAACCCCCCCATTTTGGATTTTTTTTTTATTTATTTATTTTTTTTAATTATTTATTTAAAAAAAAAAAAAAAAAAAAATATTCCCATGGCCGACCTAAAAAAGGTGACCTTACCCCCCCCCCCCCAACGGGTCAAAATGTCAAATTTCCAAATTTCGAGACCAAAAAAAATAAAAAATGTGTCCTCTTACCCCCCCCCCCCCCCCCCCCCCCCCCCCCCCCCCCCCCCCCCCCCGCTTATTCAGCGGCTGGCTGAGTCGTTGCGAAATTTTCGGACCGATTTATAAATGTTAAAAACCCCCCCCTTGAAAAAATCCTGCGTACGCGCCTGGCTGAAATGATAGTTCCCCTTGTATTGTTCTTCGTCTTTTAAGTTTCCTAGAAGTAGTTGGCTTAAAGATGAAGTTGAGTTCTGGTCATGCGATTGCATTGTGAAAGAAACGGTGTGGAATCGATCAGAAAAGGTAGATTATCTGGCATATATGTGTGTGTATTGCAAGGTTCTGGAATCATCAAAATGATAAACAAATTGGCCAAGTCTTGGTAAAGTTACAAGCGCTGTACGCAGAATGATGTATATGGGACTATACGAACTCGTGGCGTAAACGTCCGTCCCGATTTTTACGATGTTACATGCCATATTTAGAATATGAAGGCATTTGAAGAGCCATGCTTTTCAGGGAACGTGTTTTATTTGATGTTCTTCCACCCTTGCATAATAACAATGATAACGCTCGTAAATTTTTGTTCACCTCTTCCCAGAACTCAACCTTCTCTTTAATTTCAAATGATTACTCTTAGTTTGCTAGACTATCGGGTATAATAATCTGTCTGTGTGCCAGAAGGTGCGCTGTGCCGTTATTATAATAATGAAACGAATTAAAGGTAATACAAAGTTTTGGTATGGGGTCATGAATTCGTTTCAAATGAACATATTGGAAGCATATGTGATCCTACAATAGTCAGTAATCGTTGTCGCTGTTGAAATCGAGTCTACAGTAGTGAAATTGTAAATAATGAGCTATTCATGTTGCATAGCTCCCCCTCAAGGCCAAGATATCAATTTAGCTATAAAATAATGTTTCTTGACTAAAATCGACCGATTGGCTATTCCCGTTTGGAAATTAAATATATCAAAACTACATCTTCTGAGATTGTCATGGTCGCAACTACCATTGTTTGGCCGTAGGCGCTATTTGAAATTTATCAACATTTACCGGGAGCACCGGTAAATTCTGATATTCAATTTTTCTCGGAAGCAGAAGTGTTTTAGGGGCTAAATTTTCTGGTGCTTATAATACATCCACATGGGCATCCAAATATATAAACATTGTAAAGATTCACTATCCAGCCAATTTTCAAAATTTACCAAAACTTTGTATATACCTTTAAGAAACATTGGAAATTTAGGGAATATTTAGATTTTTCAACAACATGAAACAAAATGTCTGTTTTATTATGATTAAATATTGAGTCATTTCAAGTAACAACATATTTTACAGTATTTGTATTACCTCAATAATGCCGTTAAAGGTAACAAAAGATCGTGTACGTCTTGACTGGTCCGGTACTGGTTCCCACACAAATATAACACGTATTGGCTATGATGTCATTTTTCAGTATGCCATTCGCCCCCTTTGCGTCCTTTTCCCCTTGAAATTTTGCAGTGACATTCCGAGTTGCAATACGCAAGTGCCCCTCAGAGCCAATTTTTTAAAACCTGTCAAGATGGCCATTTTGGCGCCATTTTATACCTTGCATGATTGTGTTAGTATGGACGGCCGTTTGTGCCACAGCACGCGTCTTGACGTGTTCATCATGCACCCAAATCCCATTGCATGGTTTTGCACGCAGTGCTTGAGAGCCCTTTCTAGGTCCTTTCCTCTATCCCATTTCTTTCAAACTTCGTAGGCGTAGTATCTAGCATCCTTCCGCCCCCCCCCCCCCCCCACTCAGTGTTATTTAGGGTACGCATATGCGTGTTCCCAGCACCCCCCGCCCTTTCAGCAAAAGTCCGTTGTGTAAAGTCAATACGGGTAGAACTTTTTCTTTTGTTATACGAACCTTTTCAGCATCCCCCCCCCCCTTCAGATTGTTTTAAAGCCTGTCTTATGTCTTATTTTTTTATTTCAAAAACGGTTGGGAAAATTCAAAAATGGTTGGGAGAATTTACTGTTAATCACTGTTAGAGGGTGTTGACCAGTGACGCCTTCGAAGAAAACCATAAATATCTTTATGGTCACGGAAAATTTTCTCAGGATTGTTTGCCTGTTAGAGGGTAAGTACAGTAGAAGGAATATAATAAGTAACATTTTATACAAAAATTACACAGTATTTTCATCAATCTTCAACAATGTTACCGAGTCACTTTAAACAGAGCTTAATTATGCCAGTCTCTGACTGTGTCTCTGTATGGTCTCTGTCTGTCCGGAGCAGCCAAGTACAAAGCTATGCACAATGCTGTCAGCAGTCTCACAGTTATGCACATCGACTGACAAGGGTTAGTGCGAGGAGATACCACTATGAACATCACGGACAAAGAAAGAGGACAAAATATACAGTTCCTCATTCTACCCTCAACAATGGCTGTGGTAGACAAAGGTACATCCCTTCACTGCTATCATGTAAAAATGTGTAGAACAGGTGTCACATGCATATTCACCTGTTCTACACATTTTTACATAATAGCAGTGAAGGGATGTACCTTTGTCTACCACAGCAATTGTTGAGGGTAGAATGAGGAACTGTATATTTTGTCCTCTTTCTTTGTCCGTCATGTTCATAGTGTACTAGGCAGTAGTATTTGGTCTGTGCCTTCTCCTTTCCCCAAAAACATAACAAATAAAAGCAACCCAAGTTCTCGTGCCATTGTACTTTCAAAGGTGCCTTTCACGATATCTGAGTAAGATACGGGTTAAAGAATTACCGGCTGGTGTAACTAACAACATATGGTTTGCAATTCATCAATGAAACACTCGTGATTTATAACCGTGAATCAAGAGCAATGTTTCGTTACATATTAAAGGTAAACACCAGTATTGGAAACGCCCCAATTTCAAAAAATGAAATGGAAGCTCTTATTACCAATCATGTGAAAGAATATGTTTTGACTAATACATGATGATACAATTTTGCCGGAACCCGCCTACTAATTGATATATTTGGTAAATTAGTTTATCTATTGGCCTGTGAGTGATAAACGCACGTGTCGCGCACTTGTGCGTAGTCCCATATACATCTTTCTGTGTACAATGTTTGTAACTTTACGAAGACTGGGCCAAATTTCTTATCATTTTGATGATTCCAGAACCTTGCAGTACACACCGATACTTATATGCTAGATGTCGATGATCAACCTTTTCTGATCGATTCCACAACGTTTCTTTCACAATGCAATCGCATGACCATAACTGGTCTTTATCTCCATTGTGAAAGAAATGTCTGGATGGGATTGGGTAACGTTTATTATAAGTGTATATTATGCATAGGCATAATGTGAGTTCAGAAGCATCAAAGGAAAATAATTTAACCGTCTCGCTCAAAACTACATACACAGCACACATACATGGGTATAAGGGACTAAACACAAATCACTGCATACACTGCACACATACATGGGTATAAGGGACTTCACACAAATCACTACATACACAGCACACATACATGGGTATAAGGGACTACACACATATCACTACATACACTGCACACATACATGGGTATAAGGGACTACACACAGATCACTACATACACTGCACACATACATGGGTATAAGGGACTACACACAAATCACTACATACACAGCACACATACATGGGTATAAGGGACTAAACACAAATCACTGCATACACTGCACACATACATGGGTATAAGGGACTACACACAAATCACTACATACACAGCACACATACATGGGTATAAGGGACTACACACAGATCACTACATACACAGCACACATACATGGGTATAAGGGACTACACACAAATCACTACATACACAGCACACATACATGGGTATAAGGGACTACACACAAATCACTACATACACTGCACACATACATGGGTATAAGGGACTACGCACAAATCACTACATACACAGCACACATACATGGGTATAAGGGACTACACACAGATCACTACATACACTGCACACATACATGGGTATAAGGGACTACACACAAATCACTACATACACTGCACACATACATGGGTATAAGGGACTACACACAGATCACTACATACACTGCACACATACACGGGTATAAGGGACTACACACAAATCACTACACACACTGCACACATACATGGGTATAAGGGACTACACACAAATCACTACATACACTGCACACATACATGGGTATAAGGGACTACGCACAAATCACTACATACACTGCACACATACATGGGTATATGGGACTACACACAAATCACTACATACACTGCACACATACATGGGTACAAGAGACTACACACAAATCACTACATACACTGCACACATACATGGGTATAAGGGACTACACACAAATCAATACATACACTGCACACATACATGGGTATATGGGACTTCACACAGATCACTACATACACTGCACACATACATGGGTATATGGGACTACACACAAATCACTACATACACTGCACACATACATGGGTACAAGAGACTACACACAAATCACTACATACACTGCACACATACATGGGTACAAGAGACTACACACAAATCACTACATACACTGCACACATACATGGGTATAAGGGACTACACACAAATCAATACATACACTGCACACATACATGGGTATAAGGGACTACACACAAAGCATTAGTCCCAACTTTTCAGTTATTTCTCACATCATATTTCAAATACGAGGGGATTCGCTTTCAGTGGACATTTTTTCGAGATATTCTTCGAAATCAAATAAAAGATAGAGCTTGTCATAAGAATAAATAATTTCTTATCTTTACCAGAACTCAACCTTATCTTTAAGAAAATGGTTGCCAGAATCAAACTTTGGAACAAACTTCCCCATGAAAAAAGCGAGTCCCCAATTTTAAAAACCTTTACGGAGTATGTAATGTAATCATATTCCGTTTGTTAATTTATAAAGCGTTATGTAAAGATTAACTATTATTATATGATTGTTATTAGGAATTCGTTATTAGAAGTATGTACCATGTACAATACTGTTGTTACTTGTAGGTTAACATTGCTTTGAATTTTTGTTAAGCGCTTAGAAACATTGTATCAAGTGCTCTATAAAAGTAATATATTATTATTATTATTATTATTAATCTTGGAGAGAAGTTCAGGTTTTGAAAACATCTATTATTATCACTATTCCAGCACTATTCTACTGACGAGACATGAAGGATATATTCCCACGTCTTGGAAATGAGTCACGACTTTTAGGATCAGCACCACCTTCCCCTTTCATGCTTTTATTTCTCACCTATTAACCGTGATTGGAAATAAATCTTTGGAAAGATAAAAATGTCAGCGAAAATACACAAGAAGCGATGTAAAATGCTAAGGATTCATTGGATTGGTTTTACTTTTTTGGAAACCCAAAGATTCAATCTAATCTGGGTTTTTTTCTTCACAAAACTGTTCGTAAAGTAACGCATGACTTTACCAATCATTTTTAACTGCATCAACTAAAGTTGGACTGTGCAGATGTAGATTAACAGTCTTACTATAACAAATGTTTTTAATGCAAAGTATATTTTTTGCCATAATTTAATTGAGGTTATTGGAAACATCAGGACAAAATTTGGGCATCCTATCTAGCACTTCATATTCAAGTCGTTCGTAAAGTCATGCGTAACTTTACGAACAGCTTTATGAAACACCCCCACCCCCCCGGGCTTATATTAAAAGAAACCTTACTGTGCCTAGTTGTGAAGTTAACTATATCCTATGTTGGTTATAATTTGAAAATTAGCTTAGTAAAGTTTTATGAATATAAATGGGTCTGTGTCTCTAGATTCACGTGGGATGTTTAAACATTTAGAAATGAACGAAAGAGACACCCAGAACGTGACGTTACAGTCACGAGGTAAAATGTAAAACGTGAAATAATATTCCTGAGGTTATATTCTTCTTTGATTGATTATGTATTCCATACTCTTTTCACACTCATTATTATCTGAGGGGTCCACAATTTACAAGCTCTGCTTTTCAGTGGACCTCTCCATTTCCTCAATATAAATGCAGTTAAATTTAAAAATTAAATTTTTGTCTTCCTCAAATGTAAAAAAAAAAATAATAATAATAATAATAATACATTAATAGAGCGCAGAAACTATCCAACATTAAGTATATATTCTACTGTACTACAAGATATGATATGCTTAGATTTACAGTTAATTAAAAAAATGTGTCTTAAGTTTCGATTTAAAGACATTTACAGATGGTGATTTCCTGACTTCAAATGGCAAGTTATTCCAGAGTTTTGGGGCTGCACAAGCAAATGCTCGATCACCTAGCGTTATTTTTGTTTTGATAGATGGGATCTGCAGCAACAAAGTATCTCGTGAACTACGCAAGTATTAAGATTTATTTATTACAAATGTAACTATGTTTGTATACATTTTACATTGTATTCGTATATATGTATTGTATTTTGTTGGAAATGAAAAAATAAAAATTAAATCAAATGAAATTATAATGAATCATCTGTAGGTCATGAGTTCTACATTATAAATAGACACCGTGTTTCCCAGATGAATATAATGAGTGAGGCGTATCATGATATTGAATAACAAGTGGGATTCCTGACTGGGATTCGAACAGTCAACTCTTGGATTGAGAGTCAAGTGAATGAACCACTATACCACTACACAGCCCCCCCCCCTTCATTTTTATGTCATGTGTTTGTTTTTTGTTTTTTTTAAACCCCCCCCTTATAATTTTTTTATTTTTAAATTTTTCGGGAAAAAAAAGAAAAAAATCCTAATGGGCGACCTAAAAAAGATGACCTTACCCCCCCCCCCCAAAAAAAAAAAAACGAAACGGAATAAATGTCTTCTTACCCCCCCCCCCCCCCCCCCCTCCCCCACCACCGCTTATTCAACGGCTGGCTGAGTCGTTGCGAAATTTTTGGCCCGATTTCAAAATGTTAAACCCCCCCCCCCCCCCCTTGAAAAATCCTGCGTACGCCACTGCCACTACACCAATTATATTTGAGATTCCAATTTACCTGTGTTTATGAACGACGCAGACCAGAATCAGAACGACCCCGAGTACCATCGTGCAGACCTCAGCCCCTTGCGTCCCCCAGAGGATATAGGGCACATTGTCCATTATCGCATCGGGGAGGGGCGGGTGGACACGCCTGTCTGGGGCCGCCTGGTGTGTGACTGTGACCGCATAGCACATGGAGAAAGACACAAGGTTCAAGTACAGACAGCTAAACAACGTCTTCCAGTATTCCGGGAGGAGAGGTTTTTCTATCTGTTGATTGTGACGACCGTTCTGATAATCCGACGTCATATTGATCGAGACGCCCTTCTGCATTGCGTTGGACTTGTGTTTTGATGTAGGATCCATCCTGCGTTACACACAACATAAAAATTATAATATCGAATATTAAGGAGCGCTAAAAACAATAAGTACCATAGCGCTTACAAAATAGTACAAGTATATATAACGAGGACAAAAAATGTATAGTCTCACATGAAGCAGACAACATAAATCACTAGGTAAAAGGGTGAGTTTTGAGGGATCTTTTGAAGGTGACAAGACAGGAAATTCCTCTCATGGAAAGAGGAATGCAGTTCCAAGTCTTTGATGCAGCTACTGCAAAACGTTTTTCAGCTAAAGCTATGGTCACAACTTCAAAAGTAGCCTGCTCTGCGGCCGGTCGCCGAGTTTTTAGCCAATTTCGCCCAGGCACCGAGCGGCTGCCCACCCGGGCACCGCTTGTTTTTAGGGCATCGCTCGAGGCGCGATAGCTCAGTTTAAAAAAAAAAAAAAAAAAAAAATCGGATTTATTTCAAATATACCAAATAAAAAGTCCAAAGACTAACAATAATTGGCTCACAATGTATCATATAAAAATGCATTAAAACAGTAGATTTAAACATTCAGTAATAAGTTGAAGTACATTGCTCACATTGTATCATATACAAATTCATTAAAAACAGTTGATTTAAATATTCAGTAATAACTTAAAGTATGAAGAAAAGAAAAAAAAGAAGAAGAAAAAAAAAATGATAGTAAATTACAAAATGGTGATAATCAGTTTGTCAGTGAATTGAGAAGAAAGAAGAAAGAAAGAGTGAACAGTGGAAGAGAGGGAGAGGGAAAGGATAAATAGAAAGAAAAAAAAGAGAGTTCAATTTTTGACCAAAAAAAAAAATGTAAGCAAATGAACGAGAATTGAGTTGATTCAGCTTAATGAAGCATTGTAAAAGTAAAATGCACATAATACGGAAATGTCAAATGATACATAAATACGAATGCCATTATGGAATAGTTATTACACTGTTTAATATTGGTGAATGTCATTAAAAACAGTAGATTTAAAATTCAGTAATAAGTTGAGGTACATTGCTCACATTGTATCATATAAAAATGCATTAAAAACAGTTGATTTAAAAATTCAGTAATAACTCAAAGTATGAAGAACTTGAAAGGAAGAAAAAAGGGGAAAAAATGATTGTAAATTATAAAATGGTGATAATCAGTTTGTCAGTGAATTGAGAAGAAAGAAGAAAGAAGAAAGAAAGAGTGAAAAGTGGAAGAGAGGGAGAGGGAAAAGATAAAGAGAAAAAAGAAAAGAGAGTTCAATTTATGACAACAAAATGCACGTGAATTGAGTTGATTCAGCTTAATGAAGCATTGTAAAAGTAAAATGCACATAATACGGAAATGTCAAATGATACATTAATACGAATGCCATTATGGAATAGTGATTATACTGTTTAATATTGGTGAATGTCAATGACTTGGTGACAATTATTAATGAGTAAAGTATCACATTGTCAGAAAATCGAGAAGAGGAAATACAAAACAGAAATAGAGAAAAGGCGGGAGAGGTGTGGAGGGAAAGGAGAAAGAGAGAGAAAAAGCTAAAGAAAGGGAGAAAGGGAAAGGGACAGAGAGAGAGAGACGGAGAGAGGGAGAGAGTTCGAAATATAACAATGCAATGTAAAAAAGATTTCAGTTAATTAAATTTAGCAAACGAATAAGAGAGGGAACTGTCGATTGTTTGTAGCGCTGGGTAGAGCAATGGTCTTGTAATCCGGTGACCCGGGTTCGAAACCAAATCGATGCGCTAGTGCCCTTTGGTAAGGCATTAATCTTCATTACCAGGTCCTTCGGAGAGGACCTAAAGCCGTCGGCCGTCTGGTTGCTTACTTATAAGCATTTATGCTTTCTTAGCAGTCAGGTAAACTAACCACCACCCCACCACCAATCCCTCTTATAAACTGTATATGTATATACAATAACTGCGTACGTTATATATTTCTGCGCTTCGAACTTCGATATACACATAATATATACATATGGAATCATTCTTAAACATGCCGTACTATCAATTATCAACTTACCCTCTCATTGCCTATGTCGACTTGATGTGGCGAATATCAAAATTGATATGACGAACTAACTATTCCTTTTAATAACGTCAATGTCGTGAAAGAAGCAATATTCTACACAAATATTTAATCTTATGATACTATTATTGTTATTACAAATCCAGGTGGAAAAATAGATTTCATGCGTTGAGAAGTTTTCGGAGATCATACGAGGAAATGGTATACATTGATAGACACAACACCGATGCCTCCTGAGTACGGATCGCTTGAATGCTTTCACTTCTAAACCGCTCACGTGCGAGCGCTTTAACAAGCTTACGGGCGATGCTGAAGGAGGGGCGTAGGGTGTATGACACCCTATCCCCGCACACACTTTTTGTTAAATACACAAGCACGTACAACCCCCTCCCCCTCCCCCCTCCCCCCTCCCCCTCCCCCCTCCCCCCCCCCCCTCCTCCCCCTCCCCCCCCCCCCCACTCCGGGATCGGAAGGACATGTTCCCAAAATGTCCGGTAAAGGGGTACTTTTCACGTAACAAAGTCCGGCTCGTAATACCAAAAAAAAAGGTCCGTCTTGACTTTACACACCAGACTTTAGAGGGGTGTTTTCAAAGGGAGGGTACATGCATAAGCGTGCCCTAAATAACACTGAGTGTGTGGGGCGGTGGGAGGGGTACAAGCGCACTCCCGCGCCCATACAGTTACCCAAGTTCACATCCTCACACACCTTTGCAATAGATATATCCATAATTATATGCAACGTTGATTCCAAATTAATGTTATTAACTGGTTTTCTCTCTCGCTCTCTCTCTTTTACTATGGAGATTCTGAAACCTTTACAGCAAATTTAAGCATGTAGGGTCCTTTTCTCCGTCTACTTACTTCTTTCGATGTATGGAAATTATTTCTTGTTTTCAGAAGATTTAGTTTGAGATCTATCTTCTCTCCTTAATCAATAAAGATCTAATGACGTGCGTCCTTCAGTTCTAGTACCTACGATATGCAATGAAAAGGGAATTGTAATGGGCTCATAATGTGTCATTTAGGCCTCATTTTGATCCATTGTTTAGTCGAAACTTATGGGGGAAGTATTAATAGATCGTACATATAGAAATCGTTTAAATGCAAAAAGCAGAAACAGCATCTAAAGGTCATTAAATCCAGTACCTTAATTAAAACTTTATTGAAAATTCCCATTTATTACCGCTGAAAAGTTATATGCAAGCAGGGAAAGCTTGAGCATATAGGGATAAAATAATTATATACAAGTGTTACAATAATGATTTCATTTATTTCCCACACAATTTTTAGCCGACAACTACAGGGTAATGTTATTTCACATAAATGTTTCCAGTCAGCGTTCATTACGCTATTTCAGACGTGGCCTGTCCGACATGCATTGCGAGCGAACGCATGATTCATAGCATGCGTTTTATATTGGCTGCGCTGAGAGAAAAGCAGTGTAAAAGCTTTGAGTGCATGGCGCGCTCGTTAATGCCATGAGAAGCACAGACATAGACTAGGGGACCAGAAAGAAAAGAATAAATAGCCTGTAATTCTTGTCTATAAAAAGACATCGAGGAAAAGCTGCACCAACACTGTGAAACCACACAATAACAAACAAAAAACGCACATTCACATATCAAGAGGTTAATTGATAAAGGGTGTAAATCTGTCTGTGCCGATATATTACATACGTACTCAACCATATAAATGTCAGAGTGCTCAAAGGCACCTGGTTTCCAAACGTACAAATAAGTAAAACACAACAGTGTAGTATATAAGGGGGGGGGGGGGTACATCTGTCACATGCCCCCCACTTAAATCTTAAACTACTTCCCCCCCCCCCTTTTTTTTGGGGGGGGGGGGGGTTATACTATATAGATAAACTTTTTTTTTCTATTTTTGGTGGTGACTTTTTGTGCCTTGTTTTGTGGGGGGGGGGGGGGGGGAGGTTCTTCTCAGAATTGATATGAATATCGTGCACCCTCTTTTCCAAAATACTGCATGTCAAAAAATATTCATGTTTAGCGTCCCCGCCCGCTTCCTTTTTGGAGGCCGCCTCCTCTTTTTTTTTTCTTTCTTTTTTTGAATTTTTTTTTTTTTTATTGTTATTTATTTTATTTTATTTTATTTTTCATTTTTTAAAGAAAAAAAACATGAACAACACTGCTAAAATGGATCTATTTCTGATTAAAAAAAAAATTTTAAAAAATGTCGGCCGCCATCTTGAAAAATAGCCCGAATGTCAGGGAAAATGTACCGAGCGGCCATTTCGAGCGGCCATTTTGGAAAGAAAAAAAAAGGAAAAAAAAGGGCCTCCTCCTTCCTATTTTTCGAAAAAACAGGACACTAAACATTTTTTAAATTTTATTTGGCCTAACCGTTCCAAACATCTCGTGGACGTGCTTTTCATCCATTGGCAAAAAAAAACCTTCAACATTTCTTCTTTTAAATGAATGTTGACATGCCATTTTCAAAACAATGTTCCTCGGTGAAGGGCGTATGGATTAATTCAATCAAAGTATCATTGAAAGTAAATTATGTTTAAGTTTTGAAAAGCACAAAATTAATTTCAAACTGAACACAGTTCGCTCACAATAATCGTTTGCTTTCAGGTATCATTTCTCTGGGATGCACTGGACAACATACATCAGAGGAGGGCGCCAGTATATTTGTTTAAAAAAGCCAAGTTCACTTCTCACTCTAGAACACGGATGGCCAACCTTTTAAAGCTCGCGGGCCACAGCTAACGATTGGCATAACTTGGCAGTCTTGGCGGGCCGTAGATAGTCTTCTCCCCCCCCCCCCTCCCCCCTCCCCCCCCCCCCCTCCCCCCCCCTCCCCCCCCCCACACACTCATGCAATACGTGTACACACCTGAAATTTTGCAAAAACAAACAAGCAAACAACATAATCAGTGAGAAAAACAAATCAGGCTTATTTTTAGTGTGATTTCTGGGGCTTGCGCTTTTCGACTATGTTGTTAACCTCCATTACATACTCTCGTGAAAAATGAGGCAAAGTGGTTCACCTTTCTCTTCTATGAATTTAAAGTTTCTGCCTTCATCAGAAACTCTCCTTTTCTTCGCAGGTCTCGAAGTCGTTGCCATGTTGGTTGTTATTTCAATCAAAATCATGGACACAGCAGAAAGAATATGATCCTAAAAGTATTACTTGTACACTGTACATCTAATTGAACGGCCGCGGTGTAGAGGGGAGGGGACTGACTATTTAGTTTACGATTAAGATTCATGATAAAATTCTACGGCGGGAGAAAAGAGTTGTAAGTTTGAAGAAAAGTATGGCATATCAAACCTTATTTCTCGATCCGCAACAGTAAGTGTTACTGCGTGCGGAAATTACAAACTGAAATTTACACGGCGAGTGATATTAATGCGGGTATTAATGTCGTTAATATAATGTAATGAGAGGGAATTTGAGGAGTCAGTGTATCACAACAGTTGTTACTGCGTGCGGAAATTACAAACTGAAATTTACACGGCGAGTGATATTAATGCGGGTATTTTTTCACTGCTCCGCGGGCCGCACAAGAAGAGCTCGCGGGCCGCGGGTTGGCCACCCGGCCCCCCCACTCAGTGTTATTTAGGGTACGCATATGCGTGTTCCAACCGACCCCCCCCCCCTTTTTCAGCAAAAGTCCGGTGTGTAAAGTCAATACGGCTCGACCTTTTTCTTTTGTATACGAGCCTTTTTCCGCACCCCCCCCCCCCCCTTTTCAGCAAAAGTCCGGTGTGTAAAGTCAATACGGCTCGACCTTTTTCTTTTGTTACGAAAAGGACATTTTGGCAACACGCATGCGGTCATTTTGAAACCTGAGTGGGGGGGGGGGGGCCGGGGTTGGCCACCCGTGCTCTAGAAAGAACGGTGGTGCATTCAGGTACCTTTGGCAGCCGTAAGAGGGTGGGGCATAAGTTTGAAAAAAATTATTTAACACAATTTGTTGTGTTTCCTAATCCAAATTTCTCTAAAAGGCAAAATGAAACATACAAAATGATATACATGTATGTACATAGGTGGTGACAAACCTTATTTTGTGTACCCAATGTTTTCTTAACAATTATGTCAGAGAATATTTCGCTGGGGGGGGGGGGAGGGCCGCCGCCCCTGATTCCCCATACTATTGATAACAATAATATGTTCTTGTATGAGCACTCATGTCTGTCAGACTTGACACTCCAAGCGCTCTACAATTATTATCTTTTAGTATGGCTGCCATTGTGGCGCCCTGGCATTTCAAGGAATTAATTCCTGCCAGGTACCCATGTCATATTCAACAATGATGTGTAATCGTCCATGACCTAGCATCGTTTATCCATTCATGAATGAACCTGCATTCAATCAGCAGATGTATGAGATTTATTGTATTATTACCAACGCTCCTTCTCTCCTAATTTGAGGGCTGCGGGCACGTTAAGCTACTTTGCTTATTTCTGTAGCCCTCCTGCATCTAGTGTATGTTAATTATGCATTCAATATATTTGTTTAATTTCGTTTAATATCTGTATAAAATTATATAAACTTAAAATATTGTATCAAACCATATTAAGTTCATGAAAATGTATATATGATGAAATCAGAAAAAAAGATGCAGAAACCAATAAATCAAATCAAATGAATGTACCTTATCTGGGTGGATTGTGGCAAATGTAGTTTGTCAAAGGATTCGAACCGCGAACCATGTAATAAGACTTGTGATTCACAGTCCGGTGACGTAACCCCTAGACCACGACACCTCCGCTTATCATTCTTCTTTTAGTTTACTGCCGTGATTATTCATAATGGGTCAAATGTGATAATCCTATAATTGTGATAAATATAAAGTTACTATGTGATGATATTAAAAGGCAATGAAACAAATCAGCAAAGTTACTTGAAACAATGAAAATGTTACATAACACAATCTGAAATGTTACACATAGTCTGGCATAACATAGAAATCCATATGCCAACGATTAATGATCAATTTATATGCAAGAAAAATATGCAAGAAAACTAAGTCAATGATTTTTAGTAGAACAGAGAATAAGCCTAGAATATGTTTGAAAATCGATGGACATATCATTGAGCAAGTCAGTAATTACATCTACTTAGGACAAAATATCACAGATGATGGCAGATGCGAAGCAGAAGTAAAAAGAAGAGTAGAAATTGCTCGGAATACATTTCTGGCAATGAAAGGGTTATTCACAAATAGAAAGGTGAAATTTGCGCTTAGGCTGAGACTAGTAAACTGTTGTGTATTGTCTGTCCTATTGTATGGAGCAGAAACATGAACAATAAACAAGGCCATGGAAAATAGAATAACATCTTTTGAAATGTGGATCTACAGAAGAATGATGAAAATATCCTGGAAACGAATGAAAACCAACAAAGAGATATTGCACATGGCAGGGCGTAAACAAATTGCACTAGTAGGATTAGTTAAGGAGAGAAAAATCAAATACTTTGGTCACGTTAAAAGGCACCAAAGCCTCTTAAAGGATGTATTGGAAGGAAGAGTGGAAGGAAGTAGACCTAGAGGGAGACCCAGAATCAACTGGGAAGAGAATGTCAAGAACTGGAGTGGACTGAAACTGCAAGAGTGCACCAGAATGGCAGAAGATAGAGTGAAATGGAGAGATATTGCAATCAACCTCCGAACCGGGAGAAGAGATAGATATATAGATATAATATGCAATACATCGAAGTTAGACCGGGGGTCGAAAAAAATCCCTATTCGAGTTCATCACCCGAATCATGCATCATCACTAACAAGTTAGATAAAAATGTCGTGGTCGAGTGGTTTACGGCGCTTGACGGGAGATGCGTAGGTCGAGGGTTCGAATCCCGACACGGCACTAATATCCTTTGGCAAGATATTTAATCTGCACTTGCTACTCTCCACCCAGGTGTTAAATGGGTACCCGGTAGGATGCGAAAGTTTATGTGGTTGGACGAGCAAGTGTGCGCTTGTAAAATGGCGACTGATTGGAATGCTCCCCAGGGAGTGGGACATGTGCATACATTGTGCGCGGGTAAGCCTGAATCCGATGATCTGTAAAGCGCTTAGGCACATCGTTGGATCGATGTATTGAGCGCTATATAAACACGGAATATTATTATCACTATTATTATAATGGTGTTTATATTTATAACAACATTCATTAAATTGGTGGGTGTACAAAATTCAAATTCAAGATTGTAAATTGTATTGATTAGTAATAGATTTATTATGATGTTAGTTTACTGAAATTTCAGTGTTTATTTATTCATTTAGTTTTAGTTTTAGATTACGTATTAATGTCAGATTAACCAAGTCTAGAAATAGGTCGGGAGTTCTGTTGCAACACATTTGTTGAACAAATCTTGAATGAAGATTCATTGAAAAGAATTTGTATACGTGTATATAAACAAAAGTTCTATTTGATATCTGATTCATTCATTATTTTGTATATTATTGTAATATATTGATAAGTACTTTACTTAAATCAAAATACCTTGTGAAGGAGTTAGACTATATTATTAACTGGTTCCTTTTACCAACCAATAACTTCTTTATTGTATTTTGTATGAAATGTATAATACTTATTTTGCTGTTGGTAAATAAATCAAATCAATCAAATGAAATCACTCAATCAATAATGATTCGCCACTATTTGTATAATATACCTAGATAGCTAAAGTGTCAACACAATTGATTCTCATTTGACATAGTGCATATTGGAATAGTTATAATTTATTTCATATTGTTCGCATATACCCTGTACTTTTTATCTGCTTTTGTAATGTTTTTTGTCATACTTATATCTCATAAAACAGTATATGCATGTAGAATGTGAACTTTTCTAATAAATACAAAATACAATATCAGGTGGTGTAATTTGCTCATGCATTCATATGTATTACATTATTATTTTGTAGGTACAAAACAAGATCTTTGCGATCATACTATATTACATTGACATAATCCATTTGCCTACTTAAACGAAGTTTTATTCATAACTGTGTTCATGTTTGTCCGATTTCTTTCAAACTCTTCCTTTTAAGCTTTCAAATATTATGTTTGTCAATCATGTTAGCTTAAACCCAGATACTCTCCCTCGGGCTTTCTCTCTCTCTCTCACCCTCGCTCTTTCACTCTCTTTTCTCTCTTGCTCCATTATTATCTTAGCTCTTATATTCCTCTTGCTCTCTCCCCGTTTCTACATAATTATGTTGTCTTTAACATGTTTTTTCTCTCTTCCTTTCTCCCTCTCGATCTCATTCTCGTTCTCTCTCTTCCCCTCCCCTATATTTCTATCTTGGTCTCTCTTTCGGTTCACTGTTTCCTTATATTTCTGTCATTCTGTCAATTTCTCGCTCTTCCTACAGCATAATTTTGAGAAAACCATCAGCCATTATATCTAAACCATTTACAAGCTGTTTCCAAAATACAGCACATAGAAAATGAGCATACTTCGTCCGCCCCACTCGAATCTACGGCACAGTGTGTTGAATAGCGCCATCTCTAGTTGCATTCAGTTAGTCGTATTTACCATGTCTTATATGTCCCTCTAACTTTGGTGATGCAGTGCCTCCCTTCGACAATTAGTAGGAACGACCGTCCATTTTCGGCCAATCAGCGTAGCTGTAAATACAAGAACGG
This sequence comes from Strongylocentrotus droebachiensis, assembly GCA_035222895.1. Lineage (NCBI taxonomy): Eukaryota > Metazoa > Echinodermata > Echinoidea > Camarodonta > Strongylocentrotidae > Strongylocentrotus > Strongylocentrotus droebachiensis. The sequence continues at coordinate 463,690 of JAVYIG010000376.1, forward strand.
AGGATGCGATATCATAACAGGTGCACGTGTGTAGCACGATCAGCTGGCAAGAAAATACTGGAAGTGGTTGTAAATCGAGAGGAAATCCGTAGATCGTTGTGATGATATTATGATATTACCAAGGATTTTAGAGGAATTTTCGCCAGGCAAACTTCATTTATCACGGAAGGACTTTCCCTAGAAGCTGTCCAAGATGTTGGAATTGTAAGTCTTTGTTTTAATGTTTATAAATACGAGTAAATTGAATGCATGTTTATCCTGTATGTCTGAAAATGATTGTTGACATGTGCAAGTCAACAATGGAAGTGTCATGCATTGTTGTGTACACGGATCTGATGCATTTGGGACCGTGAAAGTTATCAATGTAGGCCTGCTATTCGTTCAATTTCAGTTTTGATTGTTAAAATAAAAGACAGACAGGACAAAATTCAGGGCACTATTATTGTCATATCTACAGTAAAATACAATATAACTGGAAATATGGTTATGAAATGTACATTGACATAATAAATTCCCATTGCAGATATTGAATAACAGTGATGTCTGATGAGGGTTAATTTTTGTTATGTTTTTTTGTTAATTTTTGTTAATGTATTTAATAATTTTGTGTAGAATAACATGAGTAAAAAATAAATGAGGAATTCAGTTCAATTGATTTGTTCACATGCTGTTTGATGCATATTTCCCTCAATTTTATTTAAAAATTACTCTTGACTCCCCCCATTTTATCTGACACTGCATGAACAGCTAATATGAGCTGTCATTTATAGGACTACTCCATGGGCCAGCAGAGAACACACTCAATGGGTGGGAGGGGGCAACCTGCTTGTACCCGTGCTGCCCCCCCCCCCCCGCCCCCCCCTCCCCCATTTTATTTTATAGATTTTATACTCTGTCTCATCTGGAATTCCTGAAGTACACAATGTGACCTTTTTCAGCTTTTGAGACTGAAAAATTTGTAATTGTTAAAAACAATTATGCAGAATCCTGGACTGTCTATGCCTGCATATTATAGTATAGTATAAACATGTAGTATTTTGGTAATGACAAGCTATAAACTAGTGCTGTAACATCACGGATATCTCCAATTCCGTTTAACCGCCAGTCAAAACCGGACGGTTTTCGGTTAAACGATTTTTTAAAAAATATTTAAAAAAAAAAAAAAAAAATCTTTTTTTAAAAAATTTTTTTTTTTACCAACTCTGTCGGCAGCAAGCCAGGTCCGTGTGAAAAAGCGGGAAGGAGTTTTATTTCACTGCAAGGTGCATTTGAAGGCGCCAAAATTGTGCTTGTGAACTTGTCACTAATAATAGTAACAATGTAACTTTTAGAAGAATGTGTAAGATCATAAATGTAAATTAAAAACAGTAGAGGACCTAGGATAGGACCTTGTGGTACACTATTTGTTATAGAAAAAAAATTGAGGAATTAATATTATAAACTACATATTGGGATCTATTAGAAAGATTACTTTCAAACCAAGAGAAATTGGAGTGTTGTTCTAGTTTCAGAGTTTTGAGTCAGCACACAGATAACTGAGCTGGGAGACATTGGTGGAGGGGCATCGAAACTTTAAAAAATAAAAAAATAAAAAAACGGGAAAACAAAACCGTCCAATTGGAAACGGAATCCGCCATGGGCGGTCGGATACCGGACGGTTAAACGTTTGACTACAGCACTACTATAAACTTTGGTTGGTAATCTATACAAAAAAAGTTATTTTTTAATGTTAATTTCCATACCAAAAATTGAATTTGAAAGAATCTTTGGAGAGAGGTCATTACATTAGTAGTTAGCATTCAGATTGACTACATCAATTGTTGCTAGGTCAAGCAGATCTGGGACATCCTTTTAATAGTATGAAATAAAATGTAGTATTGGAGATGGTGTCCAATTCTAAGGAATGTTTTTTCTTCTTAACTTTTATCCATCAAACACAAACACTGCTGGAGTAGTGTAGGTAAGGAATCATTCTTGGATACTCTTCTTGTGAGTTGGTGGATCAAAATTTTAAGAATAATCTTTTGGAATTCAACTTGATGAATGTGATCAGGAGTGAGTGGAAGCTGGATGATCATGTCAAACGTTTTGAAAACATTTCTGTTGACTTCACTAGCATGAAATAAATGAAATGAAATAAAGTAGAAATAAATAACAAAAACAGAGTAAAAATTAACATTACTAAAGACTTGTCTTTAAACAGTAAGTGGGCCTTTACCTTGCAAGTTATATCAAAATCCAAAAGAAATATTGTGGAACTTTATCCAGGTTATTTGTAGGATACAACGGCAAAGTGTTTGAAATGTTCAATGATGTTGATCAATTTGAGAAAACACTCTCTCTTATATTTCATACAGCAACTGCTACAACCCCAATCAGAGCACAAACTGAAAATTACAGCAACTCATACTTCATCTACCATCATTGAGTGGAACTATTTGGATGGCAGCACCATAAACTCCACATGAACCAGCACATTATGGAAAGCCATTGATAAAGCCTTCTAGTACCCCCGCGCCCTCTCTCTCAACCGATGCGCTTATGCCCAGTAGGGCCCTGCATCGTACACATCCAGATCCAGATCCAGATCCAGATCCAGATCCAGAACTACTAACACTGCTATCTAAAGTAGTACAAGAAAGGAATGTTTGCTTGGACCGAAGAGTTACACTGAGGTAGCTCCTTTGATAAGACACTTAGCAAGTTGGATCAGAACTGTGGATAAATCTTGTGGAACTCACTTCAAAATGATGTTTAATTTGAGGAAAACATGTATGTTATTAAGTACTCCATAGAGCAATCACCAACATTGCCAAATAATGTACATGTACTTGTAGATCTGATCAACGTTTGAACACTAAATGCAAGTTAGATCATAACTGAAGAGAAATATTGTGGATTTTGTATTGATTCAGGGAAAACAATTTGTCGCCTTTCTCAGATCAGTCGCCAGCAATGATAAAGTGTTGCAACAAAGGGATTTATTAAATGCCTGGCACTCTGTCAGTTGGCTCACAATTGGAGAGACATCTTGTGGAACTTGTGTTTATTTCTTCAAAATGGTGCCCAACTCTTGGAAAGCGTAGATTTATCACCAACACTGCTCAAGTTGTGCAGGAAATGTATTTCTGCTGAAAAAGTGTCTTCTGCAATGTCTTCCAACTAAGCTGTGGGATCAGAACTGTCCAGAAATCTTACATTCTTCCATCTTCTGAAGGTGTATCAGTGAAGCATTTGGAAGCTGAAAGATGATGTCCAAATCGGCGAAGGTGGGACAGAAGAAGCCTGGAGGAGGAGGAAAAGGAGGAGGAGGTGGAGGAGGAGGAGGGAAAGGAAAGGTGAAGGCGAGACCTTTACCAAAGCTTCCAGATAAGCAGAGGCCAGCAGGGGAACAGAAAAAGGTAAATATAATATTTTAATATTTCTCTTTGTCAGTTTAGCATATGACTAAAAACAAAATTGAGCTATATATTTTATGAAGTGACTGTGAAAGAAACAAATCATCAGCCAAAAATGGTTGACCTAAATCAGACTTACACTGTACATGTAGGATGGAAAAATAAATGTCTTTTAGAAGTTCTGATTGACCAATCACAAAAATGCAAGGCAATGATTTCATAAATTTTTCAGTACTAGTAACATTTGTAGACACATCGTTGCATTGGAAAGACGTTTCCTGTAATATGAAACAATTATCTACAGTGTAATGACAAGAAGAGGGTTATGAATGACATCTTTGAGAGAGAGAGATGGAGGGAGGGAGAGTGAGGGAAAGAGAGGAAGAGAGAGATAGGGAGAGAGAGAGAGAGAGAGAGAGAGAGAGAGAGAGAGAGAGAGAAAGATAGAGAGAGAGAGAGAGAGAGAGAGAGAGAGAGAGAGAGAGAGAGAGGGGGGGGGGGGGGTTACATTCATCCATCAACTTAAATCGCTTTATCATGAATTGACAAATGCCCCCAAAACAGTAGGGGTCTAAATCCCATTTCAGATTACTTGATTTTTTTGATGAAATTTATGACACACTCTTATCTTTGACATGGTTATTGATTACAATTCTTTGTTTTTAGGAGATTTATTGTTTACCACAGCTGTATATTGAATGTGTTAATCCTTTGTACACACTAACATGTATATGCCTACATGTACATTGTGATGCTAAGGGTGATCACTATCATATCTATAACACAGTCCTTTCTTCAACATAGCCGTCACCAGCCCTTCCGACTCAAAAAAGACGCGTCGTAAAATTATTGATTGCCGTGCAATTAATGCATGCACGGATGAAAGGACTGGGCACGTTTAATGACCCCACGGCATGGCGTAAAATGCTCAATTGCTATGCAAATTTGGCACCTCAGTAGCGCATTTGCATGGGTTGGGGCGGATTATATTTCATCTCGCCCCTCTCTTCTCCCGTACCCCAGATATGCCTCTTCATACCAATTTGAGGATTAGAGGGGTAATTGTAAACCTTTGTAGACCCAGAGGTGTTTAGTAATGATGGTTTCCGATGCTTTCTTTGAAATTTGCAATTTTTTGTGAGGGTGAGCTGATATGATTGAGAAATGGGGGCAAAATAAATGAAAATGAGCCTTGCTATACAAATATATCGGGGCTCTCTTTCAGGCAGTAGGCATTGATGTATGGGTGTTATGAATAGAAGGGATATTGTGTGAGGTTTGTGAAACATAAACAGAATATAATGTCTACAAAGCAGTTGATTGATTGGAATTGTTTGTTGAGCTTTACATACCGGTAATGAGTTTTTTTGTTGGTTTTATTGTTTTTATGTCAATGCTAGTTCTTTTACAAGAGATAAATGTTTACTAATTAATTAAGCACTGCATTTGATTCACTTAGTGTATTAGTCCATTTGAGGCAATAATTACAGTGATGAAAAAATTTAAAAAAACAATTTAAACTCTGTTGATTGAAATATGGGTTTTATTTGAAGGAGTTGAAGAAGAAGAATAAACCAGAGATAAAATGAGATTTTTAGATTTTTAGATTTAATTTTTTTTTTTTTTTGGGGGGGGGGGGGGTTGGAGGGTGAAAAGGAATATTGGCATTTTGCCTAATGAGAGAAGAAGGAGAAGTGGGATGTGAATACATGTAATATGAAGAAAGAAACAAGGAGGAGAAATTAGAAGGAAGATCAAGAGAAAGAGACAAAAAATCAGGGATGTTAGTTCTCATATTTGTTGAACCAAATTGATGTACAATTTATCTACTTCAATAGTAGGTGTACTTTCAATTGATATCATGCCTTTAATTTGAAAGGGTCCTATCAACTGTTACTCATCCAGGGTGTGTATTGCACTGTAGCCAGCCTTTCATTTAATCATGGATTTTACTAGTAAGATCCCTGATTTGATCTAGCTCTGTTGTGTACTCGCTCAGCCTCTCGTTTGATCAGATGCGGACCTCAGGGAATACAACTCCTTTCAAGGAACACAGCATACAATGTACCATGGACCCAAGGAAGGGTACATGTACAAAGGGGCTTTTTATATAAAGTATGCATCGAAATGGTCCATGCATGGTCCAACTACATATGTACAACTAGATATCGAACGGAAAGGGAAGTTTGATGAGAGAATCTTAATAAGTAATTTTGTTCATAGTGTTTCATAGGACTAACATGCGTTGTCTCAAGTTTAATCTTACAAAGTTACAAGCTACTTTATTAGTCTCAGTAAAATTGATTCCTACAATGTATTTTTCCAGTCTGACCCACATCCTTGTGTGCCTGCCTCCCATTTTATGTTGTTTTTTCTATTTAAAACTAAAACTAAAATATCTGGATGACAAACTAGGAATCGTTTTTACTTGGCATGACACATACATATTACTTAGTTTATCATGCAGCTATTAGCTATAGAGTACTTGTTTGACATTTGTTTGCACTTGCAGATTTAGAGTACCCCCCCCCCTTCCCTTGAAGGCAATCTGGCATACCTTTATACAAATACTAAAGGTGCATGTTGCCCCTAATGGCACTATTGTGCCCCTTTCTAACAAAATCTGGGAACACCCCCTCCTATTAAAAGAGAATCATTTTCAGCAAAGAAAAGTTGTTTTGTATACCCGGTAGTGATATGCGAGATAGAATGGGAATAAGAGCATAAGTAACATACTGAAATGCTGATGAAGAAGAAAGTGAGAGAGGGTTTGATGAATTATATGAATATTTGTTGGCAATGTGGGAAATTCTTGAAGTATTGGGGATTTTTATCGAGGGAGGGGGGGGGGGGGGGTAGACTAAGAGTTAAATCGAATGATAAGAAAGGAACGATTCCTGAGCGATAGTTTCAGGATAATCTAATATATTCAGTATGGAATAGAAAAATCTTGCCAAGGCTGGAAGCATGAGAAACTAATTAGCAAACATGAATTCCTCTCTTCACTCAGTAAGATGGGTACATGAATTCCTCTCTTCACTGTGGAAGAGTGGTACAAGTCTTGAATAATAATGAGCACTTGAACCTTAACGACATTCCACCCCCCTCCAAGGCAACATGAATTAAACATTCATGTTCCGTTGCCTTGCAACAACATCCAAATCTGCCTCATCAATTAGCCTGTGAGGGCATGTCGTTGAATGTTAAATGGCTATTCAGAATGAAACAGCCATCATGAGAGGAAATGTCAATGGGCCCTTGATGTCGTGTGCGCAGACAAATTACTCTTGTTGGTTTTAGTGCATTTAACAGGGTGTCTGAACGTAGAGACTACACGGTGCACTGCACACTTTAGGCTAGTCTGCAAGCACAAACCCTGGTCAGTCGTAAACGTGAGTCTGCACTATAAGACTACCATAGGCCATGTATTGTAGCTGCTCCTGACACTATATTGACACAACCAGTAGGTAGCTGGGCTAGACTTCTCTCAAGGCACAATGATATTTTGATTAAGTGTCAAATTAGGGTCTGTGCCTGCAGACTAACTTTAGGCTGTGTACTTATTGGACACTAGCCTATAATCTAGGCGGAGTGCCGAGCTTTTTTCTTTGCTGCTAGACTAACCCTAAGCAGAACGTCTGATACGGCGAGACTACGAACCGTGAGTCGCGAAGCGGCTCACCGCCTATAATCACTGGTCTAGCTTAAGTCGTTGTTTTTTTTATTATCGACCATGAATCCGTGGCAGTTTTCGTAAAACTGCCACGGATTCAAGGTCGATAATAAAAAAAAAACAACTAAAGCTAGACCAGTGAGTATAGGCGGTGGGCGGCTCACGGTTCGTAGTCTCGCCGTATCAGACGTTCTGCTTAAGGTTAGTCTAGCAGCAAAGAAAAAAGCTCGGCACTCCGCCTAGATTATAGGCTAATTGGACACAGGAACTCACAGAGCTAGGCTTGTCTCAAGACTTGATGCTATGTTGAAGTGTCATATTAGATGCTGTGCCTGCAGTGAAGACTAGTTCTGTCTGGCAAGACATTACAGTTGGGCTTGCTACATGTGTATCTGTTTTGCCATACTCATTATTGATTTTCTCTTGTTGAAGAATATTTATCTCATCATCAAAGGGCAAGATAATTAAAGGGATAGTCCACCCCAGGATTTTCTTTAGCTGACGATATAGACCTAATAATACCATGAAGAATGATACAAGTCTCATTAAAATCCATGATCACATAACGAAGATATATCGACTTTTTTATCGAAAATCAGCCGCCCCCCAAATGCAAATTGCGTTACATGGGCATGAAACGATCGCCAAAAAATAACCGATAGTATCGAAATTGTGACGTATGTTGCGAGCTGCCTTCTTATTTCGGAGACATTCACTTTCGCTTTCACTTTTATTCATGATTCGTCGTGTCAGTGCGATAACAGTGTACCGCGAGCGAAAGTGAATGTCTGCGAAATAAGAAGGCAGCTCGCAACATACGTCACAATTTCGATACTATCGGTTATTTTTTGGCGATCGTTTCATGCCCATGTAACGCATTTGCATTTGGGGGGCGGCTGATTTTCGATAAAAAAGTCGATATATCTTCGTTATGTGATCATGGATTTTAATGAGACTTGTATCATTCTTCATGGTATTATTAGGTCTATATCGTCAGCTTAAAAAAATCCTGGGGTGGACTTTCCCTTTAAGTCCTGTGTTTTTTTATCCTTCAGACCCATCTCAAGATTCATTTGCTTTCCTGTACATGTACTTCAGGCAATGATCAATTAGACAACTGTCGCATGAATGGCTGCAGGCTTCTTTCATCAAAGATAAAAGGGTTATAAATTGGATTAGGAATAGGGTTGCAATTGGGTTTTAGGTTAAGTTTAGTATAGCTACTGTTAATTGGACGGATGAAAATATGATTAGGATTTAAGTGTATTAAAGAAATCAACAATGGTGCATGGTGCAATTTGTCTTTGGATCATGTGCTGTATATAACCGCTATACAACATAAAGAGTTTATTATTTACAATTTCATCACTTTAGATTCGATTTCAACCGCGACAACGATCACTGAATATTGTAGGATCGCCTATGCTTCCAATATGTTCATGTGAACCAAATTCATGACCCCATACCAAAACTTTGTATTACCTTTAAGTTAAGTACAGTGTTAGATGGAGGGATGAAAATATGATTAGGAATTCAGTGTAGGAAACCGACATGAGAGCAATTTGTCTTTGGATCATGTGCTTGCTGTATATAACCTCATCAGATTAATTCTCTCTATCTTGTCTGCCTTTGCACCCCTCCATGCCCCTATTGCAAGTCTATATCTCAGGAAGATGAGGCCTAGCATTACCCCTCTATATCCGAAGGGCAATCATAATAAATAAAATTGATCCGTTTCGACTGGTTGGATAGGGCCAGAGCGAATAAATGCTACTGGGGCTTCGGGTACAATGAGTTGAATTAGCATATTGTGTTCATAATTACATGAGGGAACATAAGTATGATTGTGTCTACCGGTATACAGTTTGAAGTGTTTGTGCGTGTGAGTCCCAAGTGGACCTCTCCTCCACCCCCCCTCCCCCCCCCCCCCCCATCAACAGTGAAACAAATTATGAGTAGACAGCTAGGGCTTTAGAACAATGTGCTCCCTCTCTCAAAAGTCTTTGAATAATGCTAGATTTGAAAAGAGCATTTGTATGTGATTACTGTCAGTGGGTCACGATTGCATAAATTCCCAAGAACACAAATGATCGACTTAAAAAAATACCCCCCCCCCACACACACATACATAATTTAGCTGATTGTATCGATCCTTCTCTTCCAACCCAACCACACCTGACCCACCCAATCCCATTTGCCATTTAAAAACTTGTTGCAAACGAATTATATGCAGTGAAACCTGTCTATAAAAACCACCCAAGGGTCCAAGAAAAGTGGTCTTAATATAGGCAGGTGGTCTTTATGTACAGGTTCCTTTATTACATGTTTCAATGAGAAACCATGGTCTTTCTATACAGGTGGTCACTAAAGCAGGTTTGACTGTACATTACTTACAAACTGGAAGCAATCTTATACAAGAACCAAAGCAAATTTAAGAGATGAACATAGCCTATGCCTTCATTGCTAAATGTGTGTGAAGCTCTCTTTTTTCCTACCCTTTTCTGGGACCCCCTCATTTTCCCTGAATACTTGTTAAGCACACTTTACCAATGATCACCTTCCCCATGGGGCCTCACAATGTTGGAAAATGTGCAGTATGATACTCATCTCATGGACATTATATGGAGTATGATATGGTTAAAGACATTAGTGTAGGCTGCAGTACGTGTAGTGGTATCAGTTCTTTCTTCAGTTGGGAGCGTACTAGGCAGTTGAGTTTCACACAAATGTATAGGTTAAGTTACATTTAGCACATGAAAGTAATTAGAAAATTTGCAATTTTTCCACCTAATAATTATTTGGAACTAAGAGGTCATGTGCACATGTTATATAACTTGGATAAAGGTTCTAATACAAATCAAATCATTGTTAGGAGTTTAGGCCCATATTTGGTGCAAGTGACCATTTCCCATGACTGCCTTGTATTGGGGTGGAGGAAAGGGGTAGTATTTTCTATGGGGCGATTTTATTTTCCCAGACTAAAAAAAAATTCTGGAGGTTTTGGGGGCAGGTGTTTTTTTCATATTACTGACATCATCATCAATTTTAGTTTACCCAAGGATTCTATGACAGCCACTAGAGATTGAATCAAACCGAATAACAAGGAAAATGACACTTGAGATGCTCATTCTTGTTTAAAAATTCTTATTATTTTGGGTAGCCTCAGGTTTATATTTTGGAAAGTCTTTGCTATCTTTTTCTTGTAGCATTAAAGAGAAGGTTGAGTTCTGGGAAGAGGTGAAAAATAATTTGTGAACTTTATCATTGTTATTCAATGCAAGTGTGGAAGAATATCAGATAAGACATGTTCCCTGAAAAGCATGGCTCCTTAAATGCCTTCATATTCTAAATATGTCAAGTAACATGTAAAACTCAGGGGGGGGGGTGTGGTTTTTTTACGCCACGTGTTCGTGTAGTCCCATATACATCTTTCTGTGTACAGTGTTTGTAACTTTACCAAGACTTGTCAAATTGTTTTATCTATTTTGATGATTCCAGAACCTTGCAATACACACAAATTCTTATATGCTAGATGATCAACCTTTTCTGGTCGATTCCACACCGTTTCTTTCACAATGCAATCGCATGACCAGAACTCAACTTCATCTTTAATTGAATGAAATCCCTCTCCTCTATTGTTCTATTTTGTTCCACTCCTTGCATTCATTCATTCATCCTTTTCTTTCTCATCAAGTCTGTCTAGATTCAGATCTACTCTAGTTTCTAATCCAGCTTTATCCCCCATTCACACTACCAACATTAATTGTTTATGTGAAAACACACAACAGTAATAGCTACACGTTATTTAATTCATTTGATTCTAATCTGAACAACGCATTTATAACGAAGCTTTGTATATGAAATGAATGTCTGAACATTTTCACAGATGAAATCTCTGAAAGAATCGGGGTCCACTTTCTTGGTATATGAACAAATTATATAATTGGTCAGTGCTTATGGTGAGGTTGCATCAGCTGAGGATTGGTCGGCTATCGCCATACTGACACACATAGGTCAGCTGACCTCTTCCGATCTTACAATGGCATTTCTTTATACAATTACAATGTTTAGTCTCATTATACAACATTTATTACTACATGAGTCATTTTATAACATGTTTCAATAATCATGTCCCATATATAAATGTGTCACCGTGTGAACTGGCTACTATGCCCTCTTTCAAGGTACAGTGTAATTCCAGTGCAAAATTGCTTTCTGAGCTGACGTCTGCTTTTCCCATCATGTCCCCATCGATTTTCAGGGTAAATTTCAGGCTAATTAGAAGCTGACGATATTGGCAATTGAAGTTTAGGCGTCTTCCAGATGCGCTCTTTGGATGTACAAAGAAAAGCATGCACACAATGCATTATCAAAACATGCACACTGAACACAAACAAAGCACTTGTAAAGCATTCAAAGTTGAAAGGAAAATCAGTTATGCTTGTGGTTTTTAATAAAATTAGATTTTTGAAAAGTATTATCCATACTTGCTGATTATTTCCTTATATTTTAAGCTAGTTTGCTTATAAATTGAGTTCTGTTATTTCAAGAGAAATTGGTTAAAAGTTAGTATGAATTGTTCACTATAAAAGAAACCTTTGCAAGCATGACATTTTTTTTTAATTTTGCAAGTGTTTCAGATTTGTGACAGTTTCATGCTGTTGTAAGACTTGCATTACAATTGATATAGCACAACATTTTGCAATTTGTGCAAGTGTCTTGCAATGAAAATGGGTGTTCTGAACAATGAACAAAAATGTCATATTGTAAAATGTTTCATGTTTTACAGTACTCCATCTTATTTTGAATGGTGGTGGTGGTTATACCTGACTGCTAAGAAAGCATAAATGCTTGTTACATGTAGGTCCTCTCCAGGACCTGGTAATGAGGATTAATGCCTTACCAAAGGGCACTAGCGCATCGCCTTGGTTTCACTGGATTACGAGACGACTGCTTTATCGACTGAGCTATCGCTATCTTGCTATAAATTGATTGATTTGATCAAGTAAATGTAAACTGACTATGTTCTGTAAATCTTATTCACTGAATGCGCATTGAACGATATGGATATAAAGATTGATTGTCTGCCCTCTGTTTAAAATATGTTTATTACTTATGTTTGTAAAGTGGTATGATAGCTCACCCTGAGTTGAATTTGGTTTGAATCTCTGAAATTTGATTTTGTTATTGCTATAGAACTCAAGATTAGGAGAAATTTTATTGTTTAACCGATTAGGATAAGTGTCAAAATCTGCCCATAGGCTAAGTTGGCAAAGGGTATATGAACCGCTACAAAACTTATCCCTCACCAGTAACGGAATACAATTCCTGTACAAAACATTCGGGTAGCCAAATAAAATGAATGAATTATTCAGTTCACACTCAGTCTACCATTCACTCTGTGTTACAAACTGTCATGTAGTCCCACCATAATGACTTCTGTGTGTGCCTCCTCCACGATGATAGTGACTTGCATATCCATTGAAGTATTATGATGAATTTGTCTCAATTACGTGCTACATGTCTCATCCGCTATACAATCAAGCCGCATATTTCAAAATTTATTTTTGATGAGTGAGTCACTGATGCGGTACATGTAATGAACTTGCTCACAGACAATGGCTATTTCAAGTACCAACTACCACTAGGGTCAAGCAGTGGAGGGGTACAGATAATACTATTAATTTTTTCAAGGGGAAAAGGAGGAGGGAGGGACGGGGAGAGAGATAAAAAGAAAGGGGGAGAGAGAGAGAGAGAGGGCGTTGGGTTGGGTTGGGTTGGGTTGGGTTGGGTTGGGTTGGGTTGGGAGAGCGCTTTGATCAGTTACATGTACTAAGTTGAAAAGGGGATAACACTGTTCTTCCTCCTAGGTCCACCACTCCCTCTTCCTCTTCTTCTTCCTCTTCTTCTTCTTCCTCTTCTTCTTCTTCCTCTTCTTCTTCCTCTTCTTCTTCTTCCTCTTCTTCTTCCTCCTCTTCTTCTTCCTCTTCTTCTTCTTCCTCTTCTTCTTCCTCTTCTTCTTCCTCTTCTTCTTCTTCCTCTTCTTCTTCCTCTTCTTCCTCGTCTTCTTCTTCCTCTTCTTCTTTTTCCTCTTCTTCTTCTTCTTCTTCCTCTTCTTCTTTTTGCTCTTCTCATTCTTGCTCTTCTCATTCTTGTTTTCTTCTAGTTCTACTTCTTATTTTCTTCTTGTTCTACTTCTTATTTTTTAATATCATGGTTATCATCATCATCATCTTCAGTATTATTATTATTATTGTGAATAAAGAAGAAATGATTTGAAATATCATTATCGTCATCATCCACGTCATCATTCCCATTATTAACACATCATCACTTGTGTCGTGTTAGTATTATCATTTATTTTCATAATTAGAGAACGAGAGAGAGAAAGAGAGAGAGAGAGAGAGAGAGAGAGAGAGAGAGAGAGATCCATTTGTTGCCTTGAAATATGATTTATTTTAATATTTACAACAATATTTCAGCCATTTTGATTTGCTTTCTTTATTCATTTTTATTTGCTGATCTTTATATGCAATTTTCCAAACATTAGTAGGTTCAATATTTCCAGTTTGACAACTTTTTTCTTTGCACTTCCCCTCATCCTGGAATTTACCAAAGACTGTGATTGACCCCATATGGTGTCTGTGGGCAATGTTTATCTTACCTAGTAACCCTTTAACCTTTAACCTTTGACCCAGTCCATCATAATGAGGTCATGTCAGTATCTCTTGGGACTGCTTTCACACTTGCTTCCCCATGTTTAGATGGGGGTGTTTTGTGAAATTACTCTGTAGCTAATTCGCCATAATGATAAGAAAGGATTTTATAGCTTGAAGTTGAATGTTATATGGCAAAACATGAAGTTTGTAGCAAATGGTGGTTTTGACATCCTTTATTATATATGAATATGATGATGTTTTGTCAGGGTCAACTTGCCCGAGTGTTGTTGAATAGTATGAGAATTGTATACAACTGCAGGGTTTTCCAGACAACAGAGTTCCCATTTGCCATTCGTCCATCATATGTGTTTTGTTTACCACATTTCTTTTCCTAATGTGTGAAAAGAAATATGATGACTGATAGTTTAAAACCTTGCCTCTGTGTTGGGAAATATGAGCATTGTTTGGAAATATATGTGGTACCCCCCTTCCCCCTTCCCCCTTACCAGTCAATAGCATATATATGCTTATGAATAGAATAACTCTTTCTCTTAGACGTTTTAGGGATGTTTTTTCTTTTCCCTTTATTCATTTAGAATTATTTCAACAGAGTAGCCATATCAAAAGTAACTAAAATTACTTAGGGCCCTGTACATTTGTTTGTAATAGATCTTTAGACATACCAGTAAACAATACAACCACTTTCAAAGTCGTTTCAAAATTTGGTACTCTAAAACAAGAAAAGTTGAATGTTTGCACATTTTTTGAATGAGTCAGATTCATAAAATCGTCTTCCCACAAAATAATGGAATCAAATTTGGCAGAATGCTTGATTTTTGCAGTTCATGAAAGTATTGTGCAGTGAAAATAACTATCCTAAATGATTTACAACATTTCTAGTTTTACAGTAGTACCCGAACTTGATAATCCTTGAGGCAACTGTAAGTACACTGAAATGACTGAATACTTTGTAGGTTTTGGGAATCTTTCAAAAATACGAAACACATGGCCCTCAAATTGGAATGGAAAGCGAGATAAATCCTAGAGAATGGGTTTATATAAACAGAAGAGTTGCTAGCCCATTAGATAGTGGGTCACCTTTGGTCCTTACCGCTTACACTTTGAGACCAACAACTTAGATCCAAAATCAACTCATCTGTTCCTCTTTTTGGGGTAAATATCTTGAGGCAATGCCCACATGTGCACTAATACTATAGAAAGGTGGGATGGGAGAGGATTGGTTTGTGGACACAAGCTCTTGTCAGTTGTAGTGTGTACAGAGTGTCTGAACTCGAAGACTATGTTGACGGCACGGTCTACTGTACCCCATAGGCTATGTACTTTAGCTGCTCCTGACACGGTCAAGGGAGTGACAGATTTAGGCTCATGAGTTTATGCAAATGTGTTTGATCGTCAAATTAAAAGTCGGTGCTTGCAGACTGGGTTCACCTCTCAAGCCTTATTTCTTTGGACCTACACTTTGACATCTAAAATTTTGGCCCAAAATCAACTCATCTGTTCCTCTTTTTGGGGTTAAATATCTTGAGGCAATGCTCACATGTGCACTGATAGAAAGGTGGGATGGGAGAGGACTAGTTTGTGGACACAAACTTTTATCTTGTCAGTTGCTGGGTGTCTGCACTATGAGACTAGGCTGACAGCTTACTGAGTAGGCTTTGTACTTTAGATGATACAGCCAGAGACTGACAGAGCTAGGCTCTGCTCAAGACTTTTGAAAGTGTGGTAAAGTGTAAAATTAAATGTACGCCCAGTTTTGGAAACGCCCCCCTCTCAAAAAAATGAAATGGAAGCTCTTATTACCAATCTTGTGAAAGAATATGTTTTGACTAATACGTGATAATACACATTTTGCCAGGAAACCGCCTACCAATTAATATATTTGGTAAATCTATTTGGACCTGATAGATATCGTGAACGTGTCGCGAACATGTTGCGTAGTCCCATATATACATCTTTCTGTATACAGTGCTTGTAACTTTACCAAGACTGGGACAAATTTCTTATCATTTTGATGATTCCAGAATCTTGCAGTACACACCAATACACTAGATGATCAACCTTTTCTAATCGATTCCACTACGTTTCTTTCACAATGCAAACGCATGACCAGAACTGGTCTTTATACTTTAAAGTCTACCTGCAGACTAACATGGTCCTGTGACAATACATCCATTCACAGTAAATGAGTTGCTTTCCCTCTGGCTCTAAACAGGTGATACATGTATAGGTCTAGTCTAACCTTGGTCTAACATGTACATTGTAAATCTACTGTGGTTACCTACATGTCTTCAGAAACCTTCAAACTTGGTGATCTACTTTTGAAGCCACTGAACTTTTCTACAAAAATAATTTTAAAGTAAGAAAGAATGAATTGACAACGATATAAACTTGGCAGCTGCACCTGGGCTGACTTCCTGTATCTTGAACAGAGGGGACCTTTATCTAGTTCCGGAGTTATTATAGAATAGAGATTTCATCTGTTCAGAGCCAGAAGAGCGTTAACTCTGTGTTAAAGTACAATGAGTTCATTCCCTTTTGGCTCTAAGTAGACAAATTCATCTTGAAATCTATATAAATATTCAAGTGGATTCACACAAGAGAAAAGTTGTACACAAACTTTGTGAGCAATTGTATCAGTAAGTGGGCATACACACAGGATAAGAATAGGGGCAATTAATCACCCCCCCCCCCTCCAGCCCAGGTTTTATCACATGCCAAAGTTTTGTCAGAATTTGCTAGGCAACTACCAAGAAACGCAACAAAACAGTATCAATAATCCCACCTCTGGAGTATGGTTTTTTGAAACTCTTGCTGAAACTATGCTGGTATTTTCAGTGTGTAAATGCACGCTCTCAAAACACTGGTAAATTATTCTGGTGTTAGCTCATGAATGTGACTTCCACATGTGTACTACTCACTCCAATACCTGAATGTCTTGATGGCTAGCAAACACTGTCAGGTCTTTAAAGCCCCACTGTACTACTTGTAGTTACTTGCGCCTTCTATATGGCAAACAATGCCTAATCGGTGACCATTGGTCCCTGCCCCATGATCCTCTTTTTCTTATGTTATTTGAGAGCTGAGTTGATGAGATAACCACCTGTCCAGTGACCTTGCAGGGTGGTCTAATCCCTCCTTTACACTAGTACAGATGGCCTTTAAATGTTTTTTTTTCCTTCCCAGTAGTGCATATGGCTTTTGATATTGGGTTTCTTGCAGTGTAAAAGAGGCCTACTGAAGTGATCACAAAGAGGGGAATTCTTCTCAAGATCAACATAAACATTTCAAGAGCTCCTGATTATCGGTGGGAGTGGTTTTAAACATTAGGACCATTGTCCTACTCTTGAGCAAGTCTGGGAGTTCCAATGAACTTTAGTAGGAGGGCAGCCCTCTGGGGGTCACTTTGTGTTGTAGGGATCATCTGTCAGGTTCAAGAGTTATCTTGAATTCTAGCAGGGATGGAGAGTAAATTGTAAAGATTGGAATCAAACTTAGATAGTATGATCCACATTAAAAACAAATTGTATTTACCATATTAGCATAGATCGCATACATTTGAGCATATTAGTTGACCAATTAAAGCAAGGAAAGGCCAGAGAAAAGGAGCCAGTTGAGAGAGAGAGAGAGAGAGAGAGAGAGAGAGGGGGGGGGGGGGGGGAGGGGGAGGGGGTAAAGAGAGGAAGAAAATGAAGAGGGAGGTAGTAAGATAGAAAAAGAAAGAGAAACTGATAGAGAGAGAAACAGACAGAGACACAGAGAGAAAGACAGACAGAGAGAGACAGAGAGAGACAGAGAGAGACAGAGAGAGAGGAGGGGGGGGGGGGTAGAGATACATGGAGGGGGTGATCAAGATAGACAAGCAAAAAGAAGAGTATAAGCTTGTCATAGAGAGAGAGAGAGAGAGAGACTGAGACAGAGAAAGGAAGAAAACGGAAGATAAGAAGAACAAACCACTCAGCAATGCTCACGTCCTCAGAGTGTTGTATACTTTTACCATGGACCTACTGCTTTTACTACCTCTGCAATGGTGATGACTGATACCATACAGACTACATTCATTTCTCAGAATTCATCTGTGGCAAGATACTATCATCTCCCCTGTGTGTATTTCATGAATGGATTAATTCATGAGGTCACTGAGTGAGGTCATTGACTGGGTAGGGGATTCCCCTGGTAATGACTAGATTGGAATGTGGAAACACAGTCTCCCTTGTATGACATCAGTCAGTGGTTGGCAATGAGAATATGAATGTTATCTTTTCATTTATTGTATATGTAGGGTAGATGCTGCACAATTGCCCTAGGTTTTGAAGTATAATGAATGGTCTATGTCAGAGCATGAACATTTTAAGGGTGGCCCCTTTAACCATACAATTGGTCATTTATTTCTCATTCTAGCAATAAAGCCTATAGGTTTAGTGTTTCTATAAATCTCAAATGGGTTTGTAAGTCAGTTGACTGCACACATTTGGGTATAATTCTCCCCTTTGTTGTGCAGTACTATGGTACCACTACCACAAACCTCCAAGCTCTCCATGTTTTCATTGATTTCTCCATTATTTTTGCTCCTGTCGCCATTTCTTCTATACCAGTCTGTTTACTTAGTAGTAGAGGACCTACAAGATCAGTTTGAAGTTCTTATAAATAACTGTTAAATTTAAAGAATATTTGTACTTGCAATAACTGGTTCAACATTTATTATCATCCATCTATTATCATTTATTTATATATGTATATAACTTTAGGTATGAGCAATAATTTTAACTTTATCTTTTATCATTTTTATTGTACATTTATATGATCATTCCTGTTTTTATGCACATTGTAAACATTGCATTATTGGTCCCTGGACTACTGCATTGTACATTGTATATGTTGATAAACCGAAATTGAATTGAATTGAATTGAATCTTGTTTTATCATTTTTTTTTCTCCTTTTGGCTGTATTGAAAATACAATTTAGGAAATACATATAATGCTATACTGTGCATCCTGAAAATAACCACTGTTCAGCAAATCATATTTTGGATATCTTATAGGAGTAAATAGGAGAGTTTGTTCATATTTCTAAATTTTCATTCAAAGTTTCATCAGTTTGTTTCTCAGATTTTCATCTTTCATTTAGAAGTACCCGCTGTCAAAGTTGGATTGATTTTCCTTTGGTTTTAATTGAAATTGAAGGGGCTGAGAAAGTGAGATAAGTGCTACAAAGTAGTAAGGTCACGTCTTATGCAGTAGACAACAAAACAAGATTTATATGCATGGATTCTGAAGGGTGCTTATGGCACTCTTCTCTTCTCATGCATCTTCTCTATTCCCATCCTTTAGCGCCTTTCTGGCCCCGAGCGGTAGACATTGTCATTTGCATGCAGTCCCTATACGGTTCTCAGACACTACATAAATGTATTGAGTGTTAGAGGGCAGGGGAATAGCAGACAAACACGTTGAGGGTAAGATGGGTAGAGATGGAGAAAGGGATGGTGAAAAGGGATGAGGAAGAAGAGATAGGCAGGCAGATGGGACACACAAACAATAATAAGAATAGACAGACAGAGTAAGATAAAAAGAGGAATACATATAGGAAGAGGAAAGAGAGTGAGCGAGTGAGAAAGAGAGAGAGTAGTGAGACAGATGATAGTAAGACAGATAGATAGATAGATGGATGGAGAGGGAGAGAAAGAGATAGGTATACATGTAGTCAAAGTCAAGAAAATGAGAGGTAAAGGGGGATACATAGACCATATAGAAATGTTGTTATTTCATACATGTCTCTGCGGAGAACAAGAGAATAACAGACAAACAAGTCAATGGTAAACTGGGAGGAGATGGAGGAAGGAATGGTGAAAAGGGGTGAGAAAGAAGGGACAGGCAGAAAACACAGGTCCAACAGACAAATGGAGAAATGGATGAAGAAAAAAGACAGCTGACAGATAGAAATACTGATATTACATGTAGAAGGGGAGAAGATAGAATGAAGAGAAAAACAGGAAGAGAGACACAGAGATAGATGGATGGAGACTAGAGACATTTAGGAAGAGATTTGATGGAGGAGGGAAGGAGATAACATTGACATACAGCATATAGCAGGAGCAGAAGCAGAAGCAGAAAAGGGAGGAGAATAAAAAGGACAGGGAGGAGGGAAAAAAAAAGAAGGATGATTTAAAGGGGAGAGAGAAAGGTTTGGGAGTTTGGGTTAGGTTTACTTGGGTTTACGGTTAGGTTTTAGGATAGTGTTTGGTTGAGGATTGAAGTCACAAAGTCTGATAGTCTTGGAAATTGGCTACAAGCAATTGAGTTTAAAAGCCATAGGGTTTTAATGATAATGATTATTGAGGATACTGATAGATTGTGATTGATATAGTAAGAATAACATGTGTATATTGATGATAAATTGATGGTAAAGTAAATGAACGTACACATGCAAATCTTTGAATGATAAAGAGAGATATGGTTAAAAAATGTGTTTGGGTAAAATGTGATAGACTAACTGACTAGGCATATATATTCATATGTGTATGGCCTATATATAACTGCTCATTGAACTTGTGGCATTCAAACCTATGTCATGCTAATTGCACCAATTATAGAAACATTTGGGTTAATAGCTCATTTGTTCTGGAATTTGTCCCTCAGCGAAATGGACATGCCATGCCAATTAGATTCGTGGTAGATATAAATAGCCTGAAACAAATTTCATGAAATAATCATTTAACAATGAAAGCAAAACAAACAACATATGAAATATGGAATACAGATTTATTGATATGGAATACAAACCCCCCCCCCCAAAAAAAAAAAAAGAGCAAACAAAAAAAAATGAACAAACAAATCACTATACAAAAATAAATAAAAAATAAAGGAACATTACAAAATATCTGTTTTAAACCAGATTAGAGTTAATGCCCCTCTGGCTCCCAGCAGATGAATCATTGTTCACTTCATAAAGAAAAATGCAAATCCTCATTTGTTAATTTTTGACAGTAAAATCTGGAATTTTGTACATAAGTGCTCAATATCCTAAAGATATGTAATTGTGTTGATGCACCCAACTATCCTGATGAGGGTTAGTAAGTGCTGCCCTCTTGTGATAGATGTCAACTATTTTGAGAATGAATAGGAGGAGATGCGTTGTTACAAAGATCTCCAGATTCTTCCAGATGGAGAGATACGATTTAGTGGCAGAGCTAAGGACCACAGGGGTCACCCTGCCCCCCCTCCCCTTCCCCAAACTGTGTTAGACCAGTATTCATGTTTGCCTGTTGTTAGTATTCACAATGACAAAATCGTTGGTAGTATTGGGTCGTTGACTAATTTTATCAGAATTGGCAAGAATGTTTTCGTAAAAGTGACGGTGTGAAATGTTGGTTTTATAATTACTCTATCATTCTATGGCTCTTGGAAGATGTGATGGTATTTAGGTTGAGGAGGTGGAGGCACTTTAAAAATCTGGAGTAGAGGGCCAAAAAGGGATGTCTTTATACCCACACTGTGTGTAACTTGTGTGTGAATGACCCAACTTCAGAATAGTGATCCGTCATTTGCTTCTAAGACGATTTCTCCCTGCTGTATTTCATCAAAAGTAAAGGGTTAGGGTTAGAGATGCAGGGCTTTATGTTAGGTCAGGGAGGTAGTTTAGGGTTTTGTGTAGGGTTAGGTCTACATGTAGGTAGTATTGGGGCCAGGGTTGAAGGTGAAATAATTTATCTGTAACTGCAGAAGAGGAATTGTTGAAGAAGTATGTGTCATTCAGAACTCTAGAACTTGTACAGAGTATATAACATTTTAGTTTGCCAAAGTAAGTATATAGATTTGCTACTACTGGTAATACTACTATCCATTGACCTTTGAGTCTTGAAAGAGTTGATATAAAGCAAATAAGGGGTGAAAGTACTTTTAATCTAGAGTAGTGTGGCAGGAGATCTTATTACATTCCACTGTTTGCTCATCAAATGAAGAGGTGTGAAAATCAAGTGTAACCCTCTGTTATTAGGTTTGTTTAGAGGATAAGAGAAAGGGAGGATGATTGGAGGTCTGGTGAGCAGAGGTATCCATTGGAAGATGGTGTAAATGGGTGTCTCTAGGTTTGAGAATGAGAGTTAGAAGGAGGATGGGGGTTGGGATTTATATAGCAGAGATAGGGTATCATTTGAAAGAGTGTAAGCATCTCTTTATAAGTATGTTTAGAGGATGGGATCAGTGGAGTGGATGGGGTTGGGGTACTCATCTAGGTTAAATTAAAAATTAAGAGAATATAAACCATTGTCTTTGGTTTGTTCAGGGGATGAGAGTTAAAGGGAAGATGGGGTTTGGGGTTAGTATGGGTTAGAGTGGGTATCTTTTGAAAAAAAGTATCTTTAGCTTTTTTTGAGAGGAGTTAGGGAGGATGATTGGATGTTAGGGTGAGCAGAGATAGATTAGGGTATCCTTTGAAAGAGAACAAATCTCGCTTAGGTTTATTTTAAGAAGATAATTATATAAGAGGTTGGGATGGTAGGGTAGAGGGGTATCGGATGACTAATGAAAGTAAACTACTCTGGTCTAAACAGTGCCATGTAATTTCAGATAGGGTTTTTCAGTTGAGGTTGATATAGGTTACCCTTCTTTCAGACTACTAGAATTCATCGTATAGCTATACGATAGGTAATTAACCCATTGCGTACTGGAACCGGGTGGTTCATGTATTAAGCCTATGGCAATTAATGAATGCAGTAGGCAACAGATTAATTTTAACCTAGTCTGAATGTCTCATAACAAAATGCTATACAACGATTCTTTATACTACATTTCTTTATACAAGCTCTGTTTTCACTTTCATTGCATCAGACAAGGAAAATGCAAGGCAATGGAAACATTTATTACCTTATAGTATACTGAGAAGGGACTGTTGACGTACAAGGCTAATAATATATCTTTGATGTTTGAAGAAAGGTCATATTTATGACATCAATTACGACCATATCATGGGACCATCTACATCATGAATGTGATGAAGGGGAACCTATTAAAGGTTGGTGATTAATTGCTGAGCATGATGGAGATGCCTTGGAAGGATGAAGCGTTAAAGGGGCATGTTCCCCGTATTCCAGAGGGCGTTCAAAATACGTACCCGCTGGCGGACGGTGCTAGCTGCCTATTGACACCAACAGAATACGGCTCTTACGCAGATGGCATGTTCCGAATGCCCGCACAATGCCGATTATCGCATACAATTTGCCGAAGTAATATCAATCGCAGTTCGGCTCTAAGATTCGGCTGCTGTTTCCTCCCACTTTCGTGACGACATGATTGGCAGCGATCAGCTGGCTTTGCGAAGGCAGGCCAGGCCGCGCGTACTTTGATTGACAGCTGTATGCAAATTAGAAGTCGATCTTCGGAACCAAGATGGCGATGACTAGAGCAGCGATAACTACACTGGCAGGATTTTAGAAAACGGTGCTAGAGTATTGGTCTTGTATCGCTGAGATTCTGATTTCTAAATAAAGGCGATGCACCTGTGTATTTTGCTTGTATGTTCCTCTATCTATCATGCTATCGTCTCCTAGCTCAGAGATTGACTGCAACATTTTTCCACACACCTCTATAATCTGCCATTCTAGTGCACTCTTGCAGCGTCATTGGCCCAAATTCACAAAGGAGGTTTGTCGACAAACCTAGGTTTATGTGCGACTTTTGACCCGTTTCAAACCAAGATTTGTATAAACCTTGTTTTGAAACGCATCGAAACGCTCATATGACGCACATAAACCTAGGTTTGTCGACAAACCTCCTTTGTGAATTCAGGCGATTATGTCTGAATGTTGTCTTTCCAGTTTGTTCTTGGTTTGCCTCTTGATCTAGTGCCTGCTTTTACACTTTTTCCACTTTTTCTTTTACTTTTTCTTCCAACAAATCTTACAAGAGACTGGTTTCTTTTTATTTGACCAAAGTATTTCACCAGATATTTTGACTTTCTTATCTTGCTATTCGTATGTGCTGGGTTTTCTAGCCAGCAAAGTAAGATGGCGCTGTTTATGTTCAAGATATTAATGTGCCCTCAGACTGTTCCTGTCTTACTAAATGTTCTCAGCTGTTCCACACAAGATGAAAAAGGAATGAGAAAGTTGCAATTTTGTTCACTTCTATCAGATCTCAATTTTCTCTCAAAATCGACCACAGGATAAAATTATGATTTTTTTTTTCAAACTAAATTTCTGTCTCCCTCCTGAGATCCTTTAATCTTTTTGTGGCGTTCCAGCCCTCGATAGACAGAGCACATGAATTAATTAATATAACCATATGGCTTTCATTCCTCCGACCTTGGCAGATTAATGAAAAAACATTAGGATAAACGCAATAAGACTATATTCGATTGTAGCCAAATGGCAGTGATTACAGTAACCTTGATGGATGAAATTAATTATTTTTCTTTCATGAAAAATATTAAAATAAATTTCTGGAACCTTTTTATCAAATATGGTAATGAGCTTAACTCTTATTGGAACAGATGGCATAATTTGGACTGATGACTACTTTAGGCTGGTAAATGACTTTTTTTGGGGCAGATAGATTACTTTTCTGGTTGATAGATGATTCATTTTGAGAAAAAAAGGACATTAATTAGGATCAAGGACAAAGGATAATTGAAATGTGACATTGACATTCATCAATTGTTAATTGCTGATGGATGCTGTCTGCTAACAACCAGAAGGGCTTATCTGCTTTAAAATAGATTTAATGCCTTTTTAGCTCTCAATAGATGATAGTATGATTGCCTTTCATGATATTGGGAAGCAAATCATGCAATATGAAGAATGTAAGTCTGATATAATGTTGTGTTACTGTAATTTGTAAAAAAGCCTTATTCACAGAAGGGTGGAAATTACTATTTGTTTAACTTCATTCCTTTTCAGCCCGACTAAGTTTAATTTGTCTCCCTTTTAAATAACTCTATCTCTCTCCTTTTCTTTCTTCGTTGCTATGCCTGTCTCTTTCCAAACTCCTTGAACCCATTGTTTTGTTTGGAAAAAATATGTAAATTTGTGTGCTCATATGAACCCCTTTCCTGCTCTTATTTTTTTCATTTGCCATTTCTCTTCATCTCTTATTTTTCTTTGCCAATTTTTCTTTTTCAAATGCTCTCCCTTTTACCTTCTTGCATATGTACCATCCTATAAAGAACCCACTATTATTATTATTATTATTCTCTTTTTGTATAGACCTACTCATGCCACTTTTGTTTTCTCGTTTCTCTCTCTCCTCTGTCTTTGTCTTTGTCTCTCTTTCTCTTTATGTATTTTTTTTCCCTCTCACGTTTCTAAGCAATGTTGCCTCCTCTTTCTGAGTACCAAATACCAATATTCATTTACACTGATTACAAAATGGAGAGCCAGAGGAAAAAAAGAGGCATGAGGAATAGTCATTACAAGTAACCTACAGCTATATCCTATTTTCCCACTTCTATTAATGTCTGCTTCCCGTCAACACACCACATCAATGTGCCTGGATTGTCTTCAGGGATACCATTACTGTAATAGAGAATGCCATTCACCACTCATATGGGATATTGGATATCATTCTGCCCCCCCCCCCCCCATGTTTGAGAGGAGAGGCCCTAGATTATCTTCATTTCATTTGTAGAGTTACTTTCATTTGATTTATAACTGAATTATGTATGATAACATTTACTTTATTATTGAGGTATCACTGAATTCATATTTTGATAATGATAATGGTGGTAACGGTTTTATTGACAATTCATTTGCAGCCAGATGGCTGAATTGCAGAATTTTGTACATTAGGTAAAAAACATAAATAATTATACAAACATAATAAACTACAGTACAATTATCCAGCAAATCGTATTAAGAGTTAACACACAGTGATTTAATTTTTTGATAAACAAAAAAGAAAAAGAAAGAGAGGGGGAAGGGAGGGGGAAGGGAGGGAGAGAAGGAGGAAGGGCAGGATATTAGGAGGGAAGGAAGGAGGAGAAGGGAGAGAGGAAGATGGATATGGAGATATAGATGGGGGGAGAGAGGAAGAAGAAATACAGAAGCTCTAGAGGGAATTGATGAGAGAGAAAAGGATTGAGTGAAACAAAGAGATTGATGTAAGTATAAATATAAAAATTGAAAGAGTTAACACAGAGAGAAATTCAAAGATATAGTTCCTAAGTTGTAAAGAAAGTTGAAAGGGAGAAAGAGAGAGGGGGAGAGAGAGAGAGAGAGAGAGAGAGAGAGAGAGAGAGAGAGAGAGAGAGAGAGAGAGAGAAAGAGCTATGGGAGAAAGCTGAATTGGAGGGGATGTATTCATTTCAGAAGACAGTGATTGTATATCACACATGAGTGACATACTACCTCATCTCCTAAGATGTTTATCCATGTAAGTCAACCCCCCCCAAGAGATCTAAAGATGTCATCTTGTTGTGACAATCCAGTCAAACGTTTCACTCCCTGGACTAAGATCGGAGATGAGATGAGCTGAGATTTCATCCATTCAACCTCTCTCTGCCTGTACAGAATACTGTATTTCATCGTATGGCTATACAAAGACTAGTAGACAGTTTATTGGTTACAATAAGTTTGAAACGATACTCAAGGAGATGTTTTGCTATATAACGTTTCTTTAAATGATGATCAGAATAGAGAAAGCTTATAAGATAAAGTTGAGTTCTGGTCATGCAATTGCATTGTGAAAGAAACGGTGTGGAATCGATCAGAAAAGGTTGATCATCTAGCATATAAGTATTGGTTTGTTGTGCAAGGCTCTGGAATCATCAAAATGATAAGAAATTGGGCCGTCTTGGTAAAGTAACAAACACTGTTCACAGAAAAATGTATATGGGCCAACACAAACATGTTGCATAAAAATAAGGACTCATTTTCAAGCTGTTACTTGTCATATTTGGAATATGTAAGCATTTGAAGAGCCATGCTTTGCAGGGAATTTTTTTTCTCTTATGTTCTTCCACACTTGCATATTAACAATGATAACGCTCACAAATTCTTGTTCACCTCTCCCCAGACCTCAACCTTCTCTTTAAATACTTATCGTTTCTCTATACGATGAATTCTCTTTGTCTGAATACAGAGTAATTAATCTTCCTGCTGAGTATGTTACTCTAATTCAAGCATGTTGATGTTTGTCTCCTCATTCCTCCAAACATCTTCATGAAAGATGTTGGCCCTGAAACTCAAGGAGAAGATGGGAAGAGAGAGATGAGAGGGGGGAGGGGGGGGGGGGGAGGGGAGGCGTTACACCCCACTGGGAGTTAGGTATTCTAGCCCATCACCTAATATGGCTACCAACTCTTCCTATATATCTCTTCCATTTCATTCTTCTTTTAGATGAAGAATATTTATTTCAGCTGAATCTTATTCATGTATTACCATATTTAAATATTATTCTGTGTTTATAAAGCATGCATCCATTATTTTTTATACACAGCATTTACAGGAAATTCTTAAAACGCCATGTTTTAAGAGGTTAAATATTTGATGGACAAAAGTGGCTTCCAATCATTTGAGGGCAATCTGCTCATTCAGAAATCAGACAGTTGAAGTTGCACTCTCATGGAAAGAAATCTAGAACTCTAGAAAGGCTTGATTCACATTAATTAGGTAGAACATATGGAAAAGGTGACTTGCTTCTGTGGAATTGTCGCCATTTGCTCTATCATTTTGATGAATGAATCATCAAGCTAGTACCCTGGATAAAGTTCTTCCTCAATCTCTCAATGATCTGTTCCTCAAGTTGTCTGCTTTTTTAAATTTAAAGCCATCATGTCATCAAGATGGACTTCCCCTTTCTATACCTCACAATTTTGAATTTTGTCAGACCTGAATTTAGGATGCTTGAATATACAAACAACCATGGCCATGTATTTCATTTAAGCCCTCTGAAAATTGACCTTCTTGCAGGTCACTTTTGTGATCTGACCTTATTTGGAATTGTTATGGGGAGTGGTCAGAAGCCACTATCTTCAACCTCTATCAGAGGTGATATTTACATCATAACTGCAGAATAACCCCACCAAGTACCAGTAGGCCTACAATGAAGTTAGGGTTAGGCTTATAGTTAGGGCCAGGGTAAGTTTTAGGGATAGGTTTAGGGTTAGCTTTAGGGTTTAATGTCAGTTTTAGGGATAGGATTATGGTTAGATTTAGGGTTAGGGTTAGCTTTAGTTTTGTTAAAATCCGAGCTGGTAAAACTTATTTGTAATTTAGCTCTGGGGCTACCATTTTGCAGTTGTTTTAATAAATCATTCTTCTACCATTCTACTACTACCATGCATCTGTCTTTTCCCAGGGACCTCTGATTGAAGCCCTCTATTATCCTTTCTTGGCCTCCCATGGCTTCAGTTTCATCAGACATCAATGACCAAGATCAAAGCAATGTGTATCATCAACCAGAGGCTTATCTGACATAGCAACATGATAAGGATATAACCTGCATTCTAACTATTAATATACAATAACTTGTAAAAGGTTGGTGCATTAGTGAGTCTGGTTGATAATTGGTGTATTGGGTTATAAGCAATCAGATCTAGGGGTATTGCATCTATGTATATATATCTTCGGCTCCTATGTCTACAGTACCTCTATAATTTGAGCCAAGATAACATCATCATGACTTCATGAGTCATAGACATTTGTGTCTGTATGGACTGAAAGCATAGGACTACTAAAGAAATTGCCCTACCAAAGTATCTCTCCCATTGAGCCAAGAAAAATATCTTATTCCTTTTTGGGCCTCTCCATCAGTTTCATCCGACATGAACGACCGACTGCCTGAAAATAAAGATCAAAGCTTCAAATCTCATCAATCATATATTTGTCTGACATAGCAACAAGTAAATGATACAAGGTGCATTCTGACTGAATTCAGAACGATAGTTAGTAAAAGGTTAATGCACAAGATTGCCCATAATTGAGGTATAAGCATTAATAAATTTAGTGAAATCAGGCCATTAAAAGTGAACATTGCATTGTTACAGGTGGAAATCAAAGGACTTCTTAAAGAAATAAAAATTTCCTTTGAACAATACCTCTCTATTGACGCCTAGAAACTATGAGTTTATAACGCTTCGTCATTATAGTAATAGGCATTTCTATTGCCCTGTCTATCTAGAAAGTCTATTCCGAGGCGCACTAATTATTACCCGGCTTTAGCCTACCTGCCATTACAGCGCTCCAGCATTTCAAGGAATTAATTCCTGCCAGGTACCCATTTACCTCACCTGGGTCAAGTGTGGCAAATGAAGATGAGTGCCTTGCCAAAGGACATTAGTGCTGTGTCGGGGATCGAACCACAACCTTTGAATTCAAGTCAAGTGCATAAACCACTCGACTACGACACTTCTTGTGTCTGTAAACAGGACCTGGTTATAGGCTAGAACTTAGAAGCATATTAACCCATCACCTCCTGGAATGGGATGTTTCCTGTATTAATCCTATGGGTATGTGAGAATTCAGTAGTCAACTGGTTAATTAGGACTTATAAAACAACCTTTTTCCTCCAACGTACCCCTCTCAAAAAAGATATTCCTTTTTGGGCCTCTCCCATCAGTTTTTCCAGACATCAGCGACCGGCTGAAAAACAAAGATCAAAGCTTCTAGTCTCATCAAGGCTCCTCTCCTTGAGATGTACGTCCATGAATAAGGCATGACGATGGAAGAAGAGTGTTTCTTCAAATTGATTTATGATGAGCAGAAACTCTAATTAGTCTCCTCCCCCAAATGAGATTTTGATGATCTATTGAAAAGGTCGTTCTTTTAAAGACGAGGTGGAGTTCTGGAAAAGATGGAAGATGATTTGTGATCTTTCTCAGTCATGTATATTGAAGAATGGCATGATAGAATGTCCCAGGGACAGAATTACTTGTATAGTGTTGTCATATTTCAAATTTGACTAAAAGAAACATATAATTTTGACTAAATTCTGATGAGTCCTGTATACCCAAATCTATGTCCACTGCTTTTCGTTATATAATACTTTCAGCAAGATTTAGTTACTTTAATCTTATTTCAATGATTTATGTTACCTCACAATGAAAAATTGTATCAATTTTTCAATTAATATTTAATTCAGAGCAATTTCTAGACAGTTTATTTTTCCAACATGCAATTGCCAGTTACTCAATGGATCATCTTTAAGTTGAATTGACTTTTCAAATTTTCCCTTTCTTGATTCCGGTGTCGTCCAATGAATTATCTCAAATGAAAGGGATTACTCTTTGAAAATCACCCTCATTGCAGATCATTGCTTCTTTAAAGTGTTCCTGGCAAATTATGAATGAATTCCACAATAGAGTACAAAGATGGACATTTTTGTTTTTTTATAGACGAGATATGTGATGGAATTCCTCTTCGAAAATCACTCTCTTGCAGATTATTTCTTCTGCAAAGTGTTATTTTGACATTTTGAATGAATTTCAAACCTTTCAGCCTTTTTGTAGAACTGTAGATATGATTTGACTTTGTGAATGCAACTATATGTGAAACACAAAAAGACTATTTGTTTACAGTGTAACCCCAATTAAAGATGTGATCAGAAGTCTTCCCTAATTTTGAAAGCTTTGATGTTTCATCAGATAGATGTCAATCACTTTCTTTTATTTTCTGCATCTTGAAACAATTATACAATATATTTGTCAGTGGAATACATTATGAAAACTCTAGTTCAAATTTTCTTCTTCAATTCAATTCTTTTTATTTGTTGATTTAGATTCCTTCTTTGTATAAAATATTTGTAAAAATACATTGATTAAAAACATGCAATTTCATACATAAACAAATTTGACTGATAGAACCATTTTATATATGATGACAGAACTTTATATTCCACAATAATTTAAAGTTTTTATTCGATACAACTTAAACAAAATGATTGAAAGTTCCCTAAACTATTCAAATAATCTAATAACCAAAGACCAATCAAAGTTTTGACAGTTCAAGATCAAGAAAGCAATTTATTTTGTATCCATTTCCAGGGCTCTTATCCAGGGTCATTTCTTTCTTGAAGCGAAGCCTTGGAGGTAATAATATATTGCTTTTCCATCTGTTTGGCTGTAATTAGTGAGGACCAAGACTAGTGCTGTAACCAAACGTTTAACCGTCCGGTATCCGACCGCCGATGGCGGATTCCGTTTTCAATTGGACGGTTTCGGTTAAACGAAAAAAAAAAAAAACAAAAAAAAAAAAAACATTTTTTTTTTTTTTTTTTTTTTTTTTAAAGTTTCGATTTATGCCCCTCCCTCCACCTGGCAATGTCTCCCAGCTCAGTAATCTGTTTTTTGACTCACCACTCCGAAACTAAAACAACACTCCAATTTGTCTGTCATCTTCAATATGTACTTTATAATAAAAATTCATCCAACTTTTACACATGGCGTAACACAAGGTTCTATCCTAGGTCCTCTACTGTTTTTTTATTTACATTAATGATCTTACACATTCTTCTAAAAACGACATTGTTACTATTATTTGTGACAAGTTCACAAGCACAAATCAGCGCCTTCAAATGCACCTCGCAGTTAAATGAAAGTCCTGGCTTGCTGCCGACAGAGTCGGTCAACAACAAAAAAACAAAAAAAAAAAAAAAAAAAAAAAAAAAAAAAAAATCGTTTTTTTTTTTTTTTTTTTTAATTTAATTTTTTATTCGTTTAACCGAAAACCGTCCGGTTTTGACTGGCGGTTAAACGGAATTGGAGATATCCGTGATATTACAGCACTAACCAAGACTCCCTCTCCATTAGGAATAACAAATCAACCATGGTTAAAGTGAAATTATATTATATTTCACAAATGGTCCAGTTAGATAATGGGTTCATCCTTGTAATAGTTCATTACATATAAATGATATAATACAGTTATATGAATTATTCCATGAGGTTAAACGTAGCAGTGTCCTTGTTGAAAATAAAAGATAATTAGAGAGATAAAATTTTACTTGGCATTATAAAGAGGTACAGTTAGTGGAGATTATGCAAGGGTAGAACTGATTGCTTAGATTCTAATAATGAGAACTATGAAGATGATTTGGTTGCTTACTTACAAGCATACACATGCTTTCTTAGCAGTAAGGTAAAACAAATCAGTTTGTTGTCATTATCTAGATAAGGCTGGGCATATGCCCCTCCCCCCCGATTAAATGATGAAAGGAAAGAAAAAATATGAAATGATATAAAAAGAAATGAAGGTGGTAAAGGATGCGAGAAGAAGATGATAGAACCCCCTTCCACACCCCCAATCAATTCACATCTCATTCACTTCTAAGAGTGGTGCCCCCCCCCCCAAATAATGTCAGTGCCCTCTCAACGGCTGAACCCCAACTACGCCATGGTTCCCAGTAGTCCTGACCTTCATTGTAAGCAATTCCATATTTGTAAATCTATCTTCCATCAATGTTTAGAAGAAAAAAATATAATAAATGAGTAAATGAATGAATAAATGACAATTGCTTTGAATCAATGGCAGGTGTTTATAAGATTGGGCTGTAGACAAAACATAGCAATTTTCAATCAAAAAGATGTTACAAAGCATTAGTTACATAATGTGACTGGCTGACTGTTGTGTTGGTGATGGGGGGGGGGGGGGGGGGGGGTTGTGAGGGCTTCTTAATTAAGCTTCTTCAAGATTTATTCTAATTACTTTGGGAGACGTCGTGACTACTGATCCGTTTGCATGGTTTCTCATGGGCCCCTGAGGGTGTTACATCTACGCACATGAAAGCAAGCAATTAAGAATGAGCGTCTAGTGATCCATGCTGGCTTCTTACCCAATAGATGTCTGCTCTAACCTT
Source organism: Strongylocentrotus droebachiensis (assembly GCA_035222895.1). Lineage (NCBI taxonomy): Eukaryota > Metazoa > Echinodermata > Echinoidea > Camarodonta > Strongylocentrotidae > Strongylocentrotus > Strongylocentrotus droebachiensis. Next base: position 496,221 of record JAVYIG010000376.1, read on the forward strand.
AATTAATGGAAGTTTCATTGGCTTGTAATCGAGCATGACAAATTCATATCATTTCTCTGCATACATAGCCTTGGATGTTTAGCATGTATGGCTACATTGTGACAATAATTATCATTGTTGAATAAGCATCCTTATAATAAATAACTATGTGCATCAATATGTCTGGGTATTCCTCAATTTTGCAGTATGGCTATTAAATGTCTTTAAATTTGTACACCTGAATACAAAGCTTGGATCGAATGCTCTTTATAAGGGATGTTGTACATGTAGGTATTATTTCAAGTGACTGTAAAATAAGTTAATTTCCTCAAATAATGAAATTCCTTATTATGTTCGCTTGTACAAATGCCATTATACCAAGCTGCATATTCATTGTAATGAAGGCCTTTTGTATTTGAGAAAAATGATGGAAGAACGAATAGTTGATAGGAGAGATTAATGACGCCCCCCCCCTCTACCATGGTCAATATGCCTAATCTTTGCATATTTCTTTTGAGCTATTGTGCTTCATAAATTAGATTGCATTTGTGTTTTTGTGCATACCATAGATTAATGCATACAAAGCCTTGAGCTGCCATTAGTTATGTTTTCATCAGCTCGAGATTGCCAAATAGCCTGCTCTTTCTGATTTGAGGAAATAAGCCCAAAGTTACAAATCGCATCTTCATCAGCTCGAGACTCAACCTCAAAACTCAAAACTCAAAACTCGAGCTCAAGATATTTTGCTCAGCATTCGCTCATAGTGTTTGTCTTCGGGCTGGTGGAGACGCACCGGACAAATACCGGAATATTTTGCAAACTAGCCCAAGATATTTTGGGATGATTATCTCGATCAATTATCTCGCTAATTGCAACTGCGGGCTGATGAGGACGCAAATTAGCTGGATGATTTGTGATCGGGATAGTCAAAATAGCGGGTTATTTGGCAATCTCGAGCTAGTGAAGACAGGCCTATTGTGGCATTTTATTTGAATGCTTGTCCGGAAATACCTCAGTTTCAATACCAAGAATCTCATGTTTTCATCCCTCAAGCTGTATCTTGTCCTTTCATTTGATTGTAAGGAAATACAGGTTTTGTGATTCGTTTGGATGTTTTGAGGAGGAGATGTGATTGCGCAAAACATTGAACCTCTCAGTGAAGTTTCGTTTTTCACAACCAAGCAAAAAGTTTTGTTTTTGTTTCATTGAGAAGTTGATCTTTCTTTGAGGAATTCTAATTAGGTCATTGAATTGTAAAATAGATGTGATAGAAACTGTTAAAAGAAATAAAGATGACCATATAAACCTACAAAATTGTCTCATGAAGTGTTATTTATTACATATACTCCCAAGCTATCAGGACTCCTCAATTCTCCCTCTCTCTCACATGGTGCATCCGCAAGCCTACTGTATATCCCAGGCTATATTTGTAAATTTTAGGGGGGAATTATATTTATTTATAAGGATTCAGAAATTAAATGGACTTCAGGTACTAAAAGTAATGTCTTACTTGCAGACTGTTTGGTAGTTAGTTCATGCATAGTACTCTTTCTCTTTGTCGTATTTAAGTTCCAGTTTTATTTGTAGTAGGTCCATGGTACTGGAGTAATTTGATAAGGAAGATCCCCTGTCATGTTATTTTCTTTAATGTATATCATGTTAGGATATCTCTTGGGTTCATTCATGAAAAGCTGTGTTTTCCCACGGTAAATGGTAGGTGTCTGATTACTATCATATCCTTAAACAGGTTGGGAAACAAAATTTAAAATGTTTATAATTGATATCCATGAAATAAAACTTTGCACCCAAAGGATTGCGGCTCAAAGATGGTTGAGGATAAGATAGAAAATTCATTCCATATTTTGGTATGGAAAGAAGTAGGACCTACCTTTGGCTAAATTTATTTGTGTGCCTCTCGCAAATTCTAGTTTCTAGTTTTTGATTTATTTTACAACAATTATTTTATTTGATAGCTTTAGAGAAGAAATATTTAAAGCTGATTTGTGCATTATAGTTTACTGGCATTTATGAACGTACTTACAGACAGTAGTGTTGTTCAATCTGTTTTTAAAGACTATTTAAATCTCACTAATCTTTGGCGCCAACAACTCAACTCACAAGAGTAGCTTTCACCATAGGCCCCTCCTTCAGTCTTTTTAATGAACACTGCATGCAAACAAACTGATACAAGGTCATTTTCTTCTGTTCTTGTATTTGAGAATGGAATTAATGCTTTTTTTAGTACCATTTACATTGTGAAAATATTGTAAAATGTGAAAAATGTGAAAGAAAAAACTGAAACAGAAACAGAAACTAGTGTAGATATTAGTGCTGTAACATCACGGATATCTCCAATTCCGTTTAACCGCCAGTCAAAACCGGACGGTTTTCGTTTTTTTTTATTTTTTATTTTTTACCCAACAAGCCAGGTCCGTGTGAAAAAGCGGGAAGGACTTTCATTTAACTGCGAGGTGCATTTGAAGGGGCCGATTTGTGCTTGTTAACTTGTCACAAATAATAGTAACAATGTCATTTTTAGAAGAATGTGTAAGATCATTAATGTAAATCAAAAACAGTAGAGGACCTAGGATAGAACCTTGTGTTACGCCGTGTGTAAAAGTTGGATGAATTATTATTATAAACTTCATATTGCGATCTATTACAAAGATTACTTTCAAACCAAGATGACAGACAAGTGTTGTTCTAGTTTCGGAGTAGTGAGTCAACACACAGATTACTGAGCTGGGCGACATTGCCAGGCATAGTGCCAGGTGGAGGGGCATAAATCGAAACTTTAAAAAAAAAAAAAAAAAAAAAAAAACAGGAAAACGAAACCGTCGAATTGAAAACGGAATCCGCCATGGGCGGTCGGATACCGGACGGTTAAACGTTTGGTTACAGCACTAGTAGATATCAAAAGGGTTCAAACATTTAGGGGCACTGGCATCATTAGGAGGCATTGTCTTCCTCATGATAGACATTCACAAGGTTATATTAGAGGAATAGCAAGAAACACAGACATACTGAAGGTTTTTTTGTTGAGCTCATCATAGTAAAGAATTCCCAAGCAGCCAAAATCAGACAATATAAATGTAAGATGATTAAGCAAAACATGTGGAAAAGTAACAGGCTGTGATTGGCTACTGGGAATCGTAAGAAAAGGTCATAATTAGTAAGAGTGCAAACAAAAGTAATTAGCATCTTCTCATTATATTCTCCCCCCCCCCCCAGTATGTCTTTTTCTCCTATTCTTTCTGTTCTCTCCTGTTTTCATCAGTTGATGGGGAGGTACCCCCTTTACCACACCACCACTTTGCAATCATAATATTTACTTAGTGACTGGTCCCTTTAAAGGTAAAGACCAGTAATGGTCATGCGATTGCATTGTGAAAGAAACGTTGTGGAATCGATCAGAAAAGGTCAATCATCTAGCATCTAGCATCTGCAAGGTTCTGGAATCATCAAAATGATAAGAAATTTGGCCCATTCTTCGTAAAGTTACAAGCACTATACACAGAAAGATGTATATGGGACTACCCTATATCTCTCACACGACCATGAGAGAAACAAATTTACCAAATATATGAATTAGAAGGCGGTTTCCCGGCAATTTTTTTATCATCATGTATTAGTCAAAACATATTCTTTCACATGATTGGTAATGAGAGCTTCCATTTCATTTTTTGAAATTGGGGCGTTTCCAATACTAGTCTTTACCTTTAATGGTGTTCATGTTGGTTTCCTTATCTCAGAGTTACAGGTCAGTAATGTTGGCTTCAAATTAACCAGAAAATGTGGGAGGAACATTGATTGCTGCCATGGAACTTATCTTTGAGCTACAGGTCAGCCAAGTTGGATCCAAATTAACCAGAAAATGTGGGAGGAACATTGATTTTTATGGAAGGTCAGGGACCTCCTAAAAGCCATGATGACATTTACATTGCAGAAATGGAATAGAAGGAGAGAGAAAACAAAATAAACACACATAATATAATATCTGGAAAGACACACAGAAAGAGAGGGAGAGAGAGAAAGAGAGAGAGATAGAGAAAGAAAGAGAAAGAGACAGAGAGGGAGAGAGAGAGAGAGAGAGAGAGAGAGAGAGAGAGATGAGTATGTGTTCAAAGAGGGGGTAAAGTAGAGAGTGAATTGTGGAGGAAGTAAAGAGAGAGATAGAAAGAGAAAACAGAGTAAAGATAAATTCAGGAGAAAAGCAAAATGATTTTATTATTAATTTAAAGATTGAAGTGTACTGAATATGCCAAAAGGATAGCTTTTGATTTAATATAAATTTAGGTCACAATTGAGTATTGATAAACAGCATAGCAGCATGAAAGACCAGACTACTTCAAGAGTATTACATAACTGTGAAAAAGTTTTGCTCTACCAAAACAAGTTTTTCATGCATATTCATAAGCAATCTACTTTCCTTAGTGTTGATTGGACATTGTGCAGTGTCCCTAGAGGGTTTATTCTATTGACCTGTGGGGGAGGGATGAAGGTTGCCTGATTCACTGAGGGACACTTGAGTGTGAATAATAGTTTCTTTGTATCTAGGCATTGGTCTGTCCCTGGTCTGTTGTGCTCAATGGTCTTTTGTGCATGTAACTGTTAACAGTTCTGTGGTTTTTGTGGTTTTGGAAGTAACATGATAAACTTCTCAGTGTGGCTTTCTCAGGCTTTAGAAATGCTTTTATTGAAATATAAACCTTGGGCTTTGAGGAAATAATGTTTGGGTGAATAAACTTGTTTTGATCTGTTTCCTGCTTCCATCCCATTTGAATGCAAGTTTAGTTGTTACTTTAAATGAAATGTAGTATCTAGCCATATGGCAGCCGTGCTAAGCCAGGGTAATAATCGGGAGCGCCAGGAGGGTCAAATCTGACTGACATGAGCGCTATACAAGAACCCACTATTATTATTATTTTTTATAGAAATTGCTGTTTAGATGCCACCTAGCATAGCAAATCCCCCCCCCTTTTTGCATTTCTATAATATTGTTAATAAGGATGTTTTTAAAAACTTTTTGATTGCACTTGCATTGACAGGCTCATTATTATTATTTTTGCAAATATTATGCTAGTTCAGGTATCAATATATATAAATGTAGGCTTATATGGTCACTTTACAGAATAACTTGCCCTTTTTCTTCTCTTGTCTCATTAGACAACAAGCATGTTAGTTGTACTTGTAGCCTATAGGAAAAATTTCCCGTTGTAAAATAGAAATATCACATTTTCACAGTTGAAAAAGGCTTTCCGAAATCGTTTTTGTTTATTTATTTATTATTTATTATTTTTTTATTTCAACAGGGTGGTCTCATTTCAAGTCCATTTCTGGGCCTGCTCTCCCAGAGAACCCTGCATTCACATAAAAACATGAATTCAAAACATAGGTACATACAAAGGTAAAAATATACATGGCATATTGCCCTATATCAGTATAGGATGTGTCTTCAGGTTGGCTTATTCTATGAGTAAATATGAGGAGAATTGCTTACATTCATTTCAAATGAAAACAAGGTACTTCATACAAAATTTATTTACACAAAATCTGTTTTCACACCATTTATTTACACAAGATTTATTTACACAAATCTATTGATACACTCTATCTGTGTGTACATGTATGCCCCTACACTGTATCACTATAGGCGTACACTTAATTTATGTGATACTTTTAAAACATTACTCTATACAGTTTATTTCTCGTAGTCTTATTTGAAAATACAGTAAATAACAAAACAAAAATGGTTATGCATGACTTCACCTGAAGTAGATATTTTGATGATGATTGGCGTTCTATAATCGGCCCATTCCACGTCTTGAATTGTCCATAAAGCATCTTTGTATGTTTTGTGAGTCAGCCAATATTGCTTATGAATTATTCATGAGAGTATAGCATGCTCATTAATGTAACCATGTCAGGATAGAGTCGATAGTCTCACCTCTCAGACCTGTTGAAACTTTTTGAGATTGTTAGTAGTCCCCCCTGGTGTCACCTCATATTGACATTGGCGTGATGTTTAGACATTTCATGCAAAAAGGGGTAAATTGGGAGGGGGAGGGGGGGGGGGGGAAGGGGAGAGGGGGAAGGAAGGGTTATTGTGAATCCTGAATCGTTCACAGATCTGCAACAATGACGTTTGTTGAAAGAGCAAAAAAAAATATGAAAAAGAGTCCTGTTTTCATGATGTTCACAAAATTGTAAATGGTGGATGTACCTGATTTTATAAAAAAACTGTACTTTTGTGTATGTGTACTTGAATTTGATACGACTAACAGAGGGTTCCATTTAGAGCCCATTTTGACCTGTTTTTATAGAAAAGGGATCATATTTGCGGAATTTTCTCTCTGGAAAGTATGCAAAATAGGGGGTAATTTTCGACTATGATATCAGTCATATTTTACTTTTTTTTTTATATTAATATTTTTTCTTTTCTCATTTATTTGCAATAATTATTTGTTGTACCTTGCTATTCTGTGCCATTCATTTACGTCAAGTGAAATGGATTGAAAAAGAAGACCTTCGGGTCAGGTTTATTTAGCTAACATTTTTCTTTTACTTTGCCCCTGCATCTATATATGACTCACTTCAATCGTTACTGTTGTTTTGTATTCACTGTTTCTTGATTTTGTATATGCTGAATAGATAATCATAATTAAGTGACCCTTCTTAGTTCTAGTAATGGTTCATCTGATAACATTTGAGAGGAATAGAGTGGTGAAGTGTGTCGTCATAAAAAATCTATTTTTAGGATTTCGCAATTTTTTCTTTAATTTCAGAAAGAGCATCAAAATAATTGAGAAATTCTAAAAATAGATTTGTATGATGTCACAGCTTCGGTTCTCTATATAATGTGTAATACCCAATTTATTAAACCAGTTTTCATTGAGTGACTGATGTTTGTCAGTATTATTTCCATTTTTTCTACCAATACTTCCATAAATCATGTTGACAGACATGTAGTAAAAGGAAGGTATTCCTGAAAATGTCTGATTCACAAGACTACTAATGAGGAGTAAAAGAGGACACATAACACTAGTTATACACGCAGTGTGAATACACACAACACACATCGTCTATACACAACACACAAACTGCACCTACACACACTAGGGGTGGTTTCCCCATCTTTTATGCAACTGAATCATACTTCCATTCTCTCCTCTCTCTCTCTCTTTCTCTCTCTCTCTCTTTCTCTCTCTCTCTCTCTCTCTCTCTCTCTCTCTCTTCATCTCTCCTTCAATCTCTCCAAGCATCCCCCAATGAAATTGGTGTCGCGTGTCTGGGCTCGGTAGGCGAGCATTCAGCTCGTGTGCACGCTTGCAACACAGGCATTTCTCCCAACAAACTCTGCTCTGCTGAGCTAGCGAGAGAGAGAGCCGGCCCTCTCGCATTCATGCATTTCTCCCACACATCGGTAGCCCGTCAACACATCTTACAGACTTTAGTGTTGTTGATTGTCTCGCCAAAGAGCTACACGCATAATAGCTCTCAGTGCTATTAACACAGGGTAACTGATTTTTATGTTTTTACAGATGGGTGTTTTATAGCTGCTTGAAAACTAGCCTTATTTTTCATGCCTTGTCTATTTTTGCTCTGCTCATCGCGAACAAAGCATCTTTTGTGAAATCGGAATCAGTGTATATTTTTACAAATAACGTGGAACATCAAATGAATCTGAATAGCTTTTTGTGAGATAGCGATCTCAAAAGCTGATGAATTATTACACCACTGTTGGATGGAAATCTCTTCAAGTTTTGGCTGGAATTGTCACTGTCATTGGACATTTTGTGCCTATTACGATGTCTTTATTGGATTGATTTATGCAGTGGAGTGGATTATCCTTATTGGATTAAGTGCTTTTATTGGGATTAATCTTAGGGGATTAGTCGCCACTGATGTGGAGGAAAGTGGATTCAATTTCAGGTAAGCATCTTGATTCCCGTATATTTCAATTGGATTATTGTTGTGCAGTTGTGCCATACTCTAGTTATTGGTAATATAAATTGGATTATAGAATAAAATTATTGATAAGATTGATGCTGCTTGTAAAGATTTAATGAGTGAATTGGTCAATATGCTTGTTTAGAGAGAATATCAATATACTTTTATAAAGTTTGTAGAACAATCATCGGGGAAGGTTTAGAGAGAGAGAGAGAGAGAGAGAGAAAGAGTGAGAAAAAAAAGGGGGGGGGGGGGCTATAAACGAGATGAGATGCTGATGATATATTTTTTGTCAGAATTTTAACTCCAATTTACATATAGAGCAAGAACACTATATGAGATTTCTACCTGACTGCTTAGAAATTCATTGATCATTCCTTGACTAAATCTAGACAGTGTTTATAACATAGCTTCTGTAATCACATCCACTTAACATTTAAGAAATAAGGCAACATTCTGTGTTTTATGAAAGAGAGAGAGAGAGAGAGGGAGAGAGAGTCATTACATATTTCATATAGTTCATAATAATTGGTTCCATCTTCATGTTAGCCCCTTTCTCCCTCATTGAAAAAGAAGCTTTGGTTTTGGTCAAGATGACAATGATTTAAGAGTTTTCTTATTCTCTAGATTTACTAAATGTAAAGCATCATCATAGCAGTGTAATATAAATATATTTTTTTGTATATGTTTATTGTTTAATAAAAATGAAACAAATTGTTGTATTTTAATATTCTAATTTTTAAGCAGGGGATGATCCCCAATAAAGCTCTGTGGTTTTTGACCACCCTCTGCATGTTCATCTTTGTTTTAATGCTTTTATATTTGATTGTAATTCATAATGTCTTTTTTGAATCCGTGGAAATAAATTAAATTGAAAAATTAAATTGACATGAAAAGGATTGCTCCTGAAATACCTTCTTCTCACTAGAATCAATCATTATACATGTGTGTCACACTTCCACATACTTATATTTATGTATGTGTATTGCTCACCGTATGTGATTTACATTAGGACTTCATCTTTAATTTCACTTGTTGGACATCTATGAATCAGCGAAGGAAGGCTACTGTCTATGAGCCATTCATTCAGCATGCACAGCTACGATGAGTCACTCATCCTCTCCCCTACCTTAGCTCTCAATCTAATGTGATTTATATGGAGATTGGTTTCCACGGTGATTCTCCTCCTGGAAAGATGCCTTCCCTAGCTGTCTTCTGAAGATGGAGGTGGGATCATCTCCTCAAAGGGCATTGGCTTCCCGGCCATCCTAATTAAAATTCAGTGTCTTGTATAAATGGGAATTAATCTAGTCGAACCTGTACATACATGCTAGCCAAGGGAGATGGAGAAAGTGGCCACTGTAGAAAGGTGACCTATCTAGACAGGTTCAACAATACTCATTTCTCTTTCAAGGTAAATAAATACATTGCCACTATAGACAGGTGGACTGTATAGAAAGGTGGCTACTAAGACAGATTTGTATGTGTTCCTTGGCTTCCCAAGATTTGTCTTCTGATATTTTCTGTAATAAAAAGTTATTTTCCCTTCTCTCTTTCTTTTTCTCTCTTTTGTTTTGTTTTACCCCTTGATTACGGGTGGGGGGGGGGGGTGCACATTTCCCAAGTGCCCCACCCCCCTGTAGCTTCACCATTGATTGTTTCCTTATCTTGTCAACACCTTTACAGTGTAAACAGAAGAGAATCCACAATCTCAGCGTTCAGGAAAGGTTCTTAAGTGAAAATGAAGAGTGCAGTAATTCAATTTTGTCACTGACACGCATGTTTAAAGGTACTACATGTATTTCACTTTTCAAAAGACGGTTTTGAAAAAATCAGTCCGAAAGGCTATTGGAAGCATGAGACTATATGTATGGTTACAAAAGTAATAGACCTTACTCCTGTACACTTATGAACTAAGCTATGAATCGAGAGTAATCCATACTGTAGTACCAATATAATTGCTTTCATATTTATCAAATATTAATATCATTTGTTTTCACACTCAACTTGTTCAATAATGGTCCTAATATAACTAACAGTGGAGTCTATGGATCTAACATGTTAATCATTGATCATCTATCTTCAATTTTCAGGTTTCCTTTCCTTTACAATCTAAACCATATTTATTAACCAATTGAGTACCGGTTATGAATTCTAGGCTTCTTACAGGAGCCATACAGTTTTCTTGGTTGGCAGGTTGAATTCTTTCTACTACTTTATTCCTTTCAAAATCTGTTATTATTTTCCTTTGCTAACTTTGGAATTTTCTAAAACATTTAATAACATACATTCTTTCATGCTTAGATAAATCAATACAGAATCTTGATATAAACCCTTTTAACATCAAAATGTACCTCCAAAAGAAAACCGTCATGTGTTTGTCAATATCAGATATCATAGATTCTTCCTTATGCCTTGCGATTCTTGAAAATCATCCTATTCATATTCGTAGCACGAGTGCAAATTTAATTTATCACTATATCTGCCATGCCTTATCGTTTTAATAGAGTATTGGATTCAGCTGCTGCAAGGTGTCTTCTATTTCATTGTCGGAATTCAAATAGATATTTGGCTGAGTAAAGTTCAGTATCAAGTTAGATGGAATGATCCTGATAGGAATCTCCCCACTCTCAGCTTAGCAGTACTCTGAGAATTTAATTCATACATTGATCCTGACACCACTGAGTCTGTACGGACCAAGCGAGGGCTCCTAAAACCAAATATTGACTTCACGCCATCCACGTTACACTACAAAATTGAAGAGCAAATAGTCCCTTTGCATTTGTCGCTTACGACTTCACGCCTTTGAACGTCAGAGCAGAGAGAAAAACAGCTAAATTCTATATTTGCAGTTAAAAAGGGAAGGAATTGTCAAAAGGAGTAATGTTTAAGAGATAAGTAGAAATAGGAAACTGCAGGAGAACTGCTAGCAGCGAGATACATTTGAAAATATAGATTAACTCTCTCTCTCTCTCTGCCACATACTATTTATCATAGGATAGATATACCAAAGGTTTTAAGATTATTTCACTATTATCAGTGCAATATCATTCTATTCCGGTGTTTTAAGGGCTGTCATGGAGCTAATCAATTTTGTTTTTATTTGTCAGGTAATTTTGGACAAGAAATCTTTATTGACTTCACAATTAATTATGAATATAAAGGAAAAAAATGTTCTCCCTTGTAAAGTAGGAGCAGCTAAAATGACTAAAAATCAAAAATAGATAACTCTGATGTAAAAAGGGAATATAATTATTTAAAAAAAGCTTCTGCTATTTCTTTTGGTCAAATTAGTGTCATTTAGAAAATTGAGATTGAAAGTTGTTTTTTCCTTTTACATGAATTATCACACAATTGCAAACATATTGGATTTCATTGCAACTTGAAAAGGAAAAGTCCTGATATGCATTCAATAGCAAGGCTGATTATCTAATCTGTATTCTTTTTTCAGGGAGATTGAGTTTGTTTCTTCATGACATTTTTTAAAAGGTTTATCTTGAGTTGTCAATATATCCTGCACAACATTGAGATACATGTACACAAATGCGTACATGAAAGTGCACTGTCTGTTTCTATACCAGGTCCTAGGCTGAGCTCTTCAAAGGCCTGCGTTAGTTTGTTATGATAAGACCTGGACATTCCCAGGCATCAGGGGATACACCACTCAAATGTGAAAACATTGACGTTTTCATGACAATAATTAAAAGAAGGAAATAACCTGAACATCGGTTGACTCATGATAAAATCGTTTAAGGAAATACTTGAGAATAATTCCTGTTGATAAGAACATCAAGTCATTTAACAATTGATGAACCCAAATTACTGTTCATGTTTCAAGTGTCTGTACTAAAAGTACAGTTTTGAGTTTTTGCAATGAAAGTGTAGTTTGTGATTGACAGTTTATGAGTAAATATGTTTGGATGAATTCTTTCTGATAATACAGTATTGTTCCCAGGGACAGTTTCTATTGGCATTATTTTATCAAAGAATTAGGGTTATGGTTAGGTCATGATAAGGAGTTAGGGTTAGGTTGAGGATTAGGTTTAAGGTAAAGGTTAGTTATAGTGTAGAAGTCGAAAATGAAGTTAGGAAATAGACTGGATCGACTGCAGTGTAGTTATTAATGGAGCATGTGTCATGCAATTATTCTTCAACTTTAAAAGATATTGAAGAAAATATGTTTGCAGTTGCACAGTAGACTTGCTGGCCTTCCAAAATACTATTTTGTGTGGAAAGTACCATTATAATTTTGACTGATCCCTCGTGATCTATTTCAAGGAGGCGTCGTGCAATTAAACGATAAACAATAAAAGATTGCTTTTATGACATTTTGATATTACAAAGCATGCTCACAATACCATGTTTTTATATCCTTATTCTGGTGATATGCTGGTGGTCACTGCTTAGTGTGGTATGGTACAGTCTGTGTTGATAGGTAGAGGAAACACAGCTAGGATTTGCAATGGAACTCGAGCTAAATGGAATGCATAAATCCTCATTGCATGAATAATTGGGGGGAAAGCTGAGGACGTGAATGTAGATGTGTTCATTTTAATTAAAGAAGGAGACAGGGCTCTTGGAAGATAGAGAAAGAAAGAGAGAGAGAGAGAAGCAGTTAGGAAAGAGCAGTAGATAGAAATAATGATAAAATAGGGAATAGATACGACTAGAGTTGGATAGAGCAAGAGAGAGGGAGGATGAGAGAGGGAGGATGAGAGAAAGAGAAAGAAGGAGAAAGAGATAGAGAAAGATGAGAGTATAGAAAGAATGGCAAACAAAGGGAATTAGTGTGACTGGTATTGATGAGAGGAAAAGAAAGCAGATGAGAGACAAAGAGACCGATTGAAATGGAAGAATAACACAAAAATAAACAATACAATTGGCCAAATATACACATACATTTCCATAATCCCTCAACAAACGAAACGTACCGGTACATATCCATCCCAGCTCATACACTATCGCCCTCGCTATGAAATTGAAATAGATGATCATAGCAATCTTGTTTGATTTGTCAGTCCATGTAGAACCAAGCCTTTTATAGTGACCAAACTGATTTCTTTTGTATGATGTTATCCAAAACCATTGAGTCATCAGGATTTATGGATTGATTTCTGTAATAGAATATACATCCAGCATGGTCAGAATGAGGGAGATGGATTGAACTGTATCCTAGTATTACAGAGTGGCAGACTCGTGTGTCCGTATTATTTCTCCATTATTTATTTTGGAAGCTGGTTTGCAGGTTCATAGCAAAGAATAATATTAAACTATTTGTGCAGCCATCAGACAGTGTTGTAAAAATACAGATTTGTTGGCAACTTGGAAATTATTATTTAAAGACAAAGCATGGTTTTGTTATGTCTTAACCCCCCCCCCCCTAAAATATATTGAGATGTAATTGACTTCATTTGATAGAAAGCAGATCTATACTAAAACTTCAAATCTTTAATGTGCAGTTTCTTGCCACTTTCAGTTAAAGAGGTTAAAATGAACAAACAGGTTCCATTCATTATTTTGTCTCCTCTTTACATACTAAAACAGCTTGTCTTTCTACATCTATATGATTTCATTTACAGTGTATCTCAATTAAAGGTAAATTAATGTATTTTTAAACTGAATTTTAAGTCATTGTTTATACATTTTGAAATCAGATTAATTGCTGGAATATTTCAGAACAGAACACAATAAATTAAATACCAAATCAATAATTTTTATATTTACAATGCAGAAAATGGGTTAACAGCTCAAAGGAGTGAAAATGAGGAATATTAGAGGAAATCGATCAATAAATAAAAACCAATTTGGAAGCGAGTTGCCTGAATCATATCTCATTAAGTGTAATTTGTTGTGTTATGAGGAGTAATGAAAACAGACGTACAGAGAGGATACCCACTGGGGTGACTGATGGAGGGTGGGAAGAGGAAGGAGGAGGGGGAAGAGATGAAAAGGAATGAAGGATAAGGAGGGGGTGGGAATGAGGAAGGAAGGATGGATGGATGGATGGATGGATGGATGGATGGATGGAAGGAGAAGGAAGGGGTCATGGTAGAATGTGAGAAAATAAAAGAAATAGATCATCTTTTAAAAGAAAATATGAATTGAAAAAGAAAGAGAGAGTGAGAGGAGGATAGAGAAAGAGAGCAGAGATGGAAAGAGAGATAGACAAATAGAGGGGGAGAGAGGATGATAAAGGGAAGAGTGATTGAATAAGGATGTGACAAAATAAAGAAGAAGAGAACATCCAGAGGCATAGCCATAGGTTAGTATGAGAAAGAATGGGTAAACAGACACATGTGTAGAAGACATAAAGGAGGGCAAGAGAGAGAGAGAGAGAGAGAGAGAGAGAGAGGGGGCTGAGGCTAGGAAGTGGAGGAAGGGGAGGGATGGCAGAGACTTACAGCGAATGAAATATTTGGGAGAGAGCATTTACAACATGGACAAGGAAAAGCTACTAATCAAAAAAGAAAGTGAAAGATATCTTCAAATTGAAGAGATGAAAGAATCTGAATTCGGAAAGTCTAAACAAGAGGCACACTCTGAAATGTCTTACATAGGAGGAAAGCTAGTGAACAGATAGATAAATATGGTTAATGAAACAGACAAAGCAAGAGAACACTTTTTTTACCCAGGATAGAGCGTATCAAAACATGATTCAATAATTGCCCGCTTTCATAAATGCCCGTCATCATTTCACGGTAACTCCCTCGGCGCGTGTAAACGCAATTTGCGTATTAATTCTGCGCTCTTGGCTGCCCTTTGCTCCGCTTACAGTATAACGAGATTCGTCTACGTTCGGCTGACTCATAATTATCAAGGATATTCAATGCTTTGTGAATCCCAATCCAAGTCTGTGCTGACTCCAATATGAAGGTCAGATCAGATGTAAATGAAATTGTTCTATTTTAGAGAACGCAAACATTTATGATTGATGCATGCTAGATCTTTTTTTATTTGCTCAAGAGAGGCAGAATATTAAATGAAAGGATAAAATAGACTAGACAGAATTTTCAGCATTTTAGAATTTGAAGTGCCACTGTTTCTGCAGCATTATTCAGTGTACTCATATGAGACAGGGACGAGTCAGGAACTATATTACATTTGTAGTATTTAAAAGGCACTAATTGAATTTCATAGAATAATTATCTTGTGGTTGGATGTTTATGATTGTGTTTGAAAGATGTCTGTAAAATGTCACACGATTGAGAGTTCAACTGAAATGATGACAAAATGGTGTGTTGAAGAAACCAATATCCTTAGTTTGCAGTATCTATCAATAAATGTAAGTTATTGGAGTAACTTTTGTGGGGGGGGGGGGTGAGGCTATCCTGCTTAGCAGTGTTGCATTGAATTTATCAAGTGTCAGCTTAGATTTTATGTTACATATTTTACATAAGATAGATAGATTGAAGCAAAGAAGAATCTTGTAGGGATAGAAGCAAGAACTAGAGGAGTGAAAGGGGGTACAAAACGGTTCCCCAATTTGATATTTAAATGAATAATTGTGAAGAGAGCATGATAATTCATATCAAGTTTATATGTATTATTAATAATAATACATATAAATATCCTGCATCAATAATTTATTGGTTTTTGATTAGTTGAGAGCTCTTCACGTGACCAGAAATATTTCAACCATTTTAAGGTTGCTCTGACAAAATACCATTTAGGAGTACTATTTGGGAGGTGAAAATTCAGCGAGGTACAGGATTTGAAATGCGTCTAGCAGGCAACTCCCAGGGTGTCATGGCGTTCGTGATGTCACGGCTTTCACGCAGTGCAATCCACGCTGAGCTGCAGTCTAATTAACTAAACGTTTGAGACACTGTAAAATATGTTAATCGTTTACATTAGAACTTGCTCGGGTTAAAGTTAGATGAATTTAGATTCATTGGAAAACCTGTTGCAAACTTCAAGACAGGAGCAAATATAAAGGTGAGTTATTCTGCCTGATTATATATTTTGATGTAGGATATAAAACAAATATACCCAGCCTTTGTTTCGAGTTCCTGGTTAAAAACTATGGGACGCTGTGCCTCACCCCTCAGCAAATAGTACTATTAGAGTCACCTCTTGCCCATAGTTTTAACCAGAACCTCTCAATTCTCTATTTTGAGGGGTATAGATAGGCATTATAGAGTCAGGTTCATTATATTAAACCTACTCTCTTGTTCTTAGCCACCAGGAATTTGCATATGAAAGAACCTTGTTATATTATAAAATAAGCTGAGAGCGTGTGCATTGGCGTATATATACTCAAGAGCAATTTAAAAATCAACCCGCTCTAAAGGCCAATTACGGAAGGACTGGAGCATGAATTGAGCAATTTATCCAAACAGGTTGTTCCGTAAATCAGCAATCTAATAGGATCACAAATTTGTTACAGGATTAAATGTAGCCCCAGGCATTGATATTTGTGTTGTATTGTGAGTAATATCTGTCATTGTATTGACTTATTGGCGTGGTTGGCCTGGTGGGGCCCTCTTTGTCCCTTTTGTTGCTATTGTTGCCAGGGCGCACTCGGCCATGTTGTAGCTCAGTGACGACATTGATGAGTTTAGATGCTTTTTTTCAAATGTTATGTGATTGTTATCCTTATAACTTGCAAAGGGATAGTCTACCCCACCCCCTCCACACACACACACCCTTTCTTTCTCCATATTGAATCCTTAAACTTTGGCAATCATGCATACTGCTATACAGCTCTCTGTTGCTTGGCTCACAAAAGAGTCAAATCTGCCTTGACTTTTTTTCATATCAAAATAATAGGAAAGGATGAAGGCAGGCTTAATAAATTGATTGTTTGAAAATGTTTGTGTATGTAAAAGGGAGTAAAGTCCACTAGTTGTTATGCCAACAGAAAGAAATGGGGATGTTAGAAAACATGATATACTTTGGGTTTTGATAGTAACCTAGGTTATCCATTTTTCAAAGTAATGAATTCTTCCGTATTTCAAAATGACTAAGCAGCTAACTAGTGCTCTATATACTGATTTTATTCCTGAGCAAAAGAATGTGGATCCTTCACTCACCATGCCCCTCTTTTACTTAAACATTTTTTTTGGTTTGGGGTGTGGGGGGGGGGGATAGGGGGATAGGGGGATAGGGGGCACCTAGTGTACCGGAACCATGTTGGGATATCATAATAACAAGCCCTGGATTAGCTATAGAAATGCAGCATTAGAATGATAAAGTATCTCTTTCATGTAAGGCTCGTTGAATCTTCCGCTCTTCTGGAGCAGATTGTGGTGAGATTGAATTCTCGTTTGAATAACCATTGCCTGTAATTGGACATGACAAGGAGGAATCCATCAGCTTCAGAGCAAGAAGGTTGTTAACTCCTTATACTCAACATAGGGTAGTGATCAGCTGTGGGACCAGAAGGCCGTTATGTCATCTTTTTATGTAGACTTAGCAATACGTTGAAAGCTAGAAGGGCATTAATTGCTGCTTTACATATGAAGAGCTTAATCAACTTTTGATGAAAATTGAATTATCCATATCAGAACAATGTTCATTTAAGTACCCTATTCAACAAAATTATTTACCTAAATTTTGGGAGCAATTACGAAAAAAAAATGCATTTTCTAATATCACATTTCCATAGACGCATGTACAAAATCTGGTAAACAATTTATTTTTTCTCTGAATTAAAAAAATGGATTTACATGTAGCTCCTTTTGGAATGAAAGTCTTCATATTTAAAGATAGCAATCAGCTGAGAGTGGGATTTGTATTGCTCTTCTGACTTTACATGGCTTTAATACCCTTCTGGCTCTCAACAGGCAAAGAGGTTAAACTATCATCCCCAGCCAAAAATATGACTGTCACCTTCAGATAAGCCCTACATGTCCTGTGAAAGATAAAACATAACATTTGTTTGAGAGTGTTCCATTGAGAAGAGACTGCCAATCCAATCCGAGGCCGCCATCCATTTCCAGCCTAACCGCTCACGATGGTGGTCTCCTGCGTTCCAAATTACCTCTCTAATTTATTGAAAATATTTCATATTTCTTATGTTATTGTATGCTTCGTACATGTTTATCGAATTATATAATTGTACATGATTTTTCATTTAATTACTTTTGTAAACATTGTATTCATTGTATTTGTTATTGTTCGAAATTTTGTACTTTGACTTTGAATTTGTATATTTTTGAACGCAGAAATAAAATCAATCAAACAAACAAACAAGAAGAGACTGCCAATCAGTAGCGTAGCTATCTGGGGCTTGGGGGCTCATACCCCCCCCCCCAATTTCTTCCACCCCTCAATGCTGACAGGAGCAGAATGAAGAGAGAATGGTCAGAAAATGATTAGATTTGCATTCTGTCATCGCACTCTGCATTGAGACCAAGAACTTATTCTGCTGTTGATCCATGACCTCTAATCTGGCAAAAAACATCTGGAATTTTCAAGGCAAGATTGAAACTTTCATGAGGATAAATCAAGATATCCTTAACATGTCAATATTAAAAACCCTAACCCCATGACCTTATCACAAAGAGAAAGCTGGAAATGTGTCAAATGGAATTTAACGTCTCCCACTTCAATTATTGCAAAATGCCGAGAAATCCAGATTTCTTTCTGTTTTGGTTCCCTTTTTACTTGTGACTGTTTTTCATATCTTGAATTTCATTTATCACAGCTATGAAGTTGTTTATGAGTATGGAGTGTCCTCCATGATTGCTGTGTTTACTACCAAACCTATCCAGACCAGAGATTAGATGGTTGTGTATTGTGTCTCCACATTCCAGTAAAGCAACTCATGCTTTCCATTGGTAATTATCATACCTGGTTTAGAAGCAAAAGGCTGTTAAAGATATTTTGGTTATTGCTACTCAAAGCATGTAAAGAATGTGTGCCTTTCTGCTCAGAAGACATTGGAGTGAAAGCCCTTCTTTCCTGAAAATAAATTACCCAAAATTGTAAGACCCCCTCCCATAATATACTTGGTGACACAGTATGACATGGGTATGGATGACCCTGTCACTAAAACCCAATATGCATTTTTTTTATCATAGAGTTTATGCCTAACCAGCACTTTGTGGTTTGGGGCTAATATAGTAATAGTGAATCAAACTCATAACCATTGTAAGGGCAATTTTAGTTACATGCCAATAATCAGGTGGTACTAATGTATTTTGTGACCATATACACAGAGTAAAAACAATGGAGTTACTCCCTTGTGGTTCTCTTATAGAGTGCTGAAACTGAAGATAACACTTGTGTTTCTGAAGTACATGCTTATCTTTATTCCTATTCATTTTAGTGTCATTACTCATCTTCACCCTGTAACATGTTTTTTTTATTTTTAAAGTAGATGTATTTTCTAGTGGAATTTGATGGGACTATAAACAAAACTACAAATGAGTGTGATAAGTTCAGAAGGATATATGACATGTTTATCTTCAGTGGTTGTCTAGGTGATGATGATGATGATGATGATGGTGGTGGTGACAGTAATAGTGTTGATGATGATGTTAATCTGAGGATTAAGGTGCCATTATCTCTTTATTCCTTTAATGTACACGGACTACCTGACAAATTAGAATGTTCTGTGGAAATGAACTTGATCTAGTGAACAGAAAAATCTAATCCCTTAAATCAAGAAATTTGTACTTTTAGCTTCCAATATGACCTTTAAGTTGTCACAAGGGCTTAAAGAAAGCAATTCATCTACATTCTTACTGAATTTAAAATTATTTTGACATTTAAAATTTCAAAAATTCCATTCTCTAATACTACCTCACACAATCAGTGCCTGAAGCAACACAAAGAGCAAATAATGAGGTGAAGAAAAATGAGAAATGGTAAAAAAAAAAAAAAAACTCTGCCTCAATTCCTAAATCTGCCAAATTTTTATCCATAATTTGTCACTTTTTATTTGGATCACTTACAGACCCAGGTCGTTAAGCTGTCGTCCTGGATCAGATTTCAGATGAATAACCTGTCATTGTAATTCATAGTGAAATTTGGGAAATTTGATTGATTGTAATGTGACATTCCTAGAATTTGATTAGTTTTGGGAATTATATTCATGATGGATTAAAAGTGGTATATTTTTGGTTAGATTCGGAGACATTTGATGTATGGTAAGTAACTGTGTAGCAGTATGGAAGGAATGGAAGGCTGGGATAGATGAATGAGAGAGATAACAAGAGTGTCTAAGGAAAGAGGGGTAAATGGAAAGAAGAGAGAAAGGGAGAGGGAGAGATAGAGAGATAGAAAGAGAGAGAGAGAGAGAGAGAGAGAGGAAAGGGGAAAGAGAGGAAGAGAGAAAGACACAGACAGATTGAGAAACAGATAGAGACTAGAGGAAGCGTGGAAAGAGGGGGAGGTGGATGGATTGGGGGGGGGGGGGGATGGGTAGGTAAATAAAATGGAGGAGAATCTCTCTGTTTCATGACAAGCAAATGAGATGGGATCAAATTGAAAAGTCACCCTAAAGACTTAGAACAAGCCCAGGAATATCTTATGCTAATACGACCAAGCCCCAGTCCCTCAACGTCCATTCCGTTAGCCCTAGGGGACAGCTTATCAACCAAGCGGACGAACATCCCAAGGAGGAGACAAACACTCCACTTTTACTGTAAAAAAACCCATCCCGATGGTGTAGAATTCCTCCACAGCGTTTCCATGGCAACAAGGACCAGTGGATGCTGATGATGATGAGGAGGAGGAGGACGATGACTCAACCAAAGCATCTGTCTTAAATCGTTCAAATTCCCGGAGGTGAGAGATGAGGCGTCATTTTGAGAATTCCGTCACCCTGAGTTGAGATTCCTAGGAATTGGTTGCGATCTTGGGGATATCGACCCCCCCCCCCCATCTCTTTTGTTTCTTAAATCACGTTTTTGTCTTCAAATTATTGACCTCCCCTCCCTCCATTCAGACTTCCTTAATTCATCATATGGTTATACAAAAACATTTTTGCTATAAGTAATGAGTTATTTTGTAGTCTGAATGTTGCATAATGAGAAGGAAATAGAGCAAAACACATATTTGAGCATTATTTTGGACGCATCGTTCATACGAAAACTGGATAAAGAATCAGGGTCCCATTATCATCTGAACATCATACCATGGACTGTCCTAGTAGGACCATGACAACTGTTTGATTGGCTGGTCTTATGGTAAGTTTGCACTGGTGATTGGCCAGCTGTCTTGTCTACAAATTAACCTCTTCAAAAATAATTTCTTGATGATGATGTTATTCAGTCTGTACACCCCTTTCACTATTTGAGGATGGTTCTTTATACAATGATTCTTTTTACAAGTTTCATGTAAATTGCCTCCATCTGAACAGGCTTATACAAGGATATGTGGCAATACCACATTTTATGTCTTGTGGTATCATTGCTAGTGTTGAGTTTCATCTTTGCTTACTATGAAAAGGTGGTGTGTAGGTGGTAGGAGGAGAGATATGAGAGAGGTTCACTCCAGGACAAGCGTGAGTGGGAGAGAGAGAGTGGGAGATAGGAAGATATTAGACAGAGAAAAAACTACAGATGAAGATGATAGCGAAGAAAGGTGGTGATACCGTGACAGAATTAAAAGGGAATAGATACAGTTGTGGGATAATTAAAGGTAGAGATGAAAATATAGATGAATATGCATGATAGAGAGAGAATAAAGAGATAAGATGTATTGAGATAATTATAGTGTAGAATTGAGATGGAGAGAAGGGGTTATTATTGAAAGAGAAGAGATATAGATATATTGGGATATATACCACTGAAAGAGAAAAACAAAACAAATCAGGGGATGAAATGGAAAGAAAAGAGAAAGGAAGAGATAATTTGCACACAGAGAGCAAGAGAGAGAGAAAATTTAATGCGTTAAAAGAAAAAGTAATTGAATGAAAACATTTTAGATGAATCATCAAATGGAATTGCTTATTTCTTATGATATTCAATACTTTCTTATCTATGATGTTATGATGCATTGATATCACATGAAAGTAATTCTAAGAAACACACTTTTGATTTGTAGTTCAAGTTTTGATATTAAATCCTTTTGCTTGTTGATCTGGTCTAGATGTTTAGGATAGTTAATGTCAAGAGTTGATATCTGATCCCCATCAGCGGTCAGTAGACTGTTTACTTCAGATGATCTCTCAGCGGTCACTCTAGTTTGAAGTGACCTGCTTCTGACCACTCACGGTCTCTGACCTCTCTTCGCATCGCCACGCTTCATGGTGCCACACTTCATGGTAAGCAGATGCGCCCAGACACGCCCGATTTACGCTGGTCCCTCAAATCTCTGTTCGTCTATTATCCACGAGGTTTCATCATCAATCCATCTAATTTTCCAGTTTGTAGAATTTGTAGTTTTTGTGATGCCCATCTGTGCTTTTATTCATTTTGTCTCTAAAAACCATTTGGTCGCTATGCAACATGCTGGTGCAGACTAACCAGAAGCATGTCTATGTACAGAAGCATGTCTTTGTACAGGTCCCTAGTCAAACAAAATGTGATTAAAGATGAGGATAATATTGGATGAATTGACATTGGACCAAATGGCAATAAATGGTTTACACTGTGAGGTCTTTTATACCCAGCACCATTCACTTTCAAAGAGGGTCACATCAGGGGATGGTAACATGTGCTGAAGCTGAAAGTCATACCCAAAAGTCAAAAAATAAAATTGGATGTCAAATGATTTGGTACCTAAAATTCATCACAACATCTGGATTGAACAACTTTTGCTTTGACGATGTTGTCAATCACACTTGCTTAAAAAACACAATCTTCCGTTGACGATCGCAATACATTTCATTGACATTTATGATAATCCAACCCTTATTCTTGTAGATGACTTGTATCACGTAATGGTTGCTAGGATACACATCCAAATCATTTTTCCTGAGGGGAAAATAACAAGTACTTTGAAGCCGTCCTCCATCTGCATAAGTACTTATACTTTGAGGGTAGGCAAGGGGGCGTACATACAACTCAAAATAACTACGGTTAACCCTTTGCTTGCCGGGACTGCAATTTGAGGGTGTACAAGGACCGTAGACCTCTACTAATATCTCATATTTGTGTTATGTTGAATTTAGGAATGTGACAAGTGTTAGAAAGTGATCTTGGATCAATTTTGTTGAACAATTATTGATTATGGATCGTTTTTGTTGAAGAATTAATGTTTTCATGAAACATTAGGTCAGTGCGTGCCATTTTAATAGGTTACACGTTTGAATAGAGAACAGTTCCTTTTG
The DNA here is from genome assembly GCA_035222895.1 of Strongylocentrotus droebachiensis. Taxonomy (NCBI): domain Eukaryota; kingdom Metazoa; phylum Echinodermata; class Echinoidea; order Camarodonta; family Strongylocentrotidae; genus Strongylocentrotus; species Strongylocentrotus droebachiensis. The sequence continues at coordinate 519,373 of JAVYIG010000376.1, forward strand.
AAATGGAGTACATACATGTAGACGGACAGTCAACCTGTCCGAAACGTCGAGTCTACTCTCCTGCTCCTGCTCTGCAATTCTACTCGCCTACTCAACTCTCCAACTCAATCCAGTCTTCTACTCAAACCTCTCATCCTGCCCAAACTTTCTGGGTTACAGTCCTTTTCAGGACTAAACTCACTTCCGAAAGATACTCTTCCTTCTAACCTCCACTTTCTCGCCTTTCATCTCACCTCCATTCTCTATCTACTTTCCTCAGTCCCTCGAGGACTTTACACATGGTGTACCGTAAACCTCTTCCGTGATTATACTTGTAGATGTATGAATGAAGCATGGTTCCTTGTGAAAACAGGGTAGCACCTCAGAAATGGAGTACATACATGTAGATGTATGAATGAAGCATGGTTCCTTGTGAAAACAGGGTAGCACCTCAGAAATAGAGTACATACATGTAGATGTATGAATATAGAACAGTTCCTTTTGAAAACAGGTTAGCACCTCAGAAATGGAGTATGTATACATGTAGATGTATGAATATAGAACAGTTCCTTGTGGAAGCTGGGTATATAGCACCTACCTCAGCCCCAAGGAAGCAGACAAGCTCCTGTAAGACAGATCCTTTTATGTTGATGGAGAGTGTGTGGGGAGGAGGATCATGTTACCCCTGCCATTGGGGGAAAGTGGAGCCTTTCTTACATCCCTTCATTCAGACTGATGAAATGAGCGCTGCATAAACTGTATTTATGTGAGGTAAACATTCTTTTCTACTCTGAATGTCATGTCTTTTAAGGTCTATTACCTATGTAAACGTATCAAGCTAAAACGATACAACTGGGTGGAGCATATCTTCAGCTCCTAGTACTGGTGATAAGACTGGCCAGCTGTAATATCTGGGGTGTTTGGAAAATGAAGATCGAAGAACGAAGACCGGGGACCATGTGCGCACACGTACGTGCGTCAATGAGATGATCCCCAGTCTTCGATCTTCGTTTTCCAAAATACCCCAGGGTGTTTTGGAAAACGAAGACCGAAGACCGGGGACCCATGTATTATGTGTGTTCGGCGTTAATAATAATTACAATACTACTTAAACACTGTCAGAATGTAAAAAACTATCATGACAAAAACAACAACAACATTAATAATTATAATGATAGTATAATAATAACAATAATAATAACAACACTAATGATAATACATGTATAAAAGATGATGATAATAATGATGATTAAAAATATGATAACATTAATAATATTAAGCATAACAACTTATGCAAAGGAAAACCAACAAAAACATAGCCTTTATAGACAGGTGGCTGCTACAGACGGGTTCTTCACACCTAATCTATATCCATGGGAACCAATTTTTAGTGGCCACTGATAGGAAGGTGTCTACTAAAGAGAGATGGCCGCTAATTAATACAGGTTTGGCTGTATTTTCATCATTAATAATCGCATATGTGCGCCCGGCCAAATCGAGGAGAGAGAGGAAGGGACGATTCCCGGTCTTCGATCTTCGTTTTCCAAAATACCCCAGGGTGTTTTGGAAAACGAAGACTGAAGACCGGGGACCCATGTATTATGTGTGTTCGGCGTTGATAATAATTACAATACTACTGAAACACTGTCAGAATGATAAAAACGATGATGACAAAAACAACAATTATGATAATAATAATAGTATAATAATAGTATAATAATATTATAATAATAACAATAATAATAATAATGATAATAATCATAATGATGATGATAAAAGATGATGATAATAATGATGATAAAAATAATAACATTAAAAATAAGCATAACAACTTTTGCAAACGAAAACCAAATACAATGAAAAAGTGTCTATAATGTCTTCCCAGGGGAAACCCCCTTAAAATGGCCTTTTTAGACAGGTGGCTGCTGCAGACTGGTTCTGAAACACCTAATCTATATCCATGGGAACCAATTTTTTGGTGGCCACTGATAGGAAGGTGTCTACTAAAGAGAGACGGCCGCTAATTAAGACAGAGATGACTGTATTTTTATCATTAATAATTGCATATGTGCGCCCGGCCAAATCGAGGAGAGAGAGGAAGAGACGATCACCGGTCTTCGATCTTCGTTTTCCAAATTACCCTGGGGTGTTTTGGAAAACGAAGACCGAAGACCGGGGACCCATGTACTTTACGTGTTCGGCGTTAATAATAATTACAATACTACTGAAATACTGTCAGAAAGATGAAAACGATGATGACAAAAACAACAACAACAATGATAATAATAATAATAGTAATGATAATACATAATAATAATGATAAAAGATGATGATAAAAATGATGATAAAAATGATAAAATTAATAATAAGCATAACAACTTTTGCAAATTATTTCTTGTTGATCAGAGAAAGAACAACCGACCTGAGTTATTATCTTGTTTATATACAGTGTTGTTGTGTGTCTAATTTAGCAGTCATAACAAAGCAATAAAAGAGTTCATTATTACATTTTACAAGGCAAGTGATTGATATTACTTATTGCTGGTTGTGTGCAGTCATGTGTGAAGAGAGGAAGGATGTGATCACATTGGAACGTAATGCACAATACAATTAATTTGTTTAACATTCTTGACACAGTAGTGATAACTGGAGTTATATTAGAATGATTAAACAAGAAATATTAATATCTTAAACTGATTAAGAAAGTGGGTCTGGAAGTATACGATTATAGGTAGTTGGAATATTGAAATCCAGTGGGAGGGGGGTCTCACATATTAAGACATACGGGGGTGTGCCACTCTATTGGACCCATTTTTAACAAAAAAAATCCCTAAAAATGGGTCTGTTTTTTTCTTCAAAATTTCAAAAATGTTCGGGTGGTTGCATGTTCGGGTGGTTGCATAGCAACCACCCGAAAATTGTGGAAAATGGGCCTTTATTTCGAGTAAAATCCCCCCCAAATGACCCTCAGAAATGGGTAGGGTTTCGAGGCTTGAGCGGTACACCCCCTTCCAAGCCAAATCTGAGACCCCGACTCCGGGCTGGAAATACATGATAAAGGCAAATGCAATTTGTGAGTACCGGTAGTAAACTACAACCTTTGTTGTAAGATCCCCGGTCTTCGATCTTCGTTTTCCAAAACACCCTGGGGTATTTTGGAAAACAAAGATCGAAGACCGGGGATCGTCTCTTCCTCTCTCTCTTCGATTTGGCCTGGTGGTGCACATATGCGACTATTAATGATGAAAATACAGCCAAACCTGTCTTAGCTCTCTTTAGACTAGTAGAGACCTATCTATATAGTGGCCACTAAAAATTGGTTCCCATGGATATAAATTAGGTGTTTAAGAACCTGTCTGTAGCAGCCACCTGTCTATCAAAGTCATTTTAGTTCACGTTTTTTCTTGGCTAGCCATTGTAGAATTTTTTTACTGTCATCTTCATTGCATAAGTTCTTATGCCTATTATTAATATTGTTATCATTATTATTATCATTATTATCATAACCATTATTATATTATCATTATTATTATTATTATTATTATTATTATTATTATTGTTATTAATTATTAGGCCTATTATTACTATTATTATTAATATCAGTGTTGTTGTTGTTTTGTCATCATCGTTTTCATCATTCTGACAGTGTTTCAGTAGTATTGTAATTATTATCAACGCCGAACACGCATAGTATACATGGGTCCCCGGTCTTCGGTCTTCGTTTTCCAAAACACCCTGGGGTAATTTGGAAAACGAAGATCGAAGACCGGGGATTGTCACTTCTCCTTTCTTCTTGATCTGGCCGCAGCCAGGTTTGCTATTTCATCTAATGGCTAAGTTTGGGAGGTTAACCTATATATGAGTAGGTTAGGAACTATAACTATAGTATTGTGTTTGTGTTTAGATTATGTGACTTTGTTTGTTTGCATACGAATATTCAATTATGTTTTATATTTATTAAAAGGCAGTCCGTGTCACGAGGTTAACCATTACAGGTCTCCTCCTGTTTTACAGACTCATCTCATCTCTATTTTTGGTACCCTACTATGTACAAAAGTAACAAGGGCCACCTGTCTATAAAGGCCATTTTTTGTTTCCCCTGGGTAGCCATTATATACACTTTTTCTCTGTAGTTTTTTCTTTGCATAGGCCTATTATGCTTATTATTAATGTTATTATTTTTATCATTATTATCATCATCTTTTATCAGTATTATGTATTATCATTAATATTATTATTATTATTATTATTATTATTATTATTATTAATGTTATTATACTATTCTTATTATTATCATTGTTGTTGTTGTTTTTGTCATCATCGTTTTTATAATTCTGACTGTGTTTCAGTAGTATTGCAATTATTATCAACGCTGAACACACATAATACATGGGTCCCCGGTCTTCAGTCTTCGTTTTCCAAAACACCCTGAGGTATTTTGGAAAGCGAAGATCGAAGACCAGGGATCGTATCTTCCTATCTCTCTCTCTCTCCCCACGTTGGTGCACTACACGTACAAGTGCATGCACGTATAGTACATGGGTCCCCGGTCTTCTGTCTTCGTTTTCCAAAACACCCTGGGGTATTTTGGAAAACGAAGACAGAAAACCGGGGATTGTCTCCTCGACGCACGTACGTGCGCGCACATGGTCCCCAGTCTTTGTTCTTTTGGGTCTTCGTTTTCCAAACACCCGTAATATCTGTACACTCTAGCAATTTAATGCACACATGTAAGCTGACCTCCTCAAACTAGTTTCTTCATACAACAGCAAATGTCAGATACTTAATGAAAGGTTTCTTTACACAAAGTTCTGGTAAAAGTTCTCTTGTGTGAAAGACCTATTTATTCTTTCTCAGTAGGTAGGAGGGTGAGAGAGAGAGAAAGAGAGAGAGAGAGAGGGGGGGTGGGAGAGAGAAAGAAGGGGCATTTACACTGTCATCCAAACACGCCAAAAAATGCCAAACCGGAGCCTGACCGCGATGTTACCAAGGGCAACTACGCATTACGGGCAGGAATGCCAATTCCAAAACATTCCAAATCGAAGTGTGATCTTTTGGCGTGTTTTGGCGTGTTTGGCAAGTATAAACGCTCGCAGTTGTAACATCGCGATGTTAGGTGACGTAACTTTAATAGATGTCGTCCTTAAAGAAAATGATAACAAAGAATAACATCAGAGAAGGTGATAGAAGGAAGAAATAAAGAATAACATAAGGAAACACAGAAAGAGGGAGTGATGGAATGATAAAAAACAAAGAATAACATAAGAGAAGGTGATAGAAGGAATAAATAAAGAATAACATAAGGAAACACAGAAAGAGAAAGTGATAGAAGGAAGAGATAAAGAATAACATAAGAGAAGGTGATAGAAGGAAAAAAAAAGGAATAACAAGGAAAGATAGAAAGAGGAAAGTGTTTGCATCGGAGTGCCGCGCATGCGCATAACCAACTGAAACACGCCAAAACATCACTGAGCTTTTCAGTCGGTGATGTTTCCGCACAAGTGTAAACGGGTGCGCGAAACATCGCGACTTTTCAAAATGAGGTATTTGACAGTATAAATGCGCCTAGAGAGAGAGAGAGAGAGAGAGAGAAAGAGAGGGGGGCAGAGAGAGAGAGAGAGAATCTATGGGATGAGAGAGGGTAGGAGAAGAAGGGGAGGAGAAGAGAAAAGGGAGAAGGAGATAGGTGGAGAGGCAGAGAGGGGAAAAGGGAGAAAGCATTAAACCAGGAGATTTGGTTTTGTGTGTCCATCCCGAAGGCTTAGCACCCACAAAACCAAAGCTGAAACGTGCTTTGTGGGTTTACTTCAAATGTTACTATTACCGCAATCTTGTGACTGTTCTCACTGACCCAATATTGAGGCATTTTAGTTAAAGGGCTATCCCTTGCTATAAATTCAGGTCTGCTGCAAAGTTGTGTATAAGAGCGTAGGCCTAGATACTAAATAATATCAAGTTTGGTGTTAACATTTTATCTCAAAAATAGTGATAATGTACATACATGTTTTAAAAAGTGTTTAATTGAAAAAGGCCCTAATCCAGTCAAATGCATACCTTTTTCACTCTGCAAACCTTTTTTTCTTTAATTTCTTATTTGTGATTTTTACATTATGACCCTCAAAGTATATGAAGTTCTTCACTATAATTATAAATGCACTTCAAAAAGACCATTTGATCATTGAAAACAGATTAAAACAAGCTATATTTTTAAACAAACATACCAGTACTTGATTTGTACCTTTAAGTTGAGCTGTACACTTATTTCCATTGACCCAATTGAATCAGAACAATTGGTATCATGGCTAATTATAGATGGTATGAAAACCCAATCAAATTAACGAACGGTACCAGACTGATGACAGCGAGACTGCATCGCTTGTGCTCTCAGAAGACAATTAATAATCAAGACTAATTTATTGAATTAATAGGAATGATAGTTGGGTCATGCATGGTGAATACATGTAAGCTGTATTAATTATCAATGTGGTATACAGGTATGATTCAGTCATCCATTTTGTGATTGAATATTTGATATGATAAACTCATTCTCCATTATGGGTGTTAAAGGTAATACAAAGTTTTGGGAAATTTTGAAAATTGGGTGGATAGTGATTCTTTACAACTTTGATATATTTAGATGCCCCTGTGGAGGTATTATAAGCACTAGAAAATTTAGCCCCTAAAACACTACTGCTTTCGAGAAAAATTGAATATAAAAATTTACAGGTGCTCCCAGTAAATTTTGATGAATTTCAAATGGCACCTACGGCCGTACAATGGTAGTAGCTGCGGCCATGAGAATTTCAGAATATGTAGTTTTGATATATAATTTCCAAACGGGAATAGCTAATTGGTTGATTTTAGTCAAGAAACATTGTTTTATAGCTTAATTAATATCTTGACCTTGAGAAGGAACTATACAACGTAAAGAGTTTATTATTTACAATTTCATAACTTTAGACTTGATTTCAACTGCGACAACGATCAATGAATATTGTAGGATAGCACATGCTTCCAATATATTCATTTGAACCAAATTCATGACCCCTTACCAAAACTTTGTATTACCTTTAAAGACATACTTTCCAGTTTATTACCCAAATGGGATCCAGCGAATGATGAGAATCCGCCATTATATTTTTGATTGGAGTAACATCAAGAGTGCAACTTAAACTATTTAAAAAATAAATTTACTTTATATTATACAAATCCATACTGTTTTACGCCACCTGAACAATACAAATGTTTTGATAGAAAAGCTATTTCATGTGATAACAACAATTCTATACAAGTAGATGGATGGATGCTGGATGGCTGCATCTTAGCAAAATTTTGAACTGAATTTTTAATATCATGTAAAACCCAGATTGCCTTGAGGCTTGATGTTGGTCGAACACATATGAAATAAAAATTATAGATTTGCTTGCGACGACTATCCACCTCTTAGACCAGAAGCCAACTTTCTCTTTCACCTAATGGCTATATGGTGGCCAGATGTATCCCTAATCACCCCAATATAATCCAGTTCTCTTTTTAGCTGTCTTCCCCCTTATGCCAGACTACATCAGGATTAATGCGTTTCAGGTAGATCTTTAGAGCTAGCTGCCAGTGACTATGCAGGTACTGTGTTGAATGACATTGTCAGAGTGGGATTAGATTCTGCATAAGGATCCTTTTACACCGTAGAATATAGATTTGGGCTGGTGTACAAGTCTCATGGTTTTTCCTCCCTTTCACTCATGGAATATTTAGGTCCTATACTCCCATTGCCCATCGTTGTAATGTAAATACCACATCAAGAAATTGTGACTAGTCACAAAGATGTAAACAAAGATGGTAATTTTCTGTTCTGCAGAAGATAAACATTTGCTTGAGTTAAACAGATTCAGTATTGTGTCAGGTGTGGTTTAATTATTTCATGAGATGGAACTTTATGACTGTAATATATACACCATTCATGAAATTCACAAAAGTTCATACATGTGAAAGGTTATGGTATTACTGTATTATTTTCCCTTTTTGTGTTTTCATTTTCTTACTTTTCTTCTCTTCTGTCTTTAGTCTTTGGTCATAATAAATACTCTGTTATTGTTAGTGGTCAAGTTTACCGGTATATTGATCCTTTATCCCTCTAGTTTTTTTTTTGTTGTTGTTCAAACAAGGAACAAAAATTGAAATTCTGATTGCGATTTAAAATTAAATAAATATCAGATTACGTATGTCTAAAAACGGCCGTGTGTGAAAGACCCTATTGCTTTGCCAGGCAGGGCCATGTGGGACTGCTTTGGTTTGGTTCTGAATGGAGTGGGAGTGATTGAGCGTAAAGGAGATACAGATGGAAGAATTAAGAGATGGATATAGCAGACTGAGAGAGGAAGAGGAGTGGAGAGAGAAAGAGATAGAGAGAGAGAGAGAGAGAGAGAGGGGAGGAGGAGAGAGATGAGGAGAGAGAGGAGAGAGAGGAGGAGGAGAGAGAGGTTTCTGTATGTCACAAACTGTTGTGTGTGTGAATGACCCTATTGCTTTGCCAGGCACAGCCATGTGGGACTGCTTTGCTTTGGTTTGGGTTTGAATGGAGTGGGAGTGATTGAGAGTAAAGGATATACAGATGGAAGAATTAAGAGATGGATATAGCAGACTGAGAGAGAGATGAAGAGAGAGAGAGAGGAGAGAGAGGAGGAGGAGGAGGAGGAGGAGGAGGAGGAGGAGGAGAAGGAGAAGGAGAAGGAGAAGGAGAAGGAGAAGGAGAAGGAGAAGGAGAAGGAGAAGGAGAAGGAAGAAGAAGAAGAAGAAGAAGAAGAAGAAGAAGAAGAAGAAGAAGAAGAAGAAGAAGAAGAAGAAGAAGAAGAAGAAGAAGAAGAAGAAGAAGAAGAAGAAGAAGAAGAAGAAGAAGAAGAAGAAGAAGAAGAAGAAGAAGAAGAAGAAGAAGAAGAAGAAGAAGAAGAAGAAGAAGAAGAAGAAGAAGAAGAAAAAGAGAGAGAGAGAGGAGAAATTGGATTGATAGACCTCGGCTCCATTTGGAAATAAAAAAACTTACATTTTGTTCAGATTGGTATGAGAGCTTCCATATCAGTTTTTGAGAGGGGGGCGTTTCCAAAACTGGTCTATACCTTTAAAGTAAGAAGTGCTTTCTAATGCACATTCATATTATATCAAGTGTTCTTGTGTGTGTGTTTATTTCTGTACATTCATGTACATAACTTTCTTTATACTGGTACCAGTTTTCTCTTAGTGTGAAAATGTTGTACATATTCAGGTCAAACTCTATCAGCCTGCTATCAAGGCTAGCCCTGCTACAGGAGCAAACAGGATGGATTGCATGGTCACAGCACAGTGGTAAAAGGGAAATTAGTCCAGCTGGATTTGTGACATGATTGCTCTCGATTGCACCCCCATTTATAAGGCTTGTATTGTGGAATAAACCTCTCTTCTCATGCGAGCTAGCAACCCTTTGACATTTTAGGATAGAAAAAAGAAACACCATGCACATAGCCAGACCATATCATGGAATTGGAAGGGGTGTTTACATGAACAGATACCATTATAAGAAACTGAAATAAACAAAAAATAAAGATGGCAAAACCTTTTTTGAAAGGGAATCATCTACTTTATAGCACCATTCTCATCATATTCACCCGCATGCATATAAATCTTGTATGAAATTATTATTGTTTACTGTCCTCAATTTGCATAGGATTCTTGATGCAAATATAGCTGTCATTCATGAAAGGTTCATGTACCACAGTGAAGGGGGATGGCAATGGAATGGCAGACTGCGAAACCAGGAAAGTCCACTACATGAAACTTTCATGACTTGTCAAGGACATAGCTCTTCAATATCTTCTTTGTTAGCCCAGCTCTGCTCAGAGCAGATGCTGTCTTTGAAGACCTTGGTGTTTAATCTCTGTCTCCTGTCTTTAATCATACCAAGATTCTCTATCAAGAAGGTATGTTCACTTATCATCTGTTCAGAACCAGAAAAGCGTTAACTCATATACCTTAGTACACACTTGAAGCCCTTCTGGCTCTGTACAGACCTTATCATCTCTAGTGATCAAATCAATACACTGCCCTCATCATTAAGACCAGGTTTTTAATGATGCCATCATCTTAAGCAGTAGTCTACTCAAACAGACATCCATCTCTTTGCTCATTAATGATATCAGACAATGTATTATACATGTAGGCCTATCAGTGAGCTTGAAATGATGATTCATCCTCCAACTTCCAAGCTTTCAATGAGCTAACTTTCAATATATTTTATTGCTTGCTTTTTCACAAAAAGCACCAAACCATCAGACAGGATGAGAATCATACCGACTTTCTTTTCCTTTTGTTAGAATCATGGATTTTTAATAAAAATTACCACTACACAACCTTGTTGTGGTCAGTATGGATAAAAGTACATTGACCTTCCATTGTGAAGTGCCAAATTAGCACATTACTTTCGATTCTAGGAAAAAATATTAATTGCACCATTAATTGCAACTGTATAGCTAGTTATAGGTAAACAGTAATCTCTCTGGGACAACTATGTGTATATGTACTACCCCTGAATACTACCCCGGCCTCTCGGGCAACTGCATCACCCTTTCTTCTAATATTCTGAATCTCTCAGAAACATAAGCTGGCTCATTCTCACATTCAAAACACACCTTTTTTGGCGTTTCAATATACCCATATCTAAAGACATTTGAAAACAGGCTTGCGTTTATCACCATGCAAATTTGCCTGAAACGTGTTTGAAAATGTTGATTGTAGGCCAGAAAAGGGATGATAAACACACCCCTATTCTGATATGACGCAGATATAGTTATATCCCAGGCCTATGCATTTCTGTATACAATATTTATTCACATGTGTATATATCTATCATGTGAAAGAGTAATACAGGATATGTGCCAGGAAACAAAGGGCTATCAGTACTGTCTTCTTAGAAAAGCGAAAATGAAAGTTCAGTTTTTTTTCTCACATGCCTGTATATCCTGAATGGAATATGTATACCAACATTTGTAAACAAAACTCATTTTATGCTTCCAGTTCAGACAATATCATTAAAAGTTATTTTATTCTTTGAATGAAATTAAAGAGTTGGACTTTTAATATCTGTCATATGCATGTTACAGAGATATCCTGAAATATTTGGAGAAAAAAAACATATTGAAATGCTTGAAAGAAAATGTGTCAAGATTATTTTTTTTGTATTAGAAGGAGAAAAAGAAAAAAAAGCAAATGTAGTTCACAAACTTGACAAGCACAAAGTCCATTGAAACAATCAAGCTTCTTTGTTTTGTTGGCTATGTTTCATTTCATTATGTACAATTACTCGCAAATGCCATTTAAATTGTGTGTAAAGTTTAGTACATGTGTTTTAATGGTATTTTGTTTGGATGTTGTCCTTACGATGGTTTTGTGAAACGATGGCTTGGTCATTAAAACAAGATTCCTTGTATATGTGAACAACTTTTAAAGAATGGGAGGGAATAGAGTTTAGATTTGTAGACTAGTAGCCCTTATGTCTGTGTGCACTAATTGCTCATGTCACTTTTAGAATGCAAGCCAGAGACAAGATAAAATGAGCGCTAATGATATGCACAAGGCTGTCTCATTGTCTTGACATAATTAGCGTGATTACTGATAAGGGGGAGGGGGATGGGGGAGGGGCTCTCTCTCCTTGTCTCTGTGTCTCAATGTCTCAATATTATAAGTGGCATTTACAATGTACATGATGGGAAAAGAGAGAGAGAGAGAGAGAGAGAGAAGGGAGAAGGGGGGGGGGGGGGGGTGGAGGTGTCCCACTAATTGCTCATGTCACTTTAAGAATGCAAGCCAGAGACAAGATAAAATTAAAATGAGTTTTAATGATATGCACAAGGTTGTCTCATTACAATGTCTTGACATTATTAGCGTGATTTATTGATGGGGGGGGGGGGGTTGCTCTGTCTCAAAGTCTCAATATTATAAGTGGCAATTACAATGTACATGATTGGAAGAGAGAGAGAGAGAGGTAGATAGATAGATAGATAGATAGATAGATAGAGAAGGGGTGGGGGGGGGGGAGCTGTCCCTCTAATTGCTCATGTCACTTTTAGAATGCAAGCCAGAGACAAGATAACATAAGCGCTAATGATATGCACAAGGCCGTCTTGATATAATTAGCACGATCTACTGATGGGGGGGGGGGGGCTATCTCTCCTTGCCTCCGTGTCTCAATGTCTCAATACTATAAGTGGCATTTACAATGTACATGATGGGAAGAGAAAGAGAGAGAGAGAGAGAGAGATAGATAGATAGAGAGAAGGGGGGGGGGTGCCCCTCTAATTGCTCATGTCTCTTTCAGAATGCAAGCCAAGGACAGAATAGAAGATGTGCTAATGATATGCACAAGGCTATCTTGACATACATGTAATTAATATAATTTAGGTAATGAAGAGAGAGAGAGAGAATGGGGAGGGGAGGTGGGGGGGGGGGGAGAGAAGGATAACATGTAAGAGTTGGATAAGAGGGAGGGGAGAAAGAGAGAGCATGGGGTTCTAGAAAGTGAAAGAGTGGAAGAGGGAGTAGCTGAAAGGGAACGAGTGGCAAGAAAGAAAGAAAGGTATTGGGAGAATGGGAGAATGAAAGAAAGAGAGAGAGAGAGAGACTGAGAAGGCGAGGGAAAAGTCAGTATTCCTTCCCCACATACAGTTGAATCTGGTTTCAAAATTTCATATTATATATTTTCTATTTTATAGCTTTTGAGATGTCCAAGTCTAAGGATGTAAGCACTAAATTAGGATTGAACCCAACATCTGTTATATTTGCGTCGGGACCTTCACCGATAGGCCTGTACCAGGGTGCTCCTGTGAAACGGGAGAAAGTGTAGATAAATGCAATAAAGAGCATTTCAGGTAATACAAGAGACTTTGTGAAACAGGGTACAAGGAAAGTATGAGACTGGTTCTACTTCTTACAGGTATACCTTTAAAGATATAGACCAGTTTTGGAAACACCCCCCTCTCAAAAAATCAAGTGGAAGCTCTTAGTACCAGTCATGTGAAAGAATATGTTTTTACTAATATGTGATCATACAAATTTTGCCGGTGAACCGCCTACTAATTGATATATTTGGTAAATTATTATATCTATCCGGACTGGATAGATATCGCGTAGTCCCATATACATCTTTCTGTGTACAGTGCTTGTAACTTTACCGAGACTGGGCCAAATTTCTTATCATTTTGATGATTCCAGAACCTCGCAGTACACACCAAGACTTTTATGCTAGATGATCAACCTTTTCTGATCGATTCCACAACGTTTCTTTCACAATGCAATTGCATGACCATAACTGGTCTTTAACTTTAAATGAAACTATTAGTGGAGTATGTCTTGCTGCGCTCACAGTCGCAGATAGAGGGCAGGCTACAGCGAACTCACACCTAAGCCTCCGCTTCTTATAAATCATTATCAAATGTAAATGTCATCGGTGTCAAAGTTATGGCAGTGTCTGTGTATTAGTTGTAAACAAACATGTTAGACTTATACAAGCACAGTAATGGGGGTTTACATGGGTGATCAGACAAATGCTCTGTAGGCATTTGCTGTGTTTAAGGTAAAGACCAGTATTGGAAACGCCCCAATTTCAAAATATGAAATGGAAGCTCTTATTACCAATCATGTGAAAGCATATGATTTGACTAATACATGATGATAACATTTTTGCCTGGAAACTGCCTACTAATTTATATATTTGGTAAATTAGTTTATCTACATGGTCTGTGAGAGATAAACGCATGTGTCGCGCACGTGTGCGTATAGTCCCATATACATCTTTCTGTGTACAGTGCTTGTAACTTTACGAAGACTGGGCCAAATTTGTTATCATTGTGATGATTCCAGAACCTTGCAGTACACACCAATACTTATATGCAAGATGATCAACCTTTTCTGATCGATTCCACAACGTTTCTTTTTTACAATGCAATCGCATGACCACAACTGGTCTTTACCTTTAAGGATTGGGTTGGGCACAGTGTTGGGTTCAGGGTTGCAGTTGAAATCTGCAAAGTGTTTTAAAATCACCATGCAGTGGTTATCCCTAGAGCATCGATTGTACATCCCTTATGAGATGCACTACCAAAATGAATACACCCTTCTCCCTCACCCCCACCCATCCCCCGTCCACACACACATAGCTTCACAATTCTATTCTGACTGTAGTTTTGCAGATGCTTCATCAGTGCAAATATTGTATTAAAGTTTTAAACTTAATTTATAAGTCTTCTTCCTGTGGAGATGTATGAATTCCTCTGTCAATCATGCAATGTAAGCTTAGCTGATATTAAACAATTTACCCTTTTTGTTCGTGCTATTCTCAGCTTTCCAAATCAAACGTCATGTAGTATAATTTTGTGCTGAAGGAGACCTTTTACTTGTACAAATGGACTTTGATATGTAGACTACTGAGAAAATATTATAAAACTGAATTACCTTAGCACAAACTTAGCCTCTTCTCAGTTTCCAGGTCTTGTCCGTCATGGAAAGAAACAGGCGTCTCTTCAATCCATTATAGGGAAATTAAAATAATTTTTCAAATTACAGGTATAGCACTTTTCAATAATTCTCATGAATATTGACTGTGCTCTGTGAAATGCACATGTTTTTCTATCTCCTAGTCAATTTTGTTATGAATGCTCATCCATCCAAATCTGCTTTATAAAGAAGGAGGATACAATATGACTAACTCTCCTTGCACCCATCTCACCAAATACCCCCCAGGCAGTATCTTAGCCCCATAGTGATGCCGTGTTTCCATGGCAACATAGATGATGTTGAGCTCCCAAGTGCCAGTCTGAAGGAAAGATGAATATTATGTGTCAGATATGTATCCGGCCGGCCGCCGGAGTAGCTAGTGATGGGGGTAATAGCTCTACATCCGGAATGCTGAGGTGTGACAGGGATGATGGCCATAAAAAGGATTGAATTGAGTGAGAGAAAGAAAAAGAAAGTCAGTGTAAAAGGAGAGAGGAGGAATGGTGGAAAGGAAGATAAAAAGATGGAGTCTCAGATTAAGCAAAATGTTTAACTCTTCAGTCGCTTTTTTCACATCTCTGCACAGTCGTTTCTAGATTGTAGAGAGTTGGTGGATGGCAAACATGATTGAAGCTTCTTCTTAGTGGCAAACAGAAATAAGAAGCTTTTGCAAGATGGGAAAAATGTAGTGACATTTTCATATTGCAAGGGGGTCAATATTAAATCTTGTTCAAGTATTCCGTCCATGAGATGAAGTGAGTTCCAGATAATCAAGAATGGTTCCCTTGACTGACAAGAGCAAAAAGAAAGAAAGAAAAGTTATGAAATATGGTGAGACATTAAAGCTAGAGTGATTGGGGACACGTCCTCTCCGCCTTGATAGAAGATGATACGTAACCATGGTGATGAGATGTAAGCCTTGGTGTGGAGGATGGGAGATTGATAAGATGCAGCTGTAATGAATAGATTAGTTGGAGGGTGATGTATGGAAGGACAGGTTTTTATTCGGACAGAGAGAGATTGGAGAGACAAGGTGTGTCGTTATTACCCCAGATTTTAAGATATTCTGCTCAAGTGTTAAGGGTAAATAAGCCTGATCACGAAATAGCCTGCTTTTTGCAGTGAAGATAGTCGCTTATTTCATCTTTGTGCTCAGGAAATTAGCTGGAGCTAGATGTTTTTAGACTAATTTATGAATAATCAGATTTATTTCTCATTCTTAGCACTCAAATATATATTATGCATGCTCTGCCAAAGACTTTTGTTCTCAAAATCATATTTCTGTGTATTGTGCATAATTTATTTATTTATTTATTTTATTTCCAGGCAAGATGATAACATACAAAACGTCACAAGGTTGACAAAATGATATAACATAAACATAATAATATTTAGCACCAGCCAATGCCTGAGGATCACCTAAAAGAATTTAAAAATTCTGTCTAGAGGCTCTCCACATTGCCTAGTGCATACATAAATCAAAATATAAAGATAAGGTCAACATAATTTATAAATGAATGTGCATCTCTACTTTCAGTTTCAGTTTCAAGTTTTTTATTTCTGCATTTTCCATAAACAATAACAAAAATAACAATGAATACATTTTAGCAATATAATGATAAGTAACACAAGTAGTAATTCATATAAATAAATAAATATAAATAATCAATAGTACAATTAATCGTATTTGAAAAGAAAGAAAAGGGGGAGAATGCAGAAGACCGATATCGTAAGCAGAGCTTGAAATGATACCGGCCTTACAAAAGGAGGAGAGGAGACAGGAAGAGAGAGAGGGTGAAGAGAGTGCTGTGCAAAGTGAAGAGTGCACTGCGCGAGCTCCTCAATCTAAAAAATAATTTCCTTTTTATATACAAATAAACAATGAATATTAAAACAAAATACATGTAGTATATTATGACCAGAATCTACTTGGGCTAAGATATCTTTTTACATGGGCTTCGCTTATCCCAGGGCTAGTGGAAACAGGGAACTTCATCTTTGATTTACATACATCTCTGGATGAGCTTTATCCTTGTAATATATCAATCTTGAGCTTACTCAGGCTAATTAACTACTTTGAGATATATAGAGAGAAAGAGAGGGGGAGAGATAGAGAGAAAGAGAAAGAGAAAGAGAGAAGCAAGAGAGAGAAAGAGAGTGAGAGAGAGTAAGAGGGAGAGAGAGAGAGAGAGAGAGAGAGAATTCCTGCCACCACACCCTATTTCCAATCTCTTATTATTTTTGTCAACCATCTTCTTTTCTCTATTTCATCCTCTCTTTTCTCTTTATCACTGTCTTAAATTTATTTCTTATCGTTGTATAAAAAACTATGAACAGACATTAAAGGTATTACAAAGTTTTGGGAAATTTTGAAAAATGGGTGGATAATGATTCTTTACAATTTTGATATATTTGGATGCCCCTGTGGATGTATTAAACGCACTTGAAATTTTAGCGCCTAAAACACTTCTGCTTTCGAGAAAATTTGAATATATAGATTTACCGGTGCTCCCGGTAAATTTTGATGAATTTCAAATAGCTCCTACGGCTGAACAATGGTAGCTGCGACCATGAAAATCTCACATTATGTAGTTGTGGTATATAATTTCCGAACGGGAATAGCTAATCGGTCGATTTTAGTCAAGAAACATTGTTTTATAGCTTTATTAATATCTTGACCTTGAGAGGGAGCTATACAACATAAAATGTTTATTATTTACAATTTCATAACTTTAAAGTCGATTTCGACCGCGACAACGATCAGTGAATATAGTAGGATCGCAAATGCTTCCAATATGTTCATTTGAACCAAATTCACGACCCTATACCAAAACTTTGTATTACCTTTAACAAACGTTCACAAGAGCTGTATTAGCTCTTTAAGATTAGAACACTGGATTTTCTCACCAGTTCTTTTGTATCCTCCTTTTATTTATTGAGCCCTTTAACATTGTCCAATAGCTTTCCAAAGCTCAACCCCTATTTTCTCCCATGTACTTTCATCACATTCTCTCTTTCCCAGACAGTATGCAATGAAGAGACAATATTCCTGGTTGACTGAATATATGCATCGTTTCTCAGCATGTCCACATGCTCCTAACCATGTTAACCAGTTCTACTTCTTTCATGAGTCATATGCGTTATAAACCATGTCCAACACGTTAGTTCCAAGAAAATGAACAAGCATTGATCGTAAATTGGAATTTGATTGCAGCGCAAGAGTGCCGGTACTAGTAATTTTGACTCATATATGCTCTTAAGAGTGACAAATGTGTTTTATATTGCACTCTCTACTTGAACACATGCTGTGGAGATTATATTAAGGACATATTGTGTAACGATTGAATGCTTTCTATTGAATGTGTATTCAAATTTGGGGTTTTAAGATAAATGAATGGTATGTTCAATTGAAATAATGACGTTTTCTGGGCTGTAAGCTTAATGTGATATTTTCCCTCTTGCAACAAAGCACACATTACTGTAATTAATGACACTGTTTCACTGTACTGATGCTAAAGGATGTGTTTACATTGACAAATTTTCTCTGACAGTGTTCCATGACTTTCATATAGTTTCTTTACTCACAAATTTATCCACCTAATTTCTTAATCTGCACGTAAGTCTCACTTTATATACTCTTGCATCATTCTCTCTCTCTCTCTCTCTCTCTTTCTCTTTCTCTTTTTCTCTCCCCCCCCCCCCCTCTCTCTCCAACTTACTCATTTTCATTCTATCAATATCTCTTTTATGTTATTCACCCCATATCATCTAGATCTATTTCTCATATATCCATTATTGCAAAAAGACCCTCACTTTCTTTCTCTTCTCACCCCTCATATCTCTCTCTCCCTTCCTCTTTCAGTATCATTGCTTTGTCATGCTCTCTCATTTCATTATACCCAATTTCTCACTTTCCCCCCTTTCTCCATCTCGCATCATCCCATTCTCTTTTTCTCTTTCTCCATCTTGCATCTTTCCCAGTTATTTTCCCCTGTCATTCTCCTTCTCTTGCTCTCCCCCTCCATCTCCCAATTATCATTGGAGACAGAATGGTGTCCATTTTCTAACGCACTCGGACGTGTCGGGAGCATGTAGGTGAAAATTTATAGTCCTCCTGTGGCAAGAGTTGACTCGATGCTTTCTGGGTTAAAAGCGTGCCGTACGTGATCTTCTTTCTGAACAACATCCAGCTCTTCTTCATTGACTGGACAGCTCTGGGAAAGCCAGGGTGGCAGTAGGGGGAAAGATTGCACCCCTACTCGGGGAATTGATAATCTTTACCCCTCTATTAGTATTAGCCTTTAGTATGTGATTTAATATGTGATCAAGATCATGCTCCTATCAATTTACTGGTAAGCCAAAGGAGAAACAAGGTAGAAGTGCATTGGTGGTGGGGGTAAGTTTGCACCCCTACTTGACAATCGTTACTCCTCTATTAGCCTGTAGTATGTGATTTAACATGTGATCAAGATCATGCTCCGATCAGTTGACTGTTAAGCCATAGGGGTAACAAGGTAGAAGTGCATTGGTGGTGGGGGGTAAGTTTGCACCCCTACTTGACAATCGTTACTCCTCTATTAGCCTGTAGTATGTGATTAAACATGTCATCAATATCATGCTCCAATTAGTTGACTGGTAAGCCATAGGGGAAACTTGGTACAAGTGTGTGGATGGTGGGGGAGGGGGTAAGATTGTACCACTGCTTCAGAAATTGAGAATCCTAACCTATCCATCAAGTTCTCGAACAGGATCTCCTTTCTTGGTGGTTTTACTGTAGGGTAACATAGTTGGAAGTAGGGGGCAAGCTTGCACCCCTTTGTTAAATTATAGATCTTTACCCCTCTATTAGAGCTTGTACAGGATTTCCTGTTTCATACTGAGTATTTTGCTGGAGGGTAGGCATGGAGGCAGTAGGGGTAAGATTGCACCCTAGGTAAAGAGTGGAGAATCTGACATGACTATACATGAAGTATAACCCAGCTTTATCAGATCATTATTTGACTCATTAAATGTACAGTAACTTAAATGGTGGTAGGGGTAATAATTTTTGATCTGCATACAGATTCCTCTATTTCTGTTAGCCATTCATCTACAACATTTACAATAATTACAAATGGCAGTTCTTTCCTTGTTGATGCTTTCACTGTTAACTTTAAGGATAATCAGCTTGTAAATGTTACTTTGGCTGTTTTATTTGCAATGCACAAATGCACTTGGAATGAAATATTAACATCATCGATTAGTTTGTGTGTAAATGTTACCTTTAATTTTGTTATAGAACAAAAAAGAATAAGGACATTCTTATCTGTTAATGTCATTAAAATTTACAAGTGTGCAGCTCAGTTGTTGTAAGGTTAATGAGATGGAAAGAACATTAATGACTTTACAATAGAACAAATGTTACTGCACCTGTAGAACATGACATTTGCTTAATGCCACTTGGTTGTACTTTAGCCAAGGAGAAGGAAAGAAGGGGAAACACTAGAAATGCAATCGTGTCACAACGATGTGCGTGCAATGACGCCATGTTTCTACGTGTCAAACGAAAGAGCTTCTCTCGCCCTATCCAGAGCAATTCGTACGAAGTCTGTAGCTTCTGTGAAATTGGAGATAGGTAGGGCGAAAGAAAGGCCTCAACAGTGACCTTGATGGAATGGTACTACTATACCTACGAAGTTTGAAAGAAATTGGGATAGGGGAAAGGACGTAGAAAGGGCTCGCAAGCACTGCGTCCAAAAACCAAGGGGATATGGTGCATGTTCGTCATTGCAATAAAGATCGTTCTGGGGGTCAAAAGCGTGAACCCGATATGCCCCATAGACAATACGTGTAATGCATGAGCGGAAAACGTACAGGATTTGTATGATGACCGGAGTTAAATTGTTTTTTCTCTCTCTCTTTATGTCTCTTTATGGGCCGTATTTGGTATCATTGGAAAGAGAATTTCATGATTGTAATTGTAAACCACTCTCTTTTTTTCTATGATAATCCTATCGAAACACGTGATGTAAAATAAATTTATAGTACAAAATGGCGTCTTTAATGGCCCCCTTGACCAATTAAAAAAATCCGGCCAAGAGGTGCCCTGCGTATTAGAACTCGGCATGTCACTGCAAATTTTCAAGGAAAAAAAATCACGTTTAAGGGGCGAAAAGCAGTCTGGAAAATTATGTCATAGCCAATACGTGTTAGATTCGGGCGGAAAGTCGGCGGAATTCGTGTAGTGACCTTTGTTCAAATGCGATTTACTCACAATTTTCTGTGTGAACATATACTATACTTGGTATCATTCGAAAGGGCACTTCATTACGGTCAGTTTGACACCATTGTTATCTAAGCGCAATGTATTGCACGCATTAACGGCGCTATTACGTAATGCATAGTAAATTCATCATTTTTGGCGATAACTTTGCGCTGACATATTCGAATTTTACCAAACTTGGCAAAACGTTGTCACGTATATAGATACATGTGTCTGCCAAGTTTCATCGATGTAGGTATAAAGATCGCCATTTTAGAGCAAGTTGAAGTTATTTTGGAATTTTCTTGAAAATGGCGAATTTGGAGGGCATTTTTCTCAAAGTAGGTCAGTGTTAGGGTACATAATTTTGTATATGGCTGGAATGGGCATATCTTCAAGTATCTAAATCCAAAAAAGGGTACGGGTTTGCCAAGCCATTATGGAGATACGGCCACAGAGAGAAAGCCAATTCCCAGAACTTTAGAGGGCGCTATTTATGTTGTGCAAAGCCATTGGAGCGTGAAATTTGGCATGGCTATGTGCAATTATGAGATAAAGATACTGTGAGATTTAAATACAAAACGGAATTTATATGAGAAAGTTATGGCAGTTTTAGATTATTTAGGGGTCATTTTTTAAAGAATTTGAGAGATTGTTGACGGAGACGCTTTCAAATTTGAATTTTGAGTATGAAGATGGCATTTTGAAGGTCACGTTATATGTCACAGATGAAAGAACATCTCTTAGACTATCTAGAGGAATTTGTTAGAAATTTGTAGGATCTAGGATAGTGGAGATAGGAAGGAAGAAAGAAAGGCCTTAAAATGGACTAGAAACGGACAAAATGGCGCCTGGACGGTTATGCATGAGTGATCTCGAAAATCGAAAAAGTAGGTGACCTTGATGAGATGCTAGAGACAATGCTTATGAAATTTGAAATGAAAAGGACATGAGGAAAGCACCTACATGTAACTAGGAATAACAAACACTACGTGCAAAGCGAATGGAATTCCGGACGACAAGAAGAAGAAGAAGAGGAGGAAGAAGTAAGAATATTAATAAGAAGAATGTGAACGAAAACAAGGCAATGACGAAGGTTCGTCATTGCAAATATTAATAACGTGAACGAAAACAAGGCAATGACGAAGGTTCGTCATTGCAACTAAAAGGGAATAATGTCTGCTTAGAGCGAGCAAGACATGATATGATATTGTGATTTAATAAGGGTTAAAATCATTTTGATTCTTGACAGACATGATAACGGTTAAAGGGGATGTGGCATATTCACCTGGCTTTATTGTATAAAGGATGTAGGATGAGGAAGGGGTCCAAGGCACCATAACCCCCTTCCCTTCCCCCATTCCACTATCAAGTCCTCCAAAATGTCAAAGGTTACCTGGTGCATACTGACACCCTGAACTTCACACCAGATCTTCAAGATAAAAGAGTGTACGTAGGGCTCAAGACCTTTGGGTTTTAGGCAAGAATTACATAGGGTGAAGTTTATGAAATGTGTTGAGTTAAGGGCTGAAGTTAGGTACTGTTAGATTTGATGGGTTGCAGTTTTCTTGTGAAATAGTTTACAAAAATGGTCTGGTAACTCCACATCTACTAAAGATATTTGTTATACCAAATATTTGTATTTGTAGAAGATCTTGAGTCTTCTCTTTGATTTTCTCACTTTGTTTCCAACATATCAGACAATCTTAAGGTGTTGCCTATGGAAACCAGGAAATTATTATTTTAGAGCTTACGGTAGAATTCAGTTGTCAATGATCAAACCTAACACGCAATTTAAAAAACTGACATTTATATTGTTTTCTTAATTTCTACGCTTGCTTGGCTTGCTTGATAGGTACCTAGGCAGTCATGTCCAAATTGTCATTATGCCAACTCTTCCTCTATCGGTTGTGTGTGTAATCAGCTGTACATATGTTGATGTGCTCGCCAGTGGCATATATCCAGGGGAGGGGAGGGGAGGGTCAGGGTTTCCAGAATCACATTTTGGGGTTTGTTTTGCTCATTTTTTTTTCTAATTGGACCCTCTCTCTCTCTCTCTCTCTCTCTCTCTATCTATCTCGTGCTAAAGCCTCCTTTTGTGCTGCTGCATGGTTTCCTTGCTAGATATGATATAATTTGATATTTCATTAATTAGACCACCTCGCAGAACCCTGGGACCCGTTTCACAAAGCCCTTTTTCAATGACAAATGATACAAATCAGTGACAATTCTGTTGATAACCAATCAGAAGCAAGGATTTCAGTAGCTTATAACAAAAACTGTCATTTGTCACTGATGACAAGTTTTGTGAAATGCCCCCCCCCCCTGGCACCACCCCTCATCCTTTGCATGCTCTATTAATTTTTTTTTTGTCAGACATTTGTTTAAATTGAGGGCTCCTCCTTTTTTCAAAAAATCATGGATCCATGCCTCTATGTACGGTCATTTCAACAGTTTATAGTAAATAATACTTGTATTGCTAGTCAAGCCCAAGTGATAAATCAGTTAAAGTGTTAATTGATGCTTGAAAAACTTGTATTAAATGTGAGAGGGGCTATTTTGGAGCTGTTGTAAAGTGTGTGTCAGGATAAGAGATGATTTGTGAGAAATCTGTTTCTAGATTCACTCCCCCTTCCTCATCTTTTCCATAAAGGTTTCTGTGCCTAGGTATAACATTTCTTTATGTTTTTTTTAGAAATGTTGCCAAGATCTGGGTCCATATTCATAAACTCTTACTAAGCCTAGCTGTCACCTAACTATGTACCATGGCCTATTTAATTGGTTGACAGCTAGCCTTTGCAAGGCTTTATGAATATGGGCCCAGAGCTGTAGGTCTACTCACATGTTTTTTTTAAATAATTCCTACATTGAAGTGTATCAAACATGGGAGGGATATTATTTTTCAACATGACTGGAAAATGTTAATATATATCTTTCTTGGAACGAGGAAAGTTATAACAAAATTTTCTTGCAACACTATTGCCTGCAGCTAAATCAGAGAGAAACAAGTAAAAAAAGGAGGATGCCTCTTGGAATAATCACGGAAACAAGCGCCAGGAGCTTTATTTATCCAGCGCTGTCCAGCCCAATCGATTAGTGAGTGTCTCCCATCCCAGCAGCATCTATATGCTTCTAATACTTCTAATACTTCTAATACGTTTCACGGTTCGGGGGAAAAGTGACCTCCTAATTTATTAGGCCTGTCAGTATTCAGGCCTAAATTTTGTATCCCGATTCAAATGACCGAGCAGATAATTAGCTATTCTGATAGGTTGTTGATGAGTTTGGGGAGATTTTTGTCAGGAAGGTTTTAGATTGAGAGGCCTAGGGAGAGTGAATGGGTCGATTTACATACATAAGAAGAGTGTGTTTGTGATACTGATATTTTAATGGTGGTTGTTATATACTCATTATTCTGATACTAACTTGTGTTATAGTAATTTGTGATATGGCTATGCTGGTATCACGTTTCAGTTATCCTCTTTTTTATTAGGGTCATAATTTTCATCGCTTCTTGTTACTGCCACTATTATTGTTCTAATTTCATGGTTCACCTTTTTTGTATGTACTAAAACTGTTCTGTACAATGATTGTTATGGCGTTTTTTCACAATATTGTTATCATATTCATCATTGTTATCATATTCATCATCGCCATCAACACAACCACCACTGCCATCATTATCATCACAACACCGCCACTCAACCACCACCACAACCAACACCATCATAGCCACAACCACCGCCCCCCACATCATCATCATCATTACGGTAATGACTGTCATTGACAATATGGCCTTTTAATATGGAGATAGTCATCCTCTTCCAATCTTGATGGTGTTGATCGTCAGTAGAATTTTATCATCATCATCATCATATTCATCACAACCACCACTACCACCAGCACCGCAACCTGCACCACCAGCACCCTACCACCATCATTATCATTATCATCATCATCATCATCATCATCATCACCATCACCATCACCATTGTCACCATCATCATCATCACTATCATCATCATCATCATCATTAGAACTGTCAATAATGGTGCCCTTTAACATCAAATCCTTCCTCCTCCAATCATGATGACGATTATCATTTATAAAGCAGCAGATGGAGGCAGAGATAGGAGGGTATGATTGGAAGGGCTGCAATCACTGATTGAAACCTGACAAATTTCCCTTTCTGCTTGGATGCAAGGAAGCCGCCTTGAGGTTTATTAATGTGTGAAGGATAGAGAAGAGGAGAGAGGGGAGAGGGCGAGGGGGAGAGGGGAGAGGGGGAGAGAGGAGGGAGAGGGAAGAGAGGGAGAGAGAGAGAAAATTGGGGAGACCTGAACTAAACTTGAGTTTCTCAGAGGCATATATGTACATTGCACATTGTTGAATGTTTTTTCCTGAAGAAAAGAAAATGCATTAAATGCATTTAATCCTCCTTTGAAAATCTGACTCTTACAAATAAGATTCAATTTTGCTGTAGAGAATAAAGTCTTGGTTTAAGAGTTTTATCTTCTTGTCTCATGTATTCTTCGCTGTTAAAAAGGAGGACATCATGAAGCATGCACCTGAGGCAAGCCTTGTTTTTGTTACGCTCCTGTTAACATGAACTGCCTACGAACCTGCTAAATGTCAGGACGTCTTTTAATGGGCACTTGTTAGATGCGCCCTCGCTTGTTTGCCGAGGAGAGGCTGTTGATCGATGGCCCATTTTCACACCATGTTATTTTCATGATGAGATTGATGTGCTCTAAATGGTTCAGTCCCTCTCAGTCTCAAGGGACGTTTAAAGGTGTCTTAAAACTGGGTTAATAGGAATAATCAGGATGAAAAGAACATAAAGTAGAATAAAGATTCAAAAAGGATTGAATTAGTATCAAAGGTTATTTTTTTAAATTTCAATTATTTGACATGAATAAGATTATGTTTCATTCAGGGGCAGGGAAGGGGGGATGAAGCTGTTATTTGTTTTTGTTCATTACTACCCCTGGTATTCAGGTAGCACTGTTTCTTTAATATTTCCTTTTCTCTTTTTAAAATAAAGGGTGGATTTATAAATCTTCAATACTGCCTCCAAAGCTTGATGGTGGCAGGAGTCCAGTACAGAGGCCCCCCCCCCCCCTTTTTTTTTTCTTTTTCACTCTAGACCACCTCCCTCCCTACCAAACAAAAAATAAGAAGGAATGTATTTGATTGGGAATGGGCCAGGCGTGCGTACTTTCTTCATTAGGAAACACTGTGAAATATGTTGGTTTGGAGATCTGGTATGTATGTATTAACCGTGTATGTTTATTTGTTGAACTCAGACTGAGAAGGGTGTCACTAAAATTTCTGTTTGGAGCTAGAAGGGCATTAACTCTGTATACAACACAGAGGTAATACCCTTCCGGCTCTGAACAGATGGAATATACTAAATGCATTATCGCTGCATCAAGATACTTTAGTAAGCCTTTAGTATGAAGCAGTACAGCAGAAGCGGCTTATGGGTAAATGTTTCTAATGCACTCAAATGGGTTTGTGAAGGTCATTAATGCTGCTAACAGGTTGTATAAATCTCACCTAAAAGGTTTTTATTTGGTCTGTGCAGAGATAGAAAGAGATGGAGAGCGGAAGATGGAAAGACAAAGATGGAGAGAGAGAAAGAGAGAGAGAGAGAAAAAAAAAGATGGAAAGAGAAAGATAGAAAGAGAAAGACGGAGAGAAAGAGAGAGAGAGAGAGAGAGAGAGAGAGAGAGAGAGAGAGGGGGAGTGAAAAGAAAAGGCTGAAATAGATGTATAGAGGTAAAGGATCTGATTGAAATGCACCTCTGGTTGAAGTGATTAAGTTCAATATTTGATGATGGTAAGTGTTTCAATACAAGACAAGAAAAAGCCTGGATCATCTATCATTCATAGCGTACCTTCTCGTATACTGATAAACACCATTGCTCTGGCATTGTGCATAATTCAGAAGAAAGCTCAGTGTCATGTCTACTGAGGTTAAAGAGAAGGTTGAGTTCTAGTAAAACAAATAAGTTGTGAGCTGTCTCATTCTTTGAACATCAGTATGGTAGAATGTCATAGTAGAAATGTCCTCTGAAAAAGAGAAGTCTTGCTCTTGAAATGCCTTCATATTCAAATTTTGACAATATATAGTTCAACTGTTTTGGCAAAACATTTGTGTGTAGTCCCATATACCCATTCCTGTGTGCTGCGCCTCTGATCATCAGAAAGATTGAGTTCATTTATTTTTTATTTCAATCATTCCAAAACTTCACAGTATACATAAAGTCTCATTTGTCCATAATCAACCTTTTCCCATTGCCAACAGTTTCTTTCACAATGATCAGAACTCAACTTTATCTTTAAGGGTAGGATAGTTTTCTAAAGAAAGCCAGCCTAGCGATGTGGCTGCTCGCTCGTATAGTGAGAAACATCATGGGAATGATACCAAGTTAAATGTGAAGCGCTCAGAACAGGTGGAGGAGTCAGACTAAGTGTTCTATGCGACTCTTTAAAGGGGATATTTGAGGCATACCTAATGCTTTTAGAGAGTTATTATAATTTCTGTTATACTGAGTGTATACCTAGGAGTCAGAGGAGGAAAATTTGGAAGGTTCAAACTGAAGTCAAGTTGCTGAGAGGCAAACATGTACATTCCTGAATGTTGTATTTTTAATCAATTTTCTTGAACAACATGCATGTAACCCTCCTGCGATTGGTGGTGATATTTGAGGCATACCTAATGCTTTTAGAGGG
Organism: Strongylocentrotus droebachiensis; assembly: GCA_035222895.1. Lineage (NCBI taxonomy): Eukaryota > Metazoa > Echinodermata > Echinoidea > Camarodonta > Strongylocentrotidae > Strongylocentrotus > Strongylocentrotus droebachiensis. Next base: position 546,845 of record JAVYIG010000376.1, read on the forward strand.
ATATTTTGATTTCTGTTATACTGAGAATCAAGAGGAAGATAGGGCCTACTAAAAGTAATGCTTTAATGACACAATAAACCATATAGATTAAGATGCAATGTTATGTAGAAGAAGCAACACTTCATAATAATAAAAGGAAAACTTGGTGGGCAAAAAATGGAAATGGATTCATATTTTTATAAAAAAAGTTGTGTGGTATTTTAAAATGTCATCTATTTTTGAAGCTTAAATTCCAGATACAAAATATAAGAACACACATGCACTGTGTGAATAGGCATTTGGCAAGTGAATGTTAGGCAAAATACCCTTTGATATATGTCAAGCGATTAAAACTTGATTGAATTTAATTGATTTAAATGATTGAAACTTTTGTTAAGGTAACAAAATGAAATCTATAGAAGATGTAGATGTAGTTCATATAAATGACTGATAGGGCAATAGGAATGTAAATGTAAAAATAGTGTTAAAAATAATATAAAAGTAAATATATCTAGCCCCTCTTTAGTCCTTCTACAAAACTGTAATAAGCATATAGATATAGTAGATGTAAATTGCTGTATAAGGCGATAGGAATACTTGATAAAAAAATGAATGATCATTATTTGAGTTTGTTTGACCAGTGAATGCAATTTCCTTTTAATGAAACTCTTTCTGTGATCAAGATTCTTCAACTTTAATCCATCAGTTTGTCTCCCTGCCGGCCCCTCTTCATTATTTCTTCCTTCTTTAAATCTATAGAAGATGTAAATAAAGGGGATTTAAATGGCTGTATAGGGCGATAGGAAAGTAATTGTAAAAATGAATAGTTAATGGAAGCAGTAGCCAGTCTCTCTTTCTCTTCCCTCTCTTCTCTTCTCTCTCTGTCTCTGTCTCTGTCTCTCTGTCTCTGTCTCTAGCTCTCTCTCTCTCTCTCTCTTTCTCTCTCTTTCTCTGTCTCTCTCCCTCTCTCAATAGTTAATGGACGTAGTAGCCAGCCAGCCGGGTGTTAGCCGGAGGGGTTGGAATAGGAACAACGTGAGGAGATGACCAATTAAGTTGAAAGCGCTGACCAGTTCATTATGTTTGGTTCTCATCTCTGAGAGAGACACTATGAGAATGAAGAAGAGAGGTAGAGAGAGGGGATACCGGGAGAGTGAGTCACAGAGTGAGGATGGGGAGAAATATATGGGAAGGAGAGAGAGAGAGGGAAAGATAGAAAGAGATAGAGATATAGAGAGAGAGAGAGAGAGAGAGAGAGAGAGAGAGAGAGAGAGAGAGAGAGAGAGAGAGAGATAGAGATATATATATATAGAGAGAGAGAGAGAGAGGGGAAAGAATTGAACAGAAATTGGAAATGGTACTCATAGAAACTGAGCAAGAGAAACTGAGCATGAGAGACAGAGAGGGAAAGAGAAAGACAGGGATACAGGGCATTAGATCTATTCATATTTGTCCTGCTTTTTCAATAATTGTTTTCTTGTATTAAAGTCATAACAGTTTCTTGTGAAAGAGACAGTGGGAACCAGTTAACAATATATATGAAAGCCAATTAGCACTTACAAAATGATAGTACAACTATTGATTACATACCCACCAACACCTATGTGTATACATGTATTCTCTTTTCAGTTTATAGTCCAAATTCTTCAATTCAATCTGACAAATTATCATATCGTGATGAACAGATGACTAATGGCTTGATATGGTGACTGAAGGTAGCAGCTCGAATCACCTGCTGTCAATGCTACTGCGGTTTTGGTTTCAAATCGCTCAAATTACGAGCCAAACTGAGAATTCTTTGTCTAAGGCCATGTGGCAATTTTGGTATTCCAAAGGTTGGCTAATTGATATATATTAGGTTTTCCATCTGCCCTTGAAAATGTATTTTGCATATTGAATATCATACAAATAATCTTTGTGTTTGTTTCAAGTCAATTTGATTTAGATTTTTATTCAAATCCAACATTACAATACTATTGAGTACTTGGGGAAATACAATATGATTTTCCAATCATCCAGGAAATGATAAATTTGAACTGTCAAGAGGTATTTTGATCTAGTTAAGAGCAAGTGCGGCTTTAACCTTTGTAACAAATCTCTTCTAGCTCTAGGCAGACAATTTTTCAAAGCAAATATTGATCTTCTGCAAAGAAAGACTTACATACCAACTTCTTTCAAATAATTACATTTCATTCTGACTATATGTGTTTTGCAATGTGATTCTTTTTCTTCACCTACAATTCACCTTCCTTGTATTGGAGGCACCTTGCCAAATACTGTGGAAATCTAGAGGTGCAGATTTCATCAATTTAGCGGTAATTCTGTTTTGCTTCAAGCATTTTGAAGAAGGTTTGAGATATTTACAGACACGTAGCAGTGAAGTGTCTTATTTTTCTTTCTTGCTTCATTCACATTTACCTTCATGTACCTTCCTTCTGAAATCTTTGTGATTTGCCTCTGCAGTATGGGAAATTACCATACAATGATAAAAAGTAACGTAAGGTATATCATAGCAAAATGTAGTGGTGTTAAAGATACATCTGGAGTGCAGAAGGCATGAACGTCAATGATATTGGTGTATTAAAAGTTGTAATTTACAGTGAACATTATGGTAATTTTAAGCCTAATGATATGGCTCTACATCAGTGCCTTAAAAATATGATTTTCAACAATTATGCATTTTGTATTCCAGACTTGTCTTTTTGTGCCAAACCAAACCAAATATATCCTTACTGTACAGCATACCCTTCCTATACTGGACTGTTCCATCTTCTCACTGAGCTAGGCTGAAACATCTCTACACTTCATTATGAATTGAATGCATTTTCCAATCAAACAGATGGATCCTGTGTTAAGCCTCTTGGAATAAGAGAATTCTGTAGTCAGTCAATTAAAGCCATAATCCATGTAGCCTATTTCCTTAGGAGAAAAAATAGAATTTATCACACTTATAGTATACAAAAAAGAGACAAATGTAGAGAAGCTCACAAGGGAATAACAGGGGTGCAAATTTGGTGCTTATTTAATAACAGTTTTTAAACTCCATAATGTTTGTAATCATGTTTTTATGAAAGCCATCTTACAAGAGTGGACTTCCCCTTCATTGCACATTTGTATGCAACCATGGGAAATGGTATACAATGCACTATGTATCCTGTAGATCCTAGTTTGTCAGGTTTTTATCTCGAGTGTGAATGAGGTGATCTCAGATGCTTGTGTTGGTGGAGGTATCGTTCTATCCTCCGGGTATTCGTCTTCGAATCAATTTGTCATTCACCTCAGCTACTGCTATTTTGTTTCACAATACCTAGTTAGCCCAATGGCAAAGCAATTATAGCCTTACCTTTCCTCTTCTTTATTTTTTGTCTCCCGTCTTCTATTTTGTGCTCTTCTCGTTCTCTATCTATCTCCTTGTCTTTTTGTGTCTTGTGGTCTCTCCTACTCTCACTCTCTCTTTTATGTATCCCTTTTCCCCTTCCCTCCTCCTTCTTTCTCTCTCTCTCTCTCTCTCTTTCTCTCCCTCTCTCTCCCTTCCCTCCTTCTTTCTCTCTCCCCTCTCTCTCTCTCTCTCTCCATTTTCTCAGTCTTTACTTTTCTCTATACTGTACCCCTATTTCTTGTTTGTGCATCCTCTCTCTTGCTTTCTCTTCTTCTCTCTCTATTATTTTGTAGTGTTTCTCAAGGTGTGTACCTATTTCACTATGTATGCCCCTGATTCCTTTGCCCCTCCATCTCTCTGTATGTTTTGGTGATCTCTCCCTTGCTCCCTCACCTTTATATATCTCTCTCTTGCCCCCTCTTTGTATCTCTCTCTCTCCCTCACAATCCTCATCTCATTACTTAACTAACCTTACGTTATCTACCAGGTGCCCTGCATACCTCTCCTAATTATCTTCTTTTTTGGGGGGAGGGGTGAATTCTGTCAATTGACCATGCGTCAAATGAAATGCACACAACTCGATGCACCACTTACATGTACAACAGGCCCATCACAGGGCAAACAACCAACGACACGAAGAACGTGAACCGACATACTTGCACTTTTGACATTTAAAGGGCATATGAGGGTGATAATGTTACTTTAATTGAGATTTATGAGACATGGTGCTGGTCTTTAATTGAGATATATAGCAGTACTTAGGCTTGGTTGTTAACATGTTGTAATTCATTGCTAGCTGGGAGAAGTTAGTTTAGTGAAGCATATAACAACGGGTGTTGCTATAAAAAGAGTACACTTTGATTTCCTTTTCTTTTTAATGTCAGCTTGTATAAGAATTTATTAGTTTTATGGTTCTGAGTTCTGTTGGCATGTTAATTGGTCCAAACTTTGATAGTGAGTACAAAGATGTTATCATGTTAATTTACCATGGAGATTGGTAACCGTGAGACATTGATAATCTATTAAAAATGTAAATCTATAAACTTCCTTATTTACAATCTTCTAATGTAGAGTATGTTTGTAAAGTTGGTAGCTATATAAGATAAAAGGTAACCTTAAGTTTTTCTTACGTTGGAAATCATTTTGAAAGTGTATTAGAGATTAACTTTACCTATAGTGCATGCATACCTATTTACATATATATTTACGTACAGTACAATCTTACTTACATATAATCATGGGCATAGAGAAGTATTAGTTGAACCTTGATGATGTAAAGAAATTCTTCAGTAAAATGTTTTTTGTTTTTTGGCTCATAGATGTCCATACTGATATATAATAACAATCACACAGAAATAATGACATGTTGATGTGAATGTGAACGTACGGAAGAAAAGGTCTTCTCAGTTAATTTCTTTTTTGATTTGCATACCTACCCACAAAGGTATTTATGTACAGATAGACATACGGACAGACATAATAAACAGACATTTACTACACAGAGATGTATATATGCATATTACATTCCAGTGCATCCCCCTGCTTGGCTAGTAACTGTAATGTGACACTTGATGAAGAAGGCGATCTGTAGCCATCTACTCTAGATGTTAAAGTATTCATAATAGACGAATGATTCATCCACGAGTCATACAGGCATTAGATAGAGAGAGAGAGAGAGAGAGAGAGAGAGAGAGAGAGAGAGAGAGAGAGAGAGAGAGGGTGAGAATGAAGGGAGCCTGGCTGGAGGTATCAGCGGGATGGTTGCAGTGGATTGTGGGTGATAGGCTGACAAGAGATAGAAATATGGTGGAGGAGAGAGAGAGAGAGGAGAGGGAGGGAGGGAGGGAGGGAGGGAGGGAGGGAGGGAGGGAGGGAGGGAGGGAGGGAGGGAGGGAGGGAGGGAGGGAGGGAGGGAGGGAGGGAGGGAGGGAGGGAGGGAGGGAGGGAGAAGGGATAAAGTAAGGGAGATAAAAGAAGATGCCGAGAGGGAAAAAGAAAGATGAAGAGAAAGATGGGAAGAGAGAGAGATAGAGGGAGAGAAAGAGAGAGAGAGAGATATATTTTGTGTGTGTGTGTGGGGGGGGGGGGTGTAAGGGCGCAGATATAGAGAAGGCTGACAGAGAGAGAGAGGGAGAAAGAGAGAGAGATATATTTTGTGTGTGTGTGTGGGGGGGGGGGGTGTAAGGGCGCAGATATAGAGAAGGCTGACAGAGAGAGAGAGAGATAAAGAGAGATGGAGAGAGAGAAAGAGAGAGAGAGATTGAGGGAGGAAGAGGGGGGGGGGGAAGAACAGAGAGATTGCAGGTCAATCATTTTCCAGGTGTATGTTGTACAACCGATGATGAAGCTTTTAGACTAGTCAAATTATAAATATTCACTCTGATAATTATTGTGATATGCAGAATCTCATATTATAACAGTAATAGTAAGGTTCATAACTTAGTGTAATTAAAAAGGAAGAGCAAAAAGAGGTCAAAACCTTATCAAGAACAGACTGGGATTGGATATAAATTGATGGAGGGATAAAGACCTCATCTTTAACCCATATCCGCCGATCTACGGGATTTCCCGTAGAAGCCGCGAATGCTGCAAACGCCGAAGTACGGAAAATTCCGTAGTCAAGCTTGCCGCGAGAATGACGTCATTTAAATGGCTTTTGTATAACACTGTGAACTCTGACCTGCTATCCCACAGTGCTGTACGAGTTTGTCGTTGTATACAAAGCTACAGTGTTATCTACCGAAGTCCAGAAAGCTATAAATTCATTCGATAAATGTGCAATTGTTTCACATATTTCGGCACCGATCCTTCGTTACCAGGGCGACTATGAATGCACGCTAACATCGCCGCGTTTTATTTGGGATATCTTATCGTGTTTTATGAGTAATTCCTGGACATTTTCTCGAATAAACTTTGAAAAAAACAATCGTATTCGTAAGTTATTTCATTCACTTCAGTCCCATCTGTTTACTCTGCTGTAAGAATAAAGAAAGATTATTCGATCAATTTATAGCCTGCCCTTGGCTTGTGGTGCCGGAAAACTTGGACCTTATGAAGTCAATCAATGGCTTCAGCATCAGAATATGATTCCTCCGATTCAGAAACTGACAATATACTTCTAAAACTGGTTCGCAAACTGATTGCAGAAAAACTGAATGCTGGAGGATAGATCTACCTTGACTTTGATGAAATTGATGATGATTGATGATGATCCAGTAAATAAACACAAATGGAGGCGGGAACACAACTCTTTTTATTTCTCTGATGAAAATAATTTTCATTGATCAAGGTTCAGAATGCTGATTCATCATTTGTAATGTAAATACATGTATTCAATTTCACAAATTACAAGAAAGTTTTCTTTCATTGTAATGTAGAAAAACATTCAAATAATAACAAAAACTATGTTTGAATAACTTTATTTTTGAAAAGAAATAAAGGGTTACAAAGAAAATGTATTATATTCGTAATTATGACGTTGTTTATATAAGTATACATATGTATTTGTGATATGTTTGCAACAAATTGATGTCAGTTCATCCTAAAAGATATGCATTGATAGGGGTGGATGTGGTACCCCATTTCAAAGAATATTGTAAAGAACAATCTTCCCTCAGTAGATAATATTTGTATGGAAAAGACACCATTTATCATAAACAGAGCAATTGTATTATTTTTTACTTCTTCAATTATTCATACTTAGAATGTCACAATATGCATGTATTATATATCACTGTAAAGCTCTTGCTTTGAATATTTCGAAAATGATAGTCAAGTCTAAATGCAGAGGAGGAAAATATTTTTGATTTATGAAAGAATATCAAGTTGATATTTATAATTCATATTTTCATAACTCATATATGACTTCGGTCAACTGGTATATCTTTTTGATTTGTCAAAATGCATTGAAATTTATATCATAATAAAGGCAATTTTATGCTCTTTCTTTTGATACATAATTTGTCAACTTTCCGATATTTGTTGTGTCTTTGAGAGAGATGTGAAGTGAAAAATGCTGTTAGTGCGAATATTTGTGTGTGGTGGCTAGGTACGGACGGCGTTTGCATAGTATAATGCCTTAGGCGGATATGGGTTAACACCATCTTGTTAGCAAAGCCTTTGTGATGCATGATGGGTAAAGCTATGTAGAGAGACGATTCCGCACATGTGTTAATGTTATTTACAGCCTACTTACTCCAAGGGGGTGATGATGGAGAGAGATTGGAAGGAAATACGAGTGAAGGGTTTGGGTTCCTGTATCTGATCTAAACGTGACTTAGAACGAGTTCTTCTTTTGGAGTTTGTTTTTTATAGGATATAGGGTGTGATTGAGAAGTGATAGTATTTTATCATTTGATAGTGAAGGAGAAATGATTGAGGATCAGTAGGACTAGGAATTGAGGAAGACCAACCCTTCCTGAGTATAGAGAGAGAGAGAGAGAGAGAGGGAGGGAGGAAGGAAGGGAGGGGGACGGGGGAGTGGGGAAGGAAGGAGGGAGGGAGGGAGGGAGGGGATAAGGAAAGGGGGGATGTGATTAAATGAGCATCTATAACAGTTAACATGAAAAATAACATTATTACATTTTCCTTAAAATAGTCATTACAAAATATTAATAAAACATTTTGAAATTCACTGAATCTAGAGGAATGTTTTCATTCAATTAATTGCTTTTCTTTTCTTTTCCCTTGTGTTTTGCAGGTAAGATCCGTTAACTGCTGTCTCATTAAACCATTGGAATATATGCAGTAAGTAGTCTGGTAATTCTGTATTTTCAAAGATGAATTCTCTATATTTATTTCCAGTATTTTGTACACAGTCAAAGTTTTGAGAGCAATTCACATGGCTGTCTCTTTTCCATTTTTGAGAATACATCTTGCCAAATGATGGGAAAATCAAAATGTTATCTTAGCTCTCTGTTCCTCTTTCGTTATTGACTTAGCCAGCAGGAAGCCCTACTTAAAACCCACTAAACAGCTAGTTGTGTGTTCTCCTGCTGTGTTAACGCCCATTTATAATGGGCCCAGGCCAGAGAGACTAGCAGAATAAAACCATGATATTGGAGCTTGAAGATGGCTTTTGTATGGTTCTCAATTTAACTGGTCTATGTAAGTATCCATGGATTTATATCCGTTATGAGGATTCTGGGCCTTTGAATAAGTTTTAAACAGAGATATGGCACCTCAGAAATGATGCGAATCATTCCCCCCCCCCCCCCACTCAGTGTTATTTAGGGTACGCATATGCATGTTCCCCCATTTTAAAAACACCCCCCTTAGTCCGGTGTGTAAAGTAGTCAATATGGGCCAGATTTTTTTGTTTACTACGAGCCGAACTTTAATGCTTGAAAAGTACCCCTTTACCAGACTTTTTGGTAACACGCATGGTATCCCTCTGTTCACGGAGTGGGGGGGGGGGGGGGGGGGGGGGAATCATCATTGTAATCTTCAATTATTTTTACCTTTGATCAGATTGGCTAGGTGGTGGTAAATAAAACATTCTGTTGAAATACATTTGAGGGTTTATATGTCTCTTATCTAGAAATATATCCAAATTGCACACAATTGGAAAAATGATATACATGTGTAGGTATTTTGGGGGAGAGAGATCTAAGAGCTAGAGAAAGAAGTGTGTGTTAAATTTTTTAATATGAAGTATGAGCAATCAAGATTAAAAGAGAGGGAGAGAGAGAGAGAGAACAAGAAAGAGGAAGAGGGAGAGATTAAGACAAGGAGAAAAGTTCAATAAGAGGAAATGTAGAGAAAAATACACATTTAACGAGAAAAATGATTAAGCATCCATGCTTCATTTTTCAAATTAATGTGCAATAAAGATAATGGATGACTTCCGTCTATGAAACAAGAAGAAGGTAGAAGCGTTGATATGTTACCTTCAGACTAACATGAAATAATCTCAGAAGATCATGATCTAGGCACAGACAAATAGTCTGCAAGCACAGACCCTTGTCAGTCGTAGTGAATAACAGAGAGTCTGAATTAAGAGACTATGCAGACTGTGCGTCTAGTGCTCTCCACAGGCTTTGTACTATAGCTAGTCTTGACACAGCCAGAGATTGACAGGGTTAGGCTCGATCAAAACTTTCTGGAATTGTGTTTAAGCGGCAAAGTAGAGCCTGTGGCTGGAGACTACATATCAAAGGGGAGATTACCCCTGGATACAAGGTCTCATTCAGACTATCTAAACTAATGAATTGGTCTGACATTGAAGTTAGTATGAATGAGCGTGTTCATCCATGAAGCAACAATAATAATAACACAGATTGAAGAGGTATTACCCAGCCAAGGTCTTGTTCAAGCCTGCTGAATTGATGAATTGGTCTGATATTGCCATTTTAGTCCAATTGTCATTTGGTCCAATGTAGAGAGAAATACACATATATTGCCAGTTGGTCCAACCCTGAAATGTCCAATGTTTAGCTCTCCGCAGCCCATTTTGTGGAAATATGCCGCTTGGTTATTATTACTTTATACAAATGTTATGAAGTCTTTAATTTCCTTCTTCTTTTTCTTCTGCCTCCTTCACATAATCATCATTAATCTGGTCTAATCTTCAATCTATTGAATTTGACCAAGTCTAATAACTTTTGGTCTGATAAACAGTTGGGCTATGAATTATTTTTTATCCTAAATTGTTTTTGTCTCAAGCATATTTGGTCCAATGTTCTTGTCCTGGGACAAATCCCTGTTTGTCCCTCCACAACCTTTTGACCCCAATATGGATATAAGACCAAGCATTTCCTTTGTTCTGTCCTGAAACACAAACAGTAAATTACTTCATAAGTTCCTATTGAAGTTTACAATCCATTGTTGTATGGTATCTTTAAATAACAAAACAAAGAATCAAAACTAGAAGCTACACAAATTGAAATTCAGTTTTGATATGTGCAACAACAAACAAAAAAACAGAAAAAAACAAACAGAAAATTCTGAACCAAAATCAATAAAGCAACAAGTACTGAAGTTGCATTGGACATAATATGAACACTCTTATTTTTTAGTCCATTTCACTTCCAATACTGATGTAAAATGTTCAAAATCTCTATTATTCTAAAGCTGTCAGCTGGCAAATTCCTGAGCGTAGTTGCCATTTTGACACCCTCTAAAATTCAAATGTTGATGGCAGTTGACATCAACGTTATTATCAAACAAGACAAAAGGAATATTTGACAGGTAAGATGTGTTATGAACCGTCAAATTGCTTGTAGGGGAAGTAATCAGGCATGATCAGGATGAAAGAAACACACAGAAAGATAGCTCCCTTTCTTCAATTTTGATTCAAATTTAATTCTGTCCACAAAGATAACTAACAAGCTAGCTGTCATATTGGCATACTTAGGTGCGGATGTTGTTATTAGTTTGACACTCAATAACTTTTGAATGTAGTTATCATGTGAGACATCAAGGTAGATATATAGACAAATCAAAGGGTCTTTATCATGTGTGATTGAAACAAAACTCAAGTTGAAGAAGGTACTCTATTCTCTTTCTTTTAAAGGCACACTGTCCTACTTGTAGCTACTTGCTCCCTCTATATAGAAAACTTCCCCAATCAGTGCCTGTTGGTCCCCCATGATCCTCTTTTTCTTATGTTAAATGAGAGCTTAGTTAATGAGATAGCCACCTGGCACAGTGACCTCGCTGGCTCGCTGGGTGGTCTAATCCCTTCTCGCTGAAGTAGTAAAGCCTGCCTTTAAGTTCTAGGCTATTGTACTTTTGTGTAGTTGTCCGTTTCACACCTACTAATCTTTGATAGGTATGTGATATCTACATCAGATGATCAGAGGTAGATATATAGAATGCATGAATAGTCTTAATCTTGACCAGTAAGAATACAATCTAAGACAGTTGGTATAGCCTCTTTCTTTTATTTTGAGTTAATTTTTGGGTTCTCTTCTACCAGCTACATCTTCATTTGGTATTCTGAAGTACAGTTGTCAGTTTGTCACCTACTAGTAGTCTTGTTCAGACGGGGTTTTGCTAGTCGATGTAACTTAATCCTGGCAGCAGTAAATACCTTGTGTATATTCACTTACACCAATAGTTGTCCACACCTACTAACATCTGAATGTAGATATCATGTGTTATCTACATCAGAGGTAGATATAAGGAATGCATCTTGCCCAGTAGTACCCTCTTCCTTCCATTTTGATTTCATTTCTTCCTTCATTTTTTTGTTCTGTCCTACCAGATACATCTTTATTTTGCATTCTTAAGTGTAGTTGTCAGTTCCACACCTACTGACTTTTGAAGGTAGATATCATGTGATATCTACATCAGAGGTAAGGAATGCATCTTGCCCAGTAAGAATACAATCTAAGAGGGTTGGTGATTTGGTGTATTGCCTCTTCCTTCCATTTTGAGTTCATTTTTGTTTGGTTTTGTTATACCATTTGGTATTCTTAAGTGTAGTTGTCAGTTCCACACCTCCTAACTTTTGAATGTAGATATCATGGGATATCTACATCAGAGGTAGATGTGTGGAATGCATGGTATGCCATTCATCTTGGTTCAAAACCAGGTCCCTACTGAGCTAAGAAAATGCTGTTAAGAGATTGTAAACAGGGTCAATGATGGATGGATGAGAGATAGAAAGTAGGATGAAAGAAGATGAAAAGGAAGAAAGAAAGAAAGTAAGAAATAAAATAAAGAAAAAACAGAAAGAACAGTCCTAGCCAAGTCCCTTCTTAGCTAAGAAAACGCTGTTAAGAGATTGTAAACAAGGTCAATGATGGTTGGATGAGAGATAGAATGAGGGTAAAAGATGAGTAAATGAAGAAGACAACGAGAAAGAAAGTATTATTCCAAATCAGTCCCAATTGAGCCAAAAACAACAACTTAATAAGGAGCTCCATGATTGATAGAAGATAGGGAGAAGGTAAGAAAGAGGAGGGGCTTAGAGGAAAGACACTAGCAAGCTTGATGAATGACAGAAGGTAGAAGAGCCAAAAGCTCGACAAAATAATCCTCAATGAAAAATCATCTTAAAAGCAACTGGAAGGCATGATAAACTATGGATAAAGGACTTTTGCTCAATCATTACCAATATAAAATTATTATCCATTTCATCCTTTATCTACCCTCCCTTACTCCAATGTAGAATGATGTCTCTATTATAGTGTTATTGGACTGTCCAGAAGGACAAATAAATATATGAATGTCAGTTCTAATACCTTGCTTTAAGTGATAATGCAGGCCCTTCTGTCACATGCATGGTTGAGGTTCATCTATAAGATATGCGAAGGCCACAGTGTTAAAGATAAAGTTGAGTACAGGGGGGTGTTTCACAAAGATCCCAAGTTGAACTTATCTCTAAGTTTGACTTAAATATTACGGAGAGCCTTTTTTAGCCTTAAAATAAAATATATTCAAAAGCAAAAATTCAATTATTTCAGACTTTTTATAAATTCTACATCAAGAACATGAAATCTCTTTGATAATAGAAAACATGAATGATTTGAGGCAACATTTTATGCCTTTTAAAATTACTTTTACAAAATATTTTCAAAGCTTCTAACGGTTTTCTATAATTTTTAAGTCCAACTTAGAGAAAAGTTCAACTTAGGATCTTTGTGAATCACCCCCATGGTCATGCATATGTATTGTGAAAGAAACCATTCAAACAAGTTAACGGGAAGGGTTGATTATATATAAATAGTTTGTTGTTATAATTGTGTATTGTAAGGTTATGAAATCATCATGCTGATAGGAATTTAATTACATCTTACTGAAAATCACATTAAGTGAAAAGCATTTATAGGACTAAATACGCCAGTGGCATCAATATTTGGCCAAAATTTAGAATTGTTTGTAATATATTTGGAGAATGATGGCATTTCAAGAGTAATAATTTTCACGCAATATCACTATTATTATATTCTTTTCACATAAGCCTCAAAAGAATAAGAAAACTCGCAAATAATTTTCACCTCTTCCCAGAACTCAACCTTCTCTTTAAGTATGAGCTATGTATGGGCAGTATTGCCCAATGGTTGACTGCTGTGTTTCGCCTCGGCCGTAATAACTATTGCTTCCTAAAAAGGCCTTAGTGACATCATACTTGATTGGTCTAAATTTCTTGGCATTTGAATTACTTTTGCACTTGTGGACCCCCCTGTCCATTGAGCAGCTTTTGACGTCAATCTTTTGATTGGTTGCCTGCCTGGCACATTGGCAGTCCGGTCAACTAACGTTGGAATAACATGTCATTATGGTGTTTCCATTTTGCTGCATTTTTAGAGTTTGTTTATTTATTTGCAACCAAAAGGGTGGCTTGCAACCTGTCTCTGATATTTCTTTTTCTGGTTATGTTGCATGCAATATTTTGGACCCCCCCTTACCCCCAACAAACAAACAAACACTCAATTCTGCCCGCACTTCTTGCAATTTGGGACTGGTATTAAGACGAACAGCAAAAATACAGCCTCACTTTTGTAAAATGAGAAATAATTTTTCACACATGTGAATAGCAGTGCTGTAAGGGAACGTCACATTATACACACTATTCAACATTTATATGTTTACTGAGAAAACACATCAAAGATGATGTTTGACAGGGCCAAGGCATTATGAATATTTGCACTTGTGAGGGAATGGCCATGATTCTTTGATATATTGTTTGCTTTTCTCATGACTATGATAGACATGTCATTATCAAACAGATGTTAGAATCTATTTACTTGTGAAACACTTTTCATATCTAGGGTTGAAGAGGGTTAAGAGAGGGAGAGAGAGGGAGAGAGAGGGAGAGAGAGAGAGGGAGGGAGGGAGGGAGGGAGGGAGGGAGGGAGGGAGAGAGAGAGAGAGAGAGAACAGACAGAGAGACAGAGAGACGGAGAGAGAGAGATAGAGAGAGAGAGAGAGAGAGAGAGATACAGCCATAGATACAGATACGGAGACAGAGATAGTGAGAGAGAGAGAGACAGACAGAGAGACAGAAACAGACAGAGACAGAGAGATATATACAGAGAAAGAAACAGACAGAGAGACAGAGATAGAGATAGTAAGAGAGAGAGAGAGAGCGAGAGAGACGGACAGAGAGAGATAGAGAGAGAGAGACAGACAGACAGAGAGAGAGAGAGAGGGAGAGAGAGAGAGAGAGAGAGAGAGACAGACAGACGGAGAGAGGGAGAGAGAGAGAGGGCAGGAGAGGTGGAAGGGAGGGGAAAAAGGCAAGGGGGGGGGGGGCATACCTGCCAACCCTTCCAAATAATCCACAATATTCTGATTTCTGTTAAGCGTACAGATTTCTTATTTTCGAAGGCATGCCGTGCTAGAAATGTTTATTTCTTATTTTTAAATGTTGGCAGGTATGGGGAGGGGGGGGGGTGTTCCACTTGGTACAACTGTTCCTGAATAGTTGTATACAATTATATTTTCAAATTACTTTGCCACTTTGCATATTTCTAATCAAAATTCTCATTTAAAAAAGGGTCAGAGCAAATTCATATGGGATATACAATTAAGATATGCTCCATTAAATCCCAAAGCGGTTGACACTCTCTAATATATCAGTCAATGGGATGAGAGTGAAATTCATACCAATAATATTGGTTTTAGATTTGAGAAACCATGTATTTTAATTCATGATTTTATAGGTTTGTATGATTAGAATACTGATTGCCATGTTTGATAGAGGTAGACGATCAAAGTTCAGGAGGAAAGCAGTTAATGCAATGAGAAAATAGCATCAATATTTCTTCTTTCAAATTAGAACAAATTGGATCAATGCATACAAATATACAAAAGAGAGATAGAGAGAGCAAGAGAGAGAGAAAGAGAAAGAGGGGGTAAGGGGGAGAGAGAGAGAGGGAGGGAGGGAAATAGAGAGAGAGAGAGAGAAAGAGAGAGAGAGAGAGAGAAAGAGAGAGAGGGAGAGAAAATAAAATAGTCATCAATATATGAATTGTTAGCTTCAATATTTCTTCTTTCATAATTGAACAAATTTGATCAAAGCATACAAACGCAGAAAAAGAGAGAGAGAGAGAGAGAGAGAGAGAGAGAGAGAGAGAGAGAGAGAGAGAGAGAGAGAGAGAGAGAGAGAGAGAGAGAGAGAGAGAGAGAGAGAGAGAGAGAGAGAGAGAGAGAGAGAGAGAGAGAGAGAGAGAGAGAGAGAGAGAGAGAGAGAGAGAGAGAGAGAGGGAGGGAGGGAGGGAGGGAGGGAACACAGGTAACTGTTGTAAAACATGGTGTTGTGTAAGCAGCCTACAGCTAACAAACAGGTCATGGACATTGACACTAGTAGCGAGGACTCCGTTTCAACATGAATACAATAATCTAGGATCTCAAAGAGAAAAAACTAATCCTTAAAGGGAAGATTATAGTCAAATTATTATTTTGTTATGAGAATTTTACACACAAAGCTAAACATATTTGTGTAACCGTAGAATCTTATTCTTATGATTAGGGTTTCATTTGAGATGTATTTTTGAATTTGATTTTTTTTTTTGCATTTGATCTAATTTGTAAGTTTCATAAAAGTTTATTATTTAAGCAATGCAAAGTGCGTTGAAGTAATGAAATGTACTCTGAAGAGTCACTCTTTATCCAGAGTCTACAGAAAACTTACAAACTACACATAGAATTCTGATCTTAAAGCTACAAGTATTTTTCAGTATTGAATTAAACTTAATTTCCATCCAGGGGACAATATATGTAATACTCATGATTTGGATTAAAATCTTTTGAAAAAATGAAATAGAAACAGAACTAAACTGTGGTCAAATCACACATGAAAACGTGTGGAAGCCTTGATCCACAGTATGTATGATATCTCTCTTATGCAAAGTCGTGAGAACACTTGTCTGAAGACGATTAATATTTTTGTAATATTTTCCACCACAAATTGAGGATGTGAAAGTGATTGTGGAATTTTATGGTCAACTACCTAGTAGGCCTTTTTTCATCAGCTCGAGTTTGCCAAATAACCTGCTATTTTAACTATCCCAATCGCAAATTCGCTAGTTAATTTATCAGCTGCAGTAGCAATTAGTGGGATATTTAGTCGCGAAAATATCCCCCCAAATCTTGGTCCAAGCTAGTTTGTGATGATTGTATCGGTCTGGTGAAGACGCAATTTTGAGCTTCGGGATAATATCCCAGGTCTGAAAAGCAGGTTATTTGGCAAACTCGAGCTGATGAAAATGGGCCTACTGCCTCAATACATGAAAGAAATAAAAGCCCAACCAATGCAGGTTTACTTTGTTTGTACAATAAATGATTCTCATCATCATTGATTGTGTATCTAGGCACCCGTCACAGTGCATGTAGTAAGGCTAAAAGATAATAATAATATGTAATTGAAAACCAGGAAGTGTTGCAGATTACCAGGGCAGTGCTTTATAAATGTGATTTAATACTGATCTAAGTAACGACTGAAGGATCTATTAATTACGCTAAGTGGTTATAGAAAGAGAAAGATGAAAAAGCATAAAGTAAATGATATCAGAGAGAAAAATAATGATTGTGTTTATGTGTGTGTGTGTGTGAGTGGGAGAGAGAGAGAGGGAGAGAGAGAGAGATGTACAAAGGTATACATTATATTTGAAGTCTTGAGAAGAACAAAATACCATGTGTTTCCATATAATGCTTCTGGGTTTTAACTTTGATATTGTGTTTTTTCTACCCGCATTGTATCAAGTTATTCCTAACTTGTTTATTGATAAACAGTTTTTGGGCTTCATGATCTTGATTGTCCCCTCTTTTATCCCTGGATTCAGCATGATCATTTAGAAAGAGCTCTTAGATAAACAGAATCTACTCACTAAACATTTTTTTTCCCTTTCTTTATTACCCTTTTGTTAAATTCCAATTAACTCTCAACCTAATTGTATAATACATGCCATTGTAGCTTTCTAATGATTTTTTATTGCTAATATATAATATGTCATAATTTGATTGATCCTTGTGAATTACGGGGGAGTTGGGTCAAAGATTCTGAAACATTTCTATGACTTCCGCTTCACTCTTGGGGATAAAATCTGAGGAATCATTCAAATTGGAACTTATGTGGGAGAAGAATGTGAACTTTAAAAGGAGCTTGTTTGAATGCTATTAACCTCTAGCATCAGAGGGTAACATGCTTGAGGTACGGATTTTATGATTATCAAATGGATTATCACCCCTTTCACACCAGAGAATATTTACACAAAATTCAAATGAGAGAACAATTCGTCGGCCGGCTGGCAGAAGAGCTTTAGCGCGCCAGCCACTCGAAAACTACTTTTTGAATTATTCACATTTAAAGATTTAAATAAGTCAGTTTTATAAAAGTTTGAGACGACTTAGTGCTTAAGCCCTTCTGCTTAACACTTTGTTTTTGACCTAAAATTTGAGCTAACACCCTTCTGCCAGCCAGGCGACGAATTAGTAAAGATTCACATAAAGAATCTCTGTGTTGTGAAAGGGGCATACACATGGTATAATGATGTCATGTAAAGGAACTAAAGAAACTAGTTATAGGAGATCTGGTGCATGTACTTTGGTTAGTGTCAGCTTATATCATGGGCAAGAGTACAACATTATCAGCCAGCTGGTCACATCCTGGTCACTCATGATAAGCCAACATTACGGCCGGCTGGTCACTTATGATAAGCCAACATGACAGCCGGCTGGTCAAGCCAACATTACAGCCAGCAGGTCACTTATGATAAGACTTTGGTCTGGAAGTCTCATGATTGTGGTATCATTCGTTGTTCACGTAGGCAATGGACCTTGGTTCTTTATCATGATTTCACTTGAAATGTTGCTCAAACATCCTTCTCTTGATGGTTATCCAACAGTTGCCCTTGTGACAATTGCTCTGGGCTTCATTTCATAACAGGTATAGGGTGAGGGTTTGGGTTGCAACTCCTTTTTAGTTTAGGTTTAGGGAAAGGGTCAGGATTAGGTATAATATTAAATCTGTTAAAGTTAAGAAGTTGATATGTATAGGAAATTGACTCATGTATAGCAATTGTCGCAGGAGCTAGTATTGCACTATACCCTTTGCGGTATGTTTGTCCAGCCTGTAGGAGCTGTCGATCATGGTTGTTTAATCACTTGACTTGAAATTCGAAGGTAGTGGGTTTGATCCCCGACAGGGCGCTAATTGTCTTTTGGCAAGGCATTAATCTACATTTGCCAGCCATTACCCAGGTGAATAACATGAACCAGGTAGGATGATGAAAGCCTTTGTGTTAGTAATTGCCATATGCCCTCCCGGTGACTGTATGGTGGGTATGGTGGGTAGTGGAGATGGTGCACATTTTGGTTGAATTAATCCAATGACCGGGGTACAATGATATCTTCAAAGTGCTTAGAGACCACAGTTCATATTAAGCGCTTTATAAATCCAGTTAATATTCATATTATCATCATATTTAGTCCAATTGTGCGCCTTCAAAGTCTATAGTCAGACAGACAGTTTGTATAGCCACAGCTTATACCATAACTTCTTGTAGTGTGAAGTGATCCAGGGATTATTGAATGGATCATGATTTAAGTATGTACTGTTACAGTTGAACCTGTGAAGTCAACTGGTTTGGCTTGAGGGCCGGGAGGTGCTTTCAATGAAACAGTATAATCTCATTTGTCAACATCGTATGTTTAGAGCCAGAAGGGTGCTAACTCTGTGTAGAATGATATGAGTTAAAGCCCTTCTGGTTGTAAACATGTTAATTAGAGGTTTAGACTAGACCTTATGGTGGTATGATGTCAGGGGGTGAGAGTCAGGGGGTCTTTGTATGGGGGTGGTGTAGCATACTCTTTTCATATGAGAGGGAAAAAATTATTGAGTAAAGAAACTTTGTACATGTACAATCAGTATACAGCATAAGCATGAATATCATGTGATGTTACTCGTTTGGAAGAGAAGTTAGTACAATTCTAATGGAATAAAACATTCACACATTCATATTATGCGAGTCAACCTTATAAACTGTAAACCATTGTATCACAAAATGTTGTAGGCTTCTAGCAAAATGATAATCCAAGGGCCATTTCGTGTTGTGGTCGAGTGGATACGTCGCCGGACTGTCGATCACAAGGTCCGCGGTTCGAGTCCCGCCGCCGCACTTATGTCCTTTGGCTAGACATTAATCTACATTTGCCACACTCCACCCAGGTGAAGTAAATGGGTACCTGGTAGGAATTTATTCCTTGAAACACAGCGCGCGTAACAGCTGCACTGCTAAAGCCAGGGTAAGTATACTGCATTATTGTAGAGCGCTTAGAGACTTCTGATAAAGTAAGTGTTAGGCGCTATATCAGCAAGGATAATTATTATTAATTAGTATAAACAAGATCAAAATCTTGTACTTGGATGTATCTTAGATGTTTGGGAGGGAGAAAATGAAAGAAATATGAAAGATTGGCACAGGAGGTGAGAGACAGATTTAAAAAAAGATTTTAAAAAAGTGCATTCATCAATGTTAGCATCTTCAAGAGTGAAAGACTGCCCTCTATAGTCAGTTCATGAGAATGGACACTGTCTGGGAAGGTATTTAGCAACCCTTGCTACTTCTCTCAAGATTTCTATAACCAAAATGCTGAAAGGAGAAACATTTGAATAGGTTAAAGATGAAGACTAGTTCTGGTCATGCGATTGCATTGTGGAAGAAACGTTGTTGAATCGATCAGAAAAGAATGATCATCTAGCATATATTAAAGTATTGGTGTGTACTGCAAGGTTCTGGAATCGTCAAAATAATCAAAAATGTGGCCCAGTCTTGGTAAAGTTACAAGCACTGTACACAGAAAGATGTATATGGGACTACGTGACACGTTCGCGACACGTGCACGATATCTATCAGGTCCAAATAGATATAATAATTTACCAAATATATCAATTAGTACGCGGTTTCTCAGCAAAATTTGTATCATCACGTATTAGTCAAAACATATTCTTTCACATGATTGGTAATAACAGCTTCCATTTCAATTTTTGAGAGGGGGGCGTTTCTAAAACTGGTCTTTACCTTTAAGGAATTTAATATTCTGAAGAGCATATATAGTACAAGACTGTTTAACACTAGAAAATGACAGATAATTTAGCAATGATGAGTTAAACCTTTCATTTTGGTGATGTGTGTGAAATTGGATAATGGAGGATAGGAATCAATCAGGAGAAAAATATCATTTTGAAGAGTGCCCTCTTGTGTTGGCAATAGTAACTATCCACCAGATAGATCCGCTCATGTCATAGATGATACAAATTGATGTTGAGGCAAAGACTAGTAAAATGTCTCCCTCTGTGGCTTCTCGACGGATTGAACTGAATTTTGTTCATAGCTGGTCCATCATATATCTCATTGACAGAATGTGAATGGCCCCCTCTGTAGGCTGTAATGTACCAGTTTTGTAGTTTTGTTTTAAATAGATTCATATCTACTTTTGATGGCTGGTTGTTTTTCTGAAATTGTTTCTCCTTTTATATTATCATTTTATTCTTACTAAAGATTCAGTTTTTGAGAGACTTACAATGCTAAGTTTTGGTTTTCAATTGTTCTTTCCTTTTGCTCCAATAAGTGCAGGGGAATAATCTCACATTTGCTCACATTTTTATTTGTGAAAGACTTAGAGGTGAGGTTCAGATTATAATTTGGTGATGAGTTAAAGTTAGGGGTTAGGTACAGTGTCTGGTTCATATATGAAGGTAGTATTCAGTTAGCATAGACATTTGGCCACTGAGATATTGTCTTTGGCGTTGAATCCTAGAATTTTCAAAATCTACAATGAGAAAATGTGGAGTAATTTGAAGTTTGAAATCCACAATGTAGAAATGTGACATTACTCAAATGGGCTAAGTCAACCATATAAGAAACGAGGCATATATCATTAAAACTGATAGCTAGAAAGGGGGTTAACTCATTGCAACATTTCATGATTTCATGCCTAGTATACCTCTCAGTGATTGATATCTAGAATTGAAATGTATTGTGTAAATACAATATCTAGGCCATTCTTTCACTGGAGAGGGGGTGAAACTATTCCAGACAACTTTTCCTTCCAAGACGAGGTTCCGGAGAGGAAGACCAAATCCCAAATACAAATTTGATAACTTGAAATCTGTATGATTCTTTCAATTATAAAAATGCTCTTGTGCATTTGAGTGCATATCATCAATTGAGAGCAATAAAGACATATACACTTTGTACTATGAAAGGAGTTAGTGCCCTCTTGCCACCCATGGAGAATGTCCTATATGCTCAGTGATGTTTGCATGGGGGCGTAAGGGGAGAGGGGAGGGGGAGAGGGAGGGGGTTGCAGAGGAAGGAGGAATTGTTGGGAGGGGTGAGGGGGGAGGGGGGGGGGGAGCTAGGTCCGATGCATTAGTCACAATTATTGTTGAAGTTTGAAGGAGATATCGAAAAGTTAAAAAGTTATATTTTAATTCTCTGAATGCATTGTCTCAAAGACATGATCGCTTTATATCATGCCATTGTCTTTTAATCTGTACTTACAAGCAAATTATCTTTGTCAATTAGCCTGTTGTGTATCATACTACAATTAAAAAACTAGCCTACGATAGAAAGGAGATTACAAAGGATTAAAACAATGACACAGTAAGAGAGAGAGAGAGAAGACAGAGAGAGAGAGAGAGAGAGAGAGAAAAGACTGAGAGAGAAAGAGAGAGAGAGAAAAATAGAAAGGGAGGTTAATAGAGGAAGTATGAGAGAGTGAATAAGGATGAGAGACTGAAGTAATAAAATAGAGGAAGAGAAAGAGAGAGAGAGAGAGAGATAGAGAGCATGAGAGAGTGAATGTGTGTGAGAGAGATGAGAGACAGGGAAGTAATAAAATAAAGGAAGAGATGGAGAGGGAGTAAGATAGATACAAAGATAAGTAAATAGAAGCACAATGTTATCAAGTTCAAGTGCACCCACTCTATATGAGAGTATTGATGCTCAGAGCAAACCCCAGGTCAAGCACCCTAACATGTTACTACTCCCAATCAGCCCATCCTCACTTTTAATATCCCCTGTCTATGGGGGAAGGGAAGCAAAAAGATATGAGGAAAAATGAAGTGAGGGACTGACATGCTGTAATATTTCCGACCAATCATCTGTGATGAGTCATAACTGAGGGTAAATTTCCCCATAGTCAAACTAATTCATCATAAATCTAATTTAGCATCGGTCCTTTCTCCCCCCTCCCCTTCATGGTAACCCCCTTGTGTTTTACTCTCTGCGATTTTTGCCCCCTTTTGTCTGTTTTCCCTTTCCCTCCTTTTCCTGTCTCTATCTTTATCTATCCTTCTCTCTATCTTTCTCTTTCCTCTTAATTATTCATTACATATTGGTTAAATGCAGTTCATTTACCCCTCTCACCCTCTCTTACTCTCTCATCCTCTCTTACACACACACACTCTCTCTCTCTCTCTTTCTCTCCCTCGATCATAAATCTCTTTTGACTTCTTTTTGTTTTTCTCTTAAATTACAATTGTATTTTCCCTTTCTTCCATCTTCATTTCCTGTCAGCTTTAACTCACTTTTCATGACTTTACCTGTGTTTTTTTAACATGCCTTCCTTTTGTGTATTTTCCATCTCACTCTCTCTCTCTCCTTCATCTCTCTCTTTGCTTTTCCCTCCACCCTCTCTCCCATCTCTCCATCTCTCTCTTCACATTCTTCCCATACCCATACTCAGCTCATTTCATATTTAGGTCACTTTTTTTTCTTTCTCCCATCTTTCCTTGACTTCCACTTCATTTACCCGCAATCCAATTTATCTCAATTTCTTTCACGAGTGACTAGGCCCGGCCTGGCTCGGCTCCACTGCGGGCTATACCCATACATGGTTTATATTTATAGATTCTTTGCTCACTAGCTCTTTAATGAACACCATGGTTTGGATACAGTCATAGTTTTAGGGCAACAACAGGCCGTGTTCCCACGTGTATATAGATTCTTTCCTCACTCGCTCTTTAATGAACACCATGATTCTGATACAGTCATAGTTTTAGGGCAACAACAGGCCCTGTTCACAATTGTAACATGTTTTTCTTTGGAGGAGGTTTCAATGGTTTTGAGGTATAGTGAAAGAAAAACAAACCTGGGGGGTGTTTCACAAAGACTAAGATCGAATTTAAGTTGGACTTAACTATGGCAGGCCGTTTATGCCACTGTTTGCTCTCACCATTTCCTGGCATTGGTCTCTCAAAGGACGTTCATACTCACAAATCTACATAATTTACATTTTTGGATTATTCATTATTAAAGGAAAACATAAGATATCAAAATCATAATGGTGAGAGCAAACAGTGGCATGAATGGCCTGCCATAGTTAAGTCCAACTTAAAGTCAATCTTAGTCTTTGTGAAACACCCTCTGGAACTTCATCCTGTATATGGCCCCCAAATGATGTTAAAGGCAAAGACCAGTATTGGAAATGCCCCAATTTCAAAAAATGAAATGGAAGCTCTCATTACCAATCATGTGAAATAATATGTTTTGACTAATACATGATGATAAAAAATTTGCCGGGAAACCGCCTACTAATTCATATATTTGGTAAATTTGTTTCTCTCATGGTCTGGTGAGAGATATAGGGTAGTCCCATATACATCTTTCTGTGTATAGTGCTTTGTAACTTTACGAAGAATGGGTCAAATTTCTTATCATTTTGATGATTCCAGAACCTTGCAGATGCTAGATGCTAGATGATCAACCTTTTCTGATCGATTCCACAACGTTTCTTTCACAATGCAATCGCATGACCATTACTGGTCTTTACCTTTAATGACATGGGAGCTGATTTAGCCCCTCCCACTGGATCTGGCTTTGTTTGTTAGCATTGCCCTGTTCATATGAGAAGTTTAATTTTCTATTCATAGGTGATAATTTCAATGCAAGTATATCTCAGTATGACACTCTGATGTAATTTCTTGCATGTGTGTTAACATTGTAATTGTAGATACAAAGCTAACATTTTATTCTTTTTAGATTATACTAATAACACAAATTGCATATCTTATCATTGCAGCCTGATATGATTGTTGAAGGTCATATGCGGTTACTTTTCTCCCTTTTAAAAAATAATAAAAAATATGATACAAATGTCTATTGTTATAAGACACATTCACAGATTCATCCCTGTACTACACTTTATTACATATGGATATTAATACTGCTTCCAAATAAAACTACATTGTATTGTTACATATATTACTCCAATTTTTTCCCTTCGTTTTGTATCTTTTTAACTTATGATACAGATCAATTGAACAGAAAAGTGTTTTTTGTGCAGACATGAATCCACCCTTCAGTTTTTAGAAAAGGTAATTGTTCACAATGAAAAAACCTGTCAACAAACAGTCATAACTTGACTCCCTTTTTCAAACATCTTCTTTTCTCATCATCTTTTGCCTGACGGATTCTCTGATCCAATTGTGTATTGCGTGACTGCGGTCTCATATGTCAGGCAGGTGCCAATGCTGGTTTTTCACTTCCATTTTCTTTTTATTCTCTCCCCATTCCCTCGACAACCAACATCCGTCAGAAATTGTTTAAATTTTCCATCTGTCTGAGAATTTTATCCTCCCCCTTTTCATTATTTTGTTTTGAGGTAATATTTGACATCATTAACATGTGATGTTTGTTTTTGTTATGGTTTGACTTGCTTAATAGTTTGGTTTAAAGGGGAACTCTGAAGAATAAGTTGGTGAAGTAAGTTAATGTAGTCTCTATATCAGTTAAAACTTGTAGAAAAGAAGCAAAACTATGCACTTAACTTCTGAAACTTGTGATGCAAAATAAAACTATGAATTTCCCTTTTTATTCATATTTTGAGGAGCTATATATTAAGAAAAACGTTAGCAAAATGTTGATTGTTAACGTAGATTGACAAAGAGTTAATGCTCTTCTGTCTCTGAAGAGCTGATGCCATCATTGTGTTGCTATATGGTCTGTTGAGAGCCAGAAGGGCTTTACTACAGAGTATATCCCTTAACACAGCATTTACATCTTTCTGGCTTCCAACTGCCTTTGTTATGTCAGTCATTCATTAGCTGTTAGAGTCAGAATGATATTTACACCTAGTGACCTTACTGGCTCTAAGGCCAAATAAAAAACACACACATGTTTAGCGTCCTGTTTTTTTCGAAAAATAGGAAGGAGGAGGCCCTTTTTTTTTTTTTTTTTTCTTTCAAAATGGCCACTCGGTACATTTTCCCTGACAGTCGGGGCTATTTTTTTTCAAGATGGCCGCCGACAATTTTTTTTTTTTTTTAAATCAGAAATAGAGCCATTTTAGCAGTGTTTTTCATGTGTTTTTTTTCTTTCAAAAAAAAAAAAATCAAAAAAAAAAATTCAAAAAAAGAAATTCAAAAAAATTCAAAAAAAAAAAATAGGAGGCGGCCCCCAAAAAGGAAGCGGGCAGGGACGCTAAACATGTATATTTTGTTAAATGGCCTAACAGACTATGGTACAGTATATCAATAATATC
This sequence comes from Strongylocentrotus droebachiensis, assembly GCA_035222895.1. Lineage (NCBI taxonomy): Eukaryota > Metazoa > Echinodermata > Echinoidea > Camarodonta > Strongylocentrotidae > Strongylocentrotus > Strongylocentrotus droebachiensis. The sequence goes on from JAVYIG010000376.1 coordinate 572,640, forward strand.
ACTCATCAGCTGCTTAGAGCCAGAAAGGGCGCTGATGCAGGTATATCCTTTAACACAGCATTACGTCTTTCTAGCTCACAATGGACTGTAGTATATCAATCATCAGCTGTTGCTTGGGGATATCTGGGGATGATCCAAGTTACTCTGATGGGATTATTTGGTGGACTTGGATTAAGGTCTTGGATCTTTTTATCTGAATTCTTCAAATTATTTTCAGAATTCTTGTATGAGAAAAAATGCAGTAGGGATGAAATGCATTGTAATGCACTGGGTTTGCATGCCCCTTCTAAAGTTATTATCTCAGTTGTTCTCCAAACTTTTAAAATAATTGGAAAAATCAGTAGTTAGCTGATATGAGCAAGATAATATGGTTTACAACTATGTTAACACATGCTGTGCTTGTAATGAATTTTATTAGGAATCATCGCATGCATATTTTAGCATTTCACAGCTCACACCCAGGGAATTAAGACAGTCTTTGTAGTTTTCAAGATCTATGGAAACAGACGTGCATAACAAAGATTGAAAAATGTTGGTGAATGTTCTCCTGTTCAATTTGAACTTAAACAATTAGTGTCATTTAGAGTTTTCATTATAGCATTTGGAAGCAGGCATCAACAGCGACAGTACTAATTTCTGCGTTGCTCTCTCAACTCGTATTTTGACTGTATCATAGGGGTCAAATTCCTTTTCTCCCCATCCATTCATATCTTCTTGGAGCCAGACTCTAGTCATGTTACTCTCCGCCTGTCACTCTCGATGCTAAGGGGCAGGAGAGGTGATCCTGAGGGGCATGAGAGGTGATCCTGTCGCGTGCCATGCCCTCCATGGGACCAGTATAGGGGGGTCAGGTTACACCCCTGCCTTGGAGACCAAAAGAGCACTCTGTGACCCGCCTCTACATGACTTGCGCTGGTAGAAGAAAAAGGGGTTACACATCTGTACCTTTGCATTTATTTGACTGGAAATATAGAATACAGGTGCATGCTATTTGATGTTTGAAATGGTGTTCTCTATTAGATGAGTTGTTTTGGCTATTAACAGTGGGGGAAAATTCCTGTATATTTCAACGAAAAGTCATGAAATGTCATCTTGAAAACTTGAGAATTTTCAATTATACACGTAACCTTGATCATTGAAAATACATGTATGTCTTTGCAGAGCACTTGTATGAAACAAATCCATTCCTTCATCAGTAACTAAGAAAACGAAATTTATAGTAAAAATGGTTGGAATCTGCCTTTCAATTTTTATCGACTAGGTCTGGAGATATGCAGGCTCTTTTTCTGCACCTAATCCACCAATGCAATGCGTACGTGTCATGTATGGTCTAATATTGTAATTCAAAATCCTTGGTATTTTCTGGCTAGCTGATGAGTTAATCCTATTGTCCGTCACTTTGTCATGGTTTCCCCAACACATCTCAAGGACATCACATAGGGATAATTGCATTGCTGGTATCGACTACCTAATCCTTCTGCTTAGCCACTTACAGTCGGTGGCGGCCGTGACTCAAAAAAAGAGAGAGAAATATACCGACCAGCGATTAGCCCATGCTGCGAAAGACTTGCGAGGTAGAGGAACGGACCAGCGCAAGATGGATGTGAATTACGTCATGTTTCTTAATTCAGCAACGCCTGGTAAAGGCAAGATGTCCCGGTATGTCTGTGTAGCCCCATTCAGAATGAGGAACGATCTAGACCGATCTATAGGTTTGAAATGGGTTATTGCTATAAGAGCGATCAAATTATAACTGCTTAAGTGTTCCTATTTGAGAAACATATACAAGCACATCATATTTGTATCAGTACCACACATAACCTTTGTCACAAATTTGAAAAACGAATGAAGTGCTCAAAGATCATCATATTCAAAAGAAAAGTGAATGTTTTTGCTTTATAATGAGGTATCTTTTAAAAATAATTTTCCTCTTTTTATCACTTGCTTCATTTATTGTCCTACTGACAGAAAAGTGTGACTTGACGAGTGCCAGAGGGATGCAAGACAAATCTATTGTGATGAATTTTGGATTAGATCTACTAGGGTGACATAACTTAAAATATGTTGAAATCGCTGGTAAAGGCCTTCCTGGAAAGCACTTTTATTCTTGTGATGCGGTCTATAGATCACTGCATGATGTGTTCTATTGGATGTGAAATGGGTCTCTACCTGTCTCTCCCTCGCAGTCTTAATCATAATCCCATTGTTAATATATTGATTCTTATTTCCTTTGCCGGTTTGTTTTAGAAGCTACCACCAGCTAGCAGACATACGCATCTAAAAGCTAGGTTATTAAAGAGAAGGTTGAGTTCTGTCTGATTAAGGTGAAATTATTTTATAGCTCTCTCTCTTTTTTTAAAGTTCTAATTTGAAAGAACGAGAAAAGGTTTAGAGTGCTCGAATTTCTCAAATATGACAACAAAATGCTGAAGCCACATGTCTGTGTATATACTCATACCTGTGTCCAGTGTTTCTAAAAAAAAAATTTTTTTTATTGATGGTTCATGATTTTCGGCTAAATATGCTAGACAAGGGGTAATAATTGTGGAGCGCCATAAGTGTCAAATCTGAAATACATGAGTGCTATGTAAGAACCCACTATTATTATCATTTTTATTATATGGATAACAAGAATGAGAAACCTCACATAGTTTCCCACCTTTACCAAAACTCAACCTTCTCTTTAACTCCATTCTTTTTGTCGGTCGCATGCTCATCATTGGACGCTCTTCATGTAATGACCCACCAAGCTCTGTGTGACTCATATTTGACCGCTATTAGAATTCGGAGAAGAATTACAAAATTTTGAGATGGAATTATTGATTGGAATTTGGTTAAAACCACTCTGATATCAGGATGATGCAGAAATTATTGATTTAGTAAAAGAATTTGTTTGACTTCAGTTTTTAGCGAGAACAAATTCTTGCCCCAGTATTCTGTCTGCTATAGTGGTTTAATCATGGATTAACAAATAATGCTAGGATCTCTTAAATTTCTATTTCTATTTTCTACTTTGTTAGTCAAAGCCTTAATGTTAAGCTTTATTCTTGGCATGTTGATTGAACTTTTTCACATTACTACAACATAATTTGGAGTGAAATGATGATAAACAAATGCACACACTTTAATGTCCTTTTTATCAGCAGCACATTGAATTATGGAAAATAATACATTTCTGTGACTATATCCATGATATTATCTGCTTTGAACATGAAGGGTATTTGCTCTCGGCAACAAGATTATGAGTTAATGGCTTTGTTGCTCTCACCAATCAGTATAGTAACCTATATACTTTTACATCATATTTGAAATTATCATAGAACATCCCTCATGTACTTCAAAAGCACTTTTCAATTTACTCTAATTAATTTCTTTTATTCCTTTTCTTTTGCTTTGTATATATTTTTTTGGTATTTTTGTTTATTTAAAAGTTATTATTGTCATTACCTTGTACTTTTTATGTTTAATAAGAATTGCTGTATTATTTTGTTTATAATAGGGCTCCCTCGTGAAGCAGGCTCTCTGTTGCTATAAATGAGACTATCCTGATTTACATAATAAATAAATATATAACATTCAGAGTCCATTGTCATGGTATTGACTATAATTGCAGGTCTGTACATCACCTGGATGTGACTTACTACCTTTCTTACATCGTATGGGTCACATATGCGTGTATTAAGCCTAGGGGTATTGTAAAATGCTCAATTAAATGAGTCATTGAAAATTAGTACTAATCACCCCTGGGTTTCTCTAGCTAATAACATCTACATGTAGGTGAATTGAGCCAGGGGATCAGCTAAACGTGTAGAGATCTACAAATTAGATACTGTTGTATTGTGACACAGTTGGAGATAATGCAGTTGAAGATTGTATTAAAAGATGATTCAATATTTTATTAATCCTTGATTTAGTTGTGCTCTTGGTTAGTTTGCCCATCCATGTTGCTTTTGTTGTTGTTGTTGCTGTTGCTAATATTGATGAGCTATTGGGGAGTTTAGTATTGTTATGTTTATCTTATTTCCTTCATGTTAAGCACCCTCAAGCCTGTCAGATAAATATAAAAATGTACGTAAAATGTCAGGGCCAGAAGAGGGATATAAAGAGGAGGGCGGGAGATAAAGAAAATGTGAGAGAAAGAGTAAAAGAGAGAAAGAGTGAAAGAGAGAGAGAGAGAGAGAGAGAAAGATAGAAAGAAAAGAGAAAAGAGAGACAGAGAGAGAGAGAAAGAAGAGAAAGAAAAGAGAAAAGAGAGAAAGAGAGAGAGAAAGAAGAGAGAAAGAGCGAAAGAAAAGAGAGCAAGAGAGAGAGAGAAAGAGAGAAAGAAAATAGAAAAGAGTGAAATAGAGAGAGAGGGAGGGAGAGAGAGAGATAGAGAAAAGAGAAAGAGAAAGAGAAAGAAAGATACAGATACAGCTTGAGCTTCACCATCCATCCAACTCACATAGGCCTTAATACTAGCTTCATATCTTGCTAAGATAGACATTCAATTACTCTCTTGCCAAAAAAACTCTTTCTGTTGATTTTTGTCTGAAGAAAATTAGAGGGCAATGGCTCAATGAGAGTCATACGGGATGTATGGTTAAGTGTCTGAATCTGAAATTTCAGTGATTAATGGTGAAGACAAGTCGTGACTCTGAATACAAATGGAGCCTGTAATGGTATTATGATTTGATAATGTGAAAAACAAATCTCAATTATCCTTCATATACTTGTAATTTTTGTAGTTTCTAGTGAATCAAATATTTTATAACATAAGGCTGTGCTGTTGAAATGTATGTTAAATGAAATAATAGCTAACACAAAAAACCTGCCCCCTTGTTTCTTGTTTTATGAAAATTACTGATTTTGAATGAAAAAAACAAAAAACACAAACAAGAAAAAGAAAATGGAAACAAATTGAGCAAGTGCAAAAAATGTAGCTGCATAAATGCTGATATCATGTACTCTGTGGGCTTCACAAAATTGAAGAAAGAACATTCCATCTAAGTTAGTATAAAGTATATAAACATCCACTCCATCTTCTTGTAAATTCTCATCACACATCTTGCAAGTTTGACTGAGGAGTCATTGTAACAAGTTTGGACCGGGTTCTTTGTTTGGAGTTAATGATGCGTTTCTAAGATGGTTAATTCATCCCGTTTCTTTCCTCACCATCTTCAATCCTCATTTATTATTCAGGACTTGTTCCCAAGTTTATAGCCGCCCCCACGTTTTCCTGATCTAGTGTTGCTATTCCAGACCTTTTTTTTAATAGGAAAACTTGATCAGTTGGGAATAGAATAGAGCATGTGTTTATTTTATGATGACTGATGTAAACAAATGAGAAAAAATATTAGTATTAGTCTATAGACAGAACAAAGAGAAGGGGGAAATGAATGATTATTGAAGAGATTAAATAGAAATAAAGAGAAAGTGAAATACTGACTACCGATGAGTCAACTGGAAGCAAAAGCAAAAAGAGAGATTAAGGTAGGAGAGATGGGGGAGGGAAAGAGAAGGATGGACAAATAAAGTGAACAAAGAGGAGACATATTGACTGAAAAATGAAAAAATAAAAAGCAAAAGAAGTGAAAGCAAAATTAAGAAATTATAAGAGAAACAAAAGTTAAGGAAAGTAGACCACGTATGAAGTAGCAAATTAATAATACAGACAACTAATAAAGATTAGAGCAAGAGAGGAAAAGAGAAGAAAACATATATAATATGCGAAAGAGGGATGTAGAGAAAAAAGTGTGTGTGTGATAGAGAGAAAGGGGGAGCGTTATTTTTATTCAATAAGTTCAAACACAATTAACATCAGCAAAATATTCCTGTGAAAAAGAAAATTCCTTGACTCAAAACAAACACACAAAAAAAAGATGCAAAAAACTTAAAAAGGAACCTCATTCCAAACAAAGAGCCATCTTCTGAATTCTCTCAGCTGATGTCTTCTGATGGGAGGGGTAAGGGGAGGGGGCTATTAATTATTCACCAATGTATCGCTAGATTGTAATAGGACACAGTGAGTAACCAAGCATATCCGCAGTGCCTTAGGTTATCAGAGAGGACACAGTTGGTTAATACATCTATAAGCTTTACTCATAGTATTCAGGAGAATCTCAACTTTGTTTATATTTTGTCTAAATTTGATGTGAACAATATATGCCTGAACATAATAAAATCTAGTTTTTAGCTCATTTAGGGTTGTCTGTATCTTGTTGCATTTAGTTTATGTTACCATCACACATCTCTAGTATATTTGCACTACAAACCAAATCAAGCAACAAAACACCACCACCACTACCAGTCTACCACCACCCTCAAAAAACAAAAATAACAAAACAAATTACTTATTTTGCAACAATGTAACAACATGCTGTGCTGAAAGACTATTGTGCATTGCTTGTTGGAATGAAACTAATTCTACTCTTACTTTTCCTTTTGTCTTCCTTCTGCAGGTACGTACCAGAAAGGCTTTTATCATTCTCTTTCTCAAATTTTTGAGAGTGAAGTTTTTCCTGAACTATTCATCCCCTGTAACATCATAATCATAATGGTTGATCTACAAGATGTACATTTGTTAAGGTAAGTACTAGACTAGTGTATTAGTATGTGTACTCATGTTGATTTAGTGTGTTGTGGACTAAGAGTTAGAAGGGCATTAACTTGATGTGAACAATGAGAGTTAATGCCCTTCTGGCTGTAAGCAGGCAGCATGGTTACCATGTGTGTTCAAATTGTGTTAGATTTATGTTAATAAATAGATGTGGAGAAGAGCTTAGTATGGAAACAATGACCAAGAAATATGAAATTTAATTAGGATTCATGGTTTCCTTAACAGAAATACTGAGAGTAGACACAGAGAGATAGATGGAGAGAAAGAGAGGTAAGATAGACAGATAGATGGAGGGTGAGAGAACAAAAACTCGCAGACAGTTGAATAAAATGTTTAGAAAGAGGGAGAGAGAGAGAAAGAATAATAACAGGGTGGTAAGGAAGGAAGGTAGGCAGGGAATGAGGGAGAGGAGGAAAGATAGGGAGATGGGGGGGGGGGGGGGGCAAAAGAAAGAATGTGCAAGAGTAGAAGAAAGCAAAACAAAAATGGTGGCAATGAGAAATTGGCACTAAGGGAAAGAGATACAGAGAGTGAAATAATACATACAAAAAGGCAGAGCCTGTGGGAGAATTACAATGAAGAGGAGTTTAAATGACGAACATGATAGAAACTAGAGCATTAAATGTGCATTTAAAGGAGTTATATTGGTTACATAGGTACTGAGACAAATTGTTGACTATTTGCTCTCCCAACATGAGTTGAAGAAGACTGAAATCATTCTGACTGACTTGCTATAGCCTACTGGAGGCAATTAACCTGTCTTCATAACCTAACTCTGTGTTATCTCATCAGTTAGGGATACACAGCAAGACTTCAGGACATTACTCACATGACTTGCGTGTGGCCAATTTGATGCTAGTCGACAGTCAGTGTGAGTGGGATCACATGACCTTACGCTCAATTCAATTAACGATGCCACTTTACTTTCCGAGACCTTCACATCGATTGCCTCTCCGTGTGCCTCATTTTTGGCTATCTGTTAGAACATTCATGTAACGATCCTCAACCTGTTTTGTTCTCCATCATTTCTTTTTTTCAGTCGAGGGGGGGGGGGGGGGGAGAGTCATCTAGGCCCTTTTTGAAAGAGAAACCACATGTGTGAATCATGGAGGGAGTTTACCCCATTGCCCAAACATTTGCTTAGTGGTATAACATGTGTCCCTAACAGCTTGGAAACAGCTTTCCGATGTCTGACTAATACCCTGAACTTCAGGCTACAGAGCAGACAGGCAAAGTGATGATTCTGCAGAAGGTAGCGTGTACACTCTTAAAAATGTTGCTTCTAAGCAGATAATGTTACCTTTGTGTGACATTAAAGATACAGTTGAGTTTAGGGGCTCTTTTTACAATGCCTTTTTTCAATGTCAAATGACAAAAATCAGTGACAAATCTGCTGATAACCAATCAGAAGCAAGGATTTCACTAGCTTATAACAACAACTGTCATTTGTCACTGGTGACAAGTTTTATGAAATGGGTCCCTGGTCTAATGATTGCAGAAAGGAAGAAAATATTGGAAAATGCTACCAATAATTGTTAATTGTGATGTCCTGCATGGAAGCATAAAAATGGAAGTAAATTGATTTAAATCTTGCACACAGTGTAATATATGCACACATATATGTGCATATGGGACCACACTAGTGAGTGGCATAAACAAATTGGTTACCGTAAAAAAAAATCATCCGATTTAGTTATATTTGGAATTTGAAGGTATTTCAAGAGCAATGATGTCGATGTCACAGTGCTACTGTGATTTCTTCCAAATGAGAAGGAAAAGAATGAGATAGCTAGTTCACAATTATGTTTGACCTTCCCCAGGACTCCCCCTTTCTGTTTAAAATGGAATGATGAGGGAATAGTCACGTTAGAGGTATGAACCATCTTCCTTGACCGAAAAAATTGAACTTTTTAAAGGTAGCCAAATGTAACCCTACCCATTGTGTGAATGAAATGGAAGAATAGGTGAAGAGTAAGGCAGCCAAAAGGATATAGAGGGAGAGAGTGGGAGAGAGAAAAAAAGAGGGGGGGGGGGGAGAGAGAGAGATAGGGGGTAAAAACAGAAATGTGACAAAGGAGGAGAAAGGGGAGATTGAAATTTAGACCTAGAAGAAATTATGCAGCTTTTATTTATCATAGCAATAGGTATTGATATGATACACCTTTTAAATGGGGTCATTGGCTTTTAGAGATCATTAATCTTTCATGGTATACACTGCTGAAAAATATCGCTTTATCCATTTGGCTAATTGCTCCAAACACAATTAGGTTTATTGGTAGCAAATATGAGTTTATTTTATCTTATGCATAATGTTGAAATGGATGAAAGTGAACAGACTGACTGTATCATGTAGATAGATATTCATACTTAATTTACACTAGAAATAGGGTTTATTGCATGCAAAGGTAGTAATTGAATAAAATATTGTGCTTCTTCTTTTCTTTATCTAGTTTTGTCTCTCTCTCTCTCTCTCTCTGAAATTGTTGTATATTTTTTCTCACATCAGATGAAGCAATATAAATATTCTCTCCTGAAATATGAACATAATACAAATGAAAAGAAAAGAAAAATGAACAAAATGATCCACTCTGTTTTCATGTGCATAACATTACATTTTAATTGGAAGAGGATCATTTTAGGGTAGTACCCACGAAATTGTAGTGTACAAGAAAACTTGATAATGCAGTAAAATCAGAAAATGTAAGAAAAACAAATTAATGTCTTCTAAGCAGATACGCCTTTCCTCAATCTTCTCAAATGCTCTCTGTTTTGTTTTTCTTCAACTGCAAATGACACAAATTGTGTTGTCGTGCTGTAAATCTGTGTATATTGCATTTGTACTATAATTGAAAGTATATTTCATTTGTAATATCCTGTGAAGTATATTACATATTAATCTTTGCCTCGCGCTGCTGGCTGGCTCCTCATAATCTGCCAACCAACTAGCGACTAATTTGATGGATGCACAATTCCAATTAGCTGGTTGTTTCCCTTCATCATGTGTATTTCTCTATTGATTGATCCACATTTTCTGTCGGAGCCAGAAGGGCGTTAATTCATTTTATTTCATATGGAAATAAGCCTTTCTGTTACCAGCAGAGGCAATGCAGCTGAGTTCATTATATCCTAAAAAGGCTGATGTAATGTAATGCTTTATTGAAAGAGATGGTAGTATTTTGTTTAAGGTTTCTTCTTCTATTTGATGAAATTAATTTACAGACTCCAGAGTTTGGCTCTAATTTGTTTTCATTATTGAATCTGCTTTTCAATAAATGAGAAGATTTGACCTCGTAAGTTCCTATTGCATCTATCAAGTTAGTCTTTTACCGGTGCCGAACATGTTGACTATGTTTCAATGAAACTTACACTTGTGCATTGAGGGCCCTTCGGTATTCTAATTTCCCGAGGTTGTTTGTCACCTCGGCCAGTATCTGTTACGATAGAACGAACGGCACTGCGTCGCTTCCAGTGTACGGGAGCGATTCATCATGTCGGGTTACAGGACGCTATCCATGTAGTCAATTGGTCGCCATTGAAGGAAGGTAGTCTTGACAGGAAAGATGAATAAGAAAAGAAGAGAGAGGAAGAGAGGTATATATTTATAGATATATAGATGAATAGATATAAAGCTATACAGAGGCAGATAGATACGTCAAGAGAAACATAGCGAGAGAGAGAGAGAGAGAAAGAGAGAGAGAGAGATAAAGAGATAAAGAGAGAGAGAGAGAGAGAGAGAGAGAGAAAGAGATAAAGAGAGAGATAAAGAGATAGATCGATGGAGAGAGATGGAGGGATAGATGGATATTATGGAGAATGATAGAAGAAAGATAAATTTGGAAGCTGGAATGATGAAAGATAGTGAGATGGAGAAAGGAGAGAGATGGAGAGACATAGAAGGAGGATAAAGGAAAAGGAGAGACAGAGAGAGTGACTGAGAATCAATGAAAACTAATTGTTCGTTTTCAATTACCACTCTGAGCATTTTGACGGTCAATCACCCCTCCTCTTCTTGTAACAGTTGTCATGGCAACATGCAGGATGTCTCCCATTTCTCTCCATTCTTAAAATTCACCAGTGGTCTTAAAAATACCACATTTTACATTTCCCTGTTCTTGGACCTTGTTGTCATGATAATGAGGTCTTCTTTCTCTTCTAGTGCTGTAGAGAAAGTGATAGATGGGGATGGTTTATACACATTGGAAGTATTCTTTCTCTGTAACATGGGTGCTGTTACAACTGAGGTCTCTCTATTTCCAACTCTTCTTCTTCTTACCGTGATCATTTTCTCTTAGCTTCTTGTCACGCAACATTTATTTTAGGCAGAGGCCACTTTAACATCTTATATTTGTCCTATCAGATACCTTGTTAATTTTGCCCTATTTCATCACTTGTCTTCATTGCCTTCTTTTAATGTCTCTAAATGTTTGTATACCATTCATCCTTTACTCCTCTGTCACTGTATTTATTTTTCTCCTTCCCTCTCAGTTTTTAATTTACCTTGCTGTTCTTATAATTATATTATGTCTTTTGCCCTTTTCACACTTTCCTCCATCTTGCACAGCACTTCTTGCTTCCTTTTCATCTAATACTATCTATCTCATTATTTCAACTTTCTTTCCTTTCCTCTCATTCTGTAGCTTTCTACCTTTGTTTTTTATCTCTCTATCTCTATCTTTCTCTCTCTGTCTCTCTACCCCTCTCTCATACCCTTGTTTACTATCCCATTTCTCTCTTCCCCTATCTCTCATTCACACACGCTCCCCCGTTGAAACCCCATATACCCTCCCTCTATCCCACCGTCACAGTCAATCGTCTGTTTTGAATATTGATTTTACTACTCTGTGCTCTGTGCGCTTGGGGGACCTAAGTGTTAACAGAGGCCCTTAGATATCCACATACATCTCCATCTCTCTCTCTCTCTCTCCCCCTCTCTCTCTCTCTTTCTCGCTCTCCTTGTTTCTGTCTCCCTCCTTTAAATCCCTTTCTCATTCACCCTCCTTCTCTCTTGTTCTCTGTCTATCTGTCTCTCTCTCTCTCTCCCTCTCTCTCTCTCTCACACACACACACACACGCACACTTTCTTAATGATCCTCTTCACTCTCTCTCCCTTTCTATCCTCCCCTTCTCTCCTATTTTGCTTTTACTTCCTCACTATCTATCTTTCTCCACTCTTTTTATTTTCGCTCCTTCTCACCATCTTTCTCCCTTCCTCTTCACTTGCTCTCTATCCCCTCATTATCTCCTCCCTCTTCCCCTTCATTCTCCTTCCTTCCCTTTCTCTCCTCTGACTCCCTCCCTCTCCACCCATCTCTATCTCTCTATCCATCTCTCTCACATACTCCTCTTACTCCTGAATGTGCTGTTTGGAACTTGACCTCTAAAACCAAAGCTGTGTCAGCCTTGGCTAAATATTAATTAAATCATACTACACCATTCACTACGATCAAGTGCAACCTACAATTTTCTAAGAATAATTTAGTACGCTTGGTTATTGGTATATGTGAATAGAAAATGTATTTTAAATGCTCAATATTGATGTTAACCTTTCTTTTTTGTAAACAAAAGCTGAATATAAGCAGAGCACTCTAATGGATAACAAGAAATGAAAATATAAACTAGAATTAGATCAAAAAATGAAATAAAATTTTCCAAAAATCTGAAACAGAATTTGGTCTAAGTGTTGCTTTTGATGTGACTTTTATTTTAAAAAGAACATAACTCCACAGATAATATAAGAAAATACTCTCATAAACCTTACATTGAAGATACTATGTCCCTTTTGCAGCCAATATCATATTCCGTAGAACTTTGCAGGAATTATGAATATGTCATGTATGTCCTATCTATGAAATGTAAACGTTAGCAGTGTCCTAATATTCAAATTATGCAAGGAAACCTGTTTACTTGCTAGACTTCACTGTCAGACACTATTGTCAGTATTGAGTGAGTGACTGGCTTTTTTCTTTGGTAATAACATACATAAAATGAGCTGTATATGATTTGTCTACATTGATCAATAACCTACTTCTTATAATGGCCAAAATTAAACAGATTAAATCTTTGCGCAACATAAAACGTACGACCATGTGGTACAATGGTCTGAAAATCAAGACTATTACTTATTGACTCTATAGCTCCTAAGTCGATTTGGCAACTAATAGTCGTTATTTTCCCACTTAAAGACATTTTCAAGCCCCCCCCCCTTTTTAAGGCGAGTTCTAAATTAGTATTATCTTTCAAATGCCATTGGAATTTAACCTTTTCATTTTTTTTGGCCTGCAAATGGGACATAGTACCTTTAAGTTGGTAAAACAATTGGTGAAAATTGCTAGAACTGTTAGAACTGTGCATTCATTTCAAATATGTTTTTAAAGAAATGTCACTTCTTATTCCTTGTCAGTACTTGTCACAATGCAAAGAGAGAAAATCAAACTGCATACACTCTAAACTAATGGACTTTTTTTTGGATACCCTCAAAAATAAATGTATCTTAATTAATTTTTTACTGTATTAATTGTTGGAACTCCTGTTTTTGCTTCCAAGGATGCTAATGAGCTTAATAATCTTATTTTCAAGTTTATGATTCCCCCCAAGATGATTTTGTTGTTGCTGTCATAAATGCTGAGAAATGGTATCACACTTAGTAATTCAATTGATATGTTTCATCATATAATGATCCAGGCACAGCTTCAAAGTCCTGTCAAATACCTGACAGTATCTTTCTTTAATATCGCCTAAAGGCATTGGCTTAGTTCCCAGATGAATACATTAAGAAGAAAAGAGATTGATTACATAGCCTTCCACTCATAATTTGATGATTATCATATGTGATTGCATATGTGATAAGGTGCTCAAGTATAGACATGTAATTCTAACCAAGCTGCAATGGTTTCATTATAATGGAATGTCCTGGTTTAGTTCAATATGCAGGCCATTTATTTCAGCTTTTAAAGATAGAAGGGTGTTCTGTATTAAAATGTTGGAAGTAAAATAATGTCTTTCTGGTTCTGAGCAAGTTTTTTTAATTGTTAATACAGATTTTTTTCTTCTTCTAGAAAAATACTAGAATATTCAGCATTTTTTGTTCTCTTAGCATTTGAATTTTGTTCCAAATTTCTTCTCTTTGATATGCACTTTTTAGAATTTCTTTTGAATGTGATTTGAATTGTTATTGTTAATAATAATAGGTTCTAGGAGTCATTTAATTATTACCATACTGTTGACTTACATAATCATATGAATTTAAAGTTAGATACAAAAGGAAAATAAGTCTCAGTGTTTTATTTTCTCTCTTCTTGTTCAACTCTGCCTGAGTAAGAACAATTAGCAAATTATTAGCCTTACATTAAAAATTGATAAAAAAATGGTTTGAAGATCACTCTTTTTGCATATGTTTTGCTACGTTACAAAGATGCTGCTGAAATAACACCACTGTTGCTTCAAAGACCTGCTTTCTATCTAGCATTTACTCATAGATGAGATAAACAAATATGCCTTAATTTAAACTGGCCGAGTCGTAAATATCAGCTCCATTAAGATGCTACGATCTTCCTCAAGATGCTTGAAAGGGATACGCAGAGAGAAAGAGAGAGAGAGAGCGAGAAATCATCAGTTCGCTTCACTACCGCATACTGAATGCATTTTACACACTCATAGCATTTAGCACACTGATGCATAGATCTACCACCACATACACACACACATACACTGTACAGTATTCTCCTATCTCACCCTGAAGTGAGCACACTAGTGTGTATCTACTACTAGTATGGTATCTCGTAAGCTACAAGTGCTGTGTGCAGGCCAGGCCAAGCTAGTTGTATATATCCCCGCTGCTTTTAAATTTTCTCCTCACTCTAACGCTATCTACCGCTTTCGAGGGGGAGGGAATATATGTTTGTGTTTTTTAGCGTGTATAGACTGTAGCAGAGAGGCACGTTCAAGCAAGCGCACTGGACGAAATGTTGATGATTTGAATGGTTATGGCAAGAAACTGACGCTGGAAAAATTAAGTGGTGGTTATGTTGGAGACTGTAATCTTGAATCGATGATGATCAGGCAATGTTTCTTATCGTGGAGGAAAAATGATATGATTTTACAGAGCTTTTTTGTTCAGCATTTGCAGATGCCTATATCTGTGAAATGTTATCAGCACTGACCGTAATTTCAGATATTTCCGTTGCCAAGGCGATACTAAAGGAGCATCTCACTTAAATAAATTTTCCTTGGATATTCATTTTGATTTTACCTTCAAATAATTTCCAGTGGTTTTATAGATAATTTCCAGGCCCAACATCCTCTTTGGAATTCATCATTTATCTTCAGGAAGAAATTTGCTATTTCTGGAAGCAGTGACATTGATGTACAACATAGATTTGAGTTGAATGTGCGATTGGAGTATCATAAAAATACATTTTGCTAGGCCTCCTTTCCTTGAATTCAATTCACACTTTAATGAGCTACAAGATATATATCTGCGTGAATAGAAATCATCGCTGCTGCTGAAGATGACATTTTCACCTCCTGTCAAATGTCAGCATTTCTCTCCTATTACGCTCCTTGCATGAGGATTAATTGAGGGAGAATATTCGCAGTCATATATTTCTAAAGGGAAATTAATTTGATGCAACGCCGATTGGCCAATGAGATTTCCACTGGAGGCCCTTGCTCTGTTTTATATCTCCAGGTGCTTCGCACGGCAACCATGGATTGATTAACACATGCACGAGTGATTTCCATCAACTAGAAATATTATATATGCAGTGAAACAGCACACGCAAATGATGACAGTCATGCGTGGCGTATTTACGTTCTAACCAACTAAATAATCACCTTGATGATGCTCTCGTGCAAGGCTGTGTTTATATGAAGTTGGATATATTAATTTCATCTGTATGGATTAACGACATACTGGATGGATTTGTGAAACACATCGGCCCTTCCTTGCTGCATTGTAGTAGAGTTATTGAGGATTTTATTTCAAGAAATATCTCTTTGAATTTCAACTCGTCAAATATCCATATTGCCAAGCATATTCACAGAAATGCCGACTGAAAGAAATGAAATATATACTGTGATTAATATATATTGTGCTTTGTTAAGTTGTGAAGGATAATACTGCAAGCAGAACTTTGTGTGGAGACATATATAGACAGGGCTAAGCAACATATATATGTTTATAGCAAGTGTCAGCCAAAAATATATATATTGGAAAAGAACCATATATATGGTTGCTTCGCACAAAACAGTAAGAACTATATATCTGCAATGCAAAACCTTTAATTGCAGGTACAAGCATATATCTTCATGCAGCAAGTTACATATATCTACCATAAGAACTGTATTTGTGTTTACAGCAAGCATCTCATTTGAGAACCATATACATGTTCATCAGCAAGAACCATATATATGTTTATCCTGAAGAACCATATATATGGTTATCCTGAAGAACCATATATATGTCTGCATAGCTAAGCAAGCCTGGGGAGCTTATACTGAACCAGATAACAAGATTATGCCACGGAGCTATTTCACCCGCATTTACTTGCATGAATGCATTATGCCAGAGCTGCATCGTGACGACCGCAGAAAGATGATTTTACATGCATGATAATATTCAGACTCAATTTGATTCAGTCAAACTCATAGCGGGCTGACGAGCTAAGAAGGGGGACTAGCATCTTTGTAATATTTCACCCCCCCGGCTGCATCTGTACCCATTCACCACTGATACTTGATATTCTGAGATAGAATTCGCCGGATAATATGAAACCGGTATATCCAATTATTCCGATGGCTGAGAAAAGATTGGACCAAAATTCCGCTACCAGTTGACACTTGGAGTTGATTGAAAGACAACTGTAGCATAAATTACATTCACAGTCTTCTATAGAATATGAAAAAGTTATTATATATTCCTTCTGAGTCGACTTTTGGATAAATTACTATATCAAGCCTATGCCACTAGAGAATATACAGATATATATATATATCTTAATTTTATTGAACCTATAGAGTTAAATACATTTTATATTAAGGTTCTTAGCTGAATACTTTCCTTACGATACCTCATGCGATATAAGTATACATTTTCATAAGAATTTAAGAACAAAATAGCTGAAATTCCAGCCTAATTTATGCTATTACAGGGTACTATTTGACAAGAGTCATAATATATTGATTACTACCCTTTTAAATTGGATCTACCTCATACATCAATGCTGCATTAAATGTCCTAAGCAGCTTTGTCAGGAAGATATATCTGACAAATTTCAGCTCATCATATTTACCAACCATTTTGGAAATAACTTGAATAGGAAACAAACAAATAATAGGTATATATATTTATAGGAACTTGTCATTTGTATGGACATAAAAGAAACCAAGAACTTGTAATCCTGCTGCACAGTTCCAATACAATAACAAACTGTATTACTAGTGCCAGTAGTTGTCACCAATTAGTTATCTTTAGTGACATTTACCTACAACGATTAAACTTGTCTATTACATATCAAAGATAAATCTATAGTTGTCATTGCTTAGACAATTATCTCTACCATTATTTACCTATAATAAACAACCTTGTCAGTTACATCTCTAAGATAGCTACAGTTGTCGTTGTTTAGACAACCATCTTGTGATATTTATCTACAGCCTACAAGCTTGTTAATTAGACATCTGAGATAACACAACTCTGTGTAGCTCCTGTACACTAATCATCACACTGACTTTGAAAAGGTTGCATTAGTTATGATGCAACTCACCCAGCACTGTTTGCATTTACTGTGATACGCAGAGATACACATGAGAGGTGTCAATAGATTACCTTGATGAACTACATACACCTATATTGCTAAGTTTGAACCAGAGACCAAATACTATAACCGCTCACCTTGATTGTAAACTGTCCATTCCATTTTGAAATTGGAAATTTTAGAATTGTACCGTAGACTATTTTGTATACATTTGGATACAAAATATATTGGAGCTTTTGAGGAAAGATCGTCTTGCATCGAGTTGGTTGCTTCATTGAACTGAAGTTTTTCGGGCAGTTCTCGTTGATTGCCGCGATAGAGAAACACTTGACAGCAAGGAGTCTTTTAATTGATTTGAACTTCATAGCGCAATTTATACATTGATGAATTTTCCAGCGAGTCGAAACGGTCATAAATTTATGCTGACAAATATATGACATACAACAAGGTTCTTATTTAGTCTGTTACTTCAGCAGATCTACTGTGTGCACTGCATATTGTGTGCGATGATGTGTAGAAACTAAAGTTTCCGGTCATCTCATTCACAAATAATGACAGATATATCTCTGATATTTTGAATACACAATTTTCTAAAACAAGAGGTCACTGACTTTACAAGCACAAGCAAAGCATTGTGGGATAGCCGATATTCTGTAATTGGAATTCATTCTTGCAATGTGGAATAGAACCATTGAACATCAGTAAAGGTTTGGTGCCATGTCAGTGCTTTCCTGAGGAATTAGCCAGTGTGCTTTCAGTTAGCTTCATGCCTTGTGGAATTCGCTTCCGTTTACCCCGCAAGCTCAAATTCAAAATGGCGGTCATGCTTTGGAAATGGGACAAAAACAACCAGAAAATAAAAAAGGTAAGCTAAAGTTTTAAATTATTTTTCATTAATGGTAACCTACTTTGGTATGCGTTTAGCCTATGTCATCAATTTTGTCTGCTAAAAGCCATAAGGGCATTCATTAACTCTATGTACAAGTATACAAGTTATTGTCCTTTGTCTTTTGGTAACAATGTTTTGGATCTGAATTGGTTGACAAACTAATGATTACAAATCATTAATTTCACAGCAGGAGGAAAACAAGAGGAAATAAGAAAGACAGCTTCATGATAAAAAATGCTATTATAAATGTGAAGGAAAAGTTGTGAAGAAATAATAATTTCATTAAATGTGCAACCATACTAAACTATGAAATATTTCTGTGAAGCTCCTTTTTTTTAAATGGAATTTTCCTTTTTGCATCATGTAAGATGAATAATTGGTAAAGTTAATTTCATATTTTCCAGACATATGTACATGTATAAATCACCCCTAAAACCACTGAATATCTCAGATAACAAAGGGTGTCTGTCATTGCACTATCATATAGCTGCATACCTGAGTTTATCAGTGACCCTAATGCATTTATATTTGCCAAGAGTTATTGAAGACATACATTAATTAATTTAATTCAAGCCAACATAGAGTGTGCAAACCTATGCTAATAAGACTACATCTAGTAACCATTAGCAACGGACCAAGCATACATTCGCTCGTTAATTGGTATATTGCAGTGAGAAAAATGACAATGTTAATTAATGCAAATCTGTTATACAAACCAGCCCCTTTTTAATTAAAGTGGATTGTGTTGAGTTATAGGAGGGTTTTGTGTTGAGGTGTATGGTGCTTTTTGATGAAGGCTTTCATTGAAACAGTGGTTATGTTAATCCCAAGTTTGTGTTATGGTAATTGCCATGGTAGGTCTTTGTGTCCTGGTCTGTACATGTGAATATTAATGGTATATCTGTATGTATGTAAACATCTTAAGGGCTCAGCCCAAACAGACCTCCATATTTGACTTCTATTCTCACCAGTTTTAATTCTATTCCATGCACAATTTAATTACAGTCCCCTAGATTTTCAATCTAAATGCCATGTGAAAATAGTATTGGAGGATCCTTATTTGTCTGTTAATATACACAAGTCATTGCCCTTCTTGCTCCAAACAGAAGATATCGTTATAACAGAAATACAATGGAATGACCAGATAAGGTTTTAAAAAAAGACTTATAATATATCTTTAATAGTCAGCTGCAAAGTTGAGCCCAAATAGTTTTCTTTCCCCAAATAATTAGTGTGTATGTTTAAAGTACCACAGATCACCTTGATTTTGGTGTTTATTTTCATGTAGACATTGCTTATTTATCACATAAAGGCAACACCTATACATCAATAGACACAGTACAATATTCTTATTAACAAATTTGTTGATTTGGCTTTGAAAGTAATACACTTGCTTTGTCATTGTCTGTCTCTTGACTTTGATCAATGCACTTTTCTGTATTATGTGAAGATAAAATTGACAAGTTAATGCATATTGTGAGTTAAAATCTCATTAAGCTACTAGCTTTAGTGGGGATAAAGTGGTGTAAGGCTTTAATGCATCTATTTAATAATTAAGACTTGGGAGGAAAAAAAAATCAATTTGTGGTTAGCTGCCCCTAAATCAGGGATCATTCCTCTGTGGTTTGGCTTTTGTTCAATTTCTAAACCTGTCATCCAACGACATACTCATAGAGCACTGGGTGACAATACAGGGTGAATGCGGAGCGCAAACAAGGACACAAAGCGATGAAATGACTTAACTGCATAATCTCATTTGCGGAATCGCTCGGCCGCGACATGGCACGTGGCGTCGGGAGAAAGTCATCAAAAAGTGCACCTCCCAATTTGGTTTGCCCCGACCCTCGTGATTAGTGCGTCCTATTGTTGATCCTCTGTCGCCCCCTCTGGGCCAATATAACACTGAATAATGAATAGATGCTGTCTTGTGCTCAAAGACCTGTTTGCATACAGGCTTTTGTCTGCTTCTGATGACCATTGCATCTTAAATAACAAATTTGCACTCCCTCTCTTACTATTTCTCTCTCTCTCTTTTTATTTCTCTCTCTCTCTTTTTATTTCTCTGTTTCTGTTTGTCTATCTCCTCTCTCACTGTCTGTCTGGTTCTGTCTCCCTCTCTCTCTCTCTCTCTCTTTCTCTCTCTCTCCCTCTCTCTCCCTGGTGCTCTTTCTCACCTTTGGAAATCCTCCTTTATCGTCATAGAATGGGAAGATCTCTGTTTTTCCTCTCACTCTCTCTCTCTCTCCCCCTTCAATGGCATCCTCTTTTATGGCTAGAGCCAGGAAGATAGTTATTGACAATTCAGACAGTGTATTGTGATAAAATTGGTTGCAATCATATTAATTGGCAAGTCATTTTATTCTTTGTACTAGCACTAGCTTTGGGGGAAGTTCTCCAGAAAATCATTGCACAGATTTTATGCTATGTTCAGGGTATATATCCATCACATTGAAAAGGATTGCTCAAATCAGCTCTGATATAAAGAATAAAGAGAGGTAAGATATAGAAAAAAGACAATTGAGGTGAAGGAGGAGTAGAAGTAGCTGGAGATAAACATTAACAAGTAGGATATACATATGGTTAAGATGATATAAGCTACACTTGGATGAAGGGTATGATGAGGATAAACATTTCGTCAAAGGAAAATGGAGACTATAAGTGCAGGATACATGATTGCAGAGACTTTTAACAACTCTAGGACAATGTTTGATACCTTTATGTTCTGTCTATAGCTTTCATGTACAACTTCTGCAAACCAGAGGGGCGTTACAATGTTAAGTTAATGCTCCTCTGGCACTCAACTGATGATGTTACATGCCTTTACAATGTTCAGATTTTCATTATGTGAAATTGGCCATATAAGTTTTTGAAAATTATTTGCAATGAGGATAGAAGTCAGAAAGAACATGCATACAAAGAATACTAGAAAATGGGATGAATGACTCAGAAAGAATGAGAAGTACACGCAGGAGAACACATGAAAAAAAGAATGTTGTGAGGGAAATGAAGATCATGAAAAAGTAATTTCATTCAAATTGAGAAAGTTTTCTTTTTGTGATATGCTTGTGTCAGAATAACTTAGGAATAATCTAAAGATTTCAAGGAGACCAGAACAAAAGAATTGATTTCTCAACGAATTCAACAAATACAAATGCATAGATAATACACAATCGTGAAGAATTATTCATAACATAATCAAACAAGTCATGGAAGTTTGATTGCCTTTGTGTGACGAAGGCTGCATGAGTCAAGGAAATTATTCCCCCAATTTTATCTCTCCTTGTCTGTTCGTCGGCGCAGGAAAATAATAAAAACGAGACAAAAAGTGTGGTTACCCCAGCCCCAAAATATACAGACCAGAGAATCCCTTTTTATTTGAGGTGAATGGGGCAATTATCAGAAAGGAAATTGTGTCATCAGTAGGAGTTAGAATGGTGGAGCTTTGTTTCTACTATTGCATGCATGGTTGGAGATGGACTAAACAAGAATGGAGTTCAATTTCATTTACTGTACCTCCCTTTTCAGTCTTCTTCCTCTCTACATATCTCTTTCTCTTTCTGTATCTCTCTGTGTGTATCTTTCCAGTATTTTCTTGGTATCTCTGTGTTATTGTCTCTGTCTTTCTGTTTGTCTCTTTGTCTTTCTATTTCTGTTTTCCATGGTTTGTCTTGGTCTATTTGTCTCTCTTTATGGGTGCTCCCTGTCTCTATTTTTCTGTTTCCATCTATATTTCTCCCTATTTTGCTTTGTTTTCCTCTCTGCGTTTTTGCCTTTGTCTCTGACTCTCTTTCTCTGTCCCTGTCTCCTTCTCCTCCATGCTCTTTCCTGTGAATGTGATTCAGTTTTCTCCATCCCTCTCTCCATGAATTTCCTCCCGTTTTCACTTGTCTCTTCTAACAATAATCCTGACCTTCTTTATACTTCAATCCTCCAACATACCAATGTGGCAGTGTGCAATTTAAATTATACCAAATAATGCATTTAAGAGTCAGGTGAAATGGAATATACAATTTCAAGATGATTTCAGAATGCATTAAAATGCTATTTTTTTTTAGATTCTATCATTTCCATTTGAATGAGTATTGAAAAAAGTGCTCTAGCACAGCAGGGGTCGAAACGATAATTAAGAAACAGAATGAAATACTTAATATGAGGCTGAATAAAGTAGCAAACTCATTATGAAGTTATAGACTCATTACCGTGTACATGCATTTATATGAATTAAGGGTTATTTGTGTGCAGGAGATTGCTAACGATGATCTATGCTTGGTATTATTATGATGAGCAATCCATTATGATAAGTCAACCGCATCTAATAAATGCCAAGACGAATCTCTCCTTTATGCAGCTCTTTACAAAACCTCGTAATATGGGTTTTATGAGATGGCATTTAGCAAGATGACGAAAGTCAGATGAATCACAAAAAACTGTGGACGAAATTTTGTTGGGGATGAATCTTGAATAGAAGGGCAAAAGAAAAAGAAGTGCTCTTTATTTCAAGTGATCATTGTTATTCTTTATTGAGTAACGTTAAATTTTAAATTTGAATTAATAAATATGTCGGTGAGCAGTCTAATTAAGAAATCCCAAATTTAAAACCTGTAAGTAGTGTGTTTTGTTTTAATACCTTTAGCAAAACAAACCAACAATCAAACAAACTAATTAATTAGCTAACTAACTATCTAACTAACAAACTAACTAACTAACTAAAAAATAACTAATTAACTGACTTACTAACTAAGCGTAATCATCCGCTTCTATCAGCAAGGGAATTGAAATTATGACCTCAAATTTGTTCTTTAACTGAATTAATTGACCAAAGTAACAATTTTGTGATGAACTCAATTGAATATTCAGAAGAGCTTTGAATTATTTATTCAGCGTAAATTAGCATGCCTGTCTAATTGTTACGCTTGAATTATCATGCTTGGCAGTCCATACATTTTGGGTTAATTTACAGAAAATTTCGAGTTTGGAATTGCCAATTTAGGTCTCAACACCTTTCCCAATTAAAAAATAAGAGTTTGGGAGAAACTCATGGTAGCCGGAAGTGAGTGAGTGAGAGAAGCAGATGTGAAGAAATCACTTTGGTAGAGATGAGATGGAGGAGACTGGTGGAGCAGACTGGTGGAGCACTCACTGTTAGGAGTGGTGGAGAGGGCAATGAATAATATAGTAGGCATATACATGCAGAACAGAAGCAAAGAGTGGGAGAGAGAGAGAGAAAAGACACAGACAGACAGACAAAAAGTCGTAAAAAAGGTGAGCATAATGGTGGTAGAGAGTGCAAGAGAGAGAGAGAGAGAGAGAGAGAGAGAGGAGGGGGAGGGGGTGGGGGATGAGCAAAAGGATACAGGGGACTTCAAGACAGTGTAAGAAAAATGAGACTATCATGATAAAAACAGCTGTAGATGGAAGAGAGAGAGAGAGAGAGAGAGAGAGAGAGCGAAAGTGAGATGTGATATATAATGTACATTGATGAAAAGAAAAATTTTCATCAACTTACAAGTTACAAGTAAAGAAAATTCCAAATACAAAGAAAGAAGTTTCTGATCTTTTATCTTACCATTCATACCAGAAATACTATGAAAGGCATTCTGTGATATTTCTTACAACTGTTACTTCAAATTATTGAATGAACTTATCATAAAAATATGAATTCACATCAATCAACAGAGCCAAACATAACATGCAATGAAAGATACAGTCCAATAAGAATGCGATTGATACAAAGGACCATAAATATTTTGGGTAGAGGTGTCTTGGGAGTCATGAAAACCAGCTGTCAGATGTGTAAGGAATGGAGATCGGGTTGGGAGGGAAGAAAGTGTTATAGATGAGAGTGAGAGAAGTGAGAGGGGGAAAGATAGAGAGAGGATAGGGAGGAAGGGGGAGAGATAGAGAGACAGGGAGAGGAAGGGGAGGGGGGGGGGGGGGGGGGGAGGAAAAGTCAGGGAATGTGGTAGAATTGAAATAGAGTGAGAGGAATAGTATGAAGAAAAAGGAGAAGAAGAAGGAAGAGGGAAAGAAGACAGAGAGAGAGAGAGAGAGAGCTGAGAGAAAAGCAGGGAAGAAGAAAAAGGAGATAGATGGAGATAAAGAAAAAAGGTGGGGGATGAGGAGAAGAGAGGAAGAAGGAAGGACAGAAACGGGTTAGCTTTAGAGGAGATATAAAGACCACACAACAAATAAATGATGAGGTTGAGAATTGACAACAGTAAATAGAAGGAGAGGAAATAAATGTGTATTATATGTTTATTTAAAACTCAAGCTGTAATTTTCCTTTTTTTTACCAGCAGGCACACTCAGAGACCCCTAAATTTAAGCATAATGTTGTATAAAATCTAGATAGAAAGATACAAACTTTTAATATTTGATATTGATCTCAATAATTTCATCTCTATGAATCAATGAAGCTCCACACAAAGCGTTTCCTGACCATATTTGGTTCTGATCTTTCGCGGATTGACCCAGATCCTAAGTAGGTCGTAGTTTTAGTGCATAGTTTCTAGTCGGTGAGAATACCGACACTCTTTTATTTCCCCAAAGGGTTTTATCTCATCAGTTTTAAAAGGTTGGATGTTACGCACTCTGCTGATTTATCTTGAAATCTTGAATTGGTAGCTTGATTTAATCAAGATAGAAGTCGGCCGCGGTTAGGGGAGATCGGTCTGACATTTTCCAAAAGATTCTGCTTTTTTTGTCTCAAGATGACATTGGTGTAGGCTATCTTATTCATTGGTCATTTGTTGCGGATTTGGTTGAATTTAAATTGAAATAAGACACATTCCCTGCTTAGAACAAAAGAGGTGCTAGGTTATATTTTTACATAGATTTAACAACCTCCTAGCTCACAGGAGATATATAGAATTACAATAGAGCTATGTTAAATGTGGTTTGTTTGAGTTGATCGTGTGAGTTGGTATAAAACTGTATAGGGTAGCTGGTTTTAATGGTTGAATACATAATGTTTTCTATACTGTAATTTAATCATGTATTATTATATAATAATATAAGTGCTTAACTATCATAAAAAAGTATCTTAAAAAAGGATATATTTATTCTTACCCTCATGACGTTACTGTTTATATTGATGAATAAAACACTTATTTTCATCGAGCACTTTAAGGTGTTAAAATTACCAATTTCTTATCATGGAAATGGATGTGGACCCCTTATCTGTTTGAAATGTTTATTTATTGTTTTTGCTGTGTAATCTCATATCTCAATAGTTTGACTTCAATTTAAACCATCGCAGATTAGGTTTACCTGACTTGCATCATGCACCCTTCATGTTAGAAAACTGTAGATCTCTCTCTGTTTTATTACATAACATCTGCTTAGAACCAGAAGGGAGGTACCTGTCTTTAAAATATGAGTTAACGCCCTTCCAGCTCACCCAGCATAGATACCTGTGTCGTTGTATGCCTTCTCTCTACCAATAGCTTAGGTCATGCCCTTAATGATTTCCCCCTCGGTCTCCTAGCTGCTAGGGTTTATCAATATTAGTTGATATAGCACTATTGATCAGACGATGATGAAGGGGCCCTACTGTCAATTTGCCGTCAGGGGGCTCGCGTTACGTTGTATTGATCACGCTCAATATGTCAAATAGTACAGGCCAGTCATGTCTGCGAAAAGTGGGCTCATATATTGTGTGTTGGGAGGCAGAAAGACAGTAAATCGTATTCTCTTTTAGAGTCAGCTAGCAGCCTTCTGTCTACCAACGTATGTATCACCTTTTTGGAGCTAGGAGCCAGAGTTGAGGCCTTTCTAACTTCTAACCATTGATATCATGTACATGTTTATATGAGTATATACATACGACCACAAGATAGGGTAAAACACTGTGACAGTTTCCCGCTACAACAATGGTGTAATCATTGATCTGCAATGTGTTTCAGACATTGGATTGTGATTTGGATTAGATTAAGATTAGGGATAGGTTTAGTGTTAGGAATCAAATATGCAGGAGCTGTTCCTGGAATATTTGCATACGATTAATGGATTACATTTTACCTATTATTGCTGCAGAAGTAACAACCATTATCAAGGTTCAACAGACATTCTTGTGTTGTAGAAAATACAACTAAATGAAGGTCCTATATGTTTATTTGACTATGTTAATGCTATGATGTTGTATCAATGTTCCAATGTGTCTGTTGTAGGTTGTGTTAAACAAGCACATATCCCTTTAAATCTCGCCGCGAAATAGAATGACATATTTAGACCAATTCTCTGCAAAATCATTCAAAATCTCACTCTTTTTTTTAGTTTGTTTGGATGAAATATGAATCATAGCTGAGCTAAAAAGAGATGTCGTATCCATCGGGCCTGTGAGGAGCGTGTTGTGCAGTTACCCCCTCGCTGCCCCGAGCCAAACCTATCCCCCTTGTCATAAAAAGTGTCATTTTGTTTGAGAAGGTTTGAGTGCTCTTGATGCTAAATTCTCTGAGGCTCGAGCACTTTCTCTTGAACTCTACCTCTCATGCTACATCCCCAACCCACTGGCTTTCATTTGGCATAAACCCATTTGCTCAAATGTCTTCCATTAAAAGAAGTGCCTTTTCTGCTACAGATAATCTGTGTTTTAAAGGTACTACTGTTTGAAATACCTCTACTCACACTATGCCAATGTGCTCTGTATGGATAGAACTGAATTGTTTAAAAAAACATGCATAATCCATGTGCTAAAATGTCATCAGTGAAAGGATATCGGGTGCTATACATGTATATTCAATATTTGACATGGCTTGGTGCAAGTTACAAGTATTTACATATTATTACCATAGCGTGATGTCCATCACCAAAACAAGAGGGAAATATACCTCAAAACATATCATCTGTTCACAGACAGAAGGAAGGCATTGATCTGTGTAAGATGATTTGAGTTAGTTCTCAACAGATGATGTAGTATCAATCAATATTTTCTTTGCTTACTTCTGAGAAGAAAAAAAGAATATCAGTTATTTTGTAATTAACATTTTAGTCAAGTCTTTCTCTTGAAGTGTTTCATATGTAGAACTTATACATTCTATACGTACATGTACATCGATCTCCTGATATTATGCTAATTTATTGAAATTACATACCCTGAAATGTGAAAGATATCTTTTAAGCATCATTTTTAGGGCAAGGGATCTGTCATGTGTTGAACAAGGCTACCATACTTTATAAAGTTTGAGATCACTAAAATAAGAAAAAATATATTTGACATATTCTTTATGATTGTGATGATGCTTCTGCTGCTGATTTAGAGCTTAAACTAACAATAGCTCTGCAATGTAAATTATCTACTTGAGACCGAGTCTAGATATATTGAGGGACTAGCGTTTAGAACCTATATTTGGTATGCACGCTATCGGGAGTTAACTGATGAAGAACAAAAATCAGTTTGGGGACGCACCTTTAGGGCATGCACCCATGATTTATCTGTCTGCATGACGGTGCACTATTTTACGAGAGTGATTCATTCTTAAGATGGATGCTGAATTCACTAACAACAATCATTATACTAGGGACTATGGATGCTGAATTCACTAACAACAATCATTATAGCAGGGACTGAGGCTGCATAATTCACTAAGAAATATGATTATAACAGGGACTGAGGGAAAGAGATCAAATTTGTAGGAAGGGTATCGTTATACAGATGTTCGGTGTATTGCTTGAACCATGAAAAATGTATATTATTCCCCTTTTTTGGGGAGGGGGGGGGGGGTAGGGGAATTTTTATAATAATGTAGCATCTGTACATTCAGTGTCTTAGTTTGATAATGCACCTTACCAACATTTAGTCATATTTAGTATTTTTTTTGGTGCTTTTAGACAATTTTAGTGAACCATTTTATCATGAACCATGCCACAGTGTTTCCTTTTTGGGGAAAATTTGAACTGTTTAGGTTGAACCAGTTGATATGGTTTAATCTGATAATGCAAGCCTTCTTTTTTGCTCACTTGGCAGTCAGGATGCAACATTTCAGGCTCTGAACCTTTATCTTTTGAAGATGTGAACTTGTTGATAAAATAAATAGTTTAACAAAAACATATTTTAACTTTTATAAGTATCATTCCCAGCTATCTCTGCCTTAGAAGTATAGGTTCAATACATTTCCCTGCATAAAAATGCATTTTATATATTTCCTTGAAGGGAAAGATAAGCTTATTGCAAGAAGTGGGACTCTTTGCGAGGTCTTTATTCATCAAGGAAGGTGCGAGGAGAAACGAGAGTCTCTTTTGAGTGATGAGGGAAGGATTGATGGGAAGATGAGGGATGGGGGGGGGGGGGATGAGGGATGGGGAAATGGATGGAGGGATGAGGGACGGATGATGCACATGGAATACTTTGTATGAATCATCGTTTTTTATGATGGATTGTGTTTGGAAGACTTGACAGATGATGAACTGTTAAAGATATACAGCAGTGTGCCTGGATTAATCAAGGTTTTGTTCTCAATCACACAAAATTTCAAGTTTTCTTGTCAGATCTAGTCTTACATGGGACAGCTTATTGACTGTAAGACATATGGGTTTAGACCTTGTATTTTGTTATGTATATCTAATCTGAAATCCGAAAACAAATGGACTGCTGACCATAGAGCAATGCTTCTGGATTAATTAGGAATGAGGTCTAATTCAGACAAGTACTTGGAGTTGAACTAGTCTGCTCTAAGCCCAAATTTGTCCCTAAACTACATCATATCTGGCTTACCTAGGACTCAAACCACTTGCACACAATATTTAAACCAATCTTGGATTTTTGAATGAATTGGGTAATAAATAGGGGCAAAATATGTCATGGAATTGAATGACGGATTATTTACTTCACCTTTGAATATAATTATATGCTCTTCACACATAAGCAGGTCTGTTCCAATTTGTTTAACCTCAACATAAGCTGCTACCTCATATTTGTTTAGAATAATGAGGAGGGGGGGGTGGAGGTAGGGGGAGGGGGAGGGGGAGGGGGTATATAGGGAATATAATACAGATGTTACCTGTGTTGTGTAAAGAAAGCTCCTTGTTTACTAGCCACATCATGACCTCAGATCTGATTTGTGACATTGTGGGAGGTTGTACATCTATTTTCTGTCATATTTTAAGTATTTTTACATATTGGTGTTTTAGATCGAATGTAGGTGAAGAGACAAGGAAAACATTTTTTCCATTTGAATAAACATGCATTGAGATGTATTCTTCATCTCTGCTGTATGCTCAGAATTGTTGTATCTAACTAGGTACGTTTAATCTATAGAGAAAGAAAGAAGTGTGTTGAAGCAAGAAGGTGTAGCCCTTCGTTAAAAGAATATGAGCTGACAGCTTTCTGGCTATAAGCAGTAAACAGATAATTTGATATATAATGCACCTTCAGGTACGTTTCTGAATGAAGTAAAACAGAAAAACCTAATCTGTTTTTATGTTTGATATACCAAATCGTGTTCTCATGCATTAACATGGAAAAGTGGTTGAAATGTCAGATATTTGGTACGTGATGGTAGTCACGATTCATTCTGAGGTTAAAAGAAAAGATAAGCTGGATATAGGGGGCGGTTTTGCACCTTTATGATGTTATAGGACACTCTTTGTGAGCCCATGGTAATGAATTATGTGGGAGGATTTGAGATACTGGGAGGAGATGTTAGGATGGGGCTGGAGTTTGGTGAAAGAGGAGAGGGTGATAGAGGGTGGTTGGAAGATGGAGATTTTAAAACGGGGGAAATGAGAGGATTCATGCTACACAGGAGGAGAGGGAGAATTGTGAAAGGTAGAAACTAGAAAGATGGAAAAAGGTAATGGGAGAAGGGAGAGAAAAAGTGAAGATAGAAAAAATAGGGAGGAAGATTAAGAGAGATAAAAAGGGGGAGGGATAATAGGAGAGAGTAAAGAGAAGAGAGAGAAATAGAAAGAGGGGGATTAAGATTGATAGACATTAAGGGAGAAAAGAAAAAAGAGGGAGAGGAGAGGAAGGAGAAAGAGAGGGAGGAGAAAAGAATAAGAGAAGAGAGAACAATACCAGTTGTTGAGAAATATTGAAATGATGAATGGGTTAGGGACAGCAAGATAATGAGGGAGAGAAAATCAGAGAGTAAATAAAGAGAGAGAGAGGAAAGAGGGCAGAGAGGAAGCAGGGAGGAGCTCAGAAAGCAATTGCTTGAGGCACATAGTACCCTAATGATGGCAATTACACATCCAAGCAGTATGGAACGGATATGTTAGCCACCAAACCCTTGTGGTCAAGAGGGATGGGTGGATGACCTAAGGGGGAGATAAAGAGGGCTTCAATGGGTACAGATACGGGTGGGGCTTGCCTGCTGCCTAGCAACATGATTCGAGGAAGAGGAGGATGGAGACAAGGAGGAGGGAAGGCAGGAAGAGGAAGAGGAGAGGTGGAAGAGGGGGAAGAAGAGGGAGAGAAGAAGGGGAAGGGAGGAGAGGAGATGAAGAAGGAGAAGGAGAATGATAATGAGGACGGGGATATGAAGGGGAACTATGTTGATATATGAGGTACATTTATCATTCTAGTTTTGTTGATGAGGTATGGGATAGGGGACATTTGAAATTCAAACCAAAACAAATATTTGATTATCAGGGTGACAGATTGAGATTGAAAGTTGTTTACACGAGAGAACACAGAGAACAGTGACTTCAGAGTCTTCAGTAGATATGAACATGCATTCAATAATGAAACTTATAGAGTGGCTGGAAATCATACCCTTTCTTGTCATAGTCTAGTCTTTTTTACGATTAATTTAATTGGTCTTTATTGATTAATTTAATTGGTTGCCTGTTAAAAAAAATCTAGAATGATTTTAAATATATTAAAATGTAAAGGACAAGTTGTATGTTGATTATAAAATTATTTAAAACACACCGTTCTCGCAACTCTCCTTCTAGTCTTAGCGATCTATTCACATCCCATAGGCCTCATTATGGACTAGACCTACTTCTAGTTATGTTATCAAGGCATTTTTTGTTTGCCATTATGCTGAGAAGGATAAGAATTGCTCATCACTTCTGACAAGTCTTCCAGTTACACCCCAGACTTAGATCTCTGTCGTGTGATTCCTCCCATTATTGCATACCATACATGCAGCCTACTGTGACCTTTGCTAGTCCTAATTTGAGATCATAGTGAACCATTAGGACACCATGGGATGAAAGAGGCTCATGATGTCCGTTGCTACGTCCCCATCTTGTAATTTCTCACCTACCTCCTAATGTTTGGTCTTTACCTTTGAAGTGAATTGTGAATATCCAGGGTATGGAGACTTACCAGAGTCCCAGTCATATCCCAATCCAACATTTACATGGGTTATAGCTTTTCATGCGTATTTAACTGACTTGGCAAGACTGCATTGTTTCCTTGCAGTTCCCGTAATTCCATATATTACTATGTACATCTGTACTTCTGTATATATACCACAGTGCATCAGACTGTGAATGAATGTAATGTATGTGTACAAATATGTTTATTGGTATGGAATCAGTTGATCTTTAACTTATGTTTGGACAGTATGAGATTTATAGTAAAGTTACAATGAGTTTACAATAAAGCCCAGATGAGATATGTTGCCTTTACATAATAAAATAGGGTGTTGTCTTTTCAACAGACCCTTGGTCTCCAACCCTACCCCACCCTCGGCCCCTGACCCCACCCTCAGTCATCCCTAGCCCCAGGTGTACCTCTACCATGACTCACTGTAAACATCTGGGGATGAGGCGTCGCTACGCTCCCTGAATCCTCTACTTAAATTGTTTACGCCTTTACACCCTCTCTTCCCCATTATAACAATCCCTCTGTTTGGAGGTAGAAGGGTGCAAACTCACACACTTCATGTACTGCTGGTCCACGTACCTTCACTCTCTACACAATGAATAAGCATTTTGAAAGCGCAGATATTATGAACTTATTTTACACATTGAAATAGAAATCTCAAACGATAATCAATTCAGTTCTTAAGTTGAATATTGTTTTAGTTAAGTTTGTACTAGTTGTGTAACACGACGAAGCTTATTCAAAAGAGCTTGATTCATTTATCGTCGTGCATCTGGATTTTTTGAACCATCTCCAAAGGATACTAAATAGTTCAACATTTTTATGATGAGCTTATTACTGAAAGGTGTCATGATTAGGTATTCACATTAATATTTTACTTAGATGAAGGAAAATGAAGGAAAATTAAAAGACTATGTCTTGTAGTTAAAAGCAACTTTTGTTTTAATTAATCATCAAAACTTTTGAGAAGTATGAAAAAGTCTTCAAAGATGATAGTAATGAGGTAAATTAATGGGAGCAAGCTCAACTCTTTAGGGGGAATAAGAACAGAAAAAAATCCTGTTGAAATATGAAAATAACCCTGTTAAAAAGAAGAACAAAACTTGTATTTATTTAATTATAGGAAACACTTGCCTATATCTGTTCCATCCCATCTACCATGCCACCTCCGTTGAACCTAGTCACGTGACATTACCATGTGACCTACTTGCTAACAGCTTTCTAATCACTTTTCTCATTGACCAGCAATCGTCTTCCGCTGAAAGAAGTTATGGACCTCATAACTCTCTTTTATATCCTTTGTCCAACGTAAATCTTTAATTGCGTAGGGGGGTTTTAAGAGCTCCCCAAGTTACCGTTAAGTCTTTCTGCGCTTTGCGGGAGATTGATTTGGAGTAGTTAGAGCATTACGTGAGGGTAATTAGTCACTGGAATGGGGGTCATTAATTACTGAGTGGGATTAGACAAGACCTATTTGTAGGGCAATAAAAGTGTAGTGATCAAGTTGAAGCGATTTCAGTCATAGGAAGAAAGTAGATAAATTTACAGGTCTGTTGAGAGACAGAAGGGTGTTAGCTGATATATATTCTTAGTTAGATTAACTGTCCTTCTTGCTCTAAACATATATCACAATGAGCCTTTTCTACAACAGCACTTCTTCTTCTGCAGGTCCGTGCATAATACATTATGACATACACAGAATGAGACAATAATGAATGGAAGAAACAAAGATGTCCAGATACAATTTGGTTTGCAGTTATATTATTTCAAGAAACCCTCAAATTATTTGTCTTCGTACTGGTTTCTTTATGAAAAAAGAGACATTGATATGGTACAAATAGCTGTGGAGACACGGAGGGCCCAAACAGGGGAAGATCAATAAAGATAGAAAATTGCAACTTTGTCATGTTAGCCCTGGCCTAAAGAATGAATTAGAAATGAAGACGGCACTCAAGTGCAGTTTATTTTCAGAGGCCCTCGTTGTCAGTATAAAGGGTAGTTCAAGGTCGTACAATGTTTGCATGATGAAAGAAATTATCAACAACCATGGACTGAGTTCTGAAAATTATGGTATTGTTAATGCTAGTTAAAGTATGTTAACTGCCATGAGAAATTGAAATTGCAAAGATAGACCCTTATTATTGGGGCTTGTGTAGTTGAGTCTCATAATCCATCTGGTTTAGAGCCAGAAGGGCATTAAGGTATATATACTTTAATACAGAGTTACCAGCCTTCTGGTTCTGTAAAGGTGAATTGTACATGTATGTGTCTGCTGCCACGTTTGCTCAGAGTTAACCAGTGACTTGTCCTAATTTCAATTTGCACTGACAATATATTGTAAACGCAGAAATATTCATGGTACATTAATTTTCACGGATTTTGTGCTAAAATCAGTGTTCACAAATTTTAGAACCCGCGAAAATATGAACATGGCTTCTTATGCGTGTTCTGAATGGGTTGAATTTGGTGCAACGCAAATTTAAGAACCAACGAATATGTTTTGGGGTCGCTCAGCACAAAAAATGAATCGCGTGAAAATAACAGCGTTTATAGTAGGCCTATATGATAACATACTCGCATACTGACTACTAACTTAATAATATTTGGTAGATAACTTGCATAGTTATACCAACATTGAACCTGTTAAGAACATAGTTTTTAAAAAAACTACCATATATTTGTTACCATCATGAGTTTCCAACGGAACATGTATGAATGTAGCACAATGTGCACAAAGCTGCAAATATGTTTTACATATTTGCAGCTTAAATAAAAAAAGGTTATTGATTTCTGCTGCTGAATAGGAGGGAATAAAAAGGGGTTGGGTATTTTACCAGTCTAAAAGTGCTTTGGTAAACAATTCTATCTTCACATCTT
The DNA here is from genome assembly GCA_035222895.1 of Strongylocentrotus droebachiensis. NCBI lineage: Eukaryota > Metazoa > Echinodermata > Echinoidea > Camarodonta > Strongylocentrotidae > Strongylocentrotus > Strongylocentrotus droebachiensis. The sequence continues at coordinate 607,034 of JAVYIG010000376.1, forward strand.
GCACAGATCTCATCAGCATCACTGTGCATTAAGTATGTCAGGAGTGTGTGTAGAGAGGTTAAGATGCTACGAGGCAAAACAATTTTTTTGATCGCTGGCAATCCCCAGCGTAGGTATTAGAAGACATGTTTCTCTAACGCAGGGAGTCTAAAGCGGCTTACAGATCTGCAAGAGTACATTAGAGCTTATATTGAAGTGCTTTGATAAGCAGACTTGACTATTCTCCAACTCTAAGAATAACCTTTCAAAGAAAGCGTGCAGAGTGGGCGGAGGTGGAGAGAAAGAGAGCATGAAAGAGAAGTATGAGAGAGGGGAGAGAGAGGAAGAGAAGGAGGGAGTCTGAAATATAAAGAGAAATATAGTGAGATGAAGAGTGATATAAAAGAGAGAGAGAGAGAGAGAGAGAAAGAGAAAGCTATTTATTTGAAGGTAAGAGGTTTAGAGAAAGATAGATACTTATGTACTTTGTTACAGAGATATGTACATACATACACACACACGTACATAGAGGAGAGAGAAAGATGGAGAGAGAGATGTAGAAAGATAGAGAAAGAAATATATATAAATGGAACGGAAGAGAGAGAGAGAGAGAGAGAGAGAGAGAGGAAGAGAGAATGCGTATAGTTCTTTCTCCTTTCCATCAAAATAGAATGTACTTAAGGTACATTCTGTTCCATCGATTCCCATGGTTTAATGATGAGCTGGGCGACCAAATAAGTGCATTCATGCAGGCTCACATGCATGAAGCAAGTCAATGTTGTAATGCACCATAAGCTGAAACATATATGAGCATACATTTATATCCTTGATCTTTATAACTGAATGGGTAATGATAATATTGTAATAGTAAGTGACGTACAGTGTTATCTAGAAAATAGTGTCATTTGTTTTCGACAGAAATTACATCTTGTTGGGTATGAAATAGCGTCCTTTTGGAGCCAGTAAGTCATTGAATCATCTCACTGTACAGAGAGTTAGAGCCCTTATTGCGCAGAAGAGATGGTTTTAATAGCAAAAAGTATGATTAAGGAAACTGATATAAGCCCTAACATATAAAATGTTTGTGACAGAAAAAATAAACAGTGGTGGATGAGTAAAGTTGAAATACATTGACAGAGAAAGGGAAAGAGAGAGAGAGAGGGGGGGTGATAGAGGGAGAGGGAGAGGGAGAGGGAGAGGGAGAGGGAGAGGGAGAGGGAGAGGGAGAGGGAGAGGGAGAGGGAGAGGGAGAGGGAAAGAGAGAGAGAGAGAGAGAGAGAGAGAGAGGGAGGGAGATGGAGATGAGGAGATCTAACACATCTTTCACCCATTTCCAATCTCATGCCTTGATGGATGTTGTGTGTTTGCTTTGCCAATCGCATGCCAGGGGCCCCCAAGGTCGTCATAGTTATTTCTCTCTCCTAGTCGCCATGGTGATGCTAAAGATAATCTCTGATAATATAAAAATGAATTGCTCTTGGCATTCGATGAAGTGTGTGTGGTAGGAAAGGGAAGGGGAGAAAAGCAAATTGAGAGTGTTATTGTATGCTGTAGAAGTGGGGTTGACACTAGAATGTTGGACCAAACTACAATATTGACTGAAAAGATGGTCATGACATTCTGATCTGAAACACGAAGGATTAATTAACTTAAGCTCATTATTGGATTACACTCTTATTAAATTTAGGGTAAATGACTTTGATGAAACTGACAAATTACATATAATGTGATGCTGAAGAATAAACATAGATTCAGAATTGATTGAACTTTTTCTGCTATGTGTACCCTTTTTGTTTTGACTTGACGCAAAAGGAGAGACAAAAAGAAAGAAAAAACCTTTCAAATTATGTAAAGTATTGGATGAAATACTGAAATAGCTCCATCTTGATGATTAAACAGTTTGCAGAGAGTAAGAAGGGGTATTTATTTATCATTTCATGTGAGGATGATAATCTCTTTGGAGATGAAAATGTAGGTAAAATATGCACATTGTTTTTTGTTTGTGTTTACTGTAAATTTGTGTTCCGGAAATGCAGGCTTACCTTACTGTGGGAGGAAAGGTGTACTAAACCATATAAAAAAAAAATCACACATTGTGTTGAATAAATCATACCTCAGCCTCTTAGTTTATCACATTAATACTTCAGCTCATGAAATGGTAATGAAGTGATGTGAGAAGGCTGATAGATCATTGAATAATAATGAATTGATTTAGTTTAAACTCTCTAATGTATTTTTAGGGACAGGCAATATGTGAATGCCCTCATTCTCCAAACCTCTTCCTGAACAAAAGGAAACACTTTGGTATTCAGCGTAGCAGGGGAGAATAACATGAGAGAAGAATCACTTTTCTGTCCTAATTATTCTGGCTGAATTATGTATAAGTGATGATAGCCCGAGGTGATTAACGTTGCTTCGCAAAAGAGCTGCAAAAATCTAGAATCTCAGAGGGATTTCTTCTGATCTTAGAGAGGGGGTGGGGTTGGGATGGGGGAACACGAGGCACAATCTTTGGGGATTATAGCAGGATTTTTACAGGATTTGATGGAAAGGGATGAAGCGTGATCTTCAATATCTCTGAGATCAATCGAGGGCAGTTTGCTTAACCCGTTTTATCAGGTTTAAAAAAAAGTAGATCTGTGTAGATTACCAATTTCGGCCGATATTCCTGCGGGAGTTGCGACCTGTATTTGTGCATCTCTGAATTTTTGGGGATAAATGCACAATGATGGATTTAAGAGAGGGCTGTATGGGTGACCAGCTTGGGGATTTCCTTTTGGTGATGCAGGGGAGGAGAGAGGCGTGAGGACAAATTTACTCTTGTCAGAGGAATTTTGTGACTTGTTTTATTGAGCTTAGGCATTGGTGTTGGATAGGGTTCTTAGGGAGTTGGGATGGACATGAACTGAATTGGATTGATTTTTGTCTTCAATCTTAGTAAACAGTGGGACCAAAGATCATGACTAATAATTTTTGCTTGAATTTCTTTATCTTCCTATTAATATGTATTATTTAAGTATCTGGGTCAAGCACTAATTCCCTTTTACAAGAAGGAGTGAGGGAGGTACGAGACTTTTTCCCCACATTTTTCAAAAATTGAATACAATTGGGAATACAATTATTATGACTAGAAACACAAAAGTTGGGATGTAATTATGTTTTTGTTTATTTGATTTACTTGAAGATGTCATAAGCCAGTCTCCCAATAATTTATATCTTATCCAATGGACTAGGCATTATTGACTTGATTTTGATTGAGTTTAAAGCTTATTATTTCCAGATGAAAGTATCTACAACTATTTGTGCCTCCTTGTAAACTACTCTAGAATCTCTGTGCTCTTCCAGTTTATGTTGTTTAGAGTGTATTGCTGCTGGAAGGTATCTTGATATTCATGAATGAATAGAGAGTAAGAATGTCCCTTCTACGATCCCTGGATCGTCCCTGAGTAGAAACCCAATAGCCAAACACATGCTGCCATGAATGACCAAGGGTATACATGAAGAGTGCCAGTGCATTAATGAGTTAACATGCAGGGGAAAACATACTCATGCGATATAGTAGAGAGAGAGGGGGACGTGTGTACTTCAGAGGTGTTATCTTACCCCTCGTTTACTTCTGGTGGTCAACCAAAAGTTTTTGAAGAAGGTATATGATGGGTAGAATGGTTTACTTTTTAGTAATCTTGAGGATTTTGAGAGAAGAGTTTGATGAATAAGCATAAGAAATGTGAGAAATACATGGAATCATGATTTGGTGACCACAGCAATTGTTATTACATTCATTTTTGTATTTTTATTGATAGTGATAATATGGGGTTAGATTTAAACATAAGATATTAATGCCATAGAGCACTCAATGAAAATGACGGGTACAATGATGTTGTTGGTGATGTTACTGTTTGTTGAGATGATGACGATGGTGATGATGATGTTACAGATAATGGTAGGGGTGAGGATAGTGATTTAGAATATAACCAAGGTGATGAAATGCAACAAAGAAACTATGACAACAGTGATGTTGATGATGATAATGAAGATGTTGATGAAACAAATGCCAACTAATCCTATACTCTATTCAAAATAAGTTGTAATGAGAAAGTCACATCCACACAACAAATGCAGCGCCCTTCTCCTTTCATTCAGTGACTGCACCAAACACCGAAAACATGAAAGAACATGGATGCATTCCGGAGGTAGCAATGGAGGAGGAACGTACCATGCTTCTCATTCTCCACATACCTGTAAAAGCTAAAACATTGATTAAACCTTAACACGCTGGCCATTCCAGCTCCCACCGGTATGAGATAGGTATGAGATAGATCGGCAAATGGGTCTCTCTGGCGATCAATAATTCATCCCCATCAAGAGAAAGGGGTAGTGACCGGAATTTTGTGAATGGATTCTGGGCCTCGAAAAGGTAAACAGATCTGACATTTATGGAATAGACAGGGGCTATAGATGAGAGGGGTCATTATGATAATGATGAGAGTAATTAATTGACATTGTAGTCCTAGGGCGTCGCAGATTTCACTGTCTGCTGTAATGAGTGCTGGTATAGATTTCCCTCGCTAATTGTTTCAAAGATACCATAACTAACATATTGACAGTCTGTCTAAAACCACTTTGAAAATGATTGGGTATAGATTTATTTTGCCACTTCTTTCAAAGATACCGTAACTAACATGCTGACAAAATTTCTACAAAAATATTTTGAAGTGATTTCTCCTGTAAATATTTGCTGTAAGATATTTAATTCTTTTCTGTTGGATAGTGAATCAATGGTTCCTCCTCTTTACTTTAATCATGACATCGTAGATTCAAATCTCAGTCTGCACATATTATAATAGACAAGATAATTATCAGTACTTTTCTTTCAACTTATAGACACGGGTCAATTCGATAAAGGTTCTTGCATAGTTGGATAATCCATTTAAGTATTTTGATGTGTATTTCTGCTGTGTGGCAGCTTGACTTCGGTTAATGTTAAAGTGATACTTATTCATTGTGTTATACACCTCAAAATAACATGAATATATGTATATATATTTCAATACATACAGGAAATATATATGTTGCGTTATTGCCATGAATTTCTGAAGCATAATGTCTGTTGATAGCTAGGAAATTACAGTTAGTGCCCTTCAGAATATAATACAGGTTTTTAATTTCAAGTCTGTTGACCAACATTTTTGATATATTAGTTTGCAAAGGGTTAAAAGCAAGTCATACCCTTACATGATGTGTAGACAATCTTCTGCACTTAATGATCAATGTATCTATCATCTCAGTGTTATCTATACTCCTCGTACCCACGGCATACAGACTCCAGGAGTCAGCTGAAACCTGAGATGATGTGAAGTAATGAAAATAGATGAGAGAGAGAGAGATGGAGGAGAGGGAAAGATGGATGGCAGAAGATAGTGAGAAGGAGAAATAGTGAGAGTGAAATAGAGAAAGAAAGATAGAAAGAGAGAGTAAGAGAGAGAGAGAGTAAGAGAGAGAGAGAGCAAAAGAGATGTAAAAAGAGAATGAGAGAGAGAGAGAGAGCATGAGAGAGAAAGAAAGAGAAGGGGGTGATGTGGAAATAAATTGAAAGGAAAGGGAAATATATATATTGTCTGCCCTGTGAATGCATACTACTTTCATATCTTACTGAGATCCAAATCAATCAAGATTCAAGATTCAAGATTCAAGATAATTTATTGTCTGATTTAAAAAATACAGAAATTTGTCCTCCACTGGGAAGTGACATACATATACAAACAACATAAACAATATATAAATACATTCGAGGATACAAAGAAAACAAAAACAATAATGATATTAACAATAATTGGAATAACAAAACTGACATTTAAAATTGAAAACTGGCATTAAAACTGTATCAGTCCTTCCATTGAAGAAAAAAAACACTTTCATTTATGAAGCCCTCTGGGATTGAGAGAGAGAAAGGAGCCAACAAGTTGGTTTTACTTTTTGTATGCTGTATGTCCACATGGTAAGACTGAAAACTTACACACCATCAGATTCTTGATTTTTGGATGTAACAAGGTTTACTGTGCACATTACTATACAATTCTTCACAAGAGCAACAGAATGACTGTCTGAGCGTGCAGTGAAAGGCAAGAAGTCTCCATCATCATTCAGCATATTTCACAATTTGTAAATAAGAAGAAAAAAAAATCAGTGCCCAAAATATAAATAGATTTCGAGAGGGAAAAAAAGTTTATATGAAGTCATAAAGAGGCTCCTGATTGATGAGTCAAAATGGCCGCCATGGGAAGAGGGATACATATCGGATGACTAGATGATTGTCGTGCGCCAAGCAAAACATTTTCATAAATCATTAGTTGATGAAAATAGGGGCGATGAGAAGGGTTCTGTTTCATGTAGGAGTGGGGTGTAAGTTGATGCAGTGTGTATCCTAAATCATGGTTTAGTATCGTGCTGAGGTTTCTTTTTTTGGCGATAGTTCTGAGAATTTGCTGTATTTCATATCTGTATATCTGTCTCTTTTTCTTTCATTCTCTTTCCCATCCCTCTCTTTCTCTTTTCCCCTTTTCCCTTCCCTCTTATACATTTATACATGTATATAAAACAGATTTCTGCTTCTGATTCATATTATTTATAGTTGTCCATCTTTTACTAGGCATTTCCTCTCACCATCTTTCTGTTTTGTTATTTTCTCTTGTTTGATATATTGTTTTAAATGTATATATATCTGTTTTTGAGGCTCTATCTCTTTCTCTCCGTTCTATCTTACTTGGGATCTATTGTCCCAGTCTTATATTTGAGGCCTATGTACTTGTTTGTTTATAAAGAATGATTTTCATCAATCAGATATTAGTGTCCCTGTGAAAGCACAGAATTCAACTGTTATTTCTAAAAGCAGGAACGGACAAGAATCTTTAATATCCCAAGAGACCAATCCATCAATGCATCTGCCCAGTAAGGCATATCTCAAGTTGTCAATCACCTAAAAACAATTTCCATTGTCAGATTTATTTTAGTCAGAGTTTGTACATACCTCAAATGCTCACAGTTTCAAAAACATGAGGCATATTATATTTTGTTGGTTTTCTTTTCTATAGAGGACTAATATTGAAATGACAAATGAGTATAGGCCTAGATCCCAGGCAAAAATCCTCATTATTTCCTTCAATATTTTGCCATTCACCTCACTGATTTTATTCAATTTATTTTGATTAAAGGACATTTTGATTCTTGTGTATATCCAAAAGATTATCATAATCACACTTAATTACTAAATTTTAGTTATTGATTAATTGATAGTTAACATTTGTAATGGTCCATGTTTGTCAAAATTGGCTCTTGTGTGGCACAATTCGGTAGTGAAAAAAAATTGCATTCACTTTGCGTTACGATTTTCCTCACTACCGTCACTTCGTGAAAACAAGGACGAATTGTTATAAAGTGGTATAATTGTGAGCATACATCCATAAAGTACTTCAGAAAAGAAAGTAAATAAACATATTTTTAACTTACTTTAGGACATCATTTTGAGATTTGAGTTAATAGAATTATAACTTTAAAATAGTGTGACTGTAGTTAACCTTTATGTATTTTGCCATTTTGCTTGCAAACTGTCGTATGATAATTATTACAAATCATTCAGAGGAAGTTAAACTCTAATATACAATATCATACATCCCAACTGTTCAGATTAAAGAGGAACATTCCTCTTTTTGGGAGAAGATAATCATCATTTTGTACAAATTTGTCTGTAGTATTGAATAGGAGAGTTAGGATTGTTCCTCTTTTTTTTGAAAATAGCATAATTTGTACAGATTTCTGATTTTCAAATGTTGGCATGTATGCAATATGCGCTAACATTCTCCAGTGTATATTAGGAAAATTGTAACCTCAAATTTCCCTCTTTTTCTACCGTTTCTCGTCTCCATCTCTCTAGTCTCTCTTGATCCTCCGCGATCCTCCATGTTCCTTTTCCTCCCCTATTCTCCCTTTTCTCCCCAATCTCCCCTTCTCCCCTTCTCCACTTCTTACTTTCCCTCCAGCATAACATTTTCTGTGATATTCTTTTTCTCCAAATGACCCAGATGCATTAATTAGCATATATTGTCACGGAGGCACGTGCAACATACGTATCGATTCACTGTTCGGTTTGTGTTGTTAAATGAGGCGGGGACCACCGCTGTTTTTTCAGCTGTTTTTTTTTTGCCAGTCTTGTTATTTTGGTGAGAAAATGTGACAGGATTTGTTTCTTCTACGGCATTAGATTGATTTGTTTTGCCTAGGATGCATGCATGTTTGTAGTAGTGGATGTATAAGATACTTCAGCAGTTGTAATTGGAGTGAAAAATCTAAGCTCGAGAATGATGTTAAGTACTGGCAATGTGATTGCATTGGGAAAGAACATGTTGACACGTTATTCTGAATGACAGAGTATATGATAAAAAATACAAATATTGAGGTTTCCCATATTAACAATTATTGCTGAAAATGGCAAACAATGAAAAGCACCTCATACAGATATGGGTAAAGTATGGTTTGCTCAAACATGTAGCTAGCTTCAGAAAATGAGGTTCTACGTAAGTCTTGAAGACCTTTGGCTGTGACATTGCTACTGTGATATTTTTCCACATCAGAATAGACAGAACGAAAACACCTACATTTTGTTAAACATTTTGAGCAGTAGGCCACCTAAACTTTCTCCTTTTGAAGGTAGTGGTAGTGTGAAATGCATGTCTAAAGTTTATATCTCTGATAAATTTTGATGGAAGGATATTAACGCTGCAAAGTGGAACAAAAGATATTGACTGAATGGAAATCTTGATGGTAATTGTGTTCCTATAATATCCAGATATCATTGCCTTAAGATATACTAAGGAAATGGCATGACAGCTTTAGCAAATAGGTTTCACAATCCATTCATCAATGGATACCATGTTGAACCTCTGAGATCAGATTTGATTTTGATATTCAGCTTAGACTTCATCTGAAATATCATGGCGGTAATATTCTACTGGTTAATTGAATGATTAGTCATGGATTAATTTTGCATCGTTTGACCTATCATTCCGAAACATATGAAGTAAAAGTTGTCATCTTTATTATCGGAAAATAATTAAAAATAATTATGCAGTCCATCTGTTTTTCAGTGATGTAAAGATTAATACGATCTGCTTATTACTTTTGTTGCATTTACTTGAATCATTTGTATATTGATTGTTTTGTTCATAGCACCCAATTTTGTTATTGATTTTCTTTAAAGAGTGTCAATTTTCCCACCATTGTTTGCCGAGAAATGTCCTTGAAACTAACATCGATATTCGCATTATCACTTTCAGTAGGTACAAGTAACACATGCATCCACACTCTTGCTTTTGATATAAGAAAACAGCTGTTTGGTTCCCAGTATTTTCATTATGTATCCATAAATGAACACCATCATTGTGTAGAAAGTACTTTTGTCACTTGAGAGCCCAAAGAGGCTTACTTTAGCTCTCAGTAAATCATTATTAATAACATCTTGTGATATTTCATATTATGATTTGTGAACTAACAAACTTTTTCCCCCTTTGTCTTTCTTACATGTGCTGCTCTTCATTCTGTGTTTCATCATCAATAGGTAAGAAAAGCCAGTTATATTGATCTTGTATTTAAACAGATGAGCTCAATCTACATTTAATTGTTATAATTTTTGTGAGAAACTGTAAGAGGGAAGGAAAAGTATAATAATATTGTTTTTAAGTGAGGGAGAGAGATAAAACAAATTTGATAGTGGGAACATAGTGGGGGCAGGGTGAGAATGTGGCAGAAAGAGAAAGAAAGAAAGGAGAGAAAGAGTTGGTACATGGAGATAAAAAGATAAAGATAAAGAGGGAGAGAGAGATAGAGAGATGGACATTTATTTGATGATGGTAATTCAATAAATGACAAACATTGACAAGTCATTGATTGTTATTGCATTATGTTTTCAGATAATAGGGTAAAAGTTGAAGAAAAATGAAGAAAAACCAATCATAACTCGACACACAATAGATTCCCTTTACATGGAAAGGTATTGAATCCATGCATTTACTGATGAGACTGAACCTACATTGGCTAAACCAAGCTGTTCAACCACCCCTTTACTGCCCCCCCCCCCCCTCTTCACTCATAATATTCCTTTGAATTACATGTCACACGAGTGCATGAACTGCATGTAATCTATAATCTCTGAGTATGAGTAATCTTAATGAAGAAAAACACATGCAACTATGATATGTCTGCGCCTAATAACCCCAGGGAAATAGACAAAATGAGACCGGGTTTTGGGTGACATTACAGATTAATTTTAGTCGGCGACGTACTTAATTGGTGGAATTGGCTTTGAGAGAACCCATCTCAAATTTTGTTGTTTGTGAAAATTTTTGCTGATTGGGATGAACAACCAATTTATAGAGGGACACATTGGTGCCTCAACACAGCATGGTGACTAATTTCGGTATAAATCTAACTTTTTCAGTTTCTTTATTTTGTTGTTATTTTTTCATCAATGGGGTATTACATGAGCAATTGCTTTTGGCAGGGAAGGGGGGGGGGGGGAGGGGGAGGGGGAGGGGGTATTCATGAGTTCTTTTCTAGTTGCTTCATAATAACAATGAGATTTACTAATTTTGAAACTTCTACCAACCTCGTAAAACTATAATCAGAACAACTAATTTTTGCCCTGTGATCTAAGTTAGTTTCTGTTTACATTGACTGTTTTTTTTTATTATGTCCATTCACGTGGTAAACTGTGACAAATACAAGAAAAAAAACCTAATGACGTTGATTTCAAATGCTATTAAATTATTGCAAGATATATGACAATTATGAATATATTCTGTGTACCCATGAAGAATATAAAAAAGGTCACAAATACCATTCTATAAAACTATTATAAGACTTGTATAGGTTCATAAACTCCTCACATGAAAAGGCAGGGCGGGAGGGGGAGGGAGAATAATTTTCTGTATCCAGTTTCTCATGCTAAATGACCCTCTCTACCTCTTCTGATGAGGCTTGACCATCAGTCTCCTGAATGTAAACATAGACTGGACGCTAGAGTCTATCCAATCTTCAATCAGGCTTGACCGTTCCATCGTTCATCACCTAGATGTAAACAGACTGGACGCTAGATGACCATTCTTTTTAATGAGAAATAGCAGAAGCAAACATTTGATACAATCCTGGTGTATTGGACGAGTGGGTCAATTGTCAATACATATTAATCCTTTATATTTGATCCAATCTTCCTTCACCAGACTAAGGAGTCAACTGTCACTTCATATTAGTGTTTACGTTTGTTTAATTGGAAGTGACGAAGCAGTTAGTAGATACCTGTTCTTATGAAGTTAAAGGCAAAAGTCATAGGAAATTAAAAACAAAGACATTGAAAACTGTTTTTGAATAAAGTAATCTTTCATTTTTCTTAAGCACTTTATTTGCTCATCATTTTATTAGAGAGGGAGAGAGAGAAATAGAAAGAAGCAAACACAAATTACAAGAATAGATGTACATGTAGGTATACATATGTACATGTATTATTTGATGTATATCTTTTTAGAGTGACCTTTTTAGAAATTCATTAGAATATAGTGAAAGAATTATTGTCAAAATCTGTGTGTATTTTGCTAGAAAGCAATTATGTAAGAAGACAGGGTGGGGGGGGGGGGAGGGGGTATGTTAGTTACCTCTCTTATTCATCCCAAAACAAAACAAAACAACACACAATAATACAAAACAAAACAAAACAAAAAATGCAAATTAGAAATGGATACATTTTGGATGCATAGCAGTCTCTGGGATGTCTTCAGGGGATGAACATGTATTGTTCTTTGCGTCTCTTTTTGTTGAGAAAGGGTTGCATTCTTATGCCAGATACATTGATTTGCTGTCGGAAAGAAACACATATTAATTACAACATTGCATCCTTGAGCATTTTCTGTCTGGGTTGTCAGTATACATACCCAAGACTTTGATGGATACTTCTGAACAGAGAGAGAGAGAGAGAGGTCTCTGATACCACTCACCATGTATTGTCTGTTGAGAGCCAGAAGGGCATTAACTCTCTGCATCTTGATGTTGCTTATCGCTTTCTGACTCTCAACAAATGCTATATATTGCACCCAACCTCCTCTATCTGCCGTCGCCCCCGGTTTGCAAATAACAGATAAAGATGGAGGGACTGTAGGAGAAATAGGAAGTGACAGGGAGATATCGACAGCCAGATACGCCTCCAAGGTATTCTGAGATACTTAAAGGGAAATATTACCCAATAATCAATTGTCTGGCTAGAATGTTTACTGTAAAACCAGGAGCCTTCACAATTGTAAGACAGTTGCGCTTTGCTAAAGACATTGTTTTAAGAAGAATTGCACAAACTCTGTGTTATGATCCAGTTATCTTGAAACAAGTACAATTCTCTACCTATACTCACAACATCTATTAGTGGTTCTGATATTATATTATACCATAGAATGTGTATCAGTTGGGCTAATGAAGTAAGGAATCAATAATATTGATATGGCTGCAAGTATTTTTGTATCATTATCTTATCAACCAATTGCAAATGTATTGCAATTTAAAGATTTTCTAAAGATTGATGTTTGAATATTCCAACATTTTTTCACAACCTGCATGTATTAACTTTGGCTAGCTAACCATCATGAATTGATCTGAAACGATCTTTGTCTTCAATTGATTTTGGATGATCTATTTTTCTTCTTTAGTTTTGCCTCCTCACTTATGGTACCGTATATAGTCACACAAAAATATTAAACCAAATCTCCATAACCAAAATGCAATAATTTGAAGCAAAGTTGATAGAAAGCAGTTCACAATATGACCGGGTTTTATCAGAATAGGTTAATTCTGATCAGTTACCCACTGAATGAAATAAGAACCTGTTTTCTTTGTTCAGGAAAGGGATCGCTGCCTGAAAACAATTTAGCTGATCATTAATCATTCCCTGGATGTGAGACTAATACATCACTCTGGTTTTTGAGATAATGTCATGGAGAAGTTCATGCCTGGGCCGAAATAGGAATTCATCAGTGATAGAAAGAAGTGAAAAAAGATTGATGAACAAATCTTAGATCGATTCAGGACCTTGAAAACTAAGATACAGAATGAAAGAGAGAGGAATAGATGAAAATATGGATACATATATGTGGGGAAATTATTTTCATGACTTTTTCTCCCTTCTCTTAAACAAGAGCTTCTACAAAATATATACAATAATATATAGTTGATTATTTTATGCAGCCTTTTGCTCTCTTTATCTCTCTCTTGCTCTCTCTCTTTCTCTCTCTCTCGATACATCCTTTTCACTATTTGACTCCCTTAAAGTTTCTTATTCCAACATTTGCTGTTAGTCAGTAACTTCATATCTTAATCAGATAGCATATGATGGTAATACAGATAGCTTATGATGGTAATACAGATAGATGATGGTAATACAGATAGATGATGATGGTTATACAGATAGATGATGATGGTAATACAGATAGATGATGATGATGGTAATACAGATAGATGATGATGGTAATACAGATAGATGATGATGGTAATACAGATAGATAATGATGGTAATGATAATGATAATGACATTTATATCCCAGCAATATTGTGAAACTTTTGTTAAGTAATTCACAGATTCCCCCAGTGCTTGAAAAGGAATACAAACTGTTTAAAGTGGAAAATCTTAGATTTTTGTTGATTCTCATACTTCTTACCTTTTTTAATTGAAGGAACATGAAGTACAATGCTAATAGTTCCAAATCATTCTGGATTGTTAATAGAATGATATTAAACACCATTACCTCTTCATTGCTATAATTTATTCATCAGATCATGCATAATTGTCATTACGCTCTACGCTTAATATTAACTCAGGCATATCTACTTTACTACGCCCTCATTCTTTCCTGCTTTGCCTGATGTTCATTAATCATTCAGGAGACATGGCTAGAATGAGAGTTGCCAATTTGAGGAGCCCGTGTGATCGAGTCAGTAGGTGGCTTAATTAAAACCTCATTTTCCATGTCTCATTTAGTATGAAAATCAATGAGGTATTGACTTTTAAATGTCTTTCATTTGGAGTTTGCATTTGCTCTTTGCTTGTGTCTCCAATGTCTTTCTGCTTGTTTCCTGTGGTGCACTCTCTCTCTCTTTCAAAATAGTTTTGACTTCGGATGTCTTTCTGCTTGTTTCATGTGGTGCCCCCCCCCCCCCTCTCTCTCTCTCTCTCTCTCTCTCTCTCTTTCTCCTTTCTTTTCCCTTTCCCTTTCAAAACAGATTTGACTTATGGTGTCATTTCTTGTTTTGTTCATTTCCCCTAGGCCCTATCAGCTCTTTTAGCCATTACTTTTTTTAGTACCGTTACCTGTATTTCTTCCAACATATCTATTGTATGAAAAAAAGAGTAGGCTTTTTCAGGGACTTAACAAAAAAAAGGGGAATTATGTTGAATTTCAATGAGTAAATTAGAGAGAGAGAGAGAAAGAGAGAAACAGGGAATGGGGAGGGGTATGGGTCTGGTATATACCGGTATATTATTGAGAGAGAAAGTTTGGCTTCCAGCCAATTGTAATGCAATGGCAATGCAGCATTCTGAAGCTTGAAGCTCACACTAAACCCAAGTCAGCAAGGACATACACTGTATATGAGGACCCACAGGGCATCAAACAGTAAGGATTATTGCCCATTTGTCATTTAGACTTGTCACATGTAATTCATACACTAACCGTGTTTCAATGTTAATTAGTAGAGATGGAGGCAATACACCATTTTGCACAGGTGGGATTGCAGAACAATTAATTAAGTCCCATGCACTGAAATTGGTGTCGATGCTGTCTTGATTGCCTCAAATGGCAAACAGCATAGAAATTGCATGTTTATCTCACTGCTTGGCGGTCATAAGACTGATAACTCACAGGTGAAAGTAATTGGCTATTGCTATTCATGGAAGCGATCTGGGTTGTGTTTCACAAAGCCTTTTTTCAATGACAAATGACAAAATTCAGTGACAAATCTGCTGATAACCATCAGAAGCAAGGATTTCAGTAGCTTTTAAAACAAATTGTCATTTGTCACTGATGACAAGTTTTGTGAAACACCCCCCTTGGGGTGTAGAATGCAGGCTTATTTCATGCATTCCGGACCAAGCCTTACTCAGTTCAACTTCATGAATCAAGCCTGGCTTTACCAAAATATTAAAAAGCCTTGCTTATAAAGGAAGAATCAAGTTTAGATAGATTAATCATTCATTATGAAATGTTTATTGTTGGTGGATTATAAAGTGACTGAAACTTGGCTATTCGTGACATTGGGTTCTCTTTTAACATCTACTTTAGATAAAGATCTAACTGTCTTGATCATTATTTTTTTATATTTAAAAAAAAATGTACCAAAGTTTAGATATTTATATCTTGAACTGTTTTCTTTTGATCTACCAAATCGTTAAGAAGATCAGCTGGAGCTATGGGCGGCAAGCATGTTGTGAATGATTTTCCAGGCTGATTGGGAGTGACTTAGATACATGAGCTGTCATTATCGGTTTACATACCACATCCATCATTTCTTGCAATTGCTTGCTCTTGTTTGCCCTGCCTGCACAATGTTTTGTTAATATTCTTACTTTTTTACAATGTTTGGATTCAGTTTGAGATGTTTACTCCCTCTTTCCTACAGATGAACATTTTAGGGTAGTTGTCAGATGCTTTAATTATTGAATTTTGTTTTTTATGAGTTTAAGTTTTTGAATGAAATTTATCGATACATTTTGGTTTTGCAAAAACAAACTTTTCTATTCATTAATATTACATTAGTGAATTAGAGTTGTTGTCTTAATGCATCCTGTAGCATCTAGATGTATGACATCCAATTTCTTCTTCTTTCAAAATGCATATTTAGATTTTCTTTACACCTTAATTGTGCAAAGAAATTATGACTTTAATAAAATAACTAACCATGTAGACTGATATTTCATCATGTCCATTTTTTAAAATGTTAGGTGAAAAAACAGCCTTTCCAATTAATTGACCTTTCAATAATGTGCATGTATTGTACATGCCCTAGTTAAGTAGTAATGGATATCTGTTTCCATTATGACGTTATCGCCCTCCCCTTACATTATTCTTATCTTCTTGTTTTCAAATGTTCATATTAATGGACGCTTTTATAAAGTGTACTTCTATAATTTCTGTTCAAATTGCAACACACGCTCTCATTGTAGCTTTATTCTGTAAAAGGATCTCACTTGTGTGTCATATTTATTGAAATGTCAATATGTACCTTCATCAATTACATTAGCTTGATTTCATTCAATGATTGGCAGGCTAGCTATGCCGACATTTTTATTCCAAGTTTCTTGCATACAAACCACTCAAATTTGATTTAACTTTAATGGGTGCTATTTGCACAGTATTCATATTGGGTTATGTCTGAGGGAGAATATCATCTATCAGTATCATTTGAGCATTGAATATTCCAATGGTTGGTCTTTTGCGGGCAAAACACCGCCTGGTTGTATTTGAAATGAACTATCATTTTCATTATATGAGTTCTATCCATTATTTCCTGTCTTCATTAAATTTGAAAGAAAGTGAAAGAAATAGTAATTTGATGTTTTTAAGATGTTTCCAATCTTAAGGAGCCTAATTTTAGATTTAAAAAAAAAATTCTCTGAACAGACTCAGTGTATGCAAAAGAAGGAACAATTACTCCTGCTTCTGATATATATTTCTTAGGGCTCTGAATGATAGAAAAAACATATGAATTTGAATTTGAAGTTTCAACCAGGTGGAATCCGACACTCTAAGAAGAATCAGCGCTCAAATGAGTAATTCTGATGGGTGAAAAATGCGGGCTACCACAGGAAAACGGGTACAAGTAAATTTGTTTCAAATGCAAAGTTATAGTGTGTTTTTAATAACAAAAGCAAACGACTACCACCATTATCTTGACCTGAAAATATGCTTTTATAAAAAACTGTTTGACCCTGTACAATAAACCTTGGGGTTATGAAGTTATGAGCGAAAATGAGAAAAAAAAGAACGCCCCTTTTTGCTTCATTTGTAATCGGGAAACAAGCTTGAGTGAACACAACAAATTCATATGTTGAGCCAAACCACAACATGTAATCAATTGTCATGAAGGACTGTTTCCTATGGCTCCTCTGTATCTCACAGTGAACATTAATGCAATGTAGATTGTGAAGGCAATGCTCCTCTACACTCACAAGTATTGTGTGCTATAGCTAGCTGTATTTGTACTGTCTAGCTGCTGTGTAAATACATTAGGCTGTGAGGAGTACCCACACTCACAGGTATCAAAACAAATTATGAGAAGGATGAAGGCAGAAATTAGATTCTCACGAGTACTCTTCATCAATAAGTCTTGAATTCAGTATTGTTTGAGAGTTGGCTTGATCTTTATTAGATGAAATAGACTTACAAGTTTGACTTTTTTTTGTTTTTTGGGCTAGTTTACTGGTGACCATTTTGTTAGTACATGTATGCAGTTTGTCAATTGATCGAGAGCCTTAAAGGCATTAACTCTTTGTTGCAGTACCAGTACATGTATGTGAGTTAAAGTCTTTGTGGCCCCAAACAGATGATATATCTTTTGTAGTCCTTTTGCAAGTTTGTAGAGTACATGTAAGGACTTGCACTATGAATTTATGTTATGAACAAGCTACCAATTGGCTGTTTCAATTAGGTCTCTCAAAGATACTTATAATATTTTAAGTGTTATCATTAATGTGGCGAGTTCACATTCCATTTATAACCACAAAACATATGAAAGACTCCAATATTGTAAAAAAATAACAAAAAGGGAAAATGCATTATGAGGGAACTGCATCAGTAAGTTGACCC